>CM029629.1:17518983-18118983 GCA_017311315.1 Dendrocalamus latiflorus | reverse complement strand
GACACGAGACCAAGGAAAAAGTCAAATAACCAATATCTTGGAAAATAGAAGACGAGACCACACATGAGAGCACAAGTCCCACAAGAAGAAAATATCAAACTTCAGCTGACAATAAATAAATAAAGCATTGCTTTTGGAAATTTGAGGAATTCCTTTGTTGCAAACCAACAAGGTTAAACACGCTTCAATAAGCTGCAAGGTACAAAACTTGAACCCAACCGCAAATACCTCTACTACACCCTTCAACATAACAAAGGACATAATTTTCTTTAATGGAAACATCATTTTACCAACTTCAAGCAATCGATCCTTTAAGCTCAAATCGCATGAATCACTTAAGAACCGATAGAACCTTCCAATACGTCACTCTGCGCAAACTAATTTCAGATACCACAATAATTCATTAACTCCCATAGGATTATGAATAAAACCTCCAAACATCTCATTTAACTGACATTGGAAGACGAACAAATTCCTTTACTTCTAAAAGAATCAACTCTACCCTCATCATTATATATTCTTAACATGAATCATCATAGCCTACCAGCGCATCATAAACCTTTCCAAAAGAACACAATAACTTATTTCAAAGTGTTTCTTTCTCCAATAAGTTTGCAACAATCTTACTAACATCAAGAATAATACACTCTTCACAAGAATTGTTATCGTCTACCCTTTCATTATAAAGCCCTCCAAAATCTCATCAAATGGTTCCATGCTACTTTATCATTCCATATTCAAATTGAGAGTATTTCAAAACCTTACAACCTCACTACGACAACCGCTTTAAATTAGAGGAGATCTAGTACACAATTTTTTTTTGATTCTATCAAAACTCTTTCATCAAAGACATAATATCATCTAACAATCCCACCATCATGTAAATATAGATCACATTTTAAACCTCATCCATTGCTCTCTTTTGATGCGCAACACCAAACTTCATTACACAGCAGTTGCACTTAGTAATTACATACGAGCGCTAGGTATCCACAAAGATAACTCCAAGATTAATATCCACTATGACAATATTCTAACATCTTCTGGACCTATCCAGCCCAAAGGGTTAGATTAATCCGTTGAGACCCGCAGGTCCCCTCTATCCGAGAGGCTTATCAAAATATATCACCTATAGTGATCAAACCAGTTTCGTCAACATTCTCTACTTGTTATTAACTCTGTTGATTCCACCTAAATATAGTCATACTCACAGTCACAGCTCATCAAGAACTACTAGAGAACAACCTCAACTTATTCAACTTTCCTTTCAAGGAGCTTAGCTAAGATCAATCATGCACACACTGCAACCCAATCTTGATAATCCATATCATATTCATTAAGTGCTCTGATTATAACCTCTCATCTTATCATGACACACATCGCTAAAGGGTTTAACATCTTCTTTCATAAAAAGAGATCCATTAAGCTTCAACACTCAAAATACCCAAGAGAGATACAATGAGTAAAAGCCTCCACGAACTAAAGGACTTGCAGAACGAAACTTTCATTAACCCAAAAACATCAAGCGAATATCAAGATTTCCCATGAGGAAAACAAAACTCCAATATAAAGGTCAAACTTGACCACCAACCAAGTTCACCAGTCGTAAGAATAACTCATCGGCTGGGAAAACAATGATTGCTTTACAGGACAAATTCAGCCCAATAAAAACACACTATCCTTTCTCAAAGCAACCGATCAACCGTAATGAACTAATAACCCAAGAGAAACTCATCGAGCCCAACTGGACTAGAGTTGACCAAATTCAAAGTCAAAGAAGAGGACAACTCTTCTAGAGATACTCACTATCAACGCTTATTCTAAGATATCCGAGGTAACCACCTTTATATTCTCATACCGCTAACGGTGGTGTAACTTGGTACAGCCTAGGGCCACAACCACGACCTCAACCTCTCAACATGGGTTATCCCCACACATAATATCTATAGTTTTATAATATAGATATAATATATCATCTCAAACCACAATCATCATTACAACATAACGGAAACGTAAATGCAATGCTTCACCCATTCCCATCCTACTGTGCACTGTGTGTCAATTTAATTATTCAATTACCACGGACCTAAAGCCCGCTCTGATACCAACTGTAACACCCCGGCCAAACAAGGACCCAGAATGCTACTAAACTAGAAGTAAAGCAATGTTAACTATTTAAGTTATACAAAATTTTGGCAGAGTCTACCTTGTTTATCTTTCCAATTCAGTGATTTCATGAACAGAAAATAATTATAGAAGACAAAGCTCGAGTAACTAGTTCAAATTCAACAGTTATACTAAAAGGATTCTAAAACATGTAAGAATATGAAAGAGTAAAGGCATTAAGGATAATCTAACTCTTAATACAATTATAATCCAATGATAATCAAATGGTTCTTAAAAGGTTCTTGCATCCTATAACTAATTATCTTCCTTTATTTTCATGAGTGTGCAAGTGCTACTAAGTTATTCCTTCCCTTTTCCCAAGCATGCCGACCTCAAGGTGGTACCTAAATAAAAAAAACAACAACAATAACAACAAGAGTGAGTCCAACGACTCAGCAAGTACATATGACAAAGAATAACAAGCCAACATTGTTAATCAACATGAAGCGAACACAGAACGAACACAATTGAATGAATTTGAATGAATGAAGATGAATGAAGTGAATGGAATGGAGGGACTACACAATGCATATACCGGTATAGCCAGTGACACACCCGTCAGTGTTCACTTAAACCCACATTTAACAAAATGTGGGGATTCAATCCCGTATGAAGAACGTTTCATACGGGTGTCCCGAACTACCCACTTTGGAATGGTGGGGCCCACTTTGGAATGGTGGGTCTTACTTGCCCATGTTGGAATTAATGGGTCTTTTGATCCACTCCTGTGGATGAAACAATGAGTGGTATGCATGAAATGAAACTTGCATAATAAAACGATACATTCTCTACACATATAGACAACTCACCTAAGGAATACATCATGAACATAAGTGTTATCAAGGGTCTTAGATGAACATAGGTAAATAAAACAGCAAGCATACAATGTTTTCTTTGAATCAAATCAACATGGTACTTGCCTTCCGAAGGACGACGTGTTAGGATGAAATGGCGGGGCCTCTAAGCCTGAAACCTTTTCGCCTACAATATATATAATCTAAATAAGAACAACATAACAGGACGCTTCCCAAAACCTTCTACATCGCCATCCCGAACGCCCGCCCAACTAGATAAGTCTACACCGAAAACAGATTGCACTAAACAGAAAGATAATTCTGGACAGCAGGATTAAAACTTGCATAACTTTTGATTCACATAACGGAATTAAGCGTTCTTGGCGGTCAGTGAAAGATAAGATCATAAGCTACAATTTTCATAATATGGAGGTTTCCTGATTCAGACTTTAACCATTTTTAATCTGCTGCGCAAAGTTACTGCTAAGAATCAAAACAGAGTTCTGGACAGCAGGATTAAAACTATCATAACTTTTGACTCACAACTCGGATTTGGGTGAACTCAAAGGCTACAGAATCATGCCGAAATAATCTACAAAACTCTAGGAGACCAGAAATCCTGATTCTGCCTTTACCTACACGAAAACTAAGGTCCAACAGACGACAGCAAATCTGCCTCTAAAAACAGCACTAACCACAAAGTGATAAACAACAAAACTAATTACCCAATCAAACGAACAGTAGGGATTACCCTTGAAGAACCGACGAAGAACACGAAGAACACCCTACGAACTCCTCCTCTTCTCCTCCTTCCCCTTTCTTTTTTTCTTCTTCCTTCCTTTTCTCCAAATCTTCTCACCACGCCGGGGAGGAAGGGAGGGACGGGAAGGGAGCTGCGCAAGGGGAGGGGAGGGGCTGCGCAAGGGAAGGGGAGGCAGGGGAGGCGCTGCTCAGGGGAGGCAGGGGAGGGGCTGCGCAAGGGGCAAGGGCAGGGGGCGCAACAGGGAGGAGGGGGAGGCGGCTAGGGTTGGAGGGGGAGGCGCCTCTCCCCCCCCCCCCCCCCCCTTTAGCTGGATTCCCTCCTAGGCCTTGGCCCAGGCCCAGGTTGCCGGAGATTATTCAGAAAAACCCACAAAAACAAGTTATCTCAGTCTTTTCTTTAATGTCCTTCTCTACCAACAAGCAAATAAATAATCGCTAAACTTTTGGGATATCACATTCTACCCCCCTTAAACAGAATTCGACCCCGAATTCTTTCCGCACTTAAACCAAGGATTAACCAACTAAACTAAAGCATAAAACACACACCTGCTGCGAATAATTCTGGATATTACTCGCGCATGCGAGACTCCAATTCCCAAGTGGCCTCCCTTTCAGTCTGCTACGACCAGAGTACCTTAACGTACTTTAAAATTTTGTTTCTCAATACTTTCTCTGATATTTCCAGAACTCGAACTGGCTTGGACTCAAAGGACAAATCTTGTTCAAGTATTAGTGGTTCTAGTGAAATATGATGCTCCGGATCTCGCAGGTACTTCCTCAACATAGACACATGGAACACGTTATGCACTCCGCGCATAGATTCTGGAAGATCCAAGCGGTATGCCAACTTCCCGATTCGAGCTAGGATCGTGAAAGGCCCAACGTACCTCGGGCTAAGCTTCCCTTTTGTATCGAACCTCACCACACCCTTGGTGGGAGATACTCTCAAGAGCACCTAATTTCCCCACCTCAAATTCCAGATCCCTTCTTCTCACATCCGCATAGTTTTTCTGCCTACTCTAGGCGACCAACAGATTCTGCCTCACCAAGGCCACCTGTTCAGTTGTCTTTTGGTCCTGAGGCGGTCAACCTCCAAATCCTCGCAACTAATAGAAGAGATTAAATATACCTCGGGTTATGATTCCCTTTAGTACCAATCCACACAACCGCACGTCACAAGTATCTCGTGTTTCAACTCTCAATCGATATCTTTACCTTAACAAGGAGCATCTCCTTCAACCACTGACGCACAATAGTGCTCATTGCAAACAAACTCTTTACTAATAGAATCCAACTGAAAATAAACGATTCTAATTGCAACCATAAATCATCCACTCCCCACCAAGGAGTCAAATCATACAAGAAGAGGAAATGAAGATTCAACACGAGAACCTCTCCACATTCCAAGTAGGTAGTTTGCAATTAAACAACACATAAGTCCAAGGAGAATTACTCAAATATCAAACCCTTACATTGATTTTTTTTCTCCTGAACCGGAAAACACCACGCATACCAACATAAAATCAACTCAAACCACAAAAGACTTATGTTATCATCAAATAGCTCAAACAAGAATCAAAGAGCATTTTACTGCCCGAGAAAATATTGTTGTTGTTTTTTTTTTCTTCTAGGAATAAACTTTCTCTTGATTCACAAGATGTCAAATCATCGCACACCACACTAACTCATTTCTCTTAAATTGGCAATATCAAATCTATGCTCAAACCGAGTGCATCTACCACACCTTGGTAGAGAGACTATACTACTCTCACAATAACACAATCTAGCCAACTCTTCTACCAATACGATTACTTTGATGAATAATTCCCAATGCACCACATCATTGATTTCACCCACAATCTTTTTTTTTTACAATCCTTTAAGGATAATCAACTTGAAATTCTTAGCACACACGCTCATTCACTACACCCAAAGGATACTATCAGGGTCCCTCTCACTATATAGAATCCATTTGTTCCACTATTCCCACACAACATTATTAGCCTCCACGGTTCTAGCATAGAACACCAAACCAAAGTTTTCCATCTCCAGGGCTCCTATATATGTACTTCGATATAATTGATATAGAGACCCTCAAATTCGGTGACTAAGATTCCCACAATCAGACTTGCCCCATCATTAACAACAACCTGAAAACATATTCTCAACCTAATTATATTTAGGAAGATTCTAACTCTTGGAGGGTTACTCACTGAAGCCAAGTCATACATAGCAATAATTCACCAATCCCTACTATCCCAATAATTCCCATAACGGTTAGACTTCTGCACAATTATAATCTCATTAACTACACCACTATAATTCTCCTACTAAACCTGGCGTGTGTGATTAACCATAGCCCTCCTCTGGCTGTCATGAACATGAATCTCATGTTGAAGTCGCACACGGCCATGATATTCTGGCTAGTGTGGCCGTGGTGGTTTTTGTGGACAACTCTAGATAAATTCGAAATAGTGATCAGGATATTGTGCCATATATTGCACTAATAACACTCGCGAAATGCGGGTAAAACCTCCATGATCTCAAGGTAAGGTGCAACGTGCTAAACGTGGGGTCCAAAGGCTGCACGGTGTACCTCACCATATCGTACATGCACCGAAGATCTTCCCTGAACTTAGCACTTACAGTACAGTGTGAACATGCAAAATGATTGCTTACCTGAGTGTAACTCTGAGGCATGGCCATAGTCCACTAGAACATCCCCAAGGCTTCTTTGGTCAAAACCTGGGGTGTGGCCCTTAAGCCATGGTGTGCAACTATAAAACGACTCGAAGCACGTTGTCTCCATCCTAAACATCTCATAGCACAAGTTCGGGGAGGTAAGCTACTCGTTGAGCCACTCCTACCTGGTCTAAATGGGCTCTCTCGGAGGGTGTCGTGATGTTGCCTCCATGTGCATTTGGAGACTTTGCAGTAGTGCCAATTCCAACAGGGGCACAATATCACAGTTGTCATTATTATCGTCGGAGCTAGACATTGTGACTATACAACCAAAAGGAAGAAAGGACCATTTAAGAGAGCCATGAGGTAGCTTGAGTATCAGTTGCTTGTATGCTACCTTATTGGTGGTGTCTGTGCCTGTTTAGGAGGAGGTACTGTACATGAAGGAGGAGGGCTCTGCTGCTGGACACAAGAGGCTATGAAAGGGGGTGTGATAGAGTGTTGTGAGCTTCATTTATTTTTATAACCGCTCACCAAGCCATCTCTCACGGCGCACATATTCATTGGCCACAAAATGGTGCCACAACTAAAGCAATTGTCATTCCACATAGTGCTGGCAATCGACCACCCGAAGTGGTCATTACAGAATCCACCACCGAAATTTCTCATACCATGTCTGTGACCACTAATGAAAATGCATACAACACCAACATCACCACCTGCACCACAACTTCCACCACCGAGAGTGGAGGCACTGCTCAAAGCCAATCGTATCACCACCACCAACACTTGCAACATCAACAGTGGCACTACCACTAACACTTGTAGAACCCACAATTGCGCCACCACCACAATTGTTAAACATAACTAAAGTTGGATGTCCGAAATCACATGTTCATGACTACAGCAATCTAACCATAGCCCCTGTTCATTATTACAGAAATGTAAACTGCAACACTTCATGGTATTTCTCACGCTCACCTTGACAATTCTTCTTTGTTTCTACCCTGTGCCGAGGAGAGTGGTGTTAGTTGATGTACAATCAGGCATAAACAGTTATGTGGTAATTACCACCTATAGAGGCCAAACAAAGTTTCTAAGATTACTAATTTGTCATACCATAAGACTAGAGGCCAAGAGCACTAACAAAAATATTCAAATGCTTATGATTGAACTATTCAAGATCAGAACAACTTTGAAAAAAAAAACATACCCTGACATCTTTTTAGATAAACAACCACCAACTAAAAGACTGTTAAAAGAGAGCATGTACAGTTAAATTTACACATGTATGTACATTTGTAGCAACAATTAAACAGTGCAGTAGAGTTAATGATCCTAACATCCTTGCATGCCCCCTCAAACGCAGTACTAGTAACT
Organism: Dendrocalamus latiflorus; assembly: GCA_017311315.1. Classification (NCBI taxonomy): domain Eukaryota; kingdom Viridiplantae; phylum Streptophyta; class Magnoliopsida; order Poales; family Poaceae; genus Dendrocalamus; species Dendrocalamus latiflorus. Next base: position 18,111,199 of record CM029629.1, on the reverse strand, counting down.
ACTAGTAAAAGTATTTACACCTACACACACAAAACAGAAAAACACATGTTTGCAAGTTCCTAAGAAAATTGCATAGGGTGCATCATACGGGCGATATCTGTTGCAAAGTATTACACCCAAAAAATAAGCATGAAGTGAACAAATTTTGTAACAATTTCACACCAAATCTAACATCTCCCATGCATTATAGGAAAAACATAAATAATTTAATTATTTCCACAAAATCAAGCTTGAACAAAGCAAAGCACGTGTCGACATGCTCGTTGGTGCATAGAGCACCTATTGGTCCTATTCATACTTGTGCAATGTCCCCAAAGTTTTGCTATTCAACTACCACATGATGTAAATTTAAGGATCTAGTAGCTTTTCAACTCAATTCGTGCTTGTGAAAGTGGTCACCACATCCTCATAGACATACTAGGGTCACAAAATACGACATAGCAAATATTCCCTCTTAAAAGAAGGTAATGAAAAGAACTAAATTGCCCTACCTAAGTGGGTACAGCAATGTACCATCAGCCAGCCAGCAAGGATGCAGATGACAGTGTCAGTGATTGGAGTGGTAGATAGCCCACATGCAACATAGCCAAGCACCATGGTGCTGAGGGGACGTGATGGTGGTATAGAACCATTTCATCCGTATGTAAGTTCAAGCTCCAATTAGATTGGTTTGATGATTAATGACAAATCAAGATGTAAGACTAACTCATTAATGACAAATCTAAATATGAGGCTAACTCTTTTGTTGAGTATGTTATTGCTTAGTCTCATTTGGATTAAAGGTGAAAATCGAGGTATGCATTCAACATCTTATTCTTATATCTTGTTGCATTCCCCATAACCAAATATACAATTAAATGATAAATCTATATGTGAGACTAACATGTTTATTAGAGTATATTATTGTTTAGTCTCATTTGGATTAAAGGTAGAAATCATGGAGGTATGCATTCGATGTCATATTTCTTATATATCTTATTGCATTTCTTAGATCCAAAATATAGATTGAGCACCAAAAAGTATAACTTGAATATGTGCATATATTTTTATTATACATTCTTATATGCATACATTTAGGGGGAGTTCACTCTATATTTTGTAGTTTCATTAGTATTGATCCTTATTCTTCATCCACATATATACGAAATGAATTTCTAGGGCCCGGGATTTCTTACCATCAAATTGGTAAAAAGCCGTGATTTATTGGCGATTGCTAGAATTATCTATGATCTATTTTGTTTGAGATCTTTACTTTGAAACATATCTTTTTGAGTAGATAAAACTTGTGTAGTTCATATGTACTCATGATTGATTTAAATTCAATTGAGATTGTCCTCAATTACCGAAATGGGAAAGATCAAAGAATCTAAACCCGCCATTATGAATTAATTGTATGTGTTGGTAATTAATGACAATCACATTGTCATGATGAGGATGACTTTGGATGGCTTCATGTGTTGAAGATCATCAAGTCAAGTTTCAGGATAAATGATAGCTTTATGAGTTGAAGGGCATCAAGAAAAGGAGATGATTATGAGTTGATTATCAAGTCAAGAGAAGACCCATCACATGTTGAAGGATGTATCATGGGATCACCAAGCCAAGTGTTAGGATGAAAGACCCGAACTTGAAGTGAAAATGTGCACCATCAAACTTCAAGAGGTTGCTTAAGTCAAAGGTATGACTAGTGAGGACTAAGAATGTGTTTTTAGTCTTTTACCGGTCTTGGTATTTAGTTAGAAGACTAGATTGCTAGTATAGCATTGTTGTACTTTTAAGAGTGATCATGTCTAATAGCTTGAGTCTCATTATGTGTTGATAGCTCAATCACGCTTGCTCTAGCTCTCTGTGGCATGATACTATTATTTATTAATGTGTTTTATAAATAGTTAAGGGATATGCGACTGAGAGGTCCAATTAGCTCTGTGTGAGTAGTTCGACCGGCCTGCGATAGTACCAGGCTGTGTGGTAAGGTACGACCAGAGTTGTGGTACTACCGGGCATTAGTTGCCGATAGCTATTTTCCAGAGAGCACAGGTTTGAAAGATTTTTTTCTCTCGTGGAAATCGATAGTTTTACATGTGTGGAGCGATACTACCTCAGTGCGGTAGTACTAGGCTCTGTGTGAGTGGTACTACCAACAGTAAGCTGTAACGGCTAGTTTTCTAACAATTACGAGGGGGAGCGGTAGTATCAGTACTAAGCTTGCGGTACTACCGGATTTCCTTTTTTGCCTCCAACGGCCAGTTTCGTTGTGTGGGGTATAAATACCCCCTTATGGCTAGTTAGAGAATAATCTTTAGTACTCTATTTCACTCTCTTGAGCTAGTATGAGCTTCTCCTCTCAATTGTGCATGTGTTTTACCTTGTGAGCAAGGAGAGAGGACTCTAGTTGCATGTGTTACATCTTGAAGTGGATTTTGTATCCACTTGAGTTTGTGCATTCGTTACATGTGATGAGAGTCAAGCAAGGGGATTAACTTGTTACTTTTGGAGGTTGTCGACTCCTAGATTGCGTTGGAGGCATCGTGTCCAGTAATCTTCTCAAAGAACATTGTGAGAAGGCCCAACGTATTATGAAGGTTGGAGCAAACATACCCGGAGAGGGAAAGAGCTAATACTAGTGGAATTGGGGTGTTTGGCTTAATTTGTGAGGCCAGTCCAATTCATTGGACTTACCTCAACGTGGATTAGGGGAGACCGGCAAATCTTCGAACACCATGGTAAAAAGAAACCATGTCATTGTGGTTTGCTTTTTTGTACTGAATTTATATTCAAGCATTTTATATTTCTAGAATTAAATTGATTACTTGTCACCCTAGAATTGCAAACCTTGATATAGACTTATATTGTTGGTGCATTTAGTGAGACTAGTTGATTTAGGCCTTAATTGTGCAAAATCAATTTGATTTACTCTTCCGCACATAAACTCAATTTTAGCCAAAAGAATTTTAAAACCGCCTATTCAATCCCCTCTAGTCGGCCTCCTTAATCTTACACTGTACTCTCAAGGTAGCCGTCCGAGATGGCAAGCTTGATAAGATCATTGCACTTCTGTCGGATAGCATCTTCCTTCGTGGCAATGCCTAAGAGTGGCTTAGTCGTAGTCCTTTCCATGCATTTCATTTGGAAGCATGGTCACTCCTGAACTACTTGCTCGAGTGGGAGTCCTCAAACCTATTCCCTGTGGGATGCTTCCTGTACCACGACGTGCCAGCATGCACGCGTTCTAGGGACTGTGTAGCGAAGTCGTCCTTGGGGCTAACATCCATGTGGAGGCAGCTGCTGGTTGGCGTGCTCGTTGGTTCATATAGCCTCATTGGACACGTCAGCCACGAGCGACTCGTGAGCTAGTGGTGTTCTCTAAAACCTTTGCATCGACCATAAGGCCTACAGGAAGCACGACCGTAGTTTTAGTTTCCACAGGGTACGAATTTGGACATACGGGAAATGCAAAGCATGGAGTACCATACCAGCCCTTGCTACACCCACCATGACACATCTGCTACAATCAACTTTTTCTCCAGATTGAAGCCTAACTTCGATACGTTGAGCTTCAAGGTCTTCCACTTTGTGTATTCCCGTTTGAGGTTCATGTACCCATGCTTATTTAGAGAACCCATTAATTGGGCGGTTGTTGGTGAGCACCACCTCACAGCAAATCTCCAAGAACGCCAAACAGGCAACGTCGTCCCATACCTTGCTGTTTGCATGGGGTTGTCCATCTATGTGCTTCACCAGTTGAATGTGAAGGGTGCAAAAGAATGAGGGCATGGCCACCACGAACACACCAACAAAGGCGGGGACAGCCACGGAGGAAGGTGGTCTGGGGAAATCTAACAGCACATGGTGTTTACCTTTGTGGCGGTATTCTCATGGTTCAATAAGGGTGGCGAGCACAACTTGCAGGAGGGCATGAATTATGGTGGGGGACACTGTCCGCACCACTGCTTGCACAACAGAGGGGGAGGTGACATGCATGTCAGAGAGAACAAGTGCTGTGCTGCAGACCTCAGACTGGTTGGCGACCATAGTTGCAGGGTCGAAATTTGTGTCAACATTGGATGCCTTCTCCGACGCGAGGGCGGAGACACTGGCCAAGGAGTTTGGCAAGGCCCATGAGCCAGACCGAGGCCGCACACCAGCATAGATCTACACACAAACATGCTTCATGGTGGCGAAGAGGCCACCAACCCGAACTTCGGGACTAGGGTAAATGAGTACGCTCGGGCGGTTGGCTTGGAGGAGAATAGGAACCATGGTGATGAATTGCGGGTGCCGAGGAGGTATGGCAAATACTAGTGTAAAGATGGGGAGGGGCACGAGCGTAGGTCTAGGAGGCGACTTGGACCAACGTGGAGGAGTAAGGAGGCAAGGCCGGTATGTGTTCTGGTGCTGGAGGCCTGTGAAGCGAGGATGACGGTGAGAAAGGGGAGTAGATGCAGGAGAGGGAGGAGAGTCGCACAACAAAGGGGAGAACCCTACCCACGTGAGGGGACATGGCACTATTTTGTTGGTGGGATGGAACACGGTCGCCCTATTGCAAGAAAAAGCCCATGTGTTCAAAAAGGCTCACTGCTTCGGCTGAAGCCTAAGCCATAAGCCAAAAATAAGTCCTTCCGAATGCACTATTATTAGATCTTATATGGCATAATCTTGGGCAGCCACTCGACCACACCACATCGACCTTGTAACGTGCACCTCGTGAAATTGCGCAACATGGCTTCCTCGTGGGCTCACGGGACGGGCAACCTCGCCTGCTCCCCTATCGACAATGTAATCAATTTCTAATCCATGTATGTGAACCAAACGTATCTTCCTTTTTTAACTCATACTGTTCCATTTCCAACCTAATTTGAAGCCCATTACGCTTACAATTCTACTAGCAGGGGTTAATGGTGTTACATAGGTCTTGTTTTTTTTGTTTTTTTAGTAGTTTTTGGCTTCTCTCAAGAAGCTAAAGCCAAACAAATAGGGCAGCATTTTTGCCTACTTTTCAAAGTGTATTATCAAGATGGCTTTTTACCCTTCCCCACCCCAAAATTGGCATTATTCATTCATACAAGCGTACACGCTATGACCAAAAACCATCGGCCGTAGGCCAAAAGAATAAGCCTACTCATCATCCCTCCTATTTATCCCCTTAAAATCAAGTAAATTAAAATGATGAAAATCTTATTTCCAGGCTTAACTCATGCTGGTTGCGATTGTACTGATATCTTTCCTAGCTGCCATGGAGGATGTGACATGATTGGTTGTTAGTGATATGCTCTATAGGTGATCATGAAGATGATTATATCACTTCTATATTTACTAGTAGTGTGCCAGTGCTACGCTACGGTAAAATACAAAACAAGATAAAATTTGTAAAAAATAAAATGAACAATCAGATTCATTAAGATTCACGTCTCATATATTGTATAACCAAATATTTTTGTCACATAATGAATGTCACATAACGACTGATCCTTTGAGGAGGCGACAACATCATTGGACTCACCCACCGACGACTTTCTCCATCCCCACATTGTTTAATCTTGAGGCTACAAAGAAAACAAATATTTTTGTCACATAAAGAAATATGAAACACAGTAAAGAAATAGGTGTTTGTGAACTATTTACTTACCACATCACCATGTTAGGACGTCTTTATACACAATATTTTTGGTGCTCCCGGCCTTTGAGATTGTTTGGTGACGCCCGAGATGGAAAGAAAAATAAAACGGAAGAGTAATTTTAACAGAACATCATTGTTGTCAGGATTCAAATTCTATGAAGCATTTGGATGGGAAATATAACCGTCATGGCAAAGTTAATACCTGGACAAGACATACGCAAAACATTTAATTATACTACAATGGTATAACCTTTTTTATACTACAACAGTATAACCGAAAAAGCCAAATCCAACAAAGCATTTAACTTTGTTCTATACTATGACTGAAAACACCTGCTCGCACACGAATGTTTTGCAGCAGAATTCGCAAAGATAATCTTAATAGCCAATTCTTGCAATATTTCGACAGATATTTGTTAGTGACCCAAGATTACATATCACATTAAAAGGTTTATTCTGGATATAACACATCAGTTCCACTACACATCCATGTGCGCCATACAGAATCACATAGAGTAGCAAAATATTTCTGGATATAGCATGAAATACCATATATACATTAGAGCATCACCAATCGTATCACACGCAGTCTTAAGTTTTCACATCAATAGTTTAATACGAACCAGAATTAACATATACATAAGAGATGAGGTTGATGTAACCATCAAGTGTACCTAATTGTCTGGACGCTTTGCACCAAAAAACGGTGGAGGGCAAATGAAAAATGGGGCAGCGACCGGTTCAATCTCCCAAATTGAAACCCTATTCCACCTTTCACCTGCTGCAGACTCATCCCAGCCAACCTGTTTGAACAACACCAAATCTTTATATCAGCATCAGAAAGGGGAAAACGACGCCATAGGTGCTACAGATTAGACAACCAATTTACTGCAATTTAGTAAAATTAGAGAACATGTGATGATTTAGTAAAATTAACAGCAATTTAGTTAGCAATTCACTGCTGTGCATCAGAATAGCATGTAAGGTGGAGGCATTTACCTTTTCATATCTCTTGGAGGCCTTGGCATACTTGCCCATCTTGAACCACACATTCCCTTCATCTTTCTTCTTGGCAGCTGCTTCAATCTTCTCTGTATTGCTCTTCAAATCCCAAGATTCTTTCTCCTAAAATAAGTATAAATTTTAAACACTGTCTGATCAACAACTGAACACGAAGATAGGCAGGTAAACAAGAAAGAAGGTAGTCACAGTTACCTTCTCGAAAGAAACAAGTTCCACTTCATAGAAGACAGTGGAGTTAGGAGGAACCACGGCAAGATCTAGCTTTGTTTCAAGGGATCCGAACGCATGTTGAGGTGGTATTCTAACCAATGCAACATCTCCTTTCTTCATAGTAACCACCGTTGTATCGAGTCCTTCGATGACTTGCTCCTCATCCGTCTTGAACTCAAATGGCTCATCACCATCATGCCCTTTCTTGACAAACACAGTGTCGTCCTCCAACTTGCCGACAAGCCTCACTGCAAAAATGTACCAACATTTGGTGTACTTATGTGACATTGCAACTATTTAGGAAGTAGCATAAGAAAGAGTGCATGACTTAGCATATACCACACACCTCTCACAACTGCCCCATCGTTAGGCCGCTCATAGCCTTCGCCTTCCTTGAGGACCTTCTTCAAGATCCTCTTATCATCACCAATCAGTGTCACCGTTTTCCAAGAGACCAGCTCAAGATCTATCTGCATCGTAGCATTTGGGGGCACAGCGCCTTCAGCTCCAGAAGCTGGTCTTCCTCGCTCGCCAAAGCCATCTGCTCATCACATCAGATGCATACCACTGATACCAATTCCAAAGTTTCGCAATGTACCAAAAACTTGGCCTAATTACAAATTTCGGAAAACTCACATTGTGGCTTGACAGTGAGGAGGACCTTTTCGCCCTTCTTCATGGTCTTCACAGCTTTGGAAAGTGCCGGGCAGAAGTGGCCTGAGAACACAAACTTTGCGCATTAGAGGACTAACATTTCAAAGGTAAAACCCTGCATTTGAAAGGCTCAAAAGTACAAGATACAAACCATCTTTGATGGCAAATTCGACGCCATCAGATTTCGACACAACAGTCCCATCCTCAAGTCTTGCCTCGTACTTGACTGTAATGAAGCAATTTAGCAAACTCGTTAACACAGATGCAGGTAAAATATCAGCTTCAACAGCGTTGTGTAACACCAACACATACCGAAAACTTCATCAAGATCTTTGGGGTTTTCCCATTTCTGGCCTTCGACAAGAAGGGTGCCCGTGTAATGAACTGCAAAAAAACATTTTAGTTCCATTTGCTCCCATATCAAACAAACGAAGCACACATTGTAGCAATCATTCATGTACTATCTATCATTGAGCGAAGAGTAAATTACCTCTATCACACTGAAAAATCCAACTAAAAATGTCTAACACAATTCTTGTATACTTATCAAAGTTTGCACGAAAATGTTGCACTCTCTTGCATACAAGTGAGTACCATTTTCAAACATGATGATCATCCGGGGGAGCATAGAGAACTCCGAATTATAGCTAGCTCATAGCAAGCAATTCATTCGACAATACCAAATAGCTGTCTAATGCCAAATAGCCAGCAACAGCATCTTTCTTTTGAAGTTGATTGATGTTTGCACAATATCATGGCTCGTTCCTATTACTGTACCTTCAATATGTACTCCATAACAACACTGGATTCTTGTCCTGCCATAGTTGAGACCTACAAGAGTAAAATAAAGAATTAACTATCTGTTATTTTTCCAATAAAAAATACAGTACATCTGAGAAGTCCCCTTGAAATGTTTCTGTTCAGTGCTATGCTAGTTAGATAAATATGTCTAAGCAACACAGAGTGCTCTTATGTGATAGCGACCTCACCTTCATATAGACATCAATATCATGATCTGGCTTGATGTTCTCAGCCTTTTCCCTTCTTGCCAACTCAATCGGCATATCTACAACAAGGAAAGCAACAAAGCTCAGTATCCATTATATGGTCTCGAATAAGCCAAATTCAGGCACATACCGTTTAGTTTGATTACCATAGAATGCCTTCTGATACTTAGCAAATGGGATAACAAATTCAGTAGGGCTAGCTCTGAAAATATGAAGATGGTTTCAACAGCCAATACAATTCACCAAAATTGAGCTCATCAATAGTTTATATTGGACATTAAGTCAAAACACAGAACTGACCTTGGGTTATAAAAGATAGTAAATGGGTTGTGCCGGCGCCGGCGCGTGGTCGCCATCGAGGCGTCCGTCCTGGAGGCACCTCACTACCGCCTCCGCCATCCCAGCTTCTCATCGCCGGTCGTGGTCGCACCTTCCCAAACCTTAAACCCTAGCGTAGCACTTAGGAGCATCGTTGCCGTCGGCGGCGATGTCGCCGCCGTTGGAGTGCGGCGTGGAGGAGTCGGCCAAGGAGGCGACAAGGAGGAGGTGGCGAAGGCCGCCAGATCCAGACGTCCAGAACAATGTGGCGCCACTGTTGGAGTGCGGCATGGAGGAGTCGGCTGGGGAGGCGACAAGGAGGAGGAGGCGAAGGCCGCCAGATCCGACATCTGTCCTCATCGACTGGAGGTGAGGAAGGCCCAGATCCGACATCTGAGGAGGCGACGACCGCATGGGGGAGGGCGAGGCGGCGGCGCGTGGGGGCGGAAGAGGAGGCGGTGCGGGATGGGGAGAAGGAGATGCGGGGTGGGAGGGAAGGAGGCGGCGGCGGCGGGTGGGGAGGGAAGGAGGAGGCGCCGGCGCGTGGGGGCGGAAGAGGAGGCGGTGCGGGATAGGGAGAAGGCGATGCGGGGTGGGGAGGGAAGGAGGCGGCGGCGGGCGGCGGAGAGGAGGAGGCGGGGAGAGGCGGAGCAGGAGGCGAGGACCAGGCTCTCCATGCCGCGCCGCGCCAAACCCTAGCTCTGCCGTCCGTATGTGAGGCCTCTCTCACCCTCACTCGTGCTAGGGTTTTTGGCTCGCGTGTGTCGCCGTAGCGGCGAGGCCTCGGGCTTTTTACTCGGTGCAGTCGTGTGGTGAGATATGATGGATGATGTGCATGATCCGGATGATTTTGGCCTTAGGATCTTCAATGAGTAAGAGAAGAAGGCTTGAGGAGAGATCCAGACCATTCATTTGTATGAAGTTGGATTACTTTGGTACACAAATCTGGGTGGACTTAGATTAGGCATGACTGTGGGGGTGGTTGAGGGGGTGGATTTAGTAAAGAAAATTTTGGTGTATTATAGAGGGGTAGAGATGATCATTGTGAATAATATGCTTTTTGTCCTTTGAATAAATATATTTCATATTGATCAACAAGTATATGATTTATTTGTAGAACTCTTTATTCTTGTTTTGATGTTATTCTAAATTATCCCCGATCTTAAATCATTATGTGCAACAATTATGATTTATATATCAAGATATGTATTGATGTGTTTCACAGATCATGGATATGAGGATATCAAATCAATAATGTGGACACATGTTATAGGATATGGTGTTGAATTGACTTACCACGAGACACTACGGGAATTATTATATTCTTAAGTGTCATCAGTTGGTCTCATTCATAGTGTATGTAGGATCCTTAGACCTAAGATCGTCGTAGTTTTCTACATATATAATAGTTAACTTAGGGGTAGCCAAACATTGCTTCATAACTGGGTGATCATAAATGTAGCTTTTGGGTTTGTTATGAAACATACGAAGAATGTGAGCAATCAAGATGGAATTTATCCTTCTTATATAACAGGAGAGATATCTCTACGCCCCTCAATATAGTTACATTAAAAAAAGTGCATGGCCATACCAAATGCGATTGAGGAATCAATCACAATTGAGTAATCCACTATAGGTTTGAGTGAAGGATTGAGCTATCATAGGATGTTACTCTTCTCGCTTTTAGTTCGATCTGGTATCATGAGGCAAATGGATTAGTACATGAGCGTTATATAGGTTCATCCGATATAATCTTTATGTATATTTGGGAGTCGATATATTCTACTGACTTGTGGACCAGAAAAGAGTTTTTGGGCCACAGTCGAATATACATGAATCTACAAGTTCACACACTTAATGGGTTGGAACAATAAAGGTCTGGATTATACTTTCTATGTAGGATACGATCTCTATTCGTATTGGATAATGATCTAGTTGGCAGCTCTTCGAGTGGAATATGATATCTACTTGTGTTGGATAATAATCTGATTAGAGGTTATATATTAAAAGAGATATGGGGCTGAGGAGGGCATCCTGAGACACCCATCGAAACCCTAACTGCCACCTTTCAAAACCCCTGCCATGTGTGCTGGTGCTAGCACACCGACGTATGATGTTTCGTCCCTAGACATATGGATTTTGGTCGAGGCACTACTGTGACTGCGGGGCTACTGCGACTGCGATTTTGATCGCAAGGAGAAGACAGTTAGCTTAAGGACGATCGACTACTTCCGCTACATCAATGCACGCTACGTTGAACCAATTACTTCAACTATACTTTTATTGCACTATGCATCTAGTGGTAATGATTTATAATCTCTTACTCGCATGTCTTTCTTGTTTACCTGCTTTCCAACATTGGCGGTTGTAGTTCTTGCTCACCAGCAGAAGTAGAAGTATGTACTACTGATGCGGGGGATTGCCCGATCTTCACGGCGTAGGATCGATGGAGATAATTTGGATCCGTGCAACCTGACAAATCGATGGCGCCAACCACTGTTAGAACAGCAACCTGCGACAAAAGAATTCGCCCAACCACACAATCGTGATCCCCGTCTACCCGACCACCAAGTAGACGCGTCATCGCTCTAGCCAATCACAAGGAAACACAAGAACGATGGGGAAAACGCCCGATTCCCCTCTAAGTTGCAATTATTATGCCAAACTTAGGAGGAACAAGCGTATGGCTCTCTGAAAAAATAATAAATCTATTTCTGATGGTCTATCTTTTTACAAGAGGTACAAAAATACTTATAAAAGCCACGCACGGACGGCTTGGCCTCGGATCCAAGTCCGAAAAGGACTATACTTACGGCCAGAAACACAACTGAATTCGGCCAATGGACTCAATCGGACTCCAAGTAAACAAAATAAAATAACTGAGTTGGCACGGTTCGGTCAAAACACACGTTTGTTTATTCCTTCACAATAGCACACTTGCTTCCTTGTTGCCTTTCCAACCCATGCGCATACTCCATCCGATTGCCCATGCATGCATGTCTTCACGTTGTAGTATGAATCTTTGGAAAAGTTCAATAATTTCTTTCAGTTAAATAATATATTTAACTGAGAAGTGCAAGATATGAGCGTATCCGCATCAACTACTGTCATACTCGAGAGAGGGGTGAGTTAGGTTCTGTTCTTTTAAGCTATGACTTATAGTTTTTGGCTATGTTTTTTTACTTCTTTCTGTGTTCTTCGAGATGATAACGGATGGTGGAGACGCCGATATGGATAACGCATATAGTTTTAAGCTCGAGAAGCCATTTAAGAAATCCACTTTAAAAAATTACTCTCTGTTTGTTTCGATTTTTGAAGGAACTAAAATCCAAAAAAAAGACCTACGGCTTGTACTGCTTCTCTCCCAGCTGTCTGAGGAACGTACTTATTGACAGGCATCATCTTCTATGTAGGATTAGAGGCCCGAAAGGCCGAAACTAACATGTAGCTAGGATTGTGGTACATGAAAAATGTCAGTACGTGGAGTACAAACGGAATACGTGTGTAAACTTAACATGGACCAAGCCAAATAATTTTTCCACAGGAAAACATAGTAGATATGCTATCTCAACCCACCTAATCCTAAAATCTCAAGTGTATGGAGCCACGGACCATGTTAGTCCACTCCATATTAGCTCCAATAAACATAGGGCTGGGCTGAATTTGGGCCATCCCATTTGAGCCCACCATCTTCGGTCCATGTCCAGCCCAATGGCACTGTTAGCCGAAAACCACATGAAAAACTTGGCATGTGCTCGCGTGTAGGCCCAAGGGCAAAACTCACAAAAATGTGGTTTTTTCATACCCATCTTGACCCAGTTATCCGCCCTACTTGCCAGAGGCGCTATTGGCCCAATAGCCTGGGCCCGAACTCATCCAGACTTGTCGAGCAAACTGGGCCAGAACATGGGACACACAAAAGCCTGATCCCGTTAGCTATTGGCACGATTTCCTATGCTTACCTAACCAGCCCTAAATCTATGCTCAAATGGGACCAAGTCCGTTGGACCCGGGCCGACCTAGGCTAGCCGAACCAAGTTCTCTCATATCTACTCCATATTAGGCACAACCCAACACAACCTTTTTCTTTCAGTCGACCCCTCTCACGGCTCATTTCCCCTGTCCGGCACAGCAAAAAGCCAAAAACCACACAAAGGGGGTGTTCATATTGGTTTTTGCTGATGGCTGTGGCTTTTGGCTGAAAATAAATAGTAGTGGCTGAAAAAAGTGACTTTTAGAAAGATGGACAAGCGGTGGAAAAAAGTGAGGAAGAGATACGTGCACGTAATGGCAACGAGAGGAGTAGAGTGCGTGATGTACCCATGACCTACTGCCTTATCCCCGAGTGAGATAGTAGCGAGAGAAGTGGAGAAGCCCATTCGAGAAGTCATATATTTGTAAAATTGTCTTTTGACTTTTCTAAACAGAAGCCAATACAAAAAAACGCATGAGCCCACATTGATGGCCGCGCGGAGCTTGCAAAACGCGAGCCAAGGGTATAACTAGCCCCCTTACTCGTAGGAATTTCAGAACTAGCCTCCTCTAGGGTGGAAGGTCGAATCTGGCTCCTTGACGTGCTCCTGCCCCGTGCAAAGTGACCTGGCGCGCCTCCCTACCATGCCAGCAAGTAGGCGCACTCCCCACCTTGCCAGCAAGCTGGCATCCTCACCCTCTGTGCCACCTTGGCCTAGCGCACCGCCCGCCCGCATGTAGGGCTGCAACACAACCCCCACCCCCTCCCCCCGCGCGTGCGAGGCACCCCCTCCCACTAGCTGGCCCCCTCCCTCCCCCGCATGCGTCGCACATGGCACCTCTTGCCTACCCGGCCCCCTCTCCTCGCTAGTTGCATGATAAAAAGGGAGGATTCATTCTCTGGAATACACAGCAATGCCATTTCATTCTACTCCAGCCAAGAGCAAAGAACTGAGAGAGGAACAAAGCTATGAAAGCATCCAATTTTTGAGTGGTTTTGAATTTGAGTTTCAAGTTTACGAAGTTGGAAATGTTGTAGATTGGCTTTGTAGCATCCAAAAGAGGTAATTTTCGTCGACATGTGGCATGTTTTTTAGCAACGTGATTAGCATGTAATAAGGACAATGGTAGTTTGTTAGTATGAAAAGGCGGTAGTTAGTCTTTTGTAATCCATCAGTGGCCTTAGTTGACGTCGAAGAAGCAGTGTTGTTAGTGTCATTAAATGCTTATTAGTCACGGTAATTATATGAACGCCATAGTTGATGCGTAGGTTATTTTATTTGCATGGGAACAACATTGCATTTTTTTCTACATTTTGTATAATGCTATGCAAAAATTGTTATGCATGCATTTTTTTGGTTAAATTGTTGTACTTTGCGCAGAATTTTTGTACATTGCCGTTATGTTAAAAATTGAATATCATTGTAGTTGTCCGCATTGAAATATAATGCACTACTGTTAGTAGTAATTTATGAATTGTTGGGTGGTACATGCGTGATATGCTTAGTCTAGTAGTGCTAAGAATATTGAGAAGAGCTATAACTTAATGTTACACACTCTGGACAATTTTGTAGGTACGCCATGATGGGCATTCAGGATCTGTCGTGTTCCATGGGAATGGTATCATACATGATGGACCGTACGAGGTGAACCTATCCAATTGTGAGCAGACCGTAATTTGGGCACCCGGTCTGAAGGACATAGGCCTCTTGGAGCTCAGGAGGTGCGTTCGTTCCATGTTCGATCTTGCCATTGCAAGGAACAAGCTGCGCATTGAAGTGTTGTACGCCTCATTGGTGGGTGGTCAAGGGAAGACCTCATGGCAACTTGTGAAGGTGAAAAGTCATGAGTCATGGGCCAGTTACATGGAGGCTATGTGCAACCCTGCTGCTACAAAGTAATGCAGGCCGACGGTGTACATTCAGTTCATGGAGCGGACATAGTCATCCGGCATGCCTAGTTTTGGTGCAAGCACTGCTGATGTAGTGCCTGGGTTAGTCTTCGATGATAATGTAGATGGGGATGCTGGTGGAGATGCGGGCGAGGCGGTGGGTGCTAGAGACCTTAGGAGACGTGTAGAAAATTTTGAGCCCAACGAAGGCATGCAGGGATGGTGGGTAGTCTTTATTGACTGCCGTGAGTACCTGGCCAATCAGGTGAAAGAAATAGACAGTGAGGAGAAGGAGGACGTGGAAATATCTAGTTCTGAAGACGAGGGAGATGGAGGAGCTATTGCGGGAGGTGTAGTGGTGGTGTTTTTACCACCAATGGCACTTATGTCAGCTTTAGGTTGGACTACATCGCGGCGGCATCGCTAGTTCTGCTACAACCAGAGGAGGCACACTAGGGCTTCAATGAAGCACTCTACTCTTAGGGCAACGCTTCCCTAACAAGAGTGCTGCCCAGCAGGCCATTGCCGAACATGCTGTGGCCATTAGCCGAACATATAGGGTGTGCAGGTCGAACCTTGACAACTATATTGTGAAGTGTGTGGACAAATCCTGCCCTAGAAAGGTTTGTGCCCAACGGTCAAGGGACGGGGTCACGGACTTCCAGATCTCGGTGCTAATGGATCACACATGCGAGCTTGCTGAGCCACTCTGAAGGCACCGCAACTTGACGTCTTGTATGTTGCCAGCCTGATCATCCATCTGGTCACCGCGGATGTTTCCATTTCACTGAAGCTTCTCCAGGCAGATGTTGTCAACATGGTGGGCTTCAAGGTTAGCTACAAGAAGATCTGGCAGGTGAAAAAGAAGATCCTGGATCGTATATACGGCACATACGAAGAGGCGTATGACCTAGTCCCAAGATTACTCTACCAAATAGCAGAATCAAATCCTGGGACATACATAAACAAGATGGAGCGACCGCATCCTATAAAGGGGCCAAATTGCTTCATTATTGATAGAGTGTTTTGGGCCTTCAGTCAGGCGATCGAAGGGTTCAAGTTTTGTCGTCCCGTGCTGACAATGCACAGCACCTTCCTATCCGGTAAGTACAATGGCACCAGCTTGACTACGGTTATAGCTAATGCCAATGACCAGTTACCCTCCGTGACATTCGCAATTGTGGAGAGTGAGAACCTGGAGAGCTAGCTGTGGTTCCTGACCAATGTGAAGCAGACGGTGGTTCAAGACCGCGTAGATGTGTGTGTCATCTTGGACCACAATGTTGCATTGCTATCCACGATGAGCACGATGTAGAACGGGATGCAGCCCCATTCATTTGGAATGATCTAAGGAACCGTTGGTACATAAGGCATGTCACGATGAACTTCTATAAAGATTTTGAAGCAAGGAGCTGATAAAAACCTTTAAGAAGCCCTGCATGCAGAACCAGAGGTGGAAGTTTGATGCCGTGTGGCGACGGCTTGATGAGGACAGCAGCAAGCATGTCACGCACTCACAGGATGGCGAACCAGGGGCAGTGGCAGGTAGTTCTGCGAGAGTTGGGGAGTTCACGCAGTGGGTGAACACACATGTGTCTGACTTGGAGAAGTGGTTTCTACTGTATGACACTGATGGTGCAAGGTACGGAATCATGATGACAAATATGTCCGAGGTATATAACGGTGTCCTGAAGGGTGTGCACTCTCTACCAATCACCGCGATCGTTGACAAGAGTTGGAACCGCACTGTCGGTTATTTTGTAAATAGAGCCCTAATGGCCAAGAAGCATATGGAGGAAGGCAAGCAATTCTCCGAAGTTATGCAAGGGCAGATAGACATGAAGATGACGAAGGCCCATTCGCACACTACCAGACCCTTAGATGGTATAACGAACAAGCTAGAGGGGAGCACAAACAAGTATGCACGATCAATGATGAAGCGTCGTGCACTGCAACAAGCCGTAGCTTCTTCACAAGCCTTACTCCCATGTGTATGGTAGGCCTTGGCACCGTACATCTCGGAATACTATGACATGCACTACCTGTATAGCACTTGGAGTGCGCAATCCAACTCATACAGGCTGGATGTGCACTATAGGGACGTTTGTCCAGGGGAGGTGCGGTGGGTGCCAAACGACGCACTGAAGCATGCCGACCGTGGAATATGATAGTCCCAGTGCATCCATAATGACATGGACGAAAGCTAGCATGGCAAACAGATAAGGTAGCCGAGATGTAGACTGTGCAACACTACTACAGATGGTGTTATCACAGACGGTTCAAAACCGTCATCATAAATGATTTCTTAACCATCTGCGTTTATGTATCAGTGATAATAGCTGGTTATCACATACGGCTATCACACCGTCTGTGATAACTTACAACACAGATAGTTTTTCTGAAAAATCGTCTGTGATATTTCTCTATCACAGACGCTTTTTTGTATTAACTGTCTGTGATATCGTGTATATCACAGATGGTTTTTTATTAATTGTCTGTGATATGCACGATATAAAAGATGGATTTTATTATTAACCGTTTGTGATATGGTGCATATCACAAACAATTCGGTGTTCCAAACCGTCTATAATATCGTGCATATCACAGACGGTTCGGTGTTCCAAACTGTCTGTGATATCATGCATATCATATCATAGACAGTTTGGAACATCGAACCATCTGTGATAGCTACTTCAACAGCGATGTTAATTGCTCTTTTTCAGCTAGCCTCAGGATATGGTAGCCATGACATCTGAAAACAAGTAAGATCACGTATATATAGCGCAGGACAATCATTACATAAATCTCACAGATTAATTAAACAACACGAGCAGATCACACATATAGCATGATAATCGTTACGCAGATCTCACAAATTAATTAAATTGAATAAATTGTTTGATTAAATAGAATTGAGTGATTACAATTGAATCCAATGTTTCCACATCTAATCACCATTGCTGAGGTGGAACTCTCTAGTCTTGTTTATGACCTCTCCTAGCAAGAATTGGGAGAGGTTTCCTCGAATTTCGATGAGTTTGTCAAGATTAATTGAACTTTCGTCGAAGTCCACTGTCGCTAGGAGTAATGTTAAGTCATTAGCATCTGCGTGTATATATATACATATATATAATAACAAAATAATAATTATTAGAAGGTTGACAAACCTCTTGATCATTCGTCTTAGCATTCATGATTTCCTTCATATGACAACAAACGTAGAATCCACATATGTTACCCTATAGTTGCTAATGGCATTGCAAAAATAGAATAACATACATAGGTATTATCAATACTAGAGGTATTATAATGAAGTGTGATATAGGATTGTTGTGTTGTACTAGGTACCAGAAATCGCGTCCTGTGTCACAGTGTGTCGCCGGATTCCTTGTGTGTCCCTCCCTGGCAACATAAGAGCTAAACAACTTACGTGATTCTAAAAAGTTAGCTTCGGCCATTGCAAACAAAGAAAAGATTACAATAGAGTTATTTATGGAGGAAATGAGTTTACCTGTCAATTGCTTATTGCATACGAGTGAAGTCGTGGTTGCTCCTAAGTAGGGAATCAAGGTATATTACCTTGCTCCACTTTGGTACAATTATAATCAGAATCTAGTGAGACATAGTCATGTGTGTCACCGTAGTGATTAATCTTAAGTTCATGTTGCGTATAAAGTACAAATGAAACTTGTGTGGCAATTAGTGAAGTACTTACCCTTTGTTGAAGGGTACCATGATGTACTCCTTGCCACTGTGAGCAATCAATCCGCTCGTTATGTAATCTTGGACGAATGATGCATTATCGTTGATGGATTGCTCAAAGACCAAGTGTGGGTCGAGGAAACCCACCAGTTGTCACCGTCGTCAGAATTATTAGATCATGTACCTATACATAAGCAAATAGTAATAACATTTATCGATATAATGTGAATGCAGAACATGATTGTACAGTAAACTTACAGTATCCAGCATTATAGAAGTGAGGCGTCGAGTTCATCAAGGTTGAATGGTAAGAATAAGTCTTCCAAGGTCATGACGAAGTAGCCCGAGTCGTAGAAGAAATGCGCCTCTGTGTATCTCACAGTGAATCCACTATGCTGTTTTGGCTTCATATTGGATATCTGCATGTACCAGGTATGCAATGTATTGCAAACCAGTCCAAGCCTAGGTAATTGTGACTTGGGGACCAACGACACTCTGAGAATGAACTTTCATTACCCACGAGGCACCGTAATCTTCTTTGGTTGGGTCTTAGCGCCTCGCTTACAATACATTTTTGACGTTGTCTCCACGGGAGCCGATGCAACAGGCTTCAAAAATAGAGCTAGAGGTGAAGCCACGGGAACTGATGTGACAGGTACAGGGCAATGTCCCTCTTGGGCCACTGGATGTGGAGATCGCGACACGGGCGAGTTGAGGGCGATGTCCCTCTTGGGCCACTAGATAAATGTGTGGACGGCATCCCCTATGTTGTAATCTCTTTGTTTAGGGGCTTCTTAAGAGGGACGGTCCTAAAAACATCATTAATCATGTCCACTTGAACCTTCACGAAATCAATCTCTAGTTGGGCATCGTGCACCAGCGCCCCTAACAGCCATGGATATGCTAGCGGTGTTGAGTCTATAAAGGTGAGTGTTTTGTGACTAGAGAACCTTTTGCACCACACTTTGTTGTTCAAATTTGGTCATTGTTTTTATCTGCACAAAGGCCTCCCATGTTTCCGGCGACATGAAAGGATAGCTCGTAAAGAGCATGAGATCCTTGGACATGTATTGCATGACAAGAGTGCTCTTGAAGTTCTTCTATACTTTTCTCATTGTGAGGAGCACTTGCCATTGCACGAGTCTCTGTACTTCTGCTGGAACCTCGAACAAATTTGTTATTTTCGCACACAGCTGATTTTTCTGATCCTTTGCCAAATCTTTCCAGCTTGCTGTGGTGATAGGGACCCATTGCCTTCCAATTATTCTGTAGGTAGTCTGAAATGCTGACGTTTCTTTCTTCGGTTGCAAAGGGACCCCATCCGGAGAGACCACCGTGATGGTCATTCGGTCCTCTGGCCTTTTCGATACTCCTTGGTCACGTTTAGTTGTCCCAATCTTCGGAGCATGAGACCCAGATGACGATGACTATGTGGACGTCATCTCTCTTATAAAAAAACTAATTGCAGTAAGCTATGAGCATAAACAAATTAAGTTCTATGAAAAAAATAGATCTTGTAGCATGCCATTCCAAATAGATCTTGTAATTAACAAGTGAAGCATATATCATGAAGTACTAAAAGTCATAAAACGAAGTTCTATGAATCGAATTACACACACTAGTGTCTCAAGTTCATTGAACATGACACACTGGAGTGTGTAACTTGCTTCATGCCCTTTGAAGGTCTATGTGGCATATATTATTGCTACAAGGTCCCTTTGGAATAGTAACATATCATTCCAAATAGATCTTGTAGCTAACAAATGAAGTATATATATCATGAAATACTAAAGATCATAAAACAAAGTTCTATGAATCGAATTACACACGCCAGTGTCTTGTCAGACCCGGATTTTACAATCCGGATTCCTCTGTGATTCCATCGCACTATTCCCTGGATCAGTAGATAGTGCTCACAGTTTATAGTTTCTGATTATCAAATTACATATCATGCAGAACCGTAAATATAATAGTAGACTTACTAATGGGCCGATTAAGCCGTAATCATTAAATTGTAGCAGCGGAAGAACGAAGCACGCAAGTGGGACCTTCAGGACATGCCCACAGGCAGCCAACTGGAGGTTCGCGACCTAGCCCTTGACATCTTCATCTTCTTTGCCACCTTGACCAATAGCGTTGCTGAAGCTTAGGGATCTGATTCCTGATTCTGGATTTGTTGTGAAAGCGAGTGTGAGCACAAACCACCGTGCTCCACGAGCCAATAAACATAATGCAAATAAATAGTATGCATGGCTTATCAAAGGAGAGGCTCGGGTTATTTTATTTGCCAAAATCGCTTTTGGTAGCATTATTATTATTATTTAATCATAGAGTTATGGTTGCTACCTAAACTCCACACAACGATTACCATAATTGACTTAATCCACCGAAAATACACTTTCTTTATTGGCTGTTGTCTAAGACTCTGAACAACGAGTGACATCATTTAATTAGTCCACCGATCTTACTCTTTCTATATTGATCGCTATCTAAGACTCCAGACTACAAATATCATCAATTATACAATCCACCAATCAATTTCTGCCTAAGTCCCCAAACAACGAGTATATAATCCACCGATCAATTGCTACCCAAAACTCCAAACAGTTGGCGACACCATTTATCTAATATCATTTATTTTATCCACCAATATCTTTTGTATTCTAAATTCATAACAAACCAATCCTTTTGTTATTGATCCACAACCATAATTTTCTCTTCCAATAATCAATCTTATTTTCTAATTCACTAGTACAATCCAATAATGGTTATCTTTCCTCCAATATTCCCAGAAATTCAATTCCTCCATCTAGTATTTGATCCAATCCTATTAATCCCATTATTGCCATCATCTTCTAGGAATTTATATTTGTTATCAGTGTTGTAATTGTCGAGACCCGAATATACAAATCCGGACTCTCCTGTGTATTCTGCACTAGTCCAGGATCACGCTAGTGCACACAGCGCAAACAAAGACAAATATCATCCACATCACGATATTCTAAAGGAAATCCAAATTATATTAATAACCATCAGAGTATGACCTTATGGCCAAGCTTACAATTATTAGCCTGAAGGGCTTTTAAGAAACTAGCAGCTGAAATCCAAAATTTAACGTAGTAGCCACTCGACATGCCCACAGGCAATCGACTGGGGAGCGAAGTCCTAATCCGTGAAGTCCTCATAGTAGCCTCCTTCGAGCAACTCCTGCTGACCTGGTCCTTCCTCCTCAACTGAGCAACAGGGGCATGAAGTCGTGAGTACATTGGTACTCAGCAAGTCGTTTGTAACAAATGAATGCAATATAGTGTGCAGGGCTTAACAATGGATGGCTGAAAGGTTAACTTTGCATAAAGCAACAATTTAAAGTAAATACAATAAATAGATTGAAAAGCAACTTTAACAAAAGACATTAAATAAATAATCAAAGGAATTGAATATAACCACAAGTGAACTAACCATTCACTTCCCAGCTCAAACCAACCAGATTTCATAAAGACTCTACCCCACGTGTGAAATCACCGAGCATTGTCCATGACCGAGGACACGGCTATTCGAATAGTTTTACACTCTGCAGAGGTTGCACAACTGTTCCCACACGATGTGATTAGCCTCGCGCTAAGGAAATCACAACAAGGCTTTTACAATGATCCATCTCAACCCGATCCCACTCGCTAAGGTTTCGCCGTCGAGTAGGGTAACCCCCTAGTCGGTAATTGCCCCCTCTTGCGCCACAACAACATCGGTAGTGAAACCAAAGTTGAGACTTCACAAATTATTATGCCAGGTCTATCCCATACTAGACATGTGGTTTGCACGGTAAAGCTCAGATCAATGGCGCACAAAGTTAAGTCCTTAAATGTTACCCAGGCGAAGCATCCACATCCCAATGTGCAACCTGCACCCCCTTTACTGCACGATCATTCGCCCGAGTGAAAACCATTTTGTATAACCAACACCAATGACACTACCCATGTCATGGCAATCAAATTTTATAACTGGGGCTGACCACCACGTTCCAATATATCATTAAGTCAAGATTAATTAACACATGTGATGATAGACCCAACGATACTAAAAGCATGATTAAGCATTCTAATCGTGCCATCCCAAATGTGATCGTAACATAGCATCACTACTAAGTTTCCCAACCTATGGTGACAATGGCATCATGGCATTCAAATTTAACAAGGAGGGAATTACTCAATTGAGGTGATAACTACCAATTACAAGGTTTGTATAAAAGTAGCGATGCAATGTAATTTAAAACAAAATATTTAAATAATAGATTGCAAACTGGGTTCAACATGATCAAAGGACACGACTTGCCTTGGCCTTGCTCAGTTGACGGCTCTTGATCTTCAAATCCAACTTCCGCTCCTTCGAACGCGTGATCTAACGAGAGAGAACGCAAATCGAAACACAAAATAAAATCAAATAAAATTCAAATGAACTCCAAAAATTCTCAAACTTGAACCAAAAGATAGAGCTCAATTTTAGATGAATTTAGGAAAAAGAATCGGGTCAATCGGAGCTAGGATGAGGGAGAACGGGCTCTGGGAAGTTTTAATTCAGAGAAAAAGAGACAGACGGGTAGTCGTTACGACCACAAAGGATCCCTACGACCACGCAGAGAAATTACGACCAGGAAGAACTTTACGACTACGACCACAAACCAGTCTATATCTAAAACTACACTAGGAAACCTACGACTACGACCACAGAGCCGAATCTAAGACTACGAAGCCGATTACGACCACTTAGGCAGGCTTACGACCACGCAGTCGAGCACATGACTACGATCACCCAGTCGAGATTACGACTACGTAGTCGAACCTACTACTTCGACCACACAGAACAATCCACGACTACGACCACACGGGCGGCTACGACTGCACAGCGGCTACGACTACTCAGGCAGACTTACGACCATGAAGTCGTTTACGACCACATGATCAGACTTACCGGTGGCTTCACGACTTACGACTAAGGCACTACAACGTAGTCGTAGAACCTTACGACCACATGGATCTACGACCACGGATGGCGGCGGGACTCACCGGCGACGGCAGAACGACGGCGAGGTCGACACGATCTCGGGCTCCGGCACGACCACGGCAACGGCTATGCGTATGACCACGGCTTCGGCGAGGCGCACGACCACAGCGGCGGGCGGCACGACTTCGGTTTGCGGCTCAACTCGGAGGCGAGGCTTGACTTGGGACGAGGGAGACACCAGGGGTTCGACCCTTTTATACCCGGTCGTAGAGGTGTCCTGGTCGGCCACGAGTACGAGTCCGGGTGGGATACGACCTGAGAGTCCCACTCGTATACGAGTACGACTTGCTAAAAGCGGGCGGCTGCGATGCGGGGCGGGGTTCTGGATGGCTGACACGCGGCGGGGCCGGAAGCGGTTGCGGCTCGACCGACTGGTTTTTCTTTTTCTTTTTCTTTTTCCAGAAATTCAATTAAATCATTTTGAGCTCTAGAAAATAGCAAATAAATCCAGAAAAATCACATAAAATGCCAGAAAAGCTCTTGAGGCTCAGGGAACTCAAATAAAATACTTTTGGCACATTTTAATGTTTAACTTAATCATATTAAATCCTTTTAATTCATAAAAATTTCATTTAAGCTTTAATTAATTCCAGAAAAATTCAAATGGTGAATTTTATTTCGAAAGCTTCAAAAAGGTTCTGAAAATCAGGATGTTACAAACCTCCCCCCTTTAAACGGAATCTCGACCCCGAGATTCTGGCTCTCTAAGGAATAGGTTTGGAAACTCCGCTCTAAGATCCTTCTCGCTCTCCCAGGTTGCTTCCTCCTCGGAATGGTTGCTCCATTGAACCTTGCAAAAGCGAACTGTCCTTCTTCTAGTTACACGCTCTGCCAATTCCAAAATTTTTATAGGATGTTCTTTATAAGACAGATCCTCCTGAAGATCCACCGCCTCTACGGGCACTGCTTCCTCTGAGACTCTCAAGCACTTCTTTAGTTGAGATACATGGAAAACATCGTGGATCCCGCTCAAGGTGTTTGGTAATTCCAGCTGGTATGCAACCTCTCCTTTGCGCTTTAAAATTTTAAATGGCCCCACATACCTTGGCGCTAGCTTTCCCTTCATTTGAAATCTCTTAACACCTTTGAAGGGTGTGATCCTGAGATACACATAGTCATTTGGCTCAAAACTTAAATCTCTTCGACGAGTATCAGCATAACTCTTCTGTCTGGCTTGGGCTGCCTTTAGCCTTTCTTGAATCAAACGCACTTTCTCTTCTGCTTCCTGAAGACATTCTGGCCCGAAGATTTGACTCTCCCCCGTCTCTTTCCAATTGAGAGGGGTTCTACATTTTCTGCCATACAGGGCTTCAAACGGTGACATTTGTAGACTAGTCTGGTAACTGTTATTGTAGGAGAACTCCGCAAAAGGTAAACAACTATCCCATTTAGCTCCGTGATCCAATACACAAGCTCTTAACATATCCTCCAGGATTTGATTCACACGCTCCGTCTGACCATCAGTTTGCGGATGATATGCTGTACTGAAGTTCAAGTGAGTACCCATCGCCTCGTGAAAGCTATTCCAAAATCGTGAAGTAAACTGCGACCCACGATCCGATACTATCCTCTTGGGCACCCCATGAAGACTCACAATCCTGGACATGTATAACTCGGCCAATTTATCACCAGAATAAGTTGTTTTGACCGGAAGAAAGTGAGCGACCTTCGTTAGTCGATCCACAATTACCCATATTGAGTCGTAGCCCTCTTTAGTCTTGGGTAAGCCTGTAATAAAGTCCATTCCCACATCTTCCCACTTCCATTCAGGAATCTTCAAGGGTTGCAGTAAACCTGCTGGTCTTTGATGTTCAGCCTTCACTCTTTGGCACACATCGCAAAGTGCTACGTACTCGGCTATCTCGCGCTTCATACCTGGCCACCAATATTTGTCTTTAATATCCTGGTACATCTTGGTACTGCCGGGATGGATTGAATATAAGGACTCATGCGCTTCCTTAAGTAATAACTTCTTCAGTTCCCCCTTGTTTGGTACGCACAAACGCATCTTATACCACATGATTCCCTGATCGTCCTCCACAAAGCCGGGTGCTTTGCCTTCCTTTAAACCTTCTTTGATTCTCTGGATATTTTCATCCCCTGGTTGCTCGTGACGAATCTGACTATCCAGGGTCGGCTGCAAGTCCAAGGTAGCTAACATCCCTTCCTCAACCAACTCCAAACTAAGCTTCTGAAATTCCTCGTGTAGAGCTGGTTGGTTTTCCTTGACCATCACTGTATTGCAATACACCTTTCTACTCAACGCGTCTGCCACTACATTGGCTTTTCCTGGATGATAATGGATTCCGATGTCATAATCCTTTATTAATTCCAACCATCTTCTTTGTCTTAGGTTGAGCTCCGATTGTGTGAAAATATATTTCAGGCTCTTATGATCCGTGTAGATCTCACTTCGGTTACCTATTAAGTAGTGACGCCAAATTTTCAGGGCATGCACAACTGCTGCCAACTCCAAGTCATGCGTGGGGTAGTTCTCTTCGTGTGGTCTCAGCTGGCGTGATGCATAAGCCACCACCCTCTTGTCCTGCATCAACACACACCCCAAACCTTTGCGGGATGCATCACAGTAGATCTCAAAGTCCTTCTTGATGTCGGGTAGAATTAGTACTGGCGCTGTTGTTAGGCTCTCCTTTAATTTCTGAAAACTCCTCTCGCACTCCAGCGTCCATTCAAATTTCTTTTCCTTTTTCAACAGCTGAGTGAGCGGGCGCGCTACACTGGAGAATCCTTCAATGAAACGGCGGTAATAACCCGCCATTCCCAGGAAGCTTCTGACCTGAGTTACTGACGTTGGTGCCCTCCAAGTGAGTACATCGTTCACTTTCCCGGGGTCAACTGCTACTCCTTCTGCGGTCATCACATGGCCCAAAAACGCAACTTCCTTCATCCAAAATTCACATTTGCTAAACTTGGCATACAACTTATGCTCTCGCAACCTCTGCAATACCATCCTCAAATGCTCTTCATGTTCTTCCTCATTCTTGGAGTAGATCAGAATGTCATCGATAAACACGACAACGAACTTATCCAGGTAGTCCATGAACACCTTGTTCATCAGGTACATGAAGTATGCTGGGGCATTGGTTAGGCCAAAAGACATTACGGAGAATTCGTATAAACCATAACGAGTTGAGAATGCTGTCTTAGGTGTATCCTCCGGTCGAATCTTCATTTGATGATAACCTGACCTCAAATCAATCTTGGAAAACACTCCGGCTCCTTTTAGTTGATCGAACAAGTCATCAATTCTGGGCAAGGGATACTTGTTCTTGATGGTAACTTCATTGAGAGCTCGGTAATCCACGCACATGCGCTGGCTACCATCCTTCTTTTTGACAAACAATACTGGTGCTCCCCACGGAGAGGTACTAGGCCTGACATAGCCTTTATCCAACAACTCTTGTATTTGTTTCTTCAATTCTGCCAATTCATTGGCGGGCATTCGGTAGGGTCTCTTGGAAATAGGCGATGTACCCGGTACTAACTCAATTGCGAACTCTACTTCTCTGTCGGGTGGCATCCCAGGAAGATCATCGGGGAATACATCGGAATATTCTCGTACAATTGGTACTTCCTCTATCATGATCCCTTTGCTTTGGCATACCATCACTTTTTCTGGCTGCTTCGTGTTGGCTTCAAATCTAACTTTACTTCCATCTGAACCGACCAAGGTGACGGCTCGACTTCCACATTCCAACACTGCTTGATGCTTTTTGAGCCAATCCATACCCAGAATCACATCCAACGACTGGATATTTAGCACTACTAAATCAGCGGAGAACTCTATTCCTTGGATGGCTATTTTAACTCTAGGGCATCCTAGATTGGTACTCATCTCAGAGCCCGGGGATTGAACCAGCAAAATAGAACCAAGAGCAACAACTTCCAATTTATGCTTTAGAGCAAAACTCCGGGAAACAAACGAATGTGAAGCTCCAGAATCGAACAAAACTGTGGCAGGAACTGAGTTTACTTGAAACTTACCGATCACAACATCTGGTGCTGCTTGAGCCTCCTCCATGGTGACATGGTTCACCTGGCCGCGCAGCACGGTCTGCGATCCTCTGTTGGGTTGACTTGATGTTTGCGGTGTTCCGCGTTCTGACCCTGCTGCGGGAGTCCGATCTGGTGTAGAGCCCAAGTTGAAACGAACTGGTGTCAAGGCTTGATTCTGCGGGCATTTGTTGGCATAATGTCCCGTTTCATGGCATTTGAAACAGGTAACTGCTGTCATGGGCTTGGTGATCCTCTGCTGTTGGCTTCCAACTGGAATTGTCCTTGGTCCTGATGAGAACTGGCGAGGAGCTGGTGCAGGTGTTTTGAATCCTGACTGCGGTGGAACACGAGCGGGCTGAAACGTACTGAAGCGGGTCCTCTGCGCCTGGTGCATCTGTGATCCTTGCTGCATCATCCTCCGCTTGCGGGATTCCTCTAACTCACGACGACTCTCCTCAATGAGCATCGCTTTGTCCACCATGTTTTGAAAGATGGCGTAGTCATTTCCCACCACTTGAACTTTCAGACCGGGGTTTAGTCCTTTCTTGAACCTCTTTTGACGGGCATCATCTGTAGCGACATCCTCCGGGGCATAACGGGCCAGCTCGGTGAATTTATTGAGATACTCACTCACTGACATGTTCTTCTGCTGTAACTCCCGGAATTCCTCCTTCTTCATCTCAATCACTCCGTCCAAAACATGGGTATGACGAAAAGCTGCGGCGAACTCCGCCCAAGTGATGCTATCTTGATCTTCATGAGCAGCACAGTAGTTTTCCCACCATTCAGCTGCAGCGCCTTCTAGCTGGTGGGCGGCATACAAAACCTTCTCGCGGTCCGTACACTGGGCAAGATTAAGCTTCTTTTCTGTTGAGCGCATCCAGTCATCAGCTTCCAAAGGCTCCGAAGATCGTGAATAAGTGGGTGGCCTTGTCCTCATGAATTCTGCAAATTTAGACTGTTGACGAACTGGTTGGGGCATTGCCATTTCTTGATCCTACCGATTCATCATTGCGTTCATATTCTGCATCATAGTATTCATTAATTGGGTTTGGGCAGCCATGAACTGACTCAAGGTCGGATCTAAACCAGCCGGATTCGCATGCTGCTCTGGAGTTGCTTGGTTTCCATTACTGCCTTCCGGATCTTGGTTCATTTGACCGCGTCCTGCGAAGCTCCGGGTGTCAACCATTTCTGCTCTGTTCTGAAGGAAAAGACCATTTGTTGAGAACTGACTCTTCAAGGCTCAATAGGTAAGAGGGAAAAGCAAAGGTAAGTGGTAAACTCGTCTAAGGGGGTAACTAATGGCAATCCTAAAACTAAGCAAACACTTAGCCAAAAAGGCTAACTAAAGAAGCAATAAACTCCACAAAAAGACTTTTGACATGACTGCATCATAATGCTAGAAGCAAAACTGCAGCTCACATCACACCCAACGGCAAATAAGAAGCAAGACGATCTACACGATACTAAAACTATAACAAGGTTCAAAGCTAATGGCTCCTAATCTTCCCGGAAATTCCCAATCTTTTTTTGACATATTGGATGCTTCCTTGATCCAAACTTCACAGCACAGCTTGAAGAATTCCATGCCCACTTTCACTTTGATCGAGGGATACCCGAGACATCTATGGACATTATGGGGATAAGAAGTCAATTTGAAATTCGAAAACACTATTTCAGAGGAGGCAAGGAGAAAGAATCCTAAGAATGAGGTAAGAATAAAGAATTACTATACAATCATTTGGTTGATTTGATTTAGAAAATAAATTTTGAAATCTTGACTAATTCGACCATTCTAACTAGGGCTCCGTCCTACAGTCGATATGGCTCTGATACCATCTCTGTCGAGACCCGAATATACAAATCCGGACTCTCCTGTGTATTCTGCACTAGTCCAGGATCATGCTAGTGCACACAGCGCAAACAAAGACAAATATCATCCACATCACGATATTCTAAAGGAAATCCAAATTATATTAATAACCATCAGAGTACGACCTTATGGCCAAGCTTACAATTATTAGCCTGAAGGGCTTTTAAGAAACTAGCAGCTGAAATCCAAAATTTAACATAGTAGCCACTCGACATGCCCACAGGCAATCGACTGGGGAGCGAAATCCTAATCCGTGAAGTCCTCATAGTAGCCTCCTTCGAGCAACTCCTGCTGACCTGGTCCTTCCTCCTCAACTGAGCAACAGGGGCATGAAGCCGTGAGTACATTGGTACTCAGCAAGTCGTTTGTAACAAATGAATGCAATATAGTGTGCAGGGCTTAACAATGGATGGCTGAAAGGTTAACTTTGCATAAAGCAACAATTTAAAGTAAATACAATAAATAGATTGAAAAGCAACTTTAACAAAAGACATTAAATAAATAATCAAAGGAATTGAATATAACCACAAGTGAACTAACCATTCACTTCCCAGCTCAAACCATCCAGATTTCATAAAGACTCTACCCCACGTGTGAAATCACCGAGCATTGTCCATGACCGAGGACACGGCTATTCGAATAGTTTTACACTCTGCAGAGGTTGCACAACTGTTCCCACACGATGTGATTAGCCTCGCGCTAAGGAAATCACAACAAGGCTTTTACAATGATCCATCTCAACCCGATCCCACTCGCTAAGGTTTCGCCGTCGAGTAGGGTAACCCCCTAGTCGGTAATTGCCCCCTCTTGCGCCACAACAACATCGGTAGTGAAACCAAAGTTGAGACTTCACAAATTATTATGCCAGGTCTATCCCATACTAGACATGTGGTTTGCACGGTAAAGCTCAGATCAATGGCGCACAAAGTTAAGTCCTTAAATGTTACCCAGGCGAAGCATCCACATCCCAATGTGCAACCTGCACCCCCTTTACTGCACGATCATTCGCCCGAGTGAAAACCATTTTGTATAACCAACACCAATGACACTACCCATGTCATGGCAATCAAATTTTATAACTGGGGCTGACCACCACATTCCAATATATCATTAAGTCAAGATTAATTAACACATGTGATGATAGACCCAACGATACTAAAAGCATGATTAAGCATTCTAATCGTGTCATCCCAAATGTGATCGTAACATAGCATCACTACTAAGTTTCCCAACCTATGGTGACAATGGCATCATGACATTCAAATTTAACAGGGAGGGAATTACTCAATTGAGGTGATAACTACCAATTACAAGGTTTGTATAAAAGTAGCGATGCAATGTAATTTAAAACAAAATATTTAAATAATAGATTGCAAACTGGGTTCAACATGATCAAAGGACACGACTTGCCTTGGCCTTGCTCAGTTGACGGCTCTTGATCTTCAAATCCAACTTCCGCTCCTTCGAACGCGTGATCTAACGAGAGAGAACGCAAATCGAAACACAAAATAAAATCAAATAAAATTCAAATGAACTCCAAAAATTCTCAAACTTGAACCAAAAGATAGAGCTCAATTTTAGATGAATTTAGGAAAAAGAATCGGGTCAATCGGAGCTAGGATGAGGGAGAACGGGCTCTGGGAAGTTTTAATTCAGAGAAAAAGAGACAGACGGGTAGTCGTTACGACCACAAAGGATCCCTACGACCACGTAGAGAAATTACGACCAGGAAGAACTTTACGACTACGACCACAAACCAGTCTATATCTACAACTACACTAGGAAACCTACGACTACGACCACAGAGCCGAATCTAAGACTACGAAGCCGATTACGACCACTTAGGCAGGCTTACGACCACGCAGTCGAGCACATGACTACGATCACCCAGTCGAGATTACGACTACGTAGTCGAACCTACTACTTCGACCACACAGAACAATCCACGACTACGACCACACGGGCGGCTACGACTGCACAGCGGCTACGACTACTCAGGCAGACTTACGACCATGAAGTCGTTTACGACCACATGATCAGACTTACCGGTGGCTTCACGACTTACGACTAAGGCTCTACAACGTAGTCGTAGAACCTTACGACCACATGGATCTACGACCACGGATGGCGGCGGGACTCACCGGCGACGGCAGAACGACGGCGAGGTCGACACGATCTCGGGCTCCGGCACGACCACGGCAACGGCTATGCGTATGACCACGGCTTTGGCGAGGCGCACGACCACAGCGGCGGACGGCACGACTTCGGTTTGCGGCTCAACTCGGAGGCGAGGCTTGACTTGGGACGAGGGAGACACCAGGGGTTCGACCCTTTTATACCCGGTCGTAGAGGTGTCCTGGTCGGCCACGAGTACGAGTCCGGTTGGATACGACCTGAGAGTCCCACTCGTATACGAGTACGACTTGCTAAAAGCGGGCGGCTGCGATGCGGGGCGGGGTTCTGGATGGCTGACACGCGGCGGGGCCGGAAGCGGTTGCGGCTCGACCGACTGGTTTTTCTTTTTCTTTTTCTTTTTCCAAAAATTCAATTAAATCATTTTGAGCTCTAGAAAATAGAAAATAAATCCAGAAAAATCACATAAAATGCCAGAAAAGCTCTTGAGGCTCAGGGAACTCAAATAAAATACTTTTGGCACATTTTAATGTTTAACTTAATCATATTAAATCCTTTTAATTCATAAAAATTTCATTTAAGCTTTAATTAATTCCAGAAAAATTCAAATGGTGAATTTTATTTCGAAAGCTTCAAAAAGGTTTTGAAAATCAGGATGTTACAGTAATCCAGCAATTACATTTGCATTCCCTAATTCTCCATAAATCATTTAAAGCATCTATCTAGTATATATATACATTTAGGCTCCACCAAGTTATTTCTCCCAAAATCCACTCTATCGTTTCCTATTTATGATCGACATGAATCCACCAATACCTTTATGTGTATACTACAAACATCCATCTCCTTTACTCACGATCCTGTTTATTCCTTCCATATTTTATCTTGTAAGAATAGAAGTGTCATTAGTTGAAATACAATACATAAAATTTCCTGAGACCTAGCAGTTTTAGACAAAATCATAATGTGTAGAAGAATGCAATAATAATAGCGATCCAGAGTCCATCCATCGTTACATGGCATCTGCACCATATGCTAACATTTCAGCGTTATAACCGCTTACATTACCACTGGGACGATACCCAGGACAACTCAAATCAGGGCTTTCCACTGCCCTTCCACTTTTCCATTTCCACCCACAAGGTGTTTTTGAAACAGGACTATATCTGGTTAAGTTCCCATGTCCGCCCTTAATCGTGGGCACGGCTATTCGAATAGTTTTGACTCTGCAGAGTTTGTACACTTTCACCACAAGAGACAATCCACTCGTTGCCCCGCATGATTCCTTAGTCATGCGGTTGAGCAGACCATCACAGTAACCGTTCAAAGTACCTTGCCCCTTCCATCATTTCACCCTATGGGTCGTTCCCACTTGCGGTGGGTCCCATACGTTGTGCGAGATGTTCTCCTTCTGAACGTCTAGCAGCTGGCTACCCCCACTGCTAGCCCGCCATAGCAGAACTTCACCCTCTGCGAGTGTCCCATTCAAGCCGTCACCACAGACAGCCGCTTGCACGACCTCACCACCTCCTCCTGTGAGGATGACTTTCAGGGTCCAGTAAATCTACTAAGCCAAGTTGTACTTTACAGACTTATGGTTGTGCTGTTTTACATAGGAGGTCATGACAAGATTTAGTCCTTAGTGGTATCTAGGCGGTCTACCACTACCCACTTTGTGCTTCCACTGCACCACACTCACACCCTCGAACCATCCGCCCAGATATTTAAGCAAGTTGGGGTTTTTGGAAACATAAAGTAATCATACCAACATATACCAGTCATTACCACCATGACCTCCCAAACCAGTTTCTCATGATTGAAAATGATAATAATGCTTGGGGCATATCAGCGCCCCCGAGTATCTATGCAGTACTAAGCATGGCGTATAATTAAGGACTTATTTCACAAGGTTACTATTATAATTTTGCTAGGGTGACAAGGTTCACACAATCAATTATTCCAAAGGAGGTGTGATATTATTCAAAGCAAACAATGTGCATATAACTAGAATCTTAAATTCAACATGTATTTGCATATAAAATAACAGCATGCAATTTGATAATTTAAACCAAAGTAATTTGCAGAAAATGTAGGTTCAACATGATCAAAGTATTGACTCGCCTGGCACGGTTTACCGTGGTCTTGAGCTCACTCAAAAGCTTTCTCATGCGATGGTCTTGAACTTCTGGTCTTTATCTTCACCTCGATCTCGGCTTCGCTTGATCCCTTGATTCTTCCGGACTCCCAATTTCTAATTACGTGCTAAACGACTAAATACAAATAGAAGCAAATAACTCAAAGGTTCCAAATAAATCCAAATAAAACTCAATTTTGGTCTCATTATGAGTTAATGGGTGATTCGGGTGATTTGAGGCAAGGTCGGTGGTAGAATGTGATGACTCGATCTTTTTTATTACGAGCTTCTTCTACTATTCTTATATTTATTAAGAAAGTTCCATGAGTTAGGTTAGACCTATAAATTGGTGTGCGAGTTTACTGAGCATTATATTGTTGAGTGCTATTGTTCAGGGCATATGCTATATGCGGGGTATACAAACTTTAACTTACCAAATTAATACTAGAGCCCGGGTTCTCAGCATCTTATGATGGGACATTTTATGTGCACTTAGTTGTCTCTAGTCATAACTTATTTTGAATTAGGATCCGTTTGTTCAGGTCCTATCTTGTTATATTCATTTATGTCCATCATTATTACCAAATCTATGTTAAAATTTAATTTATACCACCATTGGTATTTTGTTTATACTTTAGTTATTATTAGGCTTAGCTCTATTTATTTATCTAGGCAGAGATTATTGTACAAGGTATTACTTCATTATTGCTACTTAATAAGATACATCACTGAGATTTGTTTAATGGTGGCTTGGTGAATATTGGAGCATGTACCTTTTCATTATAATTAGGTGTAATCTTTATTAGGTTTGGATAATCTGATCATAGTCATTTTTATGCAATATGATTTCTAATTACATTTGAGTATCATAGCCTATGGTTGTTGGCCTAGTGCTCACATTGTTTAATAGTAAAAAGGTTTATCCTAGTTGCTAGGGTTAAAGACAATATTTTATGGCTTAGCTTTGCAAATGGTTAATTTCTTCATCCTATTCTAACATGCAAAGATTCATGATTTATCCCTTTCGTAATTAATTTTTTTTAACAGGTTACCATTCCTTGTGAGCATTTACCTAAATTATATTCCTACTAAATATTCTTATTTGACAAAGATTTAAAAGGGTTACTCATGATACATATATATTATTTTCTAGCACATGATGATTAACCATGAAAAAGGTTTAATAAACACCCCTATATACTAATTAAGTTTCTGCATCACAAGAAATTGCCTTTATGATTTTCCCCAGATTTTCCTTGCTATTTCTCCAAATTTTCCTATGCTGCTTCTTACAAAAAAATGCAATAAAAACCCTCAATCTCAGCCTCGGCGCTTGCGGAGCTAGGGGCTCGAACGCGGGCGGCCTGGGTGAGTTAGAGGGTGTGCGGTGCTAGCCAGCCAATCACTCGGTGTTACCTGACCGAGCAGAAGAAGGGAATTCATTTGAGCCGAGGCTGCGGTGTCCAGAACAGGGGAGCTCGGGGCAGCGTGTGGCCAACGGCGTGGCCGGCCAGGGGCCACCGGGGGGACACCGGAGATGGCCAAAATGGAAACCCGTGGGGACGGGGCAGCTCCAGGAGGTGGCGGCTCCGGCAAGGGGGCGCTGTAGCGGGCCGGCGGCGGAGACCATGGGTGGCGCGAGCGTGCTCAAGCTGCCGGTGAGGTGGGGTGGGAATGGAGCTCCGGCGATAGTTTGGGGAGGTTCGTGGCGAGGCGAAGATGCTCCACCGGCAAAGAATCGACAGGAGGCTAACCGAGGAGGCGGCGACGGGATTGGTGGCGGCGGTCAATTTCGGGGAAGAGGGCCAATGCGCGAGCTCCAGCGTACCGGAGTCCAATTAACGTGGAGGGGAGGTACACAGGGAGCTGGGACACACTTTGGCGCATTCGGGGTGGTTGGACGTCGCCGGATGGCCGGGAACGGCATGGAGGCGCTGAGGCCGGTGCATGGGCGGAGATGGAAAAAGGCATAGGGGAGGATGGCTCGGTGATTTGGCCGGGAAGCAGAGGAGCTGAGGTGGCTAAGGCCTCTTATAGCCGGAGGAGGGAAGGCATTGTTGGCGGAGGACCGGGCGGAGCGGGGGAAGGACCACCGGGCAAGGCGCCGCGCGGGCTCGATGCGCGGAGGGTTGGGGCTCGATGCACGAAGTGACTGGGCGAGCGGCGCACGCAGAGCTGCAGCCTTTCGCATGCGCGCCGCGTGAGGTGACCGAGCATAGCAGAGTTTTGGCGCAGAGGGAATGACACGGAGAGCTCACAGCCATGAAAAAAGAAAAGGGGAAGCGAGCGCACGGGAAAGAAAGGGGAAGAAATAGGAGGGAGAAGAGGCACGAGGTGGAGCGGGCCCGCTGGCAGAGATAGGGGCAAGGTCGGCAGGGGAAATAGATGAGGGTGAGAGAGAAGGAATGTGACCCCACTTGGAAGAGAAAAAAAAGAATTAGGGAGTAAGAAGCTTTAGCAATTTTTGAAATTTTTGAAATTTTTGGATTTGGATTACTAGTTTCTATTTAAAATTATGGATCCTAATTTCTGTAATTTTAATTCAAGTCTTTGTTCTATTATCTAAATACAAAATTTAATAGTCTTTTTATTTTATTTGATGTTCTCATTTTCATAACTTTATTTCCTGTATTGCTAAACTCTTCCTTGCACAATTTGTGTATATATATACATACCTACACATATGCATGTATAAATGTTTATATTTTAGTCATTCACTTTTATTGCTATTTATGTCATTATTCCCGAAATGAGATTTCATATTTTAAATTGGATTTCTCTCTCCCTTTTATGGTTCATCTGTTTAAATTTGAATTTAGAATTTTTTTTGGGTTCCATTATTTGCATACTTCCTTTTATATCATTATTAATATTAGTTTTATTTTTCGAAGCTGTCTTAAATTTTTGGATCCTCCACCAAAAATCAGAAAATCGCCATAAAATCCAAACTTCAACAGAACACATGGCAAAATAATTTAAGAACTTTATATTTTCAAATTCGAATTTTTCAGGATGTTACATGTCTCAAGTTCATTGAACTTGATACACTAGAGTGTGCAACTTGCTTCATACCCTTTGAAAGTCTATGTGGCATATATTATTGCTACAAGGTCCCTTTGGAACAGTAACATGCCATTCCAAATAGATCTTGTAGTTAACAAGTGAAGTATATATTATGAAGTAATAAAGATCATAAAATAAAGTTCTATGAATCGAATTACACACACCAGTGTCTCAAGTTCATTGAATCTCATACACTGGAGTGTAACTTGCTTCATGCCCTTTGAAGGTATATGTGGCATATATTATTGCTACAAGGTCCCTTTGGAACAGTAACATGCCATTCCAAATAGATCATGTAGCTAACAAGTGAAGCATATATCCTGAAGTACTAAACATCATAAAACAAATTAGCCAACTACTGAAGATCACAAAACAAATTAGCCAACTATTGAGACAAACAACAAGATTGATAAATGACAGTAGTAGTAACAATTTAGAGCTCAAGCTTGAATATCCAATTTTAGTATTAGATCTTGTAGCTAACAAGTGAAACATATATCATGAAGAACTAAAGATCACAAAACAAATTAGTCAACAATTGAGATTAGATCTTGTAGCTAACAAGTGAAGCATATATCATGAAGTACTATATATCATGAAGTATTAGACCAGTATCATCTTCGAGCTAATTTCCGAACCCATTATGGGATTTGGGTTTTGTACCGTAGGGAGGAAAGGCGGCCGGTGTCGGAAGGGAGAGGCGATGTCGTGAGGGAGAGGCGGAGTCGGGAAGGAGAGGCGGCTAACGTCCGGAGGGAGAGGTGGTGTCGGGAGGGAGAGGCGGCGTCATGAGGAAGAGGCGGCGTTGGGAGGGACAGGCGGCCAGCGTCTGGAGGGAGAGCCGGCATCGCGAGGAAGAGGTGGCATTGGGAGGGAGAGGCGGCCGGTGTTGGGAAGGAGAGGCAGCCGATGTCGGGAAGGAGAGGCGGCCGGTGTCAGGAGGGAGAGGCGGCGTCAAGAGGGAGAGGTGGCGGTGCGAGGAAGAGGCGGCGTCACGCACGAGTGAGCAGTTAGATCTAGCAAATCCTAGCAGGGGCGGTGGAGACGGAGTGTGTGAATAAGGACTCTACGAGCAGAACCTATCTTTGGGGTATATTTATAAAGAAACTATCACAGACAGTTCTATTATGGAACTGTCTATAATAACACTATCACAAACGGTTCTTTTATAGAACCGTCTATTAAAAACAATCTGCGATAGTATTATTACAGATGGTTTGTTCTAATAAACCACCTGTGATAGTTTCCTATTCTTCATCTAGCCACAAGAAATGCATGTTGGCTATGCAATATGAAAAACGCAAGCATAATCATAAATATAACTATTT
The DNA here is from genome assembly GCA_017311315.1 of Dendrocalamus latiflorus. Lineage (NCBI taxonomy): Eukaryota > Viridiplantae > Streptophyta > Magnoliopsida > Poales > Poaceae > Dendrocalamus > Dendrocalamus latiflorus. Next base: position 18,073,196 of record CM029629.1, on the reverse strand, counting down.
CTTAGTTACTGAATTAATTACAATTACAATGGAATATAATTCCATAATTACATGCCAAGTTTCCTAATTATGATTACATTGCAATAATTTCCAAATAGGTGCTCGCTGTGTGGGATCACTGATTACACTTGGCTATTTCCTTTTAAATAAAGCCTTTCACAATAATCGACACACATATAGCTTACTTCATCGCCTTGTTCTTCCTCGAGCCTGATGCCATCTCCGAATGGAGACAACTCATCAAATTGATTGTCCTCTTTCTCATCCACGATATTCTCAACTCCAAGAATCCTTCTTTTTTCCATGAAGAACTACATGGCGCTTCTTATTTGCCGGGTTAATTATATAAAATACTTGAACAACTTGCCTCACGAGTATGAATGGTTCATCTTCGTATCCTACACATTTGAGGTCCACAGTAGTGACGCCGTACTTGTCAACCTTTACACCCCGTGAGAGTTGGACCCAACGGCACCGAAATAGAGGAATCTTGAAAATTACATAATCAGGCTCCCAAATCTCCTCTACAAACCCATAGTACGAGCTTGGGCCAGTGGTACTTATGTGCACATCAAAGGCATCTATGTGGACACTTGAGTTCTGCATTGTGCTCTTTCTATCCTGATCTGTTGTATAAAATGTGTAGCCATTAATGTCGTATCCTTACCATGTCACAATTGTAAATTTTGACCCTTTTTCCAACCATTGTAGTGTTTCACTTGACGACCCCCTAGTCAATTGCACATTCAACCATTCATTGAACTGACGGTTGTGTTGTCTTGTGATCCAAACCTCTGATTGGCTTGTATTCTCTTGGTGCAGCATGTCCTTGTACTCTTCAATATATGGGGTCACTTTAGTCATGTGTTGTAAAACCGTGAAATGGGCTTGAGCATACGTATCTCAATCCAGAGTTATTGCTTTCCTTCTAATAGTCCCGATACCCTCTAACCTCCCCTCGTGATGAGATCGAGGTCACCTATCGGTTCGACTTGAGCCATGTAACCGATGCAGAATTCAATGACCTCTTCGCTTGTATAACCTTCGATGATGCTACCCTCTGATCGAGATCGATTGCGTACATAGGACTTGAGAATTCCCATGTACCTCTCAAACAGGTACATATGACGTAGAAACACGGGGCCGCATATCTTTATCTCTTTCACAAGGTGAATAATGAGATGGACCATGATATCAAAATATAATGGAGGGAAATATATCTCTAGATAACATAGAGTCATCACCACCTCAGTCTGCAGAGCATCTAGTCCATCGGGATCGGTGACATTCTGAGCGATTGTGTTAAAGAAATAACATAGTCTTATGATTGTCACTCGAACCTTATTCGGCAAAATACTTCTAATTGCAACAGGTAGCATTTGTGTCATCAGCACACGACAGTCATGAGACTTCATGCCAATTAATTTAAAATGTTCCATGGAAACAAGTTTCTTTGTGCTAGCGGAGTGATCGGATAGAACTTTCACACCATATAAGCACTGGCACAGTTGAGTTCTCTTAGAATTAGACAGAGTGTAGCAAGCTGGGGGAAGGTACGTCCGGCCTTTATTTGTCTCTATCAGTGTTAACTCGATCCTGATGTTCATAGCGACCAAGTCACACCTTGCGTTGACACCATCCTTTGTTTTGTCAGGAATGTTCAGTAAGAGACCAATCAAACTGTCACATACATTCTTCTCTACGTGTATAACATCAATGCAATTTTGAACTTCTAAGTACTCCTAAATAGCAAGCCCCAAAATATTGAGCTCTTCTTCCACATGTTCTTCCGATAGATCCTCGATTTATGTCTATTTTCAAGCACAACATCGATATCTTTGACCATATCATAAACCTCTTTCCTACTAAAAGGCCTTGGTACTAAGTCATTCTCTTTTTTTGGTCAAACTGTTTCTTCATCTTGCGGTATGGGTGATACTTTGGAAGAAACCTACGGTGACATATGTACATAGTTTTGCGCGAGTTGTTCAACCACACACTCTCGGTATAATCTAAGCGGTGCGGACAAGCTTTGGCTCCTTTTGTACTCAACCCTAATAGGTTACCAATGGTAGGATAATCATTAATGGTGCAGAACAATATGGTGCACAGAATGAAGTTCTCTCGTTTGTCCAAATCCCATGCATGTACCCCTTCGTTCCACAGTATCGCAGGATCTTTCAACAATGGTGCTAGGTAACATCAATATCATTCTCAGGTTACTTCGTCCCTTGGATAAGTAGTGACATCAAAATATACTTCTGCTTCATACACAGCCAAGCAGGAAAGTTGTATATGCACAGAGTCACAGGCCAGATGCTATGTCGGCTGCTTATGTTACAAAAAGATTCATTCCATCTGTACTTAACCCAAACCTTATATTCGTCAATTCCACACTGATGTCTACAAACATCCAATGATGTTTCTGCACTGGGCAAAATTAGTAATGTGCCTTATCATTTCATCTTTCTTACGCTGCTCCAAGTGCCAACGCAATAATCTTGCATCCTTTCAGTTTGCAAATAAACGCTTCAAACGGAGAATTATAGGAAGATACCACGATACCTTAGCAGGAGATGCTTACTTCACCTCGATGCTCTTCCCATCATCAGAGTCATTTTTATGCTTGTATCAGGATGCTTTACATACCGGATAAACATATAAGCTATCATACTCTTTACGATAGAGGATACAATCATTCGGACATACATGCATTCTTTCTACTTGCGTTCCTAATGGACAAAGAATCTTCTTGGCTTGGTAGGTGGTTCTTGGTAATACATTTTCTTTGGAAACATGTCCGCTAGGAGACCTAATAATGCTGTGAAACTTTTGTTGGACTAACCGTTGCTTGCCTTTAATTTTAGCAGTTTTAGAACAGATGACAACCTTATGTATTGCGACTTGCAGCCCGGGAACAAAGGTTTTTCTGAGTCCTCCATCAAGCCATCGAATTTACCAATCTCTCATTGTAGTTCCCTTGTGCATCATGTAGTATCTGATCCAGATTGTCATCCTGCGACCTATCCTCATCGAAAACACAGTCCACAACTGGCATATCGTTGTCTCCCTCGACGATGCCATAACTACCTTCTTGTGTAATCTTCTCTTCACCGTGACTGGTCCAACATTTGTACCCCTTTCTGAAACCCCTTCGAATGAAGTGAGCTTCGATCTGCACTGAGTTGCTAAACATATTTAGATTATCACAATCAATGCATAGACAGTACATATATTCCATCCCCTTCTTCAACATATCCAGTTCAACCGCTCTTACACAGTTCTCAACGTACATCCAGCTTTGGTACATCTACGCTACACATGTAACAAATGGGTGTCAAATTGAATTATTAGCGCTACTATAACAAATCAAACTAGCACTTAATTACACACATCTATATGACGTAGCTAGCTAGCTAGCCACATGTTCATGAAACAATAATATTAAGCAAGAATATATTGAAGTAAACTAGGAGTACTTACCCATTCTGAAATTGAGCAATAGATAGCTAGCTAGATTTAAATAAAAACCTAGCTATCATCTCTTTCTATTACAAGACATATAAGTTATTAGAAGCAAATGAGTACTAACTTCTGATCACCAAGAAGACATATATAGATCTACAAGCGATATGTTTTCGGCAAACTCCCCAAAGCTGGCTGCCTCGCTCTACCGATGTAGTGCAATGAAGATAGATCTATGTCGAGACCACGTACGCCTGCTATTTATTTAATAGTGCAGATTATCCCAGGTAGTTGTAGCCACAAACCGTCTGTGATACGACACTATCACAGACGGTTCGTATTAATAACCGTCTGTGATAATTCATAGACGGTTATTCATACAAACTGTCTATGATGTCCGCAATATCACAAACGGTTTGTTATAAGAACTGTTTGTGATGTCCACAATATCAGAGATGATTTTTTATACGAACCGTCTGTGATGTCTGCAACTTTCACAAACAATTATTAACACGAACCGTCTGTGATGTCTCAATTATCACAGACGGTTCGTGTTAATAACCGTCTGTGAAAATATCACAGACGGTTATTAGTATAAACCATCTGTGATAGTTTAAGCACAGACGGTTTCCCTATGAACCATCTGTGATGTAACCGTCCAGTATAGCCTCTTTTGTAGTAGTGCAAGATGGTTGGGCACACCCTTAGCAACTGCCCAAACAGACCTAGCTCAAGCAATAAAACGTAGCATTCAACATATCATTCCCCTATAGTGATGTTGCTTGTTCAAGAATTAGAGATAGATTTTCATGGTGCCATTCAATAATCAGAGCAATCAACCAGGTCAATCGTTGCTACTTTGTTTGCTAAAAGTATATGTAGTATTTTGTCATAGTTTTACCAAGGGTTTCATGACTCTCTTTATATTCTATTGTTGGCGACCTTATCCTATTGTAAGACCATTGTACTTATGCATGTTTGTTGACCTTCATGGATTTTCAGGGTAACTGTTTCATACTAAATAGAGTAGTAAGCTTTCTGTCAATGTGAGCATATAATATATTTGTTCATATAGATGAGAACTGGCATGCTCCTTTAGCTTTTTTAAACTTCTTACTTGTAGATTGGTGTGTATGTTGAAATGGTTGACAGATATATCTTTTGGATGAAATAGATATCTTGTTATTCTATAAATCTTGCATTTTAATCTTAAAGATGCTACTGCATATCTTCTACATTTTTTTGCTAAGTCATTGAGTATTTTTCTGAATAACTTGGTACTGGTGCTCCCCAACCACAAGTGGGTGCCCCCACCCACATGTGAAGATTCCACACTGACCCGACCTCATGAAGCGGGAATCCCGCTTCCCCGGCCATGCGTATGAAATGACAACCACACACATGAAATGACATGCGATACCTGATCGGGCCCGCTGCCTCGTGGATGTGAAAATGCATCAATGAAATTGCACTTCATCCTTGCACAATGTAGTCATCTATTCATGGACAAAAAACAAGTTACTACGATGCGATTACATTGGATCAGTAACAACATGCATTACAAATACATATATCATATAAAGCATTATAGGTACCAACACGAATAAAAACAACATTTCGAGCACTACATCTTCACGATAACAATGAACACAAAAAAACAAAACAACACACAACATTAAGTTAATCTTCCACTCCAGTCTATTGAAACAATGCCGCATCTCCACAGGGTCGCTACCCCCATGACAATTCCATGAGAAGAAGGTTTTGTAACATATGCTAAACAATTTGAACCAACCCAAAACAAGCTAATTCTCCAAGTGAAAGGGACACTTGTAGTAGTGTTGTCCAGCATTCGCGACTGTCTGTGAGGTCTTACATCTCACAAGCGTGTTGCACTTCGGACAAATCATCATGGGTGCCGATGAAGAGGCACCGAGTTGACTTATCTCGACGTCCGGGGGAGGGAGAACCAAAGCAAGGTAGAGAGATTGCGAAGAAATACTTCAGGAGGTGAAGGAGAACAATGCAGGGGGTGGCTGAGGAATGGGTCCCTTTTATAGCCTGAGTGCGAGGGCAAAATGGTATTTTCCCATGCGTAATTGAAGACAAATAATGATCAATATGAATAACTTTAGATAGTTGAAGGCAACCTTACGCACTGACAAGACAAAATGAGACGACCTGATGCACTAACAACATCAATCATGATATGCATTGCATATATGTAAATCATACAAAGCACTACAGGTAATAGCGCGAATCAAAATAACACTCCCAGTGCTACACCTTGAACACAACAATGAACACAAGAAAGAAAATAACACATAACATTAAGTTAATCATGCTCTCCATCAGAACGATGCATGCCTACTAATAGAAGGTTCCTCGCGCTACCCACATGGAGCATTACAGAGGGGGCCGCCTCGGATGTGACTGACCGTCATTGTAGTGGCACACATATGCAGCTAGGGTTTGTGCAGCAGCATGTGGGATCATACGAACTTCCTATATTGTTGATCTCCTCGTTGCCCCTCTCACGCTGCATCAGTTGGCGGATGTCAACGTTCTCCTTGTTGAGACTGTCGATTCGCGCCTCTAACTCTAAGATTCACTCTCAGAATGTATCCACGTATCTCATAATATAGCGTTCATGTGGAGGATCGATCCAGTGAATGAATTCACATTTTGTTATCTACTAGAAAGGATGGTTAATATAGAAGCGCTATTAGCAGTAAGAGAAAGTAAATTATTAGCAAATTGTACCCCGGAGTGTGAGCATCAGAAGAAATGTCGTCCGCCATAGAAATGGCTTTCCACGACCTGCACGACCGCGTCCTCCCTATGTCTGCATTTCGGTCATACTGGTTGAGCATGCCTATTTGGCATTAAGTGGTAATTACGGTCGAAGTCCTCCCTCCTTTTCAGGGGAAGGTCTTCCTAGGGGTGAAAACGAGCCGGGTATTTCCCACCCGCCCGCCCGCCCGTATTAAAACGGGTCAAATTCGGGTCGTAAATTCGGGTACCCAGAACCTTATACGGGTATCGGATCCGAATACGGGTATTTTTTGGCGGATACGGTATCGGGTTCGGGAGGTCGGTATCCGACGGATACGGATTATCCGGTATAAAATTCGGATATTACCCGTTACCTATTTGGGTATTACCCGGATTACTTTGCCAGTCGCCGGCTCATCACTCGGATCATCCGAACTCAGTCACCGGCTCCACAGAGGCACACTGGCACAGACCACAGCCATTCGGTTCGGCCGATTCCCCACCGCCAAGCCACACCAAGCACAAGCGACAACAACCCAGCCATCCCAAATCCTTTCCCATCCCAACCCCAACCAACACCGGTGGAGGTAAACCTTAATCATAGTGTACATCCTTTAACATCCAGTGTATACATCAAGAACATCAAACCATCAAGCACTATGGAACCACACTGAGCCGGGTAGTTAGAACCAGGGAGGAAAGGGAAGAGGGAGTAAACTCACCGTAGATTGAGGCGGCGGCGCACTGCCTCCGGAGCAGTCATGGCCGGCGGCCACCAACACTCCCCCGGCGTGCGGCGGCGCAAACCGGCCATGACCGCCGGGGCAGCACACCTCCAATCCTCAAGCACAAAAATAAAATCCATTAGGAAATCAAAAGCAATAACAACTAAAGTAGTAAAAGTGAATCAGATCCAAGAAAGAAGCCCGGATCTGGGCTATAAGCCTCGAATCCGGCGGGCACCCGTGCGTAGCCAAGCGGTGAGGAAGGGTGAAAGTCACTGCGGGGAGGCGGCGTGGAGTAGGTAGCCGAGGCGCGTAGAGAGGGAGCCGATGGTAGTGGCCCGGAGGGGGAGCCAGAGCGGGGAACGGAGGGGTGTAGAGTGGGAAGGGGAGCCGAGAAAGGAGAGGCGAGGAGGAGAAGTGGAGGCGCCGGCGGAGCGGGCGAGAAAAGAGGAAAGAGAGAGGGGAACCGAGGCGTCGGCAAAGGAGCGAAGAGGCAGAGGAAAGAGCAGACGGGATTCTCTGACGTAGTACCTCCTCAAAACCAATATCAGCCGTCCATCTTTCAGATGGACGGTTCTAGTTTTTTTTACTTCTAATTTTTATTTTAATTTTTAGTTTATTTTACTTTCATTTTTTCTAGATTTTTCTTTTTTCTTATATTTCTTTATATTATCTGTGTTAAAATAACCTATTTTATTTAAAATAGGTTATTTTAACACAGATAATATAAAGAAATATAAGAAAAAAGAAAAATCTAGAAAAAATGAAAGTAAAATAAACTAAAAATTAGAATAAAAATTAGAAGTAAAAAAACTAGAATCGTCCATCTGAAAGATGGACGGTTGATATTGGTTTTGAGGAGGTAAGTCAGACAATCCGCGCCGGAGGAAAGAGGGGGGCGTCGGCAAGGACAATACTTCTGCTAGTGTTCAAATATTGTATTAATCTGAATGTTCTGTTGTTTTCAGGATGGGGCAACGAATAGTGATTGAGGGTGAAAACAACTGATGCATGGCCAGGCCTTTTTTGCGAGGACTAATATGGTGACATGTCATCAATAGTCATATAAATGTATCTTTTGCCTTGACTGTATCTCTGATCTGAATGTGAGGTTATGACTCATGAGGGTGATATTCTTAGTGTTAAAACTACTAATGAGTAATGATATATGTCCAGTGATGCTACGACTTTAGTACCGATGTATTGTTGCATTATGGATGTATGGAATGGTTGCATTGCTATTGTCTATGTGGTATAAAATAGTTGTTGCATCGACTTGATATCCGAATAAATATTCGTGACCGATAGTGTCTGTATCCGTCTTGGTACGTATTTGTTCCATATTTGTGCCCGACATTATCCGTATTTGTATTCGTATTCGATACTATCCGTATTCGACCCGAATCCGATTAGAAAATGTGGGTTAGGTTATGGGAAAGGTGAGATCCGACCGTATCCGACCCGATTTCACCCCTAGGTCTTCCTTTGGCTACCCCGCTCTGACTGGCCCCTCCGCGCATGGGGTGGAGTTTGCATTTTATAGCAAATGAGCCAGCTTTGAGCAGTAACAAGACTAAACTGGGTAGCTTTGCATAGTGACAAGACCAGAGGTGCAGCTTTGCATAGTGAGAGACCAAAGGGGACAGCTTTGCATAGTGCTAAGACCAGACGATGCAGCTATATGCAGTGACAAGACTAAAGGATGCAGTTTTGCGCAGTAACAAGACCAAACGGGGTAGCCTTGCATAGTGATAAGACCAAAGTATGCAGCTTTGCGCAATGAGAAGACCAAAGGGGGTAGATTTGCGTAGTGACAAGACCAGATGGAGCAGCTTTGCGTAGTGACTAGACCAAAGTGTGAAGCTGTGCATAGTGGCAAGCCCAGAGCGTATACATCGGGAGATGAAAACTCATCTCGAAGTGCTTATGCACAGGGAGCGCGAGAAAAAGAGGAAAATAGCGGCCAAGGCCAAAGAGGCCGCCGAGAAGTTCAACACCAAGCTCGCAAGGAAGGGAAAATGGCCTCGGTCCACGCAGTAGGTCGGGTCGTCCCTAAACGTCGAATTTATTTACATTCTAGAAAGGCACATATGTATCGCAGGAATACTTTGGTTTATTGCATCGTGCATGATACTGTTTCTTATGCACGTAACCAAACCATGTGCGCCGTGTTATTCTCAACTTTATTATAAAGTCTATTTTAATTCGCAACATCAAATCTCATCGTCTTTTTTGCATTCAATTCTTCGTGTGGTCAATATCACTTACCTTACCAATCGTTGCTATCTAAATTGTTCTCACAAATTTTTTCAGAAAATTTCTTGCACTAAACAACACATGATGATCACAAAATGTTAGTGTAAATGTAACATATTTTGTACCATTCACAATTTATGAAAATCACAAATGGATCAATCGTTACATCGCATTATCACTTACCTTCGTACTTACAAGTCATTGACGCCTCAATCGTCCCCACAAAATTTTTTCGAAAATTTCTCGCATTACAACAATATATGACGATCACAAAATGTCATTGTCAGTCTAACAGATTTCATACTGTTGAGAATCTACGAAAATTACAAACAAACCAACCAATCTATATTGTTTGCCTTTTTTTTTCCAAAAAATAACAATCTACAAATAAGGTTTGCTACATGTATTATCTACAAAAAAATTGTTCTTTATTTTCCCATATTCACTTCCATTAGATCAATAAAAATATTACTATTATTTTTCTCAATTAAAATTTTAATTGAATTTGCTACTAAAAATTAAAAAACCTTAAATTTCAATACCAATTTGCATTAAAATAAAACTAGAATGCTAGCGTGGCAGGTTGATGTGCCAGGTGGCCTGATGTGGTGGGGGCTGTGCAACCTCCCTCGTGCGGCGGGCGGGCATGCCAGGTAGGGGTGAAAACAGATTGGATAGTTTCCGACCGATTCGGATGAAAACGAATACGGATTGTGCCGGATTGGATTTTCTTTGGATAATTCTTGGATTAGAAACAAATATGGATTTTTTGTTGGAAACGGATACGAATACAGTAGGCCTAATATCCGGCGAATACGAATACAGATTATCTGGATAATACGGATCTGTATATCCGAGATTTCAGCGCAACATTGCTCAGCCCAAGCCAGCCTCTCTCATCTCCCCTGCAACCATCCCTCTAGCAAATATTTATGTTTATTAAAAATAAATTTAGTATTGTCAGTAGATTAAAATTTGTGCCGATTAAATTGATGTACTATGATTTAAATCATTATGATGCAAACTTAAATTCTTAATTAATTTATTAGTCACATATAAATGGTAGAAATCTATCAAGAATTATTTAGGACTTTCAAAAAAAATTAACTGTCATTTGAAGATTTAAAATCTGTACAATGGTATGACTATTGTGCATAGAAATACTTATGTTTGTTTAGATTTCATTAATGTTTTGACAAGATAAACTATTTATATATTTTCATTGATTTTAGATGTATAGTTTAAAGGGTTTTGATGTTCCGATAAATATTCGTGACCGTATTCGTTTCGATATTATTCGTATTTATATTTGTATCCGAGGTATCTGTATTCGTATTCGCATCCGAGAAAAAAAATGAAAACAAATATGGTAGAAATATTATCTTTTCATATTTGATCTGTTTGTATCCCTAATGCCAGGTGGCCTGGTGCAGTGGCGCGTAACCTCTTATATGCTACGGCTCTGTACCAAGGTGCTATTTCAAAATTTTCGCTAGAGGGGGCAGTTATGCCCAGATTTCGCAAAACGCGGCCCTTTCTCGCTTTCCGGCCCAACTTTTTTGCCCGTCCGTCCCAACATTCCGGCGCCTGCCTGCTTGGTTGAGCTGCGGCCGCTGCCGGCGCCGCCTCGCCGGCGTCCGCGCCGGGCCCTGCAGCGTCCCGTTCCCCGTCTTCAACTCCCTCCTCTCCGCCCTCGCCTCCTCCGACCCCTCGCACGCCCACCTGCCGGTCCACCTCTTCCGCCGCCGCCCCGACGCCTTCACCCACTCCTCCCTCCTCCCCCGCGCCTCCTCCCACTCCCACGTCGCGGTTCCCTCCTCCCTCCACGCCTTCTCCCTCCGCCTCGGCCTCCTCGACGCGGACCCCGTCCTCGCTAACTCCATCCTCCTCCGCCACCTCCGCTCGCCAGACCCGCACCCCCACCGCCTTGCACGCCAGCTGTTCGACGAAATGCCCGCCCGCACTGCCTCCACCTACAACACCCTCATCTCCTACTCGCCCCCCGGCGCCGACGTCTGCACTTCGTTCGGCCCATGGTCGCGGAGGGGCACGCCCTGGACTGGTTCATGGTCTCGGCCGTCCTGCCCACGTGCGGGTCTGCGCACCGGGGCAGGGAGCTGCATTGCTTTGCCATCAAGAGTGGGATGTGCGGGGCCAATGATTTCCATGTTGGGAGCGGGCTCGTGTCCATGTGCTGCAGGGTTGGGCGGTCGGGCCTTGCATGGCAGGTTTTTGATGGGATGAAGTGGAGGAACGACGTTTCCTGGACAGCGATGGTGGGAGGGTATGCTGAGAATAAGTTGTTTGAGGACGCAGTGGAAGCTTTCCGGGCAATGTGGCTGGTCAGTGGTGTTATGCCGAATAGGTTTGCGTTGATTAGTGTGCTCTCTGCTCATCTGCTGTTGAGGTCCTCACGGGCTTGGTAGAGGGGAAGCAAGTGCACGGTTTTGCGGTGAGGATGGGACTGTTTGGGGAGGTGTCCCTCAATAATGCTTTGATTGACATGTATGTGAAGTGCGGTATGGGTGCAGAAGCAGTTGCCTTGTTCGATCAGATGCATGCTTCTGGGGTTAAGCCAGACAGCATAGTTGGTCTTGGTGTGCTTTCAGCTTGTTGCAGGGCAGGCTTGGTGTTGAAAGGACTTGAGATATACAACTCCCTGGTGAAGGATCATGGAGTTCATCCATCTTCGGAGATGTCTGCTTGCATGGTTGATTTACTTGGTCGATCTGGGATGATTGACCATGCCTTCGACTTTATAAAGTCAATGAGTGTAGAGCAAGGCCCTAGTGTCTGGGAGCACTTCTGGATGCCTCTGTTATTCACAGTAACAAAGAAATTCAAGATTTGGCCCACAGCTCTCTTCTAAGATTGGAAGAAGGGAACCCATCAAATCTTGTCTTGGTATCTAACCTACACGCCTCTTCTGGAAGGTGGAATATTGTTGAACAAGTGAGGACAAAGATCCAACAGGGGTCATTGAAGAAAACACCCGGTCGTAGTTGGGTAAATCCAACAACATAGTGAAACAATAATTATTGGAATGAATTGTTCATGCCTTTCATGGTCCTTTCAGCAGTTCTGAACCCTAGCAGCACAAAGCTGGCTATGCTCTGGAACCTTTGGCCTTGTACATGATCACGTGAACACACATTGTACATTTACTGCATTGTCATGTTGGTTTGAGGGGTGGCTATAATTGTTCACCATGAGGCTGGAAATCGTTACTGTTTGGCCTGAAAAAATTGCTCTGAAAACAAGTTTAAAGACATGATGATAGCTCACACTTTGTTATCATTTATAGCCAAATTTACTGTTCTTTGCAATCTTGGAATATGGGACTGACTGTGGAATACATTCTTTTTTTCAGGAATCTGAAACATTTGAGTTGATATGCCACCTACATTCCTTACCTATAGAGAAATTTGGTCTAGAATGTACTGCTCAATGGCAAATATCTGCTACCATTTGAAACAATCATTCTTATGCAGATGCTATGTCATAGAGGTGGGCCCAAGGCCCACCTCTATGACATTACACCCCTCCTGGACATGCAGCTCGTCCTCGAGCTGCTAGGCGGCGGTCATGGCGCCAATGGAAGATCTCCGACGCCCACCTCTATGACATGCTACTACTGACACCTTTGGCTGTACAAGAGGAATCAATTTTTGCCTTGTTATTTCAACTGAAACGGTATATCTTCGCTTCTTTTATATGCTGATTCATGTAATTAATTTCTGTTGATTTTGTCTGTGGTTACTGTTGTTGATTTAGTCTGTGGTTACTGTTTCTCATTTATATATTCTTCAGGAGCTTCTTACTTGTTTTGAAGGAAATTTCTCCCAAGCGCATTGTTGATATCGTATTTTCACAGGCAATATGATTTCCATTAAACAACACTCTTTTTAAATTTGTGCAATATTACTATGTTGTTGATTATGTGGATTTGTAGAAATACCTAGCTGCCAAAAAGATTTCATGAGTTTCTATTTTGGATAAGAGATCTAGCTGACTGCCTGACCAAGATTTTCTATTTTGCACGGATTTCTCAAAATATCCATTCTAAATCCGTTGCTTGTGGGGGTAAACAAGAAAGCAGAATACCCCAAAAAATGATACTGGCCAAACCATGATCATCTTGTGTGAAACGAAATAACAATTTTACCCTCTTTTGTTGCTATTGCTGGGTCTTTTTCAATCAAGTGCTTTGCCCCTGTGGTTAGTGAATCATTTGTGCTAGATAGAACAGTGTATAATGAAAGTATTCTTTATATAGCATATACTGGTTGTGCCAAATGGTGAAGTAGGTACATGGATTGGTTTGTGCTAGATAGAACAGTGCGTAACTGCATACTGTGTAAAGGTAGTGCTCTTTGTAGTGCTGATGATTAAGAGGTACCAAAATAAGTAAAAGAAAACCAGTACTTGTTTTCTACATATTTTAATTTTTTAAATAATGTAGAAATTTGGGATCCCATGCAGGTCTATCGTGATTAACTTATTCCATTTGTAAATGCCACTTGTTTGCTTCTTATTAGTCTATCAAAATTGCAACAACTTTATCTTTTCAAAAGTTATGGCAAACTTGTTTGTTACACAATATACTGGTAATGCTTGCATGTATATCTGGTAGGAAACTGTTAACCAAAAAAAATGGAACATCATGCAACATATAAGGAAAAGGGGCATTTCACCTACCAGGCCAGTAGACTGCCAAGCTGGTTGGCAACATTTATTTTGGTGCATATCAAGTCTGACTAATTGATGAAGACATTCCATTCAATTTTAAATGTTGGATTCTGAAGATAAGATACTGGGTGCTACAAAATGGATGAAATTTCAGTAGACCTTAAATTGTTGACAGTGCCAACAACCATTGCCATTGGATGTCTTCCACATATTATTTAATATTGGGAAAATTAGGTCAGCAATACTCCAAAAAATGCATATTTAGAGTAATAACATCATGTCATGGTCGGGCGCCATTATTTGAGACGCCACAACTGGGCTAAGGTAGGCGCAGCAGCCATGTCTTGAGTATCAAGGCATATCAAGACTTGCCTTTTCATTGCTGTCCAGATTAGTTAGTGCTTTCCAAGTTAATTGATTGCTTTCCTATTCAGTTAGTATTAGGTATGATATTAGATATCGTATGTTAGGGGCAAGCCTATATATGGGGCTACTGTGTCAATCTATAGGAATAAGAAAAGCTGATCCTTTCTTCCACCCTCCTTCTATCTGGTGTGCCTCCAGGCGCACTGGACATCCAAGCCAGTTAGTGCCTTCTCGCCCGCTGGCAATACAAACCTCGTCCTCCAGTTACACATTCATACAATCTCCGCAACCTAAACTTTGTACATAACAACTTGGTATCAGAGACAACCACTGCCTTTGACACCATGTTTGGTGGCGGCGACGAAGTCGATAACAGTTCGACAGGGCGGCGGTGACGATACCAGTTCGACAGACCAGAAGCTCAACTAGATCATCGCTCAGTTGGCAACCTTGACAAGTTGGCTTGATCCACATGATACACAGCTTGCACAACTGGAAGGAGAGAGCAGCAACCATAGCAAAGAGGCGGCCAATGGTTTGCTATGCCCGCAGGCTCCTCTGCCCCTTCAGACGACAACAATGACAGGCGCCAAGCCCCCACGGTTTCATCACTTGAAATTTTCGTTGTTCAATGGCGAGAAGGATCCATTGTCGTGGATAAATCACTGTGAGCAATTTTTTTAGGGGCAACGCACACTCGAAGAAGAAAAGGTGTGGCTCGTGTCACATCACATGACAGATGCCGCGCAGCAGTGGTACTTTCGCGTCGAACATAACGAGGGCACACCCAGCTGGTGTCATTTCTCCGAGATGGAACACGTGCATTTTGGGCCACCCCTACACCATAATGCCTCATCAAACGGGCACAGTGGCCGAATATCCAACGAAGATTTTGGCCTTGTTGACCCAGGTGAACGTCAATCCAAAGCAGCAAATCAACATCTTCACTATAGGCTTATCCGGGCCATTGCGCATCGATGTTGAACTGGTGGTGCCTCATAGTCTGGAGCTCGCCATGAGCTTGGCTCGCTCTTATGAGCGTCGGGCGCAGGCGGTCATTGATGCGGCCAGGGTGACCCTACTGTCCAAATCGGTTGTCAAGGGTGACTTCCCAACTCGACCAGCCACGCCAGCGTTGACGACTACCTAGGCACCAGCGACAGCTCTCGACGGTAAGCAGGACATGCTGGCGGAGGCACACCAAGCGGTCTGGCCCAGCACTACATCCTCAAGTTGACGCGTGCACAGATGGAGGAACGCAAATGACTCAGACTCTGCTACAATTGCCAGGAAAAATACAGTTAGTTTGGACCCTTCGGAGTCTTGGTCCGATGCTGTAGAGCCAATTGCGATGGAACCGGAGATTTCGCTCAATGCTCTCACTAGCATTAACGCTGGCCGAACCATGTGGCTGGAAGTCACAGTGGGTGGCCAGTGTCTTGTGACCTTGGTGGATTCCGGTTCGATTCACAACTTCATTGACGAAGTCGTCCATGCATGCTTGGGGCTGCCTCTGTTGCAAGCCCGTCATGGCATGTGGATCGCTGTGGCCAATGGCGACCACCTCATCAGTGGAGGCATCTGCCAGCAACTACTTCTTCAAGTCGAACTCGAAGTCTTCACCATGGACTGCTACTCCATATCCTTGGTGGGACTTGATGTCATCTTGGGTGTCAAGTGGCTCATGACCCTCAGTCCGATTTCATGGGATTTCAGCAGGGATTGTCAAGTCCTCCACGGCAGCGCATTGAGTGGTCCTACTGTCCCGAGCCTCACAGGCAGCATCGGCGAACTCCTAGATGCTCTCCTTAACGAATTCGTTAACTTATTCACCATGCCAAGCGAGCTGCCTCTTGAACGGCCTTATGACCATCAAATCCACCTAGTTTAAGGGACGGATTCAGTGGTAGTTCGGCCGTACCGCTACCCTTAGTTGCAGAAGGATGAACTCAAACGGCAGTGTCAGGGCATGCTCTGCCAAGGCATTATTCGCGTCAGTACATCTGCATTCTCCTCGCCCATCCTTCTGGTGCGAAAGAATGATGACACGTGGCATTTTTGCGTCGACTACTATGCCCTCAATGACAAGACCATCAAAGATAAGTTTTCCATCCCGATGGTGGAGGAACTCTCGGACGAACTATGCGACGCTCGGTTCTTCACCAAGCTTGACCTCCGTTCGGGGTACCATCAAGTTTGTATGCACCCCAATGACATCAAGAAAACAGCTTTTCGCACACACCAAGGACAATACGAGTTCCTCGTGATGCCTTTTGGTTTGACGAATGCGCCACCCACTTTTGAAGCGGTCATGAACGACATCCTCGGCTTGTTTCTTCGTCGCTTCATCCTTGTATTTTTTGATAATATTTTGATTTACAGCTCATCTTGGTCCAATCACCTTTGCCATATTTGCATGGTGTTTCAGGAGCTACACCGTCAACACCTCGTCCTAAAGTAGTCCAAGTGCTTGTTCGACACCACCTCAGTGTCCTATTTAGCGCATGTCATCATGGCGACCAGTGTTGCAATAGATCATCAGAAGGTGTCGACCGTCGAGGAGTGGCCAACGCCCACCTCAATGTGCACCGTTCGCGTGTTCCTGGGCTTCGCCGGCTATTATCACCGGTTTATCAAGGATTACAACTCCATCGCCGCTCCCCTAACACGCCTCCTCCGCAAAGACGTGTTTAGCTAGTTCGAGGAGGCGACCACGGCTTTCACAACATTGAAACGCGTGTTGTCATCCGCTTTAGTTCAACTGCCCGACTTCTACCGGCCCTTCGTTGTCGAGTGCGATGCCTCAGGCTCCGGTTTCAGGGCGGTGCTCCACCAAGGCGCTGGTCTAATCGCATTCTTCAATCGACCAATTGCTGCTCGCCACTCCAAATTGGCGGCGTACGAGCGGGAATCGATCAGTCTAGTACAGGCCTTGTTTGTACTTGTGGGGGTGTTCTTTTCTCATTTGCACAGACCACTACAGTCTCAAGTTTCTATTGTACCAGCACTTGTGCACCATCCTGCAGCACCAATGGGCCCTGTTTATTTGAGTTGGGGTACACAATCTTCCTTGTGACTGCCAAACCTGATTTCCGTTTTTGGGAGAAGGTGTAGTCTTTTTGAACGGTGGTGTCGTCAAGAAGAATGAGGCCTACCCCATTTCTGGGGCGGGGGGAAGGAGAAGTGGGACTGTGGGGTTCAGTGGCTACATCTTTGTGCCATGTTCGTCGTCTTTCCTACCTTCGGTCCTAGAAGCAGCACATACCACTAGTCATGTCGGTGTTCAAAAAACTTTGCAGCGTCTCCGCGTAGATTTCCATGTACGTCATGCTTGTCAGTTGGTCCAGGAATTTATTAAAGAATGCACTACATGTCAACGTAACAAGACGGAACATCCCCATCCAGCTGGCCTCCTTTAGCCATTGGTTGTGCCCTCTCAGGTATGGTCGGATTTGGCCATGGTCTTCATTGAAGGTGTTCCCCCAGCTAGTGGCAAAACAGTCTTCTTGACCGTCGTTGATCACTTCTCCAAGTTCACACATTTTATTCCGCTAGCTCACCAATATACGGCAGCTGCAGTCAATAGAGATTAGAGCATTTTTTATGATATTGTACGTATACACGGCATACCTACCTCCATTGTCAGTGACCGGGATGCAATCTTCACCAGCTTATTTTGGCAGGTACTCTTTCGCTTGGCGGACGTGTGTTTGCACATGAGTTCCACCTATCATCCTCAATCTGATGGACAATTTGAGACTGCCAACAAGGTTATTGCTATGTATTTGCGCTGTTTCACAAGTGATCGTGCAAAGCAATGGCTCAGATGGCTTCCATGGGCGGAGTACTGCTACACCACTTCATATCACTCTGCGCTTTAGACTACGCCATTTCGCGTGGTCTATGGACGCGATCCTCCTTGTTTGCGTTCCTATGAAAAAGTGGATTCTCGTGTACTGGCCATTGATCAAACTATGGTTGAGCGTGATAATTTTTTGGTGGAGGTACACGAATGTCTCCTTCAAGCTCAACAAATGGCCAAACAACACTATGACAAGCTGCACCACAACGTGGAGTATGCAGTTGAGGACTGGGTGTGGTTGCGCCGCCTTCATAGGTCAGCCGCTTCCATATCAATGGCACCATCCAGCAAATCAAGACTGCGCTACTATGGTCCATACCAGATTCTACAGCGCATTGGTTCGTACCTTCTTCGCCTTCCTTCTAGGCTCGCATTCATGACGTCTTCCATGTTGGCATCCTAAAGAAATTCCATGGTGTGCCACCAACGACACTGCCCCAATTACCACCCATGGTGAATGGTCGTGCTGTTCCAACTCCGGCAAAGGCCATCAAAGGACGTCTGGCACGTGGTAAGTGGCAAGTCCTCATCGAATGGCAATGCGCTTCTTCCATGGGTGCAACTTGGGAAGACGTTACAAACTTTCAAAAGCTTTATTCGGATTTGTAGCTTGTGGACGAGCTGTTGCCGGAGGACAGGAGAGATGTCATGGTCGGGCGCCATTATCTGAGACGCCACAATTGGGCTAAGGCAGGCGCAGTAGCCATGCCGGCTAAGGTAGGCACAACAACCATGTCTTGAGTATCAAGGCACATCAAGACTTGCCTTTTCATTGCTATCCAGATTAGTTACTGTTTTCCAAGTTAATTGATTGCTTTCCTATTTAGTTAGTATTAGATGTGATATTAGATATCGTTTGTTAGGGGCAAGCCTATATATGGGGCTGCCGTGTCAATCTAAAGGAATAAGAAAAGTTGATCCTTTCTTCCTCCCTCCTATCTGGTGCGCCTCTAGGCGCACTGGACATCCAAGAAGGCTGACTCCTAACCACCAGCAATACAAACCTCGTCCTCTAGTTACACATTCATACAATCTCCCCCACCTAAACTTCATCCGTAACACATCACAAGTGCACTCGACTTCAAAATGGCCTCTCAATGAGCAAAATTTCTAGAAAATAACACTCGACATGCTTGAATTTGAATTAATGGCATTTCAAATAAGGAGTCTAATGCACTTGGAATGCTTAAAAGACAAAACGAAGAGAAAACTAATCATGATTAGTTGTTACACAAATAAGAGAACTCAACATGCTTAGTTGTTGGTATGTTGCATTTTGTTTATTGTAGTGTTGTTAACTTGTTACACTTCTCCCAGTACTGTAGGACATCGCTGTTGTTGGAAATATATGATTCTGTATGTCCGTTTTTATTGTTGTGCTGAGTAGTATGTATTTTGATTAATCTTGGCTTAATAGCAGTGACTGGTCAATAGCTGTCCTTATTTTAGTGTTGTGTTAGTTTATGCTTGCAACTTCTGTTTAATTTTATCATTATTAACTAAGAGTTTGTTTATCTATCTGCCAATCTTATCCTGTAGACATCGTCTGCAAATTGCAATCTTGAAGTGATGTCATGAGAACTCAGTTCACAGTCCATTATTGAAACCGATGTGGGTGCACTGACAAAGATCTTCCATTCATTGAATAGAGAAACCCGGCTCTCTCATATGAGGAAGTTGCTGTGAGGTTTACGTGATCAATATACAGTGAGCATGGC
Organism: Dendrocalamus latiflorus; assembly: GCA_017311315.1. Classification (NCBI taxonomy): domain Eukaryota; kingdom Viridiplantae; phylum Streptophyta; class Magnoliopsida; order Poales; family Poaceae; genus Dendrocalamus; species Dendrocalamus latiflorus. The sequence goes on along the minus strand of CM029629.1, from coordinate 18,053,340 downwards.
TTTCAGGTTGTGATAGAATTGGGTCAATGTCTTCTGTAAACAGACACATTCCTGTGTATTCATTAAGCTTGATTGCAGAGCTGATGCAACAGCAGGTATGACATCTAGAGGCTTTCCATGTTACTACTGAAAAACATGACTGGATTCCTACATTTAAAGCTTGTGCTCTATTGTTGTCAGTTAGGATCTCAATATCAGATATGTGAAGAAATTTATTTAACTTGTTTGTAAGTACAAAGTAGGTATGTCTGTAACATTTTGTTGAGCTGTGTAAATTTCTCTGTTAGTTGTCATAATTCTGTGATTATTGTTCTGGTCTAAGAAATACCATTTGTCTAACATGTTTCTGCTTTTGTTCTATACAATAATTTAGATCTCAAAAAGTCATACTCATTATGCTTTCTCCCTTGCATCCTAACTCGATATCTCTCTTTGCCATTGCAGTCACTTCGGAGGTAGGGAATGGAAACAACACATTTTTTTGGACTGATCGTTGGCTGCACGGTTGCTCGATTGAAAATCTTGCGCCAACAGTTTTTGCTTGTGTCTCCCCAAGAATCCGCAAGAGCCGTACTGTGGCTGAAGCTCTCAACAACATGGATTGGCTTAGGGACATTCAAGGAGGGCTGTCTTGGACTGGTATTAAAGAATTCTTAGGGGTTTGGGACTGCCTCATGGATTTTACGTTGAATGACCAAGAGGATCGTCACACTTGGAGGCTAGATGCAAGTGGTTGTTATTCTTCCAAATCTGCTTACAAAGCTTATTTTCATGGCGCCGTGATCTTCGAGCCTTGGCGTCGTTTATGGAAGACCTGGGCCCCGGCCAAATGCAAAATGTTCTTGTGGTTGGCAATCCGAAACAGATGTTGGACAGCAGATAGGCTAGCTAAGAGGGGCCTCTCTCATCCGGATAAATGTCCATTATGCGATCAAGAAGACGAGACGATACAACATCTCTTATCAACGTGTGTTGTGGCAAGACAAGTTTGGTTCAGATTGTTCAATCCGTTGGACCTAGCAGATTTAGTCCCTCGGCAAAACGAATGGAGCTTTGCAGATTGGTGGCGCAAGACGATGAGAAGAGTTAAAAAGGAGCATAAAAAAGGAGTGAACACTCTAATTATACTCGGCGCCTGGATTATTTGGAAACATAGGAATGCTTGTGTGTTTGAGGGGGCTTCTCCTTCGGTTATCTCGATTTTGAGTGACCTGAAGGACGAGCACAGCCTTTGGTGCATGGCCGGGGCGAAGCAGCTGCAAGGGTTAGGGCTTGTGCTTCCAACCTAGGTCAGTGAGGTCTAGGTCGAGTCGTGCTTGTTCGCTGTGTGTGTGTTTCTTGAGTCTGGGTAATAGCCTCACTCATACTTGGTCCCCGTATGAGTAAGGATCCTGTTGGGGACCCCCCCCCCCTTTTTTTGTTTCTTCCCCTTAATGCAATGAATCGCAGCTCTCCTGCGCTTTCGAGAAAAAAATTATGCTTTCTCACCTATATTTATAACACGGACATAGCATCCTCGATTTGGCTAGTTATGTAGCTATCAGTAGTTGTGATCGATAAAAACTTTTTAATCTTCTTTTTGTGCTGTTTTTGAATGTGTTTGGTCCTCAGTTGCAATTTGCAACCCATTTTCAGATGCATCTTGCAGCTCGATGTGCTTCCAGAAATGGTAACCATTGGAGGGGTCTGCATTTCTAATGAACAATGTTGTTAGATCATCTTGGGACATGTAGTCCTATGAAAATGGCAGTAGATCGCTGTTATTTATGTAAAATTTGCTGGATACATAGCATGCATTTTTCAAGTCTTTGTTCACACATATTCTACATATGCCCTTTTCATTCTTTTCTATTTCAGTTGTCATCACAGATCTATAATTATGTAAGATGTGATGGGCAAGTGAGAACCAGCCATTCGGTATCGTTATATTATGCACCCATATAGCCCATACTGAATCCAGATGGAGGTTGCTAATGTCCTAACGCTTGCTTTGAGATAATACTCTGATACATGTATTGAATTTGACCCTTTACTTTCTTATTAGATTTGTTCATACCAGCCTCTAGGATGTGTGCTTGGTAGGGTACTTTTAGAGTGATAGATAGGGCCCTCTTGCTCGGCCTTCAAAAAAATAAATTTCGGCATGTTGCAACTGTCTTTTTGCGTGGCATTTCAAATGAGATCGGATGGCTACCCTTTTTTTTTGCTGAACGGGAAGGCAGGAGTTCTGCCATTTCATTGAAAGAGGAGGTTAAAAGAGGTACAAGATTTTAAGTACACACTTTTGTGGTAAGTTTCCTTGCTCAGGTAAGGAAAGCATCCTTAGGGCATGTATAATGCTGTGATATCAACTGTATGTAAGCTTTGTCACATAGTATTTTTAGTGACATGGAGAAAATGGGAGGAAAGAATGTAGCTGTCAAAACACCATTGTAGGAGTTATTGTCTATAACAAGCACTATTTCCATGCCATATTTAAAAGTGTGGGGTCACATAGGGACAAACTTAAGAGACAATCCATTGTAAAGTTGCTTTTAGTTTAATCTTTAGATGACATGGAAGAGTATATAAACAATAGTCGTCTCTACTACTATACATGCTCTTAGTGGTTAGAGCCAAATTTAATGCAATGCAATGCATATTTGAATGGATTGCACTTAAGTAGCTAACCTTCACTATGAAGCAAACAGAATTATGTTATACTAGTGGGTTGGGCCAAGTGTTGGTTTTGTTAATATGTTTGACAGTGCTGAAGAAAAAAAACTATGTATCAATGTGGCTTATAAGCCATGGCTTCTGGTTTTTTTTTTGGCACTGTAATGGTTGAAAATGCACTGTAGCGGCTGTTAGTTTTTCTGATTAATTAAATGTAAAAAAATAAAAATAAAAAAACGTTATATCATCACAGACAATGCAAATGAATAAGTGGAAAAAACAAAAAAACCCTAAAAAAAGACGAAATTAAGAATCCAGAAACTGAAGCCGTTTGGAGCGGGGTTAATATTTCCATTCAAGCTAATCATTACAATTTGTCATCATTTGTTTCCTATTCTAGTTCTTTTTGGTTATGATGTTATATTAGATTCCCATCATAATAGATGTTCTCACCGACATGTTCGGCTAACATTTCAGTAATCGTTCATGACCGGACAAATCGTGAAAGTGGAAACAAGAAGTCGGATGATCAAATGATCTCGCAAGCTAAACTGCCAGACTTGTATTACGGTAATCTTCATATTTTGTCTCAATAGTATTTCACCTGCTTCCCATGCAATGCCCGTATCTTGTATTACCCTTGCTTTGGTTAATGCCATGAGGAACATGCCATCTGGATCAGTTAGTCCTTCCCTGATTGGATCGCCAGACTCATTCACTTTCAGTCTTTCAGAGGTGACAGCAGGTTTGGTCTTGTGACCCTTTTCAGAATATCATGACTCGTGAATTGAGATTTTGCAATCTAGGGCTGTACAGTTCCATGTTGGTTAGGTTCTCGCGATCACATGCGTGGAGAAGAGCGTCATCTCGAATTTAATCAAGCTCTTGACTGAAACAGCTTAAGGAACTGTAGCCTTTCATCTGAGTTATTGGTACAATGTCATAATTATTCTGGTCTAAACATGCTTTGTGTAGGCTGCTAGCACCCTTTCCACGGGCAGTTCTGTTTGTCTTAAAGATAGCAGCATACCAATGGCTTGTTGAGTCATTTAATATGATTATAAAGCTCTACTACACCAAATATTATTCCCAAGAGACGCATTGTATTGCGCACTTGTGAGTCCATTTGTGCTTCAGGAAGGCTGGATATATATACACGCTTAATTTGGACTACCTTGCTCTTCGCAAACAGGTAGTCCCTCAAAAAAGCAACAGCGAGATGGATCACCCTGCAGGTATGTGATGGCCTTTTACCACCCGTTCATGGCACCTGTCCATCAAAGATCAAACCCGATCTTTACAGCTTTTGCTCATGCCCGTCTTGTCATATGTTACCTCTTTTTTATTCTGGCCTTAGTTGCTCTCACGAACTAATTGTGATGTGTGACTTGACAGGGCACTGATAACCAGCCAATCATGAAGTTGTACCTTGTGCTATTAAACTCCCTCTGCCCATGAAGAACTCACATGGCTGGGATCCACTGCCACTGTTAGATCCAAAAGTACGCACTTGAGAAAGAATAAGTGTCCGGATGGATGGCTGGCCCGTTTCTTTCTTTGGACCATAGCAAGACGCCCGGTGGTCTTTCCTGTCTCCGGAGTGCAGCTTGATTTTACCCTGCACTGCACGGCAGCCGCTGTGCCTGTGCGCTCACGCAGGAGGCTCCCCTCGCCAGCTGCGTCGACGCGCCTGTCGCTGTTCTCCCCGTCGAGGGCGCCATGTCGGAGGATCATATGGCGGTCACATGGGCGAAGTCCGACCTGGCAAGCGTCGGCACCTTCATTCTCCTCTCCCTTTGGGGTGACAGCGACGCTGGGGCCGGATCTATTTATTCCTCGCATGGCCCGCGATGGATCGAGCTTCCGGAGGTCGCTCTCAAGGCCAGTGAGATCGCTGGAATGGATACAGAGGCAGGAAGGAATAGAAAAGGGAGCTGATCCTGACATCCTCTTCTGGTGGGAGAGATGACTCGGGACTCTGTCATGATTGCGTGTGCTGGCTGCCGTCCGTACGTGATTGGCAGCGCACTGGAGGACCTCCGGGAAGGTGATCCTCTCTCCGCGTTCAGTCAGTCAGTTATGCGTAGTAGGTTTCTTATATGTATCAGGTATAGCATGGATAGTGGTATTAAATTTAGGCATGTATTCGATATGGAGCTGGGAACTATGCGTGCACGATGGACGTGATTGGTAACCGTTGGGTATCTTATGCCGATCAGTTAAGCCAAAAGCTATCTGCAGGAGATCTACTCAAAGTGCAACAGTAACACTGGACTCGCCAATTGCTGTGGTGAGAGGCTCCAGCTGCAGTATGAGTAGTAGGCTATGTAGCAACAGTAAAACGCAGCTTCATGGATGACAGGTAAGGTCACAGCGTGCATCCATGCATGCATGAACCTTGGATCAGTGAGAAGGAATGTTTGAATTTAGGCACTAATGCTGTTGGAGCACCTGACATGTTGCATCCTTTGACTGTTCGTCCTTGACCCCTGGAGGTGAGGTGATACTCATTGATTTGGACCACATTGGGGAGTGTGTTTCCGAATGTTACACAGTGGAAATCGGATGCAGCTCAGCTGGAGGGCTTTTTTGCACTATATATTAAGCTTAAGGATGTTCACGTTGGGAGATGCGAGTTTGTTTATTTGGTCTCATTGCGCCATCAAAATTTCAAATGAGGCCTCCGTCAGCCAGAAATTGCGTTTTTGGCTCCTATCTGACCACGGAAGAACTGGAGGCCAATAGCTAGCACTAGCTGTGGCCAGGAAGCATGGACAATGTGGTGACCGCGGAACCTGATATAGCGCTGCAACGGCTGACTAGGTGCGGAAGGTTGTGGGCTCGCCTTGCTGCTGCCCTCCCCGGACGCGGCCCCCCAAACGCGGCAGCTCGACGACTGCACTGTGTTCATTGATATTGCAGTAGTAGCTAGGATGACTATTTTATTTTTATATAGAATTGTTAGCAAAAGTCCATATACAATTATTTTTGAGTAGTACCTAACTTAATATGTTTGTAAGTAATGAATTATCCAATACTATGTTTCGATCTTGTCGATGGAAAAATGATCATGCCTGAGATCACCATCCTGACAATCTTGGTTATATTGTACACTCAGTAGTCTTCTCTAAGTGTACATCCTTAGTTTTGCATCGTCACAAATAAGTTTGTTGTAGTGATCGCAAGGCATATTGACAAACACTTACAAAGGAAATTTGGAAGAAGAAATAAGAAAAACAAAAAATTTGTAAAACTCATGGTTTAGATGGTTCGAAACGGCATCACTGTATTTTGTTGGTTATAATCTTGTCATAGCAGCTACCAAGTCCAATTTTGTTGTGGAACATGGAGATTGCAAATGCACTCGTAGATAGCAAAGTGATGAAATGTTCTGACCGAAGCTAAGTTGTGAGGCACGGAACTATAGCATATATTAGAGTTTCAGAACAGACACATATTACATGTGGTTACATAACATGTTGGTTCGGTTAATTGCTTTTGTCACTCTCGCTACTATTATGGCACATAACGACACAAGTATCTGACCAAGTAAGAATATATACTTTTAGAAGGAAGAAAAAATATGGTGGGTGGGATGGGGGCTACTACAGAATGGCCTGATCTACTACGTGGATCGAGGCCATTTGCCATTCCTTACGAGGTCAGTATTGTAGTCTTCCCTAGCAGTCATTTCGCACTCCATGCGCTTGTACGCCTTTAGATGAGCTTGAGTCTCTCACTAGATACGCTCGCTGTGCTTTTTGTTGCGCCGCCGCTCGTCCCTCTCGCGGTCTTCTCGGTATTCCACTCGCAGTAAAGACGCCATTGGTCGTGTGGGTGGATCTCTTGGTCGATCCATTTGCGGTACGCACATAGCGGATTCGGAGACTATGGGTAGATGGGAGAGATTGTTAGTGCGTGCTTTCAAAGAGAAATGCTAGGGAATATATTGTAAGTGGTTCTTACCAGCTGCCAGTAGCTCCCCGAGTCCCAATACTGGTCGGAACAACCTCAGACGTAGTTAGCGCAACCCTAGTAGCGCATACCTAGGCTTAGTCGTTGCTTGGACTTGAAGAACTTGTATGTGTCCCTACATCAGTAGACAGGCGACGTCTACCTCTCGGGCAGGTCTTGTAACGAATGCTTGATGGAGATGTTGAGGTAGGAGTTGGAGGTATGGGGGTGCCACTGCGGGGAGGTGGCCTCTTGACACGCTCCCTTTGTTCGTCCTAGGCTGCAACAACCCTTACGAGTTGGCTTATCTCCTCCCATTGCTTCTCCATATGAGCGAGCTAGTGTTGTAGACTTGATGTAGGAAAATCCACCGTGGAAGGGGTAGTACTTACATACCGAGCTAGTGCGGCATACGTGATTGAACTCCAATTCAGTTGATGCAAATTTGCGTCCGCGAGGCAGCAGCCCTGAGGAAGAATCTTGTTGCAACATTGCATCACGTCGCTATGCAAAGTTGCTTCGTTGGGTCATGTTGCTATGCAAAGCTACCTCGTTGGGTCATGTCGCTCCCCAAAACTGCCTCATTGGGTCACATCCCTGTCAGAGCTACCTCGTTGAGTCATGTCATCGCACAAAGATGCCTTGTTGGGTTCATACGAATTAATGTGATGTAAAGACGTTGAAGCAGTAACAACAACTTGTAACCCTATTTCAAGATAAAGGCGTGAATATGCATTAGATAGGCTTACATCATACAAAGGAGTATAGGGAACAATGCAAATGACACTAAAGACAATATACATAAACTCAAGGTGCATCCATCCATCGCCTCCTCCTCCGACGTAGGTGATCCTCAGGAAAGGTGAGCCTGTTAGGGGAGCGTCATACATCTCGCAAGTCATAGTATGAGAGCTGGGTGGGAGACAGGGCTGCGAAGAACTCATTGTAGGTATTCGAGTGAGTCCCGAGCATATCATCCATCCGGGCAATCGAAGAGGGGTGCACATCCTACGGGAAGGGTACAGCTAGGTTAGGGTAGAGGTTCTGAGGTTTGTAGTGCGTAGTCATGTTGGAAGGCGCTTACCTGTGGAGTCCTAAGTGCGGACGATGAACCATGGCCTTGCTATCCAAAATGCTCTCTCTAGATCTGCGAATTTTGTTTGATGTGTTTGTTGAGCATAGTGTGCAATGAAAAAATTGTGTTAACTATGTTATAGTGTACCAGTGTATGTGGCAGTGTGAACGATGATCCTCCAGGGCAATCAGTGCCATAATGCTGCATAGTGTATGCTTCGTACATTTGGCCAAACCACTGGTCGCGATGATGTAGGTTGGACTGAACAGTTTGTGCGAACGAGGGCAACACATCATCCCAATGCTGGGGCAAGTCAGGGTCGCTATCCAGAGTCGCACCCCATCGACTTAGCAGGAAGTCTAGTCCTACGTCTCTCTCTGTGACAATAACAGTTGTAGCAAATTGTTGTCCTCTCGCAAGTGCTACAAGAATAAACGGTACTGAGAGATAGATTACAAATGAGTGCACGAACGAACAAAGAGGTGAACAACTTGCAACTGACATACCACTGGGCCAAGACGGGTGGAGGATGAGCGACCGTAGCTATGATGTCTCCCGAAGTGTGACGGACGTGCGAAGGGAGGTGGCAAGGGAGGTACGACGAAAGGCACCAAGGGCGGTAGGGGTGGAGGCTGTCCTCGGTGTCTGCCTCGTAGCACATCAATGTCGCTGTGCGAACCACAAGTGATGGTCCTCATTGCCGCCCTTGTGTCAACGTAGATGGTGCGCATTGCACCTAGGAGGCGATCGATGTTGTTGGTCCTCTCATGTTGTAGAGTGTCATAGCCTCAGTGGAGATACGATGAAGTCAGTCCTACTGCAAGGAAACCAAGAATAAGTTAGAGATGTGTTGCTGTGCGAAGAAACTATGAAGAATATTTTACAGCCTCATCGTGGAATGCTTCTTGGTGAGGGTCTGGACCTGCTCGTACAACGGCGTTATGCGTGACCTCCCCTAGACACTGTGGCATTGACCCAGTTAGCCTGCACCTATTTTGTGGAACGTACCACCTCAAGTACATACTGTACATGTCGACGTATGGTTGTGCCTCCTGCACAACGTCCATCGCCGCCCTCTCGCCCTACAGCTTTGTCCACGGTAGCTGTGTATGCTTCCAGTCGTCGCTCCTATGCCCTTTCCTCGTTTGCTTGCATGTGAATTTGGACATTAGAAAATCAAAAAAGAGATGCAGCTAATAGGTTAACCGATGAAACCAAATAATGACATACCCATGGGCCTGCACTGCTAGAGGTTATCCTGGTGGTGGTGGCACCTGCTGGTAAAACCTGAATTGTCTCATGACCCATAGTGGGGAATAAGGCTCAACCATATGGGAGAACAGCAGGTGGCAGGTCGTCAACCAATATGGATGGTCCTGACTGCACTGAGAGGACAAGCCATACGGGGCCATGTCTGTAAGGAACTATGTAGCCCATGGGCACCAAATGACCTCGTCCTTGTGCAGAGTCTCAAATAGGTTATAGAACTTGGGGTACACATGCCTAGTCTCTCCCTGGCCCACACTAGCTGAGCACACATCCAACGAGTACCTATCATGGGCCCCTCAATGGGGTCAACACCATCACCCTGAACGTAAAACTCAAGGATGAACTGGAAAGGGTGCACGGTACTCCGAAAGTATGGCTGGCCAACTGGAAAGTGCTCCCATGACCACAGCTGCAATAGGGTGTAGCATACCATGAGGAATAGCTCCTCGGCCATCATGAGCTATGAGACATTACATAAGCTTTGGTACATGGCACAAAGCATGCAAAGGCCCAACTATACTATGGCACCTCGTCAGGCCAGGCATCCACCAACGTCTTAGCGAGATGGATGTAGCTAGAGTACACCCAACTCCTTGAGTTGTAGGAAACAAGACCCACCTAAACAGGAACAACAAGTGTGCATGGTAGTGTACCGCACTACCTCCTCAGTTGCATGCATGGGGCAGGTCATGTACTATCATAGCTAGGAATGTGGCACCACTGATATGTTTTCAAGGATTGGGTTACCGAACCTGTCAACCATACGTACCTTTCAATCGCTTGCTTGGGAGGTGGCACTATTGCAAGACCCCAGAGCAGTAGACTTGTAAGCATAGTGATGTCCTGTAGAGTAACAGTCATATCCCCCACCGGAAGTGGAAGGTGTGAGTCTCCAGCTTCCAACGGTCCACGAGCGTGGACTGAAGTGCCGTGTCAAATTGAAACATGTGTGGTAGGTCCAACATGCGGGCAACGGGCAGGAGCCCGGTGTCCTGTAGTAGTGGGACGTACCGCTGGTCCAGAGGCCAGTGCTCTTTGGGGCACCTGAGGATGAAGCTCGGAGGGCCGATGTCGGTCAACCACACCATGCGCCATCTCCTAAAGAACATAGAACATCAAGTTAGTCTGCAATGAAAATAGGAGGTACGACAAGCAAATTGAAAGCGAAGAACATGATAGGAGATCACAACGTGCGTAGTGTTGACTAGTTTAGTATGACAAACAAATTAAAGGCATGAATAGCACCATGTGATCAATAATACATAGTTTGAAACCTATGAACCATTCTGCTATGCATTCCAACACAAACACAGACAAATTGAAAGCATTACAATGAACATGCCATTGTCCTACACATCCAAACATGAGAACAAATAACAGTAGTGCATCTGAACACATTACAACAATTAGACAACATCACGACATGGGCAAGAAAACTTGGTCGCTATGGTGCGTTGCTTGAATTAGGCATGTTTGGATAGTTTCTAATGGAGTGCCCAACCTTCTTGCAGAGTCTGCATCTTGAGCATATAACCTGTTGCCCACGCTAGCTATCATCCATGTCGTTATGGATGCAACGGGACTGTCTTCTACCACGGTCGACCTGCTTGAGTGTATCGTTTGGCACCCACTTCACCTGCCCTGCCTAGAGGTCCCTGTAATACATGTCCAGCTCGTTCAAATTGAACTCCGCACTTGAGTGTTGTACAGGTGGTAGATGTTGTAGTACTTTGAGATGAATGTGCTAAGGCCTGGCGCCACACTACGCGCATCGCGTACACATGGAAGCATGGATTGTGAAGAAGCTGCGGCTTGTTGTAGGTACATGACGCTTCATCATCAATCATGCAGACTTATTTCTGATCCTCTCTAGCCTAACCCATGATATACTTCTCCTTGAGATGGATCTCGAACTTCTTCCTTTTGCCATCCATGGTACGAGCAACGTGCAAATAAGCCATGTTAATCTTCTTATCCATGCACGCCTGCATTACTTCCGAGAATTATTTGTCTTCTAGATTCTTCTTCGCCATCATAGCTCTGTTAATGAAGTACATGATGGTACGATTCCAGCTCTCCTCAATAATTGCAATGATCGATAGGGATTGGACAACCTTGAGGACACTGTTGTACACCTCTGATATGTTGGTCATCATGATTTCATACCTTGCATCATTGGTGTTGTGGAGCAGATACCATTTCTCCGCATCAGGTGCATACAAGTTAACTCACTACATGAACTCCCCAGCTCCTGCGGACCCTTGCACTGCCGCTCCTTGTTCGGTGTTGTTCGAATGCCTTGCATGCTTACCGGTCTTCTTGTCAAGCTGTCTTCACATGGCCTTGAACTTATGCCTTTGGTTCTTGAACATCTCCATCAAGTCCTTGCTTTGAAACCTTGTGTGGAAGTTCGCTGCAAGATGCCTCATGCACCAACGGTTCCTCATGTCGTTCCACTAAAACAGCAGCTCATACCATTTTGCATCGTGCGCAACACAAACAACAATCCAACATTGCAGTCCGAGATGACACACATATCTGGCCGGTCCTCAACCACTACTTGCTTCACATTTGCTAGGAATCGCAGCCAGCTATCTGTATTCTCATTCTTAACAATTGCGAAGGCCATAGGGAGTAACTGATTGTTCACATCGACTACAACTGCGGTGAGGATGGTACTCCTGTACTTGCCAGATAGGAAGGTGTCGTCCATCATCAGCACAACACAATAGTACTTAAACCCTTCGATCGCCTAACAGAAGGCCCAGAAGACTATGTCAAGAACAAAACAATTTGGCCCCTTTGTAGGATACACCCACTCCAACTTGTTAATGTATCTACTGGGATTTGATTCTGCAATTTGATGGAGCATTCTTTGCACTAGTTCGTAAGCCTCTTCGTATGTGCCGAACATATGCTCTAGGACTTTTCGTTTTGCCCACAATACCTTGTTATAGCTGACCGGGAACCCCACCATATTGATAACAACTGCCAGTAGAAGCTTATGCGAAACAAAAACATTAGTGACAATGAGGTGGCTTATCAGGTTGGCAACATATGAGGATGTCATGTTGCGGTGCCTTTGAAGTGACTCGACAAACTCGCATGTGTGATCTTTCAGCACCTTTATCCAGAAGTCCGTGGCTGTTCCCCTTAACCACTGTGCATAGACCTTGGTAGGGCAAGATTCATTCATGCACTGAATGATATAGGTGTCAACATTCAACCTGCACACATGATACGTCCGGTTGATGTTAATGGCATATCTGGCAATGGCCTACTGGGTAGCACTCTTGTTAGGGAAGCGCTGGCCTAAGAGTAGAATGTCTTCATTGAACCCCCACTATGCCCCCTCTAGCTATTGTAGAACCAGAGATATCACTACGATGTTGTCCAATCTAGTGGAGACATAAGCAACATCGGTGGTCACAACACCACCTAGTATACCTCTCTGTAGTAGTGTCTCCATCTTCATCATCTGTAGAACTACCTGTTTCCACATCCTCCTCCTCCTCACTTTCCACTTCTCCCACCTGGTCGGCAAGGTACTCCTGGCAATTAATACGAGTTGCTCAGCATCTCTCTACACCTTCGTTTGGCTCAAAATTCTCGGGATGACTCCTCAGGTCTCCATCGCCCACTTCCTCGCCTGCATCTGCACCAACACCGGCCTCTGCATCACCACCAGAGACCAACCTAGGCACTTTGTCAACAACAACTCCATCGGAACCATCTATGCCAAATGATTCCATCCTCTCCAGACACTGAACATACACCATCAACCTCGTATATATCGCAGCAATAGGGTTGCACACAACCTCTATGTAATTGGCCCATGATGTGTAAGTTGCCACCTTCAAAAGTTAACAAAAGGTCTCTCCTGCACCACCCACCACTGAGGCATACAACACCTCAATACATAGCTTCTTCCTTGTAGTGGCCCGATCGAACGCAAAATGCACCCACCTCCTTAGCTTCGAGAGGCTCATGTCCTTCAGACCCGGTGGCCGGATCACGGTCCGGTCATAATTTGGTATGTCCGACCCATACGGTCTGTCATGCACGAGATCATCTCCATAGAACACGAACAAATCTTGAATGTCTGACATGACATACCTGACACATGTGCGTATGAAACCCACTTAGTACACGATATGCAATGATCGTACCATCTAATAGCTGCTATCATACGTTTGTGTGCTTCCAACTAGTAATGTTTGTGATATTTGAAATTTCTGACTTTTAGGGGACATGTATAGATTAACACCCTACACATTGCATAATATTTTTTTTGCAATGCACTAAGTATTTTAAAATTTTCCCATCAAATAGTCAATGTGCTTACAGCTAACAATATTTCTAAGTTTCAAAATTTTTTTGCTTTTACGGGACATGTAAAAATTAACACCCTGAACATTGTGTAATAATTATTTTGTAAAGCACTAAATATTTTTACTTCTTTGCATCAAATAGTCTATGTACTTTTAGCTAAAAATGCTTTAGATTTTCTATATTTCTGACTTTCATGGGACATGTCAAAATTAACACCGTACACATTGCATAATAATTATTTTGTAACACACTGAGTATTCTTAATTTTTCCATCGAATAGTCTGTGTACTTCCGACTAATAATGCTTTAGATTTTCAAATTTTCACACTTCTACCAGACATGTAAAAAATAAACACCCCACACATTGCATAATAGTTGTTTTGTACTACAATAAGTATTTTTCATTTTTTCTATAAAAAGTTTGTGTGATTCCCGCTAATGATGCTTCACATTTTCCGAATTTCTAACTTTTACAGGACATGTCAAAATTAACACCCAACACATTATGTAACAATTATATTCTAATGCACTAAGTAGTTTTAATTTTTCCCTTCTAGTAGTCCGTGCACTTATAGCTACCAATGTCTCACATTCTCGAAATTTCCCACTTCGACGAACTGACAAATTAACAACCTACACAACGAATACTAATTATTTTGTACCACACTAATTGTAACAATTTTCTTTGCATGCAAACTCATTTAGCTATACATAAGCCATGTCATGAACATAATTACCGTGACTAATAAGTAATTAATGACACTATCAACACTATGTCTTCCAAGTCAACTACAGGCGCATATCAACTATATAGGGCTAACTACTACTTTTTTGCACTAAGAAGCAAGCATTTACATGATTACATGCTATCACATTGCTAAAAACATAGTCACATGTGGATGAAAATTACCTTTTCTTCGTGCTCACAAGCCAATCTACAACTTTTGCAATTGCACAAACTTCAAATTTGAAATCAATAACACTCAAAAATTGGCTTCTCCATGGCCTTGCTTCCTTCCTCTCTCCTCTCCCTCTCTCCTAGATCTGGAAGAAATTGGGGGTGGGGGACACAACTCCTGCTCCATTTTATTGCATAGTGAGGACAGCTGGGCAGGGGCAGTGCCGAGGCAGCCGACACGTGCCCACACCTGCACAGCACGACGCTCGTGGCCCGAGGGGCCATTGGCTGACGTGTGGCCATGCGGGATGTGCGCTGGGAGGGCTCCGGTCGGGCACTGACGTGTGCACGGGACCGCACTACTGCCACAGCTAGGCAGCGCAGGGCGGAGGCCAGCAGGCGAGGTGGCCGACAGGTGGCGCAAAGGATGCACGTGTGGGGCCATTGCTGCCGCGGCTGGGAGGCACAATAACTTCTTGCCATATCCAGGGAGTGCAGCAGCAAGGCGGGCCCACCACCTTCCATGCCCGGTCGACCGTTACAGCGCTGAGCTATGGTCCTGCGGTCACCGCATAGTTTCACGCTCCCCAGGCATAGCAAGTGCCAGCTATTGGCCTCCAGTTCTTCTGCAATTGGATAGGGGCCAAAAGCGCAATTTCTGACGCACGGGGGCTACATTTGCAATTTCGGTGGCGTAATGGGGCCAATAAAAAATTGGGACATGCATAGGCCAAAAACAGAAAGATCAGTGGAAAATTAGGATGCATTGTACATATGTTACAATAGGCATATTTTTTTGTATTTCCATATATGTAGGGCATATTCCCTTCTTATATTCCTTTGTATTCTCTATATATACAACCTATTAGACCTCATGAATATACATACAATATTCATAACATGATACCGGAGAGAGGGCACTAACCTAGCTCCTTCCGTTGCCATCTTGCCATCGCCGGCCACTGCCACCTCTGCCTCCTTCATCATAGCATTGGATCAGGCTTCCACCCTTACTGAGTGCACTACTGCCATCGTCTTTGGTCCGTCACCACCATCGTCTTCAGTGCAGATCCGGTGCCACTTCCACAAGGCCGTTGCCTGCATTGGTGTCCTGACGCCCAAGGCCAACCTCTTGTGCCAACCTGAGAAGAAGGCCGCCACCTGTCGAATTGACCACGACATCCTGTTTTAGAAACCAATTAGGTTTCTATAGAAACAAATCCAGGTTTCTATAAAATCATTTTCCTTCCAAAAAAAGTTGATCTAACCACTGCACCATCCAATGCCACCTATTAAACTTCATTGCCTTGATCGCTGCACTGTCCAGTGTCACCTATTGATGGCTTCCATTCCATCAACTGTGATGACATCTTGGGAACAAAGATCTATGGGACAAACTGTAGATTGTGGTCTTCACTCATGGAGATCATGTTCTATAGTCTCTGCCTCTAGGGACATGTCACTAGCGCTCGACCTTCTCCACCATCGTGATTCAGCCTCCTCCTATAGAAGATAAGGCCACCAAGGAGGAGGCAGAGGCTACTACTACTACTAATGCTGTAGATGAGGCCTTTCAGTATGCCATAGATGCCTTCGAGCACTAGTGTACTGATGAGGCCTGTGTTCGAGCCATCTTGGTGGTCAGTAGTGACGACTCCATCTAGCTTGACATTGTTGGACTACATCCCACTCATCAGATCTAGGAGTACTGCATGTGCAATACTAACAAAGCAGTAATGCTTAGTTTTTTCACTTTAGCGCAGGTTGGAGACGCTTTGCCAAGAGGACTTCCCTATCGATAACTTTTATCGAGCCCTAGCCAGTCTTTGGCGCCAGCTAGATGAGCTAACATCTCTGCTTTGCTAGCAGTGTTATAAAGTGCAGAAGGCAGATCGCGATCGTTTTTGCCTTTATGACTTCGTATACCATCTTTGCCCAGAGTTTGAGCCTATCAAGGCTCAACTGCTGAGCCACTTACCACGATCGACTGTCACAAGGCCCTTTCAATGCTTCATGCTATGGAGCTTCATCGTGGGTTAGCAGCATAGTCTGTTCCGACTGTGATTGCTACCCCTTCTGCTTGGACTACAATTTCTCCCCAAGCACCTATTTTTGCTCCTGTTTTTGGACTAATTGGGGTTTAGTGTAACTTTTGCAAGAACTTCAAGCACGATTACTAGAGTTGTGCGGTGCGAAAAAGTAGAACAAGGCACGTGAGGGTGGATGATGCAATGGGGTAGGGAGGCACTACCTCTAGAGGAGGACAGATCAGCACGTTAGCTTCTCAGCGAGATGACTATGTGCAGCAACTCTACCAGGCTCTTCTTCAACAGCTCTCTCATAGCTCAACAGGTTCTGCCTGTCTAGCTCAGACGTCTCGTCTAGTTACCTCTTGGGTTCTAGACTCTGGTGCCTCTTTTCACATGACACTAGACTCCATATCTCTCACTTCAGTAAGACCTCCTATGTTTCCTATCTTTGTTTAGACAACTGACAGTACTCCTCTATCTGTTAGCTATCCGGGCACTCTTTTATCTACTGACTTTTATATTCCCGCTGTTTCTCATGTTTCCCATCTTACCATGTAGCTCCTCTCGGTGGGTTAGCTCATTGATCTTGGATATTGGGTTAGTTTTGACTCTTACTTCTATTTTGTCCAGGACCGATAGATAGGAACGATACTTAAGACTGGCTGATGCCATAGGGATCATCAGCATCTTTACATCCTTGACCGTCTCCACCTTTTGTCCACCTCTATCACATCTATGTCTACCTCCTCTGCCACTCCTGCCACCACCCTTGGAGTCTTTGCGTAGTGGCATCACCATTTTGGTCACTTATGTGGGTCCCATCTTTCTTCATTAGTTTGTTAAGGTATTTGTAGATGTATTGCTATTGACATGACCATGTTTTATCAGGGCTGTAAGCTAGGCAAGCAGCTACAACTTCCTTATCACACCCTTTTGATTTAGTTCATTCAAATGTATGGGGACCTACACCTTTTATCTCTAAAGGCGGGTATAGATTCTATATGATTTTCATTAATGATTATTCCCGTTTTACATAGTTTTTCCCTATATCTAATCGTGGTTAGTTTCTTACGATTTATCATAGCTTTGCAACGATGGTTTGTACTTAGTTTGAGTCTTCTATTTATATTTTTCGCTGTGATTCTGCTAGTGAATTTTGTTCTAGCGCTTTTAGATAGTTTCTTTCTGAGCAGTGCACTCTTTACCTGTCTTCTTATCTGGTGCCCATGCTTAGAATGGGGTTACTAAGCACAAACATTGTCATCTGATTCAAACTATCCATGCTCTTCTCCTTGCGTCTCACATGCCACCACAGTTCTGAATTGAGGCTGTTTCTATATCTACATATCTTATCAATATGCAGCTTTCAATTGCTCTTAAGGATGTGAGTCCTATAGAGCGCCTCTACTCTCGAGCACCCCAGTACACTCACCTTTGTGTCTTTGGTTGTGCCTATTTTATCCTGTTGCAGTCTTATGAGCACACCAAGCTATCAGCTTAGTCAGTCGAGTATGTATTTTGTTATAGTTCTGAGCATAAGTGTTATCACTGCTATGATCCTTCTACTCGACGGATCATAATCTCATGAGAAATTGTCTTTGATGAATCTTAACCTTTCTTTCATCAAGATTCAACTCATTGTCTTGTTTCCACCGATGAGACGAATTCATGGTTGTCTCTTTCTGACTCTTCACCTATTTTTCCACTATCACAGTTTTCCCCTAGTTTGTCTCTAGTGGTTTCTTTTGTACCCCCGCCTCCTATGCTGCCTTCTGCAACACTACCTCTTGTTCCTGCAGCACTACCATCTCGTTTCTCTAATATTCACTACTCCAAGCATCCTCGTCCTTCACCAGTCTACTCTCCTGGCATCTTTCTAACACCAACATCTGATCCTCCTTATGATGCTTCTTGTTTTGCTCTTCGTGACCTAACATCCCATTTGGCCTCTTGATCATCATGATTTTGCTTCGACAGCTCATTCACTCTTTGTCACTAAGCCTATTTCTTATCGTGAGGCTGCTTCTTATTCTAAGTGGCAGCTTGTTATGGTAGAGAAGCTTGATACTCTTCAGCGTACGGAGACTTGGGATATTTTACTAACACTTGTACATGCCTACCCTATCACGAGCAAATGGGTGTACAAGATTAAGACCCAGTCTAATGGTACTATCAAGCATACACGGCTTGTCTTATGCCTTGCGCCTTCTAGCAGGAGTATGGTCATGACTACGATGAGACTTTTATCCCTGTCATCCATATGACCACTGTTCGCACTTTTGTTGCGGTTGCTTCTATTCACCAGTGGTCTATCTCTCAACTTGATGTTAAGAATGACTTTCTTAATGACGTTTTGCATGAGGATGTCTACATGCAGCCACTACTTGGGTATTCTGTTTCAGATGGGCATGTTTGTCATTTTCATCATGCTCTTTATGGCCTTAAATAGACTCTTCGTGCTTGGTTTGCGTATTTTACCTCAATGATTACCGTTGTTGGTTTCATTGTCAGTTCCTATGATCCTACTGTTTTGTCCATGTTTCATTTCGGGGTAGGACACTACTTCTTCTATATGTAGATGACATGCTTATCACTGGTGATGGCTCCTCGTTCATCACATATGTGAACAATCATCTTAGTGAGTTGTTTTTTATAACTGATCCTGGTTCTCTTACATACTTTCTTGGGATTGAGGTTACTTCCACACTTAAAGGCTATTGCTTTTCTAGCAGGAGCATGTCTATGATCTTCTTAATCGTTCTGGTCTGACTAACACTTGCACTACCGAGACTCCTATGGAGTTATCTCTTCAATTTTAGGCCACCGATGGTGATCTTCTTGAGGATTCTACTCGATATTGCCATCTTGTTGGGAGTCTAGTTTATCTTGTGAGCACTCGTTCTAACATTGCTCATGTTATTCATATCTTGAGTTAGTTTATGGCTCGTCCTACCCACCTTCATTACAGTCACCTTCTTTGGGTTCTTCACTACTTGCGTGGAACTATCTCTCGTCGTTCGTTTTTCCTAAGTCTAACTCACTACAGTTTTAGGTGTACTTCGATGTGACCTGAGCTAGTGATCCTTCTGATAATCGTTCTCTTTCTGCTTAGTGTTTTTCTTGGTTCCTCCCTGATTGCCTGTAAAATAAAGAAGCAGACTATTGTTTCCCGTTCGAGTGCCAAGGCTGAGTTGAGAGGTATAGAGTAGTGACAGCAGAGGCTACTTAGTTGAGGTGGTTACTTGAAGATTTTGGAGTGCATGTGATGGAATCTATTGACTCTTTTGTCTTACATCATATGTGTTATCAGTATTACCCGTGACCCAGTGGAGTATGAGCTCACCAAACACATTGGTATGGATGCTTCATACACTCGCTCATAGGTACAAAAGGGATGCTTATTCTACAGTTTATGCCATCAGAGTTACAGATGGTTGACTTCTTCACGAAGCCACAGACTAGGGTGCAACATTTATATTCTTTTGTATTTATATATATAGATATATTCCCTTGTAATATTATTTTGTATTCTATATATATATATATTGTACCCCAGATATATACCCGCAATATTCATAAGAACGTCTTCGCTAGAGCTAATATAAAACAGGATATAAACATGGTAGGATGTAGGAAACCATTCATGGCTACCCATGCGAATCCATGTACGGACATGTGCACGTGGCACTTTTGAGTTATGGGCTCAAAGTACAACAAATGGGCAAGCTAGTCGTAACAGTGGATGGGGAACCTTGTGCGACGCTGATATGTGCCTCTACTACAGTGCAGTCGACAGAGGCACTGAGTGTCCAACCGCTGAATTGAAGTTCACTGGAGTCACCGAATTGGAGGGCTACAGCTAAGGTATTAATACTTGGAAAACAATGTACGCCTAACTATAGCAGTAAAAAAAAGTTTGAGACTTATATAATGCTTAAGCTTAACTTATTCTAGACTCAATTCGAGCTTAGCTCGAGCTTCAAACAAGTCGAGATTCTGAGCTCTCAAGTTTCAATAAGTCAAACTCGAATGAATTCGTGAGCTTCAATGAGCCCCCTGCACCTCTAAATCTTTCTCTTTCATATTTGTTCTTATTAAGATACTAGTTACGTACCCGTGTGTTGCAACGGAACTCATTGAATGTTTAGAGAATCGTGCTATAGAAGAGAGTTGCTCTGATCGATTGAAAAATGGAGAATGATGAGAAGTTAAGATAATAGAGCGGTTGGAGTAGAATGGACGTACTACTACCAACTCGTTATTTTATAATAGTAATGATGTATAATATTATATTGTGGGTTGTGACAATTTTTCTATTCTTACTTGTTGAATATTACTGTATATTAACTCTTACCGAGGTTACTCGAGCCGAACTCAAACTTTTCTTATTGTTGAAATTGATACACATTAAAGTATTGACTATTATCAAACTTACTCGAGTCTACTTGAACTTGAGCCGAGCCAAGCTCGAGTTCAGATATAGGCTTAGACCCAACTTGGGCTCTTGAGCTCAATTTCAGCTTCTACCGAGTAGGCTCGTTTACAATCCCAACCTGAATGCTGAAAACGAGTCAAGGAACTTACTATAGCACCATCGCAAAGAGGCATAAATTGAAAAATACCATCGCTCGTGAGAATAACATGTGAGACCTAAGGTCATATATCAGTGATATGTTAGATGGTATTTTTTAATTTTATGATCTTTGCAATGGTGCTAAGTGGTATTACCCTAAAAACGACGAGGAAAAACTTAAATTTTTTGAAGTAATAGTCTTCGGTAGGTGCTCTAATGTCTGAGATGGGATTCAGTGACCTGTTAGCAACTAGTGTTGGAAAGTACTTCCTACAATTCCAGCTAATCTGAAAAGAGGCAGGGCCTGTACATTTTAGTTTCTTCTATAGAGTCTTCCTTCTCATGTCATGGAAGAAACTTGAATTTTGAGTCAATGGTCAGTTGCCACAAAGGAGTCAAAACTGCAATTCAAGGCTTCCACCACAATGATCAAGATGTGCCTTGGCCAGAAATAAGGCAGGTGTAAGGACAAGCATAATTTGAACACCACATCATCCACAGAAAATTGCACTGATGGTACCCTGCACTCTTCATTTTTACGGAAAGTAGGTAATTTGCCACCTACATTATCATAGTTTTTGCAAAGTTAGACGGTAAATTTCAACTCATGTCATGTGTAACAAATTGGAAGTATATGGCCAATTGTCACTTTTAAAAGTAGGAAAACTTTGCTCCGTAACACCGTAAAAATATAAAAATAGAAAATTAACATCCAGTGTCATGATGACAGTTGAGACTTGGGATCATTTTCAACTCGTATCGTCTTTGTAGTGTTACTGAGCAACTTGCCCTCCAAACTTTAAAGTATAGCGGTTAGCTGCAAAAACTTAGGCCCATTTGGAATACCGGAATATTTCTCAATTCCTTTGGGAATTGTGCTACTTCCTGCAAAATTCCTGTTAAATTCCTATGTTCCATTTATTGATTTTTTTCTTCAGTGTTGTAATGATGTTATAACAGTTCAGCATGTCAAATTTTCACATAACGATATTTGCACAAACAGAAGATACCTACCACTCTACGAAAAATGTATGCCGCATGTTGTGCTCAAAATGCTAAAACATAATGTATAATGGTTGGATTCTTTTTGACTTAGATTTTGGCTTATCACTTTCTGCTACAATACTATTTTTTAAACGGTGCGTCTTTTCAAGGCGGAGTCTACAGGTAAATTGTAGTAGTCACTGTACTAAGTTCAGCTATACAGACTAAAATCGTATGCGACTGTTTTCCTCTGTGTACTGTCCCTCACGACAGCCAAAATTCAAAAACCATAAACTAAAAACCAAAGCCATAGCCCAAAAGAACCCACCCATTGAAATTATCTGTCCTACATCTGCTGAGAACTAGAACAATATGATAATTGATTAATTTGCAGTTATCTTTACTATTATAAAAATAGGAATTGGTGGTCGTTGGTCCGCTCTCCTTCCTCCCTTCTCAGCCGTCCGATCAAAGATCAATCGTCTAGATCCGCATGTAGGTAGTTCTTCCTCTCCTTGTAGAAACGGTCAGGCCGACATGTGGACCGCACTCCTCCTCTTCTCTTCCCCCGCATCCTCTGCCTCCCGCAACCACTCCACCTCCCGCAACGGCCGCCTCCTTCTCTCCCCCGAACCGTCGTGCCGCGCCTCCTCCTCCTCAGCGCCGCCACCAATTCCGTCCCCGTACAACAACATTTGGTCGTAGTCCCCCACTTCCCCCAACAGCGTCGCATCTCCTCATCGTCACCTCCCCAACGCATTTGCCTGCCGCCTCCTCTCCCCCATCTGCCCGCTGCCGCTCTTGACCTCCACCTCCCGCAACCGCTGCCTCCTTCTCCCCCGAACCCTCGTATCGCGCCTCCTCCTCCTCCTCGGCGCCGCCGCCAATTCCTTCCCTACGCGGCAGCGTCTGGTCATAGTCCCTCAACTTTTCCCAAGGCGCCACCACCAATTCCATCTCCTATTACCCCTCCAACCAGCAGCACGACGCTCGACGATAATGGCCAGTGGATTGAAGAGAATGGCACTCGGTGACAGCGGCCAGTGGATCAGAGAGAAAGGCACTCGGAGATGGCGACAGCTTCCTCTTACTATGCCCGCCCACGTGGCTCTCTCCCGCCACCGCCGCTCAGTGGTCACTCGCCCGGTGAGCTTCACTACCTCCTCCTGCTCTTCGCTTGGAGCCTATCACACTGTCTGGTGATTTTGGTCTCCCAAGCTGGTCATCGAAGTCGGTGCCATAGTTGAATGGGGCCATGGTCGAGGGGCTATGGTCGAAGTCGAGGGGCCGTGGTCGAAGTTGAAGCCGTAGTTGAAGGGGACCATGGCCGAAGTCAAAGATCCGTGGTCAAAGTCAAAGCTGTGATCGAAGGGGCGGTGGTCGAAGTTGAAGGGTCGTGGTCGAAGTCAGGCTGTGCTCAAAGTCGAAGAGCCATGGTCGAAGTCCAAACCATGGTCGAAGGGGACAGTGGTCGAAGGGGGCAGTGGTCAAAGTCGAAGGGCCATGGACGAAGTCGATCCACGGTCGAAGTTGAAGGGTTGTGCTTGAAGTTAGGCCATGGTCGATGTCGAAGGGTCATAGTCGAAGTCCAAACCGTGGTCAAAGGAGAAGTGGTCGAAGTCAAAGGGTTGTGGATGAAGTCAAAGTTGAAGGGCCGTAGTCAAAGTCGAAGGGTCATGGTCGAAGTCTAAGCTATGGTTGAAGGGGATAGTGGTCGAAAGGGCAATGATCGAAGTCGAAGGGCCATGGACGAAGTCGGTCTGCAGTCGAAGTTTGAAGGGCCTTGGTCAACGTCGGGGCCATGGTCGAAGGGGGTCGTGGTCGACGTCGGAGCTATGGTTGAAGTGGGCCATGGTTGAGGGGCTGTGGCTGAAGTCGAAGATCCATAGTCGAAGTCGATGCTGTGGTTGAAGGGGGCGATGGTCGAAGGGAGAGTGGTTGACGTCGAAGGGCCATGGTCATCGAAGGGGACAGTGGTCAAAGTCGAAGCCGTGGTCGATGTCAAAGGGGTGTGGTCGAAGGGGAAAGTGATCGACGTCGAAGAGCCATGGTCGAAGGGGATAGTAGTCGAAGGGGATGGTGGTCAAAGTGGGAAGTGGTCGACGTTGAAGGGCCATGGTCATCGAAGGGTCGTGGTCGAAGGAGATAGTGGTCGAGGGGGGCAATGGACAAAGTCAAAGATCCATAGTCGAAGTCAAAGATCTATGGTTGAAGTCGAAGCCGTAGTCGAAAAGGGTTATGGTCGAAAGGGAAAGTGGTCGACGTCGAAGGGCCATGGTCGAAGGGGACAGTGGTCAACAGGGGAAGTGGTCGACGTTGAAGGGCCGTGGTCGTCAAAGGGTCGTGGTCGAAGAGGATAGTGGTCGAAGTCGCAGATTCGTGGTTGAAATCGAAGATCCATGGTCGAAGGGGGAAGTGGTCAATGTCGAAGAGTTATGGTCGAAGAGTTATGGTCGAAGGAAAAAGCGGTTAAAGGGGGCAGTGGTCGAAGTCAAAGGGGACAATGCTTGAAATTGAAGGAGGCAGTGCTCAAAGTCGAAGGGGGCAGTGCTCGAAGTCGCGATCATGGTCGTAGTCGTAGCACCCGTGGACGTGGTCGTAGCGATCATGGGGCTGTGGTCCTAGCGATCATAGGGCCGTGGTCGAAGTCAAAGCCATAGTTGAAGGGGGTCGTGGCCAAAGTCAAAGATCTATAGTCGAAATCGAAGCTGTGGTTGAAGGGGTGGTAGTCGAAGTCGAAGGGCCATGGTCAAAGTCAGGCTGTGCTCGAAGTCGAAGGGCCGTGGTTGAAGGGGACAGTGGTCGAAGGGGGCAGTGGTCAAAGTCGAAGGGTCGTGGACGAAGTCGATCAGCAATCAAAGTCGAAGGGTTGTGGTTGAAGTCAGGCCGTGGTCAAAGTCGAAGGATCATGGTCGAAGTCCAAACCATGGTCGAATAGGCAGTGGTCTTAGTCAAAGGGCCATGGATGAAGTCGGTTTGCGTCGAAGTTGAAGGGCCGTAGTTGAAGTCAAAGGGTTGTGGTCGAGTCTAAGCCATGGTCGAAGGGGATACTGGTCGAAGGGGCAGTGGTCGAAGTCGAAAGGCCATGGACGAAGTCAGTCCACGGTCGAAGTCGAAGGGCCATGGACGAAGTCAGTCCACGGTCAAAGTCGAAGGACCGTGGTCAACATCGGGGCCATGGTTTAGGGGGGTCGTGGTCGACGTCAGAGCTATGGTCGAAGGGGGCCGTGGTTGAGGGGCCGTGGCCGAAGTCGAAGATCCATGGTCGAAGTTGATGCTGTGGTTGAAGAGGGTGGTGGTCGAAGGGGGAAGTGGTCGACGTCGGAGGGCTGTGGTCATCAAAGGGGACAGTGGTCGAAGTCGAAGCCATGGTCGACGTCGAAGGGTCCTGGTTGAAGGGGACAGTGATCAACATCGAAGGGCCATGGTCGAAGGGGACAGTGGTCGAAGGGGACGGTGATCAAAGGGGGAAGTGGTCAACGTCAAAGGACCATGGTCGTCGAAGGGCTGTGATCAAAGGGGACAATGGTCGAGGGGGGTAGTGGTCGAAGTCGAAGATCCGTGGTCGAAGCCGTAGTCGAAAGGGGTTGTGGTCGAAAGGGAAAGTGGTTGACATCGAAGGGGCATGGTCGAAGGGGACAGTGGTCGAAGGGGGCGGTGGTCGAAGGGGGAAGTGGTCAACGTCGAAGGACCGTGGTCGTCGAAGGGCCATAGTCGAAGGGGATAGTGGTCGAAGGGGGAAGTTGTCGAAGTCGCAAATCCATGGTTGATGTCGAAGATCCGTGGTCGAAGAGGGAAGTAGTCAACGTCGAAGGGCCTTGGTCGAAGGGAAAAGCGGTTGAAGGGGGCAATGGTTGAAGTCAAAGGGGACAGTGCTTGAAGTCTAAGGAGGCAGTGCTCGAAGTCGAAGGGGGCAGTGCTTGAAGTCGTGGTCAGGGCCATAGTCATAGTGCCCGTGGACGTGGTCGTAGCAGTCAAGGTCGTAGTCGTAGCACCAACCTGGAGGGCACCTGCTGGTTTATCCACAACCTTCACCGCTATGAGTTCCCCCTCCAGTTGGACATCCTCGTCGCCTACCCCCAGGTCACCCTGAGATTGAGCTCCCCACCCTCGATGGCAAGACCCACAAGGTGGTCAAAGTCTAAGCCATGGTCGAAGGGGGCGTGGTCGAAGCGGGAAGTGGTCGACGCTGAAGGGTCATGGTCAAAGGGGACAATGGTTGAAGGGGCAGTGGTCGAAGTCGAAGGGGCAGTGGTTGAAGTTGAGGCTAAGCAGGCTGACGCCGGCAGTCGGGCGATAGGTCATAAGCGCACCGAAGGCCTGCCAACGTACGACCACCAGCGATGGTTGACCGCTCTCAACCTACGATCACGCGCGATGGTCGTAGGCTTCTAACTTCGAACATGAGGTGTGATCAACGGCTTCTAATTTACGACCATGAGCACTGGTCAATGTGTTTCAACTTACAACTACGAGGTGTGGTCGATGTCTTCTGACTTACGACTACGAGTGCTGGTTGATGTGTTCCAACTTACGACCACGAGGTATCCTCCTCGATGGCTTCCGACTTACAATCACGAACGATGATAGTCGGCTTCCGATGTACGACCATGAGCCATTGTCGAAGGCTCCCAATTTAGGACCATGATCGATTGTCGACTGCTGCCAACTTATGCCACCAGCGATGGTCGATCGCTCCTGACCTACAATCACGCATGATGGTTGACGGCTTCTGACTTACGACAACGAGGTGTACTCGTGGGCTTCCGCCTACGATCACGAGGTGTGATCGATGGCTTTCGACTTACTCGACGGATTTAAAAACTTTTAGGACATGTTTGTATGCATATTTTAAAAATTTTTACCACTTGTGAGTTTTAAACCATATAGTATGATAAATTTTAAAAATCCGTAGCAACGCACGGACATTCGACTAGTATAATAAGATCAAGATAGAATTGTATACCGGATAATTCCACAGGATATTATGTAGGAGTTGCTTTCATATTAAAATCCTTTAAGACTTCTGTTGAGAATTGAGTCGCTTTATTAATTATAGTTATAGAATGTCAAGTTGTCAACATAGTGTTACGTTCATTTCCGTAGAATATGGAAACATCTTCCAAATAGTATAGATATACACAACTTTACTGCTGGGGACTACTGCTAAAAATTTATAATTAAGAATGTCAAATTGCGTCTCGTCATTATCGCCTCCAAACATAAACATCAATCTAATATACATGGATAACCCTAGAATCTGTACCAACCATTAGATGTACACAACTCCACTACATAACATTTTGTACATGAAGGCCCATGGGTACAGCAAAATTTGGGCTCTACTTGATGCACTCAATGTGGCCTCACCAATGTTCAAGCATCCATGGCACCCTTCCATTTGTGGCTTGGATCTCCTGAATTCTGAAGCTTCACCTCTGTTTCTTTGGATCATGGAACCATATCCAAGAATTTGTCTCTGATTTTTCCCCTCCGAATTTTCTCTGGTCTCTGGTCATGTCTCTTTAGTGTCAGAACAATTCCAGGTACAGTGATTAGCCAGCTGAGTGCCATATGGCATCGAGTATTATTGGACATGTACCAATATAATGACAAGATATATGAAGTTAGCATTTCCACCAGTGTTAAATAATCCCTTAGCAAATTAGTCAATTTTTTTGGGGTGTGTAGGGATGCATCCATCATCTTGTGGCAGTTTGGTGGTTCCAAGCCATGGCAATGTCCTGTGCAACCTTGACAGCATCTGAGGAGACACCAGAGAGGCCTCTCCTTGTGAAGCCAACAGAGTAGAGCCCTGACTCGCCCTTCCAGCCATCCGGGAATGGCACCCTTGGGTAACCTTCTTGGGTAAAGAAGTCACTTCCCTAATCATGAGAAAGAGGAATTAAATGAGAAGCTTTCAGAATAAAATAAATGTTAAAAATAAATATAAAAAATAAATTAGGAGCCTACTTTTACCTAACATCTTTCTAACTGTCAAATTAACATTAGAAAACCCTACTTTGTTAGGCATCATTATCCAACCTTTTTAGAAGCCTTTTTCGGTAGATTACACCTTGCTTTGTCCTCTTATCAAGTTATCATAAAAAAGAAAGCTTTAGAACTTAGGTAGTGTTTTTTTAACTTTCACTTCGGCTCTGTATTTCTAGAAAAAGAATAAAAGTCACCCACTATTAATTGTAGGCGCAATAAATAAACTTGCATATACCTTGAGCCACTGGGGGACGTTGCTGTGGTACCCGGTGGCCAATATCACGTCGTCAGCGGCGACGCGGCGCCCGTCGACGAGCTCCGCCCCACCGCGGAAGAACCTTCTGATCCCTGGCACGACCTCGATGTCACCGGACCGTATCCTCGCGAGCGCGCCGATGTCGAGCACGGGCGTCCTGCCCCTGGTGTTCTTCAGCTCGAAGGGTCCCCTGGACGGCCTCCTGATGCCGAGCTTCTCCAGGTTGCCGAGGAACAGCCATGCGAGGAGGATGAGGATCCTGTCCACCAGCCACAGCGGCAGGAACCGGAGGAGGAAGACGGCCACAGAGAACGTCGCGACGCCGAGCATCTCCCGCGGCAGGACGTGGACCTTGTTGTTGACAACGATCACCAGAGCAAAGTGAGACGACGCCGTTCGTTCGTTCGTTCATGGCGGTTAATTGCATGCATGGACGTGTGTGTTAGGTGCGTGTGTTTTTTTTTCTGTTTTGGTGGAGTGCATATATGCTCACCGAGTCCCTGATGACCATGGCGGGGAGGGCATTGTGGTCCAAGAGGTCGAGGCAGACCTCCATGCCGGAGTTGCCACAGCCGACGACGAGCACGCGCTTGCCGCGGTACGACGCGCCGGACTTGTAATCGGACACGTGCAACACCTTGCCGCCGAAGTCCTCCATTCCCTCGAGCTCCGGCACGACGAGCTCCGCGTTCTCGCCCGTGGCCACGACCAGCCACCGGCCGATGTACTCAGTGACCTCCCCGGCACCGCTGCCTTCGCCGACGTCCTCCGCGCGCACCCGCCACAGGCCGGCCGCGCCGTCGTAGCGCGCCGACGTGACGGACTGGTTGAACCGCGCGCGGACGCCGAAGCGCGCGGCGTAGGCCTCGAGGTAGTCGACGAACTGCCTCTTGGTGGGGTACTCCGGGTAGCCGTCCGGGAAGGGCATCCCCGGGAGCTCGCAGAAGTGCTTGGGGAGGTGGAGGCGGAGGCGGTCGTAGGTGCGGCGCTGCCACAGTGACGCCAAGCAGTCGGCGCGGTCGAGGACCACGGACGGCACGCCGCGCTCGTGCAGGCACGCCGCCACCGACAGCCCCGCCGGCCCTGCACCCACCACGATCGGCCCGTTCACCCACACCACCCGGCTGGCCGCCATCGATCGTCACTCACTTACTTGAGAAGCTCGCCGATATATGTATATATGCGATGTATGCGATGAAAGAGATCGAGAGAGGTGTGAGGAAGAAGGGGTGTAGGAGTGAATGATGCTGCTGGGGTTTAAATAGGGTAGGGAAAGGTTGTTGTTGCAAGGAAGTAGACGTGTAGTTGCGTTGGGTCGGGTTTAGTTATTTCCCGCCTTGGCTTTTGAGTTGTGACTATTGGTTAATTAATGACCATGCCTAGTGTGAACTATATGTCTAGCCCGTGTTATCATGCTAACACTCTCCATGATTTAAATGTGAATTATCTTTAGGGTTGTCCATGTACACATCGGACGCCTGATTTCCTTTTGAGGATAAGTCAAATTGTTGTCCATCGGATCAACAACCAATGTGTAAAACACACACAACAACAGACGCTTTTTGGCCGTCAGGGAAAAACTGAATTCTGCTAGTGAACTCAAGCACATCTTACGGTCAGAAAATTTGGACTTTGTATTACTCATTTCTTCCCCTCTTATAACGGACTGAATTTGGATTTTGAACTTTATACGGTGTTAAATCACACTGAGAAGTACATGCATTCACAAAAAAATTTTGAGAATTTTCGAGTTGATGTGATGTCTAAACCAAGATGGGTAGCATAGTATCATCACCAAGTAGGTGTTTTATCCCGCCCGAGGTTAAAAGCTTAGAACAAAAACTAAGTTATCGATCGATCGATGCAGCGTTGTATGGACTATATGGAGTGTGTGTTATATATGGTATGAACAAAAACTAAGTTTCGAGTTGATGCGATGTCTAAACAAAGATGGTTGCATGGGCATTGAGCAGGCCATGCATGGGTAGTGTATAGTATTTTTGACTTTCTGTGGCTAGGCCGCTTGGGGATGGAAATTGGGAGGAAAGGCCCTGCCAATTTGTTAAATCATATTCCTCATCTTTTGGAGAGCACGCGGTGTAGCATGCAACCCCATAATTTGATGGCCCGATCAACGAGAGTTTGTTTAGATTGGTGGAGTACTGGAGTGTTGTACTTTAGTGTTTACTGTTTAGGCCTCTGGCTATGTATGCATGCATGGCGATCAAACCGTTACATATGAGTCTGTGTCGGTGATGAGTGGGACCCGTCCGGGTGTGTTCTTGAGAAATTTACCAGCCACCAAGAGAAGAAAATCCAACGACTGACAATATCAGATCAATGATAGATGGAAAGCGCTTCTCACCCAAGTGCACAGATGCTCCTCTCGAAGGATATCCGCATTTTACGCAATCTCACCATTACAAAAAGCTTATACTAAACGTCTCATCACAGACGATTTCAAAGAACCATCAGTATTGCAATTATCATAGACGATTTTAAAACCATGACCATCTACGTTACTAGCGATGACTAGAATCATCTATTATTCATAATTATTACAGATAGTTCAAATTAAAAAATTGTCTATGATGTCAGCATACATAACAGACGGTTTTTAATCCAAACTGACTATGATAATGCCATATCACCGATTCATGACATCTCTCCCAGGATTTTAATCTCACTCATCCATTCTCTCCGCATCGAACGGCAGACACCGGTATCCTCCCACCTTTCGACCTTTATTGCTCACCCTCTCCCTTTCTCCCAATTTCACTCTCAATCTAGAACCAAAATTGCCCCGTCCCCTCCTAGTTCATCCAGTACTGCTTATTTCTACTTCCTCCCCCAAACCGAAGCGCCCTGTCCCCTTGACGACGCCGACTACCACTGTGAGCTCCTCCACCTCTGGTTGTGACGCCACGGTTCACTGGACAAGGTACTCTTGTCCTAAGTGTGGTAAGAGTGCCTTGTGCAGGTCACCATTGTTACACAACGGTGACGCTGCCGCCGCCTCTCCTTCATCGCTAATGATATATTCCCTATCTGAAATTTTTAGATGGCTAGGGTTTCCGGCCATGTAAATCTTAATGCTCGTGCGTGTGAAAATTAATTATTGATGCCTTAGTTCTTGTGATGATTGATGGATGGTTTAGGTTTCAGCCCTTGTTGAAATTCATGTTTTATTGCAGGATGAAGACATGGCGCCAAATTTTATTACATGATAATCTTGTTTTCATAAATAAGCATGCTTTGGTTAATCTCCATTATCTGATTGTGCTATTTTATAGCGCAATTAGAGAATATTAATGAACTGAAGGAGGCTCATTTTTGAAGATGCGAGAACGCAATCTCAAATGGTTCTTGGCTAGAACCATCTGTGATATTAGACTATCATAGACAGTTCTTAATTAGAATCGTCTGTGT
The DNA here is from genome assembly GCA_017311315.1 of Dendrocalamus latiflorus. Classification (NCBI taxonomy): domain Eukaryota; kingdom Viridiplantae; phylum Streptophyta; class Magnoliopsida; order Poales; family Poaceae; genus Dendrocalamus; species Dendrocalamus latiflorus. The sequence goes on along the minus strand of CM029629.1, from coordinate 18,021,891 downwards.
TGTAACTTATCATATACGATTCGAGAGCCATGTGTGATAACCACCTATTATCACAGACACATAAATCTAAACGGGTCAGAAATCATCTGTGATGACGGTTTTGGACTGTCTGTGATGACTTTTTTTGTGGTAGTGTCTATAAGTCGTCTAAAATTTTGTTAAAAGTAAGTCACATCTTCTACCAGTTGGATCTTGCATTGCGACTCATGCTTTGGTTGGGGCATCATTCTCCAATCTGATGGCAGTGATGGTTAGGGTTCAGCAACGACGCCATTGACCGCGGGATCGTAGGGGGTTATTAGCACATCATCGGTGTAGTCTGAGGAGTTGAGTTATGTTTTGGGGCAGTGGGTGGTTGTCAGTGATAGTAGATCTAATGATGGTGAGTTACCAAAGACAAGGGAAAAAGAGGTCGGTGGTGAGGGGTGGGTGGCAGATGAGGAGGTAGACAGCGGCGGCACTGGCTCACTAGCTAGCTTTTTGAGTGCTAGGGTGATGCCAACGAGACACTAGAGGTGGTGGTGTGCATATGAAGGGTGATGGTAGTGGTAAGGTGGTGCACTGGAAGTAAAAGATAGGGTAGAATGGGAGGGGATGAGAGGAGGAGATCCATTGGATCTAGGTCCAATAGCTAAATTTTTTAGCTGATTCTTAGCTCAAAATTAGGTGACTTATGCATGGACAACCCCTTTAGACAAGGGGATAATACCAGGTTAAGACGTGAATCGGATGAAAATTATGTGAAGTTAAATTTGTCATTTAAAAAATTCTAAAAATATTGCTAGATGTACGGGAAGAATGCTCTATATCTCTGCAAGTTTTAAGATCAAACTCAATCATATTTGCAAGTTACAAAACTATGATTGAGTTTGATCTTGGAATTTTGAACAAGCACTTCACTACATCCGGTAATTATGTGAGAATATTTTTTTTGGAAACTTCTATTTCGTGGAATTTTCACTAGAGATACCACCTCGATCAGATATAATTCAGGTATTTTCTGGACACAATTGGGTATTTTCAGGACACAATTAAGTGTCATAGATGATTATTTTTCTCGACATAATATACAGAAACTTTAACGGCATGCCATACTCTACCACGCAAGACCAGGTTTAGGTGAGTTTAGTATTTGTTTATACTGAGGCATGCATAAAGGATATGAATAAGTGTGGCCAAATGTTGAGTCCCCTATCTCGCAAGTTAGGGGATGCTTGCCGGTTGGTAGGGTTTCAGCTTATCTCTCGAATTTTCATATTATGTCTCCTCAGTTGGGTCAGTTTTGTGGGTTGGTTTGGCAGAGTAACCGTACTAGTAACAATTTAAATTTCTTCTTGAAAAGTAGTAATTTAAATTTAAATTTTCTCGTATACCGTCGGAACAAATGTGATCCTTCTAGAAGCTGGTCTAAACAGTTCATAGTGCTTTTTCATAGAAGCTGCTCTAAACAGTTCATAGTGCTTTTGCATTTGACTACGGCTTTTTTTTGTAGGGCATTTTGGCTAGTTTCACTAGTGTTTAGAAGTAAACCACAAGCTGCTACTTAATTTCTTAACATTAACCGAGTAAGTGAAAGGTAAGCTTTAGCCATGGAGGGGAGGAATCCAATAATTACTGGGCATTCGGCTGGTTTTACCCTAGTTGAAAAGTGAAAAGCAAGCTAGTACTACTACCTGTTTAGGAGTATCTTAATGATAATTAAGTTACAGCTTAGCACGAACCTTCGGAAAGAAGGAAGCACTAACAATATATATTTATGTTTACGGCGGCCGGCGCCGTCGCACGATCGGCGAAATTAAAAAGCAAAAAGCCTACCATTGCAAAAATAAGGTGGCTATAGAAAATTCTGCTACACTTCTAGCAGTAGGACCAGAGAGTACAGGAAGATCCACTTTTTCAGGGGTGTTTCAAAATTTTCTACAGAGTAATTTAGGAATTTCCTAGTTTGTGATTTTTCTAATGCATGTTTTCCTATGAAGACTCTTAGGAAAGCTGGGCCTGGGCCAGCAGCCTTGGTCCATGATGGGCAACTCATTGGTAGACTATAAAAAGGGAGTCGTACCGGCAGAATTTGTACTTATGCAATCAAAAGCAATAAAGAAAGACCAGGAGTTCTCTCTACCTCTCTGTGCGTTTTCAATCTATTATTCTGTCTTCTGTGATTGATCTCGTTTCATATTAAGCAGAAGAATATATCGGACTGGTTGGCAGCAACGGTTCCTCAGCACGTTATCAGCACGAATTCGCTACGGTGAATCGAAGGTAATCATCGAAGTTCTAATAGATTGAATTATCTATATCACTCTAAATTCGCAGTTTTCGCGTTCTAGATTAATTTTCTATGGTGCAAATCCGATCTAATCTACCGCGAGCATACTTGAAGTCGCCGGCACAATATCGATCGGTAGATTGTATAAAAGAGTAGATGTTGATTGCACTGTAGATTGAAAAAAAAAATGAAAAAAGGAAAAAACTCGGCCCTATATGGCCACCATGCACAAGATGGACGCCGGCGTTCCACCGGCCGCTGTTTCGCCGCCGGTCCGGCCCCACCACCGCACGGCCCGCACGGTCGACCGTGTGCGACCCCGGCCCGAAGCCGCTGCGCGCTGCCCCAGCCCGAAGCCGCTGTCGCCTCGGTCGTGTGCCACCCCAGCCCGAACCACGCACGTCGCCCAGCCGCCTCGGCTTTGCCGCCCGCACGCGTGTCGCCCGGCCGCCTCGATTTCGCCTCTCGCACGCGTGTCGCCCGGCCGCCTCGGCCTGCAGCCGCCCAGCCCAGCTGCGCGCCGCCTCGCCCGACCGCTGGCCGGCAGCCACCCGCTCGGGCCGAACACGCAGCCACCGCCCCGTGTGAACAGGGGTAGGGGAAACCCTACCCCTGCCCTTTGAAGCCGAGCAGAAGGTGGGCCGCGCGGGCCGGGGAGATGGGCCGGACGGGAGAAGAGGGGAGGAAAGGCCCAGCCGGGGGGAGGCCGGCAACTTTGCAGAAAAGGCCTTCACACTCTGGAAATTACCGATCAGCCCTCGGATCTTGCATATGGGTCCCGATTTTTGCAAAAAGGCCTTTGTAATTCTCAAAATTATGAATAGGTCCTCAAATTTACGAACGGTCCTGAATTTTGTAGAAAACCCCTCGTAAAATTAGGAAATTACACCAAATTTTTCTTTGAACTGAAAATGTGCGTATAGACCCTCAGAAATTACAGAATTCGCTGAAAATTCATATTCTAGCAAAAAAGGGCCTCGGGAATCCGAATTTTGAATTAGTTTTAGCATTTAATGCATATTTATTTTTGCCATTATTATTTTTATTATTTTCTGTATTTATTTACTGTTTTGGTTAATTGTAATTGTTCAAAATTGCTTTGAATCACTGAAATTAGCAGTAAAATTTGTGAAAAATTCGTAGAAAATTATGGAACATTACGAGAATCTTTGGTACCATCTATTTACTCACAGTAAATTATTCCGTGCATGTTTACCAGCAATAAACTTATTTATTCCTTTCATACACATGTAGATGACTGGTATCACGAACCAGGAGTTCGAGGAGCTAGCCCAGCATGGCCAAAATTATCTGACGTGGGCTTTTGATGTCGAGATAGTGCTTAGAGCTAAGAAGCTCCGCGCGGCTTTTGGGATTGACAGACCGGATGACGCCCAACCCACTCTTGAGGAGAATGATCAGACACTTCATTTTCTCAGGCACCACCTCTGCCTCACTCTCAAGAATGAGTACATGGTAGAGAAGAGCGCGCTAGCCCTCCGGACCGCACTCAAGAAGCGGTTTGAGAGGCTAAAGTACACCATTCTTCCTCAAGCAGAGCAAGAGTGGATCAAACTGAGGTTTGTCAACTTCAAGACGGTCGGGGAGTACAATTCTACTTTGCACAGGATTTGTACCAATCTTCAACTCTGTGGCAAGCAGATCACAGACGAGTAGAAGATTGAAAAGACTCTATCCACCTTCTATCCCAATGCAGTACAATATGCACACAACTATCGTCAAGACAGCTACAAGGAGTATGCCGAATTGCTTGATATGATGCAGATTGCGGAGGCTCAGGACGAACTTCTCCGCAAGAATTACGTCACTCAGCCACCGGGGAGCTCTGCTGGCCGTGAGGCCAACGCCGGGAGCTACAAGGTGCAAAGCCCTTGATGAAGAGAAGGGGGAGGAAGGGTAAGGCCGCTGCCCAGAAAGACAAGTCAGATGCTCCGAGTGATAAAAGACAAGCAAGGCAAAGCAGAGTGGCAAGACCTATGGCTAGTAGGACCAAAGTTGCTACAAGTGTGGCAAGTGGGGGCATTGGTCGCGAATCTGTAAGGAGCCGTAACATGTCATTGATGCCTTCCAAGTCCAGAAGAAGAAGGATGGCAAAGGACAGTTTGAAGCCCACTTTGCATTGGTTGAGGGGGAGAGTTCTGAGCAGCAGCCCGCGTTGATGGAGGTTGAGACCATCCTAGCAGCAACACCCCCTTTCAACTTAGAGGCAGCCACCGCCATGATTTCTCTCGAAGAGCAGATCACTCCCAAGAAAATAGAAGAAGAAGTCTCTGATTTTCTAGTAGATTCATTCTGATGCACAGAATGCATTAGACTTTAATTGTCATTTATTTTGTGTGAAAAGGACAAGTTAGAACTTGCACGTATGGTACTTGAGCATTTATTTTTCTCGTGATGGTTGGATGATTTTTGAATATTCATTCATTTATTCAGTTTATAATGGCATGATATATTCTGATATTGAAGTATTTTTTATGTGTTGATTACCTTCTAATACATGTTAATAAAATACCTTATATTAGAACGTGTGTGGCACCCTATGGAGGAACTATGCTTAGCCGACAGCGGCACAACGAATACCATCTTGAGAGAGACAAAGTATTTTTAGTCGATTCGTAAAAATGCTGGCAGCCTTACGACAATCGCCGGAAGCGATGCATGTATAATTGGTTCAGGAAGAGCCACAATTATACTCCCAATGGGCACAACTTTGGTCATTGAAGAAGCCTTATTGTACCCAGAATCGACTAGAACTCTCCTAAGTTTTAAGGATATTCGCACCAATGGTTTCCACGTTGAGACTGAAGCAGAGTACGGTAAAGAATACTTGCTCATTACGAAGCACGAAGAGAATGTAAAAAGGGTATTAGAAAAACTTCCTTCACTAGAAACTGGGCTATATTATACCAACATCAATGCACCTGCAGTCTACACTGTCCTGAAGACAGTATTTAGAAGCTCTAAACTCTTTTGTCTCTGGCATAACAGATTAGGCCACTCAGGTCTTAGAATGATGAGAAATATAATCAACAATTCCCAAGGGCATAATATTAATGTAAAGAATTTCCCGTATCACAAAGATTTTGTGTGCCCTACATGTGCCACCGGGAAATTAATTACCAAACCCTCCACTTCGAAAGTGAAGGATGCAGTCCCTGCATTCTTGGAACGCATCTAGGGAGACATTGCGGTCCCATTCAGCCTCTTTTAGGGCCGTTCAAATATTTCATGGTGCTCATTGTTGCTTCCTCGAAATGGCCGTATGTGGGTTTATTGTCCACAAGAAACCATGCTTTCGCAAAGCTGATCTCGCAGATCATTCGCATCAGAAATGTCTTCCCTGATCATCACATAAAGTCCATCAGAATGGACAACGCCGGAGAATTTAGTTCAAAGGCATTTGATGATTATTGCATGGCGATGGGGATTGCAGTTGAGTATTCGGTACCACATGTCCATACCCAGAATGGTTTGGTAGAGGCATTAATCAAGAGAATTAGATTTATGGCCCGACCTCTTTTGCAGAATTATAATTTGCCTGCTACATGTTGGGGACACACAGTCCTACATGCAGTGAATCTCATCAACTTTAGACCATCAGCCTACAACATATATTCACCTATGCAACTAGCACAAGGGTCATCACAAAAAATTTCTCATCTTAGGAGGTATGAATGCAAGGTTTATGTACCTATACCCCCTCCGCAGTGTACTGCAATGGGCCCTCTCCGTAAGACTGGGATATACGTTGGTTATGAGACTGCATCCATAATCAGGTATTTGGAACCCATGTCAGGAGATTTGCATACCGCCCGCTTCGCTGATTGTATTTTTGATGAGGATAGTTTCCCAACATTAGGGGGAGGAAATCAACCCCTTGATGAAAAATATCGAGAAATTACGTGGTAAGCCATGGGAATCCATGCACATGACCCGCGTACTAGTGAAGCAGATAAAGAGGTCCAGAAGATCACTGACTTGCAAGTATTAGCAAACCAGTTGCCTGATCACTTTAGTGATTTGAAGAGCGTGACTAAGTTGCATGTGCCTGCACGCAATGCATTGGAGAGGGTTGAAATACCCAAGAAAGCAGAAGGTATCCCTAATCCCGTATAGAGGCCTCAGAACAAAAGGACGAGAACTCCGGCTCCTCGAATCCCAAGTAACCGAGGACGCCCGGCGAAGAAAGATAAGAAGGACTTATCACAGCCGATCACTGAAGTCATGTGAAAATATGGCAGATTTGTTCACTAAATCACTCCCTACATCTAGCTTTGAAAGGTGCGTGCGAGGAATTGGAATTATAAGAATTAGAGAAGTGCAGAATTCAGGGGGAGAATTCTCTCAAGCCCGTCAGTAAATCTTGATCATGAAGATCAAGTACCCAAAAGAATAAGTCCTGAATACTGAATGAAATTGGCTGAATTGTACTCTTTTTCCCTTGACGAGTTTTCCTGAAGTTTCTCGACCAAGGTTTTAATGAGACAATTCGTGCATCACAGCATAACATGTATCATGTACTCTTTCTCCAAATTTTTTCCACTTGGTTTTTATGGAGTTTTAACGATGCATGAGTGTGTCGGATGAGTGCCCAAGGAGGAGTGTTAGGAAACCTGGGCCTGGGTCAGCAGCCTTGGCCCATGGTGTGCACCTCATTGGTAGACTATAAATAGGGAGTCGTACCGATAGAATTTTTACTTATGCAATCAAAAATAATAAACAAAGATCAGGAGTTCTCTCTATCTCTTTGTGTGTTTTCAATCTATTATTCTGTTTTCTGTGATTGATCTTGTTTCATATTAAACAGAGAAAACGATCGGACTGGTCGGTAGCGACGGTTCCTCAACAAAGACAAGTGCAAACTGAGCTCAACTAGTGCGCTACATATTCGAATTGATAACAATCATCCAACCGACCAAGTACACACATCCAACCGACCAAGTACACACATCCAACCATTGGAGCACCGCCAATTAATACTCCAGCAGTCTCTAAAGATAGGTTAACTCGGGATTCGTGTGTCTAACCTTTTGAATTCTTCACCATTCATATATGGAAAGGTGCACAGATTGGCTACATGAAAAATAATACTAAATACTTTTATAAGATATAATTTTTTATTATTTTGATAGTATACTACTCCCTTTAGTCATAAATATATGTTGTTTTGAACATCGACATGTGTCTCCAAAATACAATTTTAACCATTAATTTTTATTATAATATACTTATAAAATCCAATAAAATTAAAATATTAGAAAAGTACTTTTTGAGACAAATGTATACATATGAATTTAATGTATGAAATCAAAATATTTAAAAAGATATCATAGTGAAAATTTCACAGCACATATCCCAAAATGATATGTATTTGTGACGGGAATATGATAAGAAAACGATAGTCACAGCCCTGCTCAAGTTGGCTTATGCTTTTGGCTTTTAGTTTTTAGCTTTTAATTTTTTTAATTTCATATTTGTTTTTTGATTTTGGCTTTTTTAGGTTTTTTTATATTTTCTTTTTTCGTATTCATTTGCATTATCCGTGATGAGAGAACCTATTTTTTTTTTCAAATTTTTATTTTTTAAAATTTAATTATGCCGAAAAATTTACAGCAGTTATAGTGAAAAAAGTCTCAAACAATACTAAATAATCCAAAAACCAAAAGCATAAACCCAAATAAGTATCGACAATTTGACACCCCGCGCACCAACACCTATGGCCAATGCCGCCACTGCCACATTATTGCCCACTTCCATCCATCGTCGGAAGCAGTGGTGGACGTAGGATTTTTAAGACGGGTGTTCAGATTTTGGAGCTAAATTGCTTGAATACGTCGATACCGCAGCGCACCGTCCCCCCAAAACACCGATACAACGATACGTGTATATAGATATAAAAAAATACATAAATTACAGAAATTAATGATTTCTTATGAGGAAATGGGCGACATAAGACGAGCATAATTATATGAATTAAACAACAAATTATAGAGATAAATAAGAGTTGTATATCTTGTTGATCTTGCCTTTTTTGCTGTTTCCTCATTAGCAAGAATTGTCCATCTAAGAGAAAATTGTATGTTCCTTCCATGGAGCAAAACAGACTAAGAAAGAAAATAAGTGGAGTGGGGTGGAGCACACCTAGATCTGAAGAGAGGACGATGACAATAAGTCGGAGGTGCTACTTACTTCCCAATGCCACGCTCCCTCCCGGCTACCGCGCTACTCCATTCCTGTCACCCGCTCCCTACCTCCATGTTCGTTGTGTCACTGCACGCGACACCTTTTTGCTCACCCGTGTTGCCACACACTCACCTTGCACCACGCGCCGCCTCACGCATGATTGTCGTCACATCATGGCACCACGTTCGCGTCCGCCGGTCGTCACTCGCCTCTAGCCTGCACCTCCGCCCGCTCGCCACTCGAAGGCCTAAGCTGCCTCCCACACAGACAGCCACAAGATGAGAAATGGAACAAATGTTAGAATTTTGTTTATATCTTTACCTCTTTGGGCGTGAGAAGGGCTGAGGTGGAAAGAAAAATGGGTCTAATGTATTACATGAGCTGCGGCGTGATACAGGGAGTGTAGGCTGAATTATTTGCAGGTATAAAAAAATAGTTTTAACACAATTAATAGTATATACATCTAATATACCTATTATATACTAGGTATTTTATAAAATTTTTGAGTGTTCAGCTGAACACCCTTGATCTTCTATAGATCCGCCCATGGTCAGAAGTCGGCCATTGCTTGATATTGATTAGGGTTGGTGTCTTGGTGATGGACGAACCCTAGGGACTTTTCACCACACATCTCATAATAGACCAAGATACTAGAACATTATCAATTCACCTCACAAAAATATATTGTCCCACAAAAAAAAACATTTTGCCTTTGCAGAAACCGTTGTGTTTCTTTCTCATGATGAGTCCTATCAATCGCTCACAATACCTAAATGACATCCAGGTTCAAAGAAGGGTTAGACATACGTACCATGATGTTAGCTAATGCATATACCAATTAAAATCACCAATGAAAACGTACAAGAGGGCTAAGCTAGATCAGTAAACTGTGTCGATTGTGCCGGTGCGTCGATCCAATGATGATCTCTACAAGGAATCCATGTGATCACAGCATGATGAAACGCCAGCAACAGTTAACATCTTGGCAGTAAACCGGTGGACAAACGCAACGCAACAGGTTTTTGATCTACACTGTACACGAAAATCATTGCATCCATGAACGATCAACCATCGTCACAACAGTGGCCAAACTGCCTCAGTGCCAGCGTGGAAGCTGAATGGACCCCGACACTGCCACCTGTCGTACCAAACTTATTAATTCCACTACAGTGTTTAGCACCCTCACGATATAGTGGGTGTCAGCGCGTGAGGAGCACATACGCGAACAGCTAAGGAGAATGATACGCCATGCTGGCTGGATATATACATTCAATAGTGTTTTTTAAGACTCAGTATACATATTCAACGTTGTTGACAACCTTGCAGCATGTAGCGATTACCATTACATGATAAAACATTATAAGGTTGCCAACAGTTTAGTGCATTTAATCCCCCTCGCCACGAGGCCAGGGATGGACTGCAAATTGATGGCTCACTGGTTCATCGATCTGACCGGTTTTTCGGATCATTTGGGGCAATTGGAATTATGCTCAATAAGGGAGTGTGTTCAAGCTAGACTAAGAGTGATATCGTTGATCCTCTGCATCGCAGAACGTATGATTTATCTTTTTTTTTAGTTTATGATTTTTCTTGAATAAATAAATAAGACGATTTATTTATTATCTTTTCGAATCAGTTTATCGATATTTAGTTCATTCTCATAAGTGCTCACGATAAAATCAAAATCTATCAATCACAGCTATAAATTATGAGCCACAGCTAAAATGAACCCATCCTATATACAGCTTTTAGCATTAAGATCGTCTTCTCACTGCGATCAATTGGAGGAAATCCCATGCGCAAATCATTCGCCGTATCACATGGTACCAACACCGCAACGCTCCAACACTTCGATTCGATTCAAGATGCCGATCCTAACATTTGTGACTGTCGCTATAGCTTGCTGCAATAGAAAGACGATCTGGATGGTTGCTTTCGGACATGACATATTCCAGGAGCATCGCATGCACAGCCGTACTACATTGCAAATTTTATTCCGCCACACAGAGATCTATAGGTTTTTTTCTAAATAATACATCTTTATACATATTACATAAATATATCATCACTACAAAAAAATTACATAAATAATCTTTTATCGTCATTTCAAATAGCAACTGACCTTTGTTGCCATTTGAAACGGTCACAAATCCTACGTGGAGTCCCACGTGGCAGTCGTAGGTCTCTGTCACCAAATGAATTGATGACAGAACATCTATCACTAATTAAACCAACGTAGAGGCCTGTCGTCAATCCAATTGGCGACATGGATCCTGTTGTCAATTCAATTGGCAACATGTCATCGTTTTTCTGGTTTTAATAGTTTTGAAATAATAACTAACTATTAGAGAGAGAATTTAACTAGTGTGTCTTAGGTTATGTTAATAATTTTTGTTTAAATAAACTATTTCAAATCCGACATAACACTTCATAATGAAAGTACAAATTACACGGTGTGTAGGGTTTGGTTAGGTGCATATATTTGCCTCACTACTCCTATTATACAAATAACAATATGTACGAACTATCAACCCAAACTACATCTAAGATAAATGTGTGCCTTTTGGAATAAAAAACACTAGGGGGCTGGAAAAGAAGTCAAGCATACGTTCATACATCCTATGCATCAGGGTCCATCGATGTCTTTCTCTTGTCTACCCTATGAGCACGTGCTTTAGCCTTCCTCCATTGATCCCCATACATGAAAACCCAATACTCTCTTCCCAGTCTATAGGTTTGTTTGAGTCCAAACTAACCTCATGTTCACGAAGGGCATCAGGGGCCATTAGTGCATTTTCCTTGCCTTCCCCCCTCTCGGTCTTTCCCTTGACCTCTAGGGAGTAGGGTTTCCAATAGGTAAAGTTCTCGGGCACCACTGCGTAGTTGAGCATGTATTTTTGTTTGATGAATGTCCTGTCGTACTTCTCTGGACTGTTGATCCATTGGAAGAAGTAATAATGCTTCGACGATTGCCATTATTCATGGAGAAAGTTAGTGACATGTAAAATGCAACATGCAATGTGAAATATCAATACATGACATTCACTTACGAGGTAATCCCTGCACATGTAGTATGTCCGAGCGGCAGTGTCTAGATGTGTTGATTGAATGATCTTTGTCGAATTACTATAGTCACACTGTGGATGTGAAAACTCTGGTGGTACAGGTGCATCCTTGCAAGAAGAATCAGGGTAGGTTCCCGCTTTGTTGGAAACCCACTTCCGCTTCCAAAGCATCTTTGCATAGTCTGACATCCCTAACCCCAGCGGAGCAACCTCTTCTACCTCTGTTCTCCCTCCTGTCCCCTGTTTTCGAGTTTAGCTTGAGTAGAGTGTTGGTTGTCATCATGGAGTGTGGTTTGTTTTTATAGACGGTTAGTGTGTAGTGTTGGGGGAGTAAATTTTGGAGAATGGAAGTGCATTTACATCCTCAAGAGTGAATCTTTGGCATAGGAAAGGTCACACCATTGTTAAATCACTGAGTAAAGATGATGCGTGTTGTCAATTCACTGAGAAAAGCTGGTGAGTGTTGTCAAATCATTGAAAAATCAGGTGCGAGCTGTCAATTCACTAATAAAAGCTAGTGAGAGTTGTCAAATCACTGAGAAAAGCTAGTGTGAGCTATCAATTCACTGAGAAAAACTAGTGAGAGTTGTCAAATCACTGAAACAAGCTAGTGTGAGTTGTCAAATCACTGAGAAAATCTGACATGTTACAGTATATTTCGTCAAAAAAGGTGAAATATCAGTGGTATGCTGTAGTAATGATGTGCTTTAGTCACATAGTCAGGCAGCATCAATACATAACTATGCCTACAGTACAAACGGCAAGACACATGACCCAACTAATCTTGTCACAACTAAGATACATTTGCGTCTTGTGGAATGTAAACGGCATGGTAGTTGTAGATCAATTGGGCTTGTGGGTGAATGCCCCAAAAGCGAAAATGGAATACCATAGGGCAACCACATGGAGTAATGGTCGTCAGGGTAGCATGGACATGGCTAGTTATCATGGTAGTGGCAGGCGCAATTGCAGCTTGGGTTGGCATAGCAGTCGCTGCTAAGGTGGATCACCTCCTCATTGTTCCTCTCAAGGATTGTCTGCCTATAGAGCTCATCGTTGTTGATCCTCTTAGCCTGGAATTCCTCCCACAACTCTTCTAAGCAGATTCAGAAAGTGTGGATGTGATCCAGGGCAGGTATTGAATATGGTTGATCCGCCCACTCGGTGAACATGCAATCCATGGTCTACAAGTAAGACGAGGTGATTACAAGTGATTAATGCATGGAAGTATAGATAGGAAATGAATTACTTACCATGAATAGTGGGTAGTGAAAGAATTGATGTCTTGGGTTCCCCACATCATCAAAAAACTAGACCACCATGTCAAGTTTGTGCTTGCATTGCGCAAGGCTCGGAGATGTGTGGGTAGTCACGGAGGGGATTTCTAGGGGGTGTAGGACTCCCTAGTTTCGAGCAGTAGATCGGAGCTTGGGGGCTCGGGATCTAGGGAACATAGATGTATGTGTCTTCCAGGTAGGGTCATAACCTCGAAACCGAGTCCATGCCTGTTGTCCCCTCTCACACCTTGAGCTACTTGCTTTTTCTACCATGTTGTGGTTGGAGGAGTGTATTAGAGATACGTGGGTTCTTTTAGTGGGACAGTTTATAGACCCTCTCAGATGTGGGTGACAAACTTGAGGCACGTAGAGTGTGTGGGGGCAAGGTGCAATTATTTTGGTTTGAAAGTAGGTGACAATGTGCTGTTATCTCGGTCTGAAAAAAGGGTTGGTCCGAGTGTTGTCGCTTCAGTTGAAAATGAAGGTGGCATGGTGTTATCATTTCTAACTGAAAGGCTATGGACTCACCTTGTCATGATGCGTAGTGTTACCATTACCCCCTTCATCGCACTGCTGAGAAGAGGAGGCTATCTCATAGTCATAGTAGAAATCATGTAATAGAATAACTTTACAAAGAAATCAGAACAAAGAGGAGCATAACACTGCGAATATCATAGCATGTGGCAGACACATAGCAACATATTACAAGGACTAACGTATCCACTCTGAGAGGCATTTCGTCAGCCTTGAATTCCTCTTGACCAATTTTGGAGGATCTCTAGGTATCTTATTAAGTGCAACAGGGAGCTCTTCCATGCCTGTGGCAGGCTTCTTTGCTATCTCTCTCGCGTGCTTCATCGTCAGGCTGTCCCATTTTTTCCATAGTGCATCAAACTTTATTTACTAATTCTGGTCACAAAGCCTCTTGAAAAGCTTCATCAGGTCTTTGGCCCTGAATTATTAATAGAAATTAGCACCCATATGCCTTTTGCACCTCCTACTCTATAAATCAGGCCATGAATATAACTTGTCTTCCCCTTGTTCCAGCTATATAATTGCATTCAATAAGACAGCATGTCGATCATGTATGATGCAAACATGTGGGCAGTCGCTCACGACACCAGCTTTTATGTTCCTCAGAAACCACAACCAGCTGTCAGTGTTCTCACTCTCGACAAATACAAGTGCAACAAGAAGAACCTGGTTGTTGGCATCTACTGTGATTCCAGTCAATATCTAGCCCTTGTACTTTCCAGTCAAGAAGGTGCCATGCATGCAAAGCAATGGACGACAATATCTGAATGCATTGATACATGCACCAAAAGCAAAGAATGCTCATTTAAGTATCATCTTCCCAGGGAATCGCTTCGAGGCTTGTTCCAAAGTATCAACATGGGTCCTAGGATTCCTTTGTTGTATGACTTGAAGCAGGCCAAACAAGTTATCGTAAGAGTCTTCAAATGTACCAAGTCTTGATTCAAGTATATTACGCTTTCTTCTCTAAGCCTTAGCATAGCTTATTGTGTACTGTAACATCTGCTCTACTGCAAGAATAATGGAATACATCTCAAAATCTAAGTTGTCCATAATCTCTCCGTACATGATATTTTCACCAAAGCTTGAAGACATGTTTCCACGGAATTGCATGGTCTCTATATATCACCACTCAAGTGTGCAGAATGGCTATGGAGCACTTTCAATGGTGTCCCACATAGGTTTGTATGCGTGGACTTGTCAAGGGCATCCCTCTATCTCACACTTCACATCATACACATGGGGAGCAAACTTCACTACCTTGAATGTCCTCCTCAATGGCACAATCCAGAACTTGATTGCTTTCTACACCTCGTCCTTACTTTTGTAAAATGCTACTTGCTTGACCTTGTTCTGCTGGTACTCCTAGGCCATCTGCTTACCTTCGCCCACTACTACTTTGTCAAATTGGTATACGTTCCACTATGACGGAACAGCCTGATCACGTCCCCTTACTCATCATTAGAACCTTCATCATCTAACATTGCCTCATAGTCATAGTCTTCGAGCTCTATTTGTTCCACGAAGGCTTTGATTTTCTCCCCTTCATTTGCAATCCCCATGGGTTCCTGTACCTCAACTATAGGAATATCTACAGTCTTAGCTTGACTAAGTTAGTATGAGCTCTCTCTTCTTGGCTCAAATAGTATGGTGTTCTTTGGCGACTACCCAACTTCTTCAGCATGACCACCAATGGCATCTTCCTATGTCACATAAGTCGAAGGGACTTTCTCAAAGGCTTAGACTAGCGGCCATCCATGCTCCTTTGCCAATATCACATATAAACTTCACCTCTTAAGTTCCACTAACTCCCAGTACGTGCATTGTCATACATGATCTAGTGAGAATAACCGATACAATCATCTCATAACAGTGCCCCATGGATGCTGCTCTACATTTGATAGATTAGCCGTCACAAATGGAAAATCGAGCAAATCGACTCCTTCTGCCCTCATTGTGGAACTCACTCTTTATAGTATATTTTGAAAGCTACTCATTTAGTCATACCAATCAATCATTTTGACAAATAATTTGATGGTAACAACAACTGCTCATTTGATTCAATAAACATAAAATAGGCATAATAACAAATCCACTACTCACAAATAAACTTGCATAGGAGGGAATTTTTCTAACATGCAACACCCTAAGAAAATTATCATGCATGCTTCATCTACGTAGCATACATAGTGAATAATTGATCATACACACATTTTACTTTCATGTTCTAAATAGACATAATTAGCAGATCTAATATTGTAAAACTAATTATTGCACTATAACTAACGACTATGAGTCATTAATAGTTCTATAAGAATTTATCCTATACAAACTACTCTAAAGAACTACAATCTATAACCACACTATTTACACATCTACCAACTACTAAATACAGCTACACATCTAATCATTTTATTTGCTAACCTACCATGGTTTCAAAAAAATATACAAATAAATAGAAAACTCACCTCTAGGATGCAGAGAATCCATCCCTTCCTCCCGCTCTCTTCTCCTCCTCTTCCCCTATACTAGATGCCTCATCATAGACAGATCATGGGGAACCATCTGTATTATAATTATCATAGATGGTTTTACAAGCGTGACTGTGTACCGTCTGTGATACTCAACTAGCATAGATGGTTCTTGTTAATAACTGTTTGTGCTAGTTCATAGACGGTTATTAATATGAATCGTCTATGATAATTCCAGGTATCACAGATGGTTATTAATATAAACCATCTGTGATAGTTGCATATCTCAGACTGCATGTGGTTAGAACCATCTGTGATATGTATTTGTATGTATGAAAGGCACTTCGTCTCCCCGATTTGTGCCTCTATGATCGTTTTGACTCCCCAATATGTCTCTTCGTCTCACACACCGAATGTATTCGCTATTGTATAGAAATGACCGTCCACCATTGGAAATTAATCCCTACATCACTGATCTTGTACGAGCACCTTGCCGGCTAGCCACCTATCTTTCTTGTCTCTCAAGAACAAATAAATAGCTCCCTACTCTTCCTTGTCATCGGCATTTATGGCCAATCTAGCCATACTGTACGAACACCTTACCGATCATACGCTGACGGATGCTGTGGAAGGACATTGTACTAATAGTGTCCTCTCTTCTATGTCTAAGGATTTATCAAAGCAGTTGAAGACCACTTTCTGCCGTTTTGACATCCTCCTTTGCCGTGTCTTCAGGTTGGTCTTCCGCTTTCGGCGAGTTAACCTTGCCATCGACTTGGTCCTCCACAATGACGTTGCATGTCTATAGGAGGCTACCGTCATTTAGAGTGCTTAGTCAAGCTGGTGGGTGACCGAGTCAACCTTACCGAGATCTCTCAAGAAAGAAAAGAGAGCATATGGGCACAATTCGACTTGATTGTTCAGTCGGAGGGTGTTCAGGAGGCACTCAAACGAGCGCGTTAGTGTGTGGATGCATTTAGGGCTTTGCTCACTGATTATCCCGAATAGTCTGATGCCGACCACATTGCTTGTGAAGTTTTGAAGATGAAGATATCATGCTACATCGCCACTAGAAAAACTTCAAAGCAGTTAGGTTTCTACTTTTTTAATCTTTTATAAGAAGCGACTGGCCACGCTGTTTGGCCATATGTAAATACAATTAGTTAAATTTGTATTTACTATCTTCTATATATGTAAACAGTCTCGCTGTAACAACATGATCGATGACATTACTGAAAGGTAAAAAAATAACAAAGTAATACATATTTACTCATAAGGTATTACTAAATTTCTGAATTTGTGTTCTTGTATATGAGAATGCGTCATATATATATATATATATATATATATATGTGTGTGTGTGTGTGTGTGTGTGTGTGTGTGTGTGTGTGTGTGAATTTGCATTTATGTATATGAGAATGCATTTAGAATAATCTGTAGTGTATTTTGTCAAACAAGGTTCGAGTGATAATCATGAGGCTGTGTTATTCTTTAACGCAATTGCTCAGAAGGTCATCGATCCCGATGGCCTAGATGCTTTACAGGTCGAGGTGTTGATGAATCTATGTAATCTTGAGATGTATTTTCCTCTATCATTTTTTGATATCATGTTCCATCTCATTGTCTACCTTGCGAAAGAGGTAAAGATATGTGGCCCAATATTTCTATATCATATGTACCTGTTCGATAGTAATTCTCAAGTCTTATGTATGGAATCGATCTCGGTTGGAGATCAGCATCATTGAAGGTTATGTAATCGAAGAGGTCATTGAATTCTATGTTAATTACATGGCTTAGATTGAACCGATAAGTGTGCCTCCATCTCATCACGAGGGGAGGCTAGAGGGTATCTGGACCATCAGAAAGAAAGTAATAACTCCCAATCTGGATATGTACACTCAAGCCCATTTCACAACCTTGCAACACATGACTGAAGTGTCCCTGTATATTGAAGAACATAAGGACATGCTACGCCAAGAGAATCCAGGCCGGTCGGAGGTTTGGATCACAAGACAACACAACGGTCAGTTTAACAAATGGTTGAACCTACGATTCACTGAGGTCATCAGTGAAACATTGCAATGTCTGGTAAAAGGGCCAAAATTTATAATTGTGATATGGCAAGGATGACATTAATGGATAGACATTTTATACGATAGATCAGGAAAGGGCACAGTCCATAACTTAGGTGTCCGTATAGATGCATGTCGTGAGTAGTTCAGTACTGATGGCTCAAGCTCCTATTGCGGGCTTGTAAAGGAGATTTGAGAGTTCGACTGCGTAATTTTCAAGATCTCTCTCTTTTAGTGTCGTTAGGTCTAACTCCCACAGGCTGTAAAGATCGATAAGTACAGTGTTACTACTGTGGACCTCAAACATATAGGGCACAAAGATGAATCATTCATACTCACGAGGCAAGTTATTTAAGTTTTTTATGTAACTGATTCAGTAAATAAGAAGCACCACATAGCTCTTCATGGAAAAATAAGGATTGTCAGAGTTGAAAATATTATGGATGAGTAAGAGTACAATCAAATTGATGAGTTGCTTCTATTCAAAGATGGCATCAGGCTCGAGGATGAACCAAGTGAGGAAGCAAGCTATATGCTTGTCAATCATTGTGAAGGGCTTTATATAAAAGGAAAATAGCCAAGTGGAATGATCCCACATGGCGAGCACCTATTTAGAAATTATTCTATTGTAATTAAGAAATTTGGCACATAGTTAAGGAATTATTCTATTGTAATTGAATCGGTAATTTAGAAATAGTTACATATGTGATTGTATCTGCTTGCTTATTTTTAGAGAACATGGCTAGCATTTTCTGAGACTAGCCAAAAAATCTGATATGTTATACATAGAAGAAACTATCATAGGTGGTTTGGTGGCATAAACCGTCTACAATATTATATCATAAATGGTTCTATAATAGAACCGTCTGTGATATGCATCTACATCACAAACGGTTCAATAGTAGAACCATCTGTGAAAAGCTACAACATCACAGACAGTTCGATAGTAGAAATGTCTGTGATATGCTACCATATCACAGACGATTCCATAATATAATCATTTGTGATATTACATCACAAACGATTCCATAATAGAACTATATGTGATATGCATCCACATGACAGACGGTTCGATAATAGAATCATTTGTGATAAACTACAACATCACAGACGGTTCCATAATAGAAATGTTTGTGATATGCTACCACATCACAGATAGTTTCATTATGGAATCATCTGTGATATTAATATCACAAACGATTATTTAATAGAACCATTTATGATAGTTCTTTTATAAGTAGGACCCCTTCTAGGGTTTGCGCTCTTACTCCTCGCTCATGCACCCCTTCATATCCTCATCCCCCTACTACTACCGCCGGAGAACCCGACGTCTCCATCCTCTCCTCCCGACGCCGCCTCTCCTGCCGATGGTATGGATCCCAAATCCCAATTTTTTTATCTCATGTGTGATAGATCCGTCCATATCTGTTAATGTATGTTCATGAGTTGTCGCCTCCCTGTTGGCCTCTCTTCCTGAAGGTATGGATCCCAAATCCCACTTTTTACCTCCTATGTGTTACATTTGTCCATATCTGTTAGTGTCTTTTTTATGTGGAATCTAAAAAGAAATGGGGAAAATGGATATAGGAGGAAAGGTGGGCCTACTTGTATTGGACTGGATGTAGCAAGGTTGTTGGGGGTGGTCTTGATGTGGTCCTCAAGCGGATGAAGATGTGGATTGTGGTCCCTTGTTGTTGCTGGAAATGTCGCCTTCATGCAGTCCTCACGGTCGGCCTTTTGGGTCCCTGGTGGTCCATGTTCTTCTTTGGCTTTCACTACGTTCTTGTCTCCCCTCCTCCGACTCTTCTCTTCTTACTTCTATGTGTGGGCTACTCGTTCAAGTAAAAAAGGGCATGAAACACTGTGAGTCAGAGTAGTAGTTGTACAAGAGGAACATTACAACACTGTACACTTGAGCTTCAAAAGGTATGAAGCAAATTAATTTGCTTCATGCCTTTTCAAGATCAAGTGTATGGTGCTTTAATGTTCGGCCGAGAGATGAAATAGTTGGGGAATAAATTTAGAGATAAATTATTAGAGCTATTGTTTCTAAGTGAGTTGAAGTTCTTAGAGACAATCTTAAGGGAGGGTCGTGTTATTGCTACAAGATCTATTTAGAATGGCATATTAGTGTGTTGCAATGAGACCTTGTAGCAATATTTTATGCCAAATAGACCTTCAAAGGGCATGAAACAAATCACACACTCTAGTGTGTCAGTTTCTATGGAGTAAGTTATAGTTGTTGTCTCTTTCTCCTCATTATTCTGCGTGTTGGGCTACGTTGTTGTCTTAGGCGTACAATAACCTTTGGGTTGCCGCGGCAGCCCAAATGTTCTTTTATGCCTAAGGCAGCAACGAAACCTAGCACGTAGTGTGATGAGGAGGAAGAGACTTCGGCCATGACCAACTTCATAGAGCCTGAGATACTACTGTGTGTTATTATCTTCATACTAGAGTATTGCAAAGAGACCTTATAGTAATAATATACGTCGCCGAATGTTCTTATTTCTTAACAACTACATTAAGAACATTAAAATACATAAAATCAACCATGTGCCAATATTTATGCTCACAGCTCATTGTAATTAGTTTTTCTTGTAAGAGAGATGATGTTCGCACAGTCATCATCGTCGTCGCAGAATGGGTCTAATGCTCCGAAGAGCAAGGTAGCTAAGCATGGCAGAGGAATATCGAAAAAGCCAAAGCTTCAAATGACCATCACGGAGGTCTCTCTAGAAGGGATCCCTCTGTAACCGAAGAAAGTAGCAGTAGCATTCTGGATTACCTATGAGATACTTGGATTGCAACGGGTCTCCTTCACTACAGTGAATTGGAAGTCTTTGACAGCTTTAGAGGAAAGTCAACTGTGGGCGGATATTTCAGACTTGTTCAAGATCCCAGCAGAAGTTCAAAGACTCATGCAACGGCAGGCATGCTTATCTCACAGTATGTGAAAAAGGGATGGAAGCCCTTCATGAGGTATCATTTCTTGTCGTCGGAAACATGAGAGGACTTTCTGCGGATGAAGACGACGACCAAATTTGAATAGAAAAGTAATGTGCACAAGGCTCTCTAGGCATAAAATACTCACCCCCATAGAGTTAGCATCGCTAGGTATGCAGGTAAAATCCTGCAATGGAGGATGGTGGATGAGGCTGCAATCCGATTGAAGACCTCCCTATCATTTGCTGGGATCACAAACTAGCATGCCTGAAACTAGTTAAGTGCGAGGTCATCAATGACGTCTTCGGGCGTCGCCACTTTCAAAAACCCATGAGATGAGGAAGAGTCCCAACGCCTAGTAAAATAACATGGTTGCCTCTTGCAGCAAGCATTGACTACCAATCTTTCCAAAGCTCCTTCAAAGCAGACAGAGAAAGGGATATACTATGCACGGCCCTGGGAAACAAGGAGCACTGGGGTCATACGCGAGGCCTGAGGGTTTATGTACTTAGAGGCATGGATTCCCAAGCGACTTTGGGATGTATAGAAGTAGGATGAGATCCAAGGCCGAGCGTGATGAATATATAAAACAGGAGATTCATGCATAATTTGAGGAAAAGCTATCTACCTCATTCAAGAAAAGATAACTGCCTCACCTCGTGGAGAGATAGATTCATTAAGGAAAGAACTAAGAGAAGTGTACAACCACTCGCAAGCCACCCCCGTTATTGTGGAACCTAGTCCCCCTCAACGTCGGAGTAGCTGCACGTCCATGCCACTTTCTTAACATAGCAATGCCCACTTACCTAACAATGGTATCTAGATAACGTACCTCTCTAGAATGCTACATAGATAGACCTGGTGGACACCTTAGCTCATTGTGTATCATTATGTAGGAGCCAACGCTGTGCATCCTTAGAGTCAGGGTTGGCTCCATTCCCTTTGACGCTAGGCGGGGATGGCGTTTGCATGCCTGCCAGGGATGCAGGGCACAATGCCCAGCTAGGGACCAGTTTTGCGAAGGTCCAGGTGGACATGATTAATGATATTTTCAGGGCCACCCCGCTAGAGAAGCCCTTAAATGAAGAGATCATGACACTAGGTGATGCCGTCCACACATTCGTCCAGTGGCCCAAGAGGGACATCGTTCTGGACGCTTTCATGCCGCAAACTCCACATGACCATGCCTGTCCAATAGAACCCTCTATGACTCTACCTCAAGCTCCGCTTTAGAAGGCCACCGCACCGGCTCCCATGGAGATGACGTAGAAGATGTATTACAAGTGAGACACTAAGGCCCAACCAAAGAAAATTAAGGCACCTCTCAGGCCATAGAAGTACAAGCTTAGAGTATCGTTGGTCCTTGAGTTACAATTACCTAGCTTTAGACTAGTTTGCAGGACTTTGCATTCCTAGTACATGCAGAGGTCCAATAGGAAGCCAAACTGGCAAAGTGAATTCATCGTGAGATACAAGAGGCGCATTTCCTTCATGACTCGGGCTATTTCGTCGTGACTTTCGAAGACTTATTTTTACTATTGTAAGTGTGCTGTACAATAAGATTTTATATTCACGTAATACCGATAAATGTCATAACTCATTGCTTATATATAGATCTATGATCCAACAAGTCTGGCGACGGCGAGAACCGGTGGGTTTCCTCGACCCACACTTAGTCTCTGAATAATTTATAAAGGAAAATGCATCATTCATTGAAGATTACATAACGACGGGATTGCTTGCTCAGAGTGACAAGCACTACATCCTAGTACCCTTCAACCAGGGGTAAATGCTTCACTAGTTACCATACAAGTTTCATTTGTACTTTATACGCAACATAAACTTAGAATTAATTACTATGACAACATACATGACTAGGTTTCACTAGATTCTGATTGTGATTGTACCAAAGTGAAGTAAGGTAAAATATCTTGATTTCCTACTTATGAGCAACCACGACTTCACCTTTATGTAACAAGCAATTGATAGGTAAACTCATTTTCTCCATGCATAACTCTATTGTAGTCTTCCCTTCATTTGCAACGGCCGAGGCTAATTTTTTGAAATCACGTAGGTTTCCAGCGCCATACTGTGATAGAGGACGTGATTTTCGGTACCCAACAACCCAACAATCATATATCACACTTTGTAATAATGCATCTAGAACTGATAATATCTATGTATGTAATTCTATTTTTGTAGTGCCACCAGCAACTATAGGGCAACATATGTGGATTCATGTGGATACTACGTTTGGCGCCATATGCAGGAAATCATGGCCACTAAGACGAATGATCCAAAAATTTGTCAACCTGCTAATAATTATTTCATAATTATATATATGTATGTGTGTGTGTCTGTGTGTATACACTAATGACTTTAACACTACTAGTGACAGGGTGTGAAATTCGACGAAAGTGCATTCGATCTTGACAAACTCGCCGAAGTTCGAGCAAAGCTCTTTGAATTCTTGATGATGGATGTCATTCACCCAAATAGAGAGTTCAACCCTGGCAATGATGATTAGATATTCAAACATTTGATACAATTGTAATCACTCAAATGTGCTTAATCAAACAATTCATTCAATTATACTTCATTCAGCTATTTAATTCATTTATGAGATTTGTGTAATGATAGTCATGTGCTATATACGTGTTCTGTTTGCTTGTTTTCGAAGGACATGGCTAACATTTCCTGAGGCTATTCGAAAAATAGAAAATAATTTAGCCATTCAAATAGCTATCATAGACGGTTTGTAACACCAAACTGTCCGTGATATATAACATATCACAGACGATTTTTGGTATTAGCTGTATGATATATGTAAGATATCACAGATAGCTATGTTTAAGAACCGTTATGATATATGACATATCACAGGTAATTTTTGGTATTAGCTGTATATGATATGTCAGCTATGTTTAAGAACCATCTGTGTTGTAATTTAGCATAGAAAAAACCATCTATGTTGTAGCTTATCACAGCCGGTTTGAGAGCTATCTGTGATAACCACCTGTTATCACAGACACATAAATTTAGACTGTTTAGAAACTATCTATAATGACGGTTTTAAACCGTCTGTGATTACCTTTTCTGTGGTAGTGTCTCCTCTCCCTCTTTCTTTTTTACCAAATTAAGATAGATTTTGGCTGGTTTTCTTTGCCTTATATAGGCCTGGCTTTGTTGCCATTTTAAATAGCGACCAAGAGTGCGGGGGCCTTTGTTGCCATTTAAAATAATGATTGAAATTGCGAGAGCTTCTGTCATCATTTTAATTGAAGATTCGTTTCTCTGCAAATTAAAATGGTGATAGATGTCGTGCAATCAATGTGGCACTTTATCGTCCATTCGTTTGATGATAAAGGCTTTGTCGCAAATTCCAATGGCGATAATCTTTGTCACCATTTTAAATGACAACAGAATGTTATTTATATAATTTTTTAGCGTTGATATATTTATGTAATATTAATAAAAAATATATATTATTTAAAAATTTCAACATCTATATGTATTCACCAAACACACACATGCGTACAAATCACAAGGGACATTCGTCTCCCATGATCGGTATTATCCACCAAAGAGTCGTAGGATGCATCACATTTGGGGTCGTTTCCTGCTGTCCTCACGTATCTTGCACTTGGCTGTCGTAGCCAGTGGACGGTGGTTAAGGGGCATGCTGCACTTGGAAAGCGATATATGACGAAGGTAGAGCCTTGATGTGACTAATTTCAATGTTTTTGTAATTTACAGATAAATGATTTGCAACGGTGTTACATTGATTGAACTAAAACTACCAAGCTCTTCTAAGAACAATAAGATCCATAAAAGAAGTTTGAAGTTTTTATAGGCTATAATTGAAGAGTGGAGACTTGAGAGCGCATCTGCAATGATTTATTGACAACCATGGATACTTTAGGATCCCTGAAGCTTTTTAGACTATGGAGACATTCATGAAGAAATGTAGAAAGGCACCAACCAAAGTAGAACGCAGATACACAAACGCATACTCCCTTTGGTTATAATATTGTTGTCATGGTGTGCTTGTAATCAAACATTGCCATTACAAACACTGCCAACTTTGACCATTAATCCGTCTAAAAAACTTTGGCAACTAATCATGTATGCTGATAAATTTGACCCAAAAGATTATAGTGTCGTTAATTAACACACATAATAAAAAACCCTAGCCATTCAGCTTGGTTAAAAATAAATCATGGCCATGAAGTTTTGCTTAATAGCTGCAATTAGAAAATGACTTTTCCTCTCCCTTCTCAAGTAAATTTAATGTGATATTCCCTCGGTTCTTTTTTACATGATGTTCTAGAATCCATGCCATCAAACTTCTAAAGTTTGACTGCCAATAGGTTCAATACTATTTAGATTGGCTATATAAAAAATATTATTAGATTTATCGTTAATAATAATACATAATATTATAGTTTTATTCATATATCTTAATGTAAAATTATAAAATGTAACTGTCAAGGTCACATCTCACTCAGAGATTGTGAAAAAGTAAGAAATGTCAAATAAAAAGAATGGATGGGGTAGCCTTTTCAGTCCTCGCTCAAGTAGCCTGTGTCTCCTAGGAGTTCTTGCAGCAACACAGGGTATCTGCGCTAGCATATATGTAATAATATCAAGATTGATCACACGAAAACGACACGATAGAGAATTATTGTGAAAAGTATCTTTGATATTGTCAAAGATTTTATGGTCTTCTAGAGATTATAAATTTTCAAGCGAAATGTATTTACGAACGGAGGCGCAAATGGCAGCTGCCTGTATTCCTGCCTCTTATTGTTTGTTTGATGAAGTCATGAGTGACTCATGACAATAACAGAAAGAAAATTTCAGTTCTGCTGCGATCAACTCACAAATGAGTTTATAAAAGAAATTAGCACTTTCGAGATGCTGACCAGAGATGGGCTCACTTACTCCGGGTACTTCTACAGGTGTATCTACTGTCACTGTCCTCCTTCACTGTCGCTGCCTCCCACAAAGTTATAGCTTTGCTTGCAATGGATACTTGTGATGGTTGTCAGTTTGAAACGGTTGCAGCCAAGAACGTAGTTGACAGCGCAATTCAAGTTAAAGACGTTGCAAAATAATACAACGAGTTGAAATGTAAACATCGCTACTGGTTTAATTTCGAGAGTAGCAGACATATGCTGTATATCTTAATTAGATCTGTCTGGGAAAGGTCAGAAACCGACCGATTACTAGCCGACGCCGTCGAGATGTAGAACATACTTGCATATGTCCTACGATGGCCGGCCAGTCTGGATTGATGGATTAAGATTGTAGGTGTAATTTTCTACTATTTAATGGGAATTTGATCTTGATGCACTGTGACAGCAATCTTGAAAGCGTCAACTCAGAGATTGGGCAAAATCAGTGGAGACAACAGGCCTTTCAAGGTCGGCTGCTAAGTTCACGAGACGGCTATTTTTAGAGTATAAACCGCGACTCTCTTGTGGTGACCATGCCGCTTTGTGCAGCAATTAATCTTTCCATATGGCATAGACCGATGACTACATGTCTTGTCAGCGTTTAAGACTTTTCTTTGCAAAAAGGGCTCAAGAAATATGCATGGAAATAGCAAATCTTAGGGACTTCCATTTTAGGCCAGAGCCTTTGCTCTTAAGAAATGAGAAATGTTGTTCAACAACGGCTCATAGCTCTTGTGGACTTCCATGTCACAGGGGAAGAAGATACATTTTTGGTCCCTCTGAATTCACACTACCTAAAAAATAAGGCCAACATGCTATCCCTACTTGTTAAATTAGCTCACTTAATGATTTGCCATGTTTTTATGGCATGCAAGGAACTATGATGAATTTTTTAGTCAATTACAATGAAAACAACCTATGAATTGTACAGAATGGGAATAATTGGTTTAGCGCAGTCATCTTAACTCTTAAGGCTCACGGTCACGGGTCACGAGATCGAACTCATTAAAATGCATTGGAAAACTCAGAGAAATAACGCATCTAGCTTCTAACAAGTAGTTGATCGGATCAATTGTGAGCGTTAATCAGAAAACTTGTTGGACACTTGGACTATCGGATAGTTGACAACAGAATATGATACTATCATAAATCCTATTTTTTCTCCACAAGTAGCGCTGGCCAATTGTTTTTATGAAAATAACCTACTTCTTAAATTCAAAAGACACAGTAGACGATACGTGATACCTACTGTGCCCTCTTTTCTAGACAAGACGTGGCAAACGCGGCACGAGGCTTAGATGTGGGAGCACGTGCCAGGGCGGCTCCTGCCGTGCAGCCATCACGCGGGTGCACTGTAGCACAACTGTAGCGCCGAAGGCCGTCTCCTGCCGGGACTCTACTGTGCGGATGTACTGCAGCACTACAGTTAGCACTACTGTAGGGCCACCGTTGGCAATTAATTAGCGCCAAATGTAATTAATTAGTACTAATGGTAATAAATTAGTGCTAACTAAAAGCACTAAATTAATAGTATTTTATCTAGTGATAATTGTATTTAATTAGCACAAATCATGTAGTGTTAATTATGCGACCACAATATTTTATTGTACTCACAGTTAATTAGTACTAATCGTATTTAATTAGTGCTTTTAGTGCTAATTAAAACTAAAAGTCTTTCACGGAATAAAATTCAGGATTTACTCCTCTTACTACTGTCTCGTTCCGGAGATAAGATAGGGGTTACAGGTGTATTACACACCCCACTCATCTTGCTCTCATCACACGCACACATCTTTCACTTACTTTTTCTACCGCTCGCCCTTCCTTCTAAAAGGTACCAATTTCAACCATTACTACTAATTTTCGGTCAAAAGTCATAAGCCACAACATATATCTAAAAGCTATTGGTTGAAATTAGTTCCTTTTCGAAGAAGGGGATGAGTGGTGGAAAAAGTGAGGAAAAGATGTGCGCGCGTGACGGGATCGAAAGAAATGGGGTGTGTGATGCACCCGTAACCCATGTCTTATCCCTCGAGTGAGATGGTAGTAAGAGGAGTGAATCTTGAATTTTATCCCGTGAAAGACTTTTAATTTTAATTAGTACTACTCAAAGCACTAATTAAATTTGATTAGTACTAATTAATCGCAATTGCAATAAAATATTGGGCACGCTTAATTATCACTACATGATTAGTGCTAATTAATATGATTAGCACTAGATGAAATGCTATTAATTTAGTGTTTTTAATTAGTACTACTTAATTACTGTTAGTACTAATTATTTATGATTAGTACTAATTAATTACGCTTAGCACTAATTAATGAGCCAACAGTGGCCCTATAGCAGTGCTACATTGGTAGGGGCCGGTCTGCTGTGCTGCAGCGATGCTACAATACACCC
The DNA here is from genome assembly GCA_017311315.1 of Dendrocalamus latiflorus. Taxonomy (NCBI): domain Eukaryota; kingdom Viridiplantae; phylum Streptophyta; class Magnoliopsida; order Poales; family Poaceae; genus Dendrocalamus; species Dendrocalamus latiflorus. Next base: position 17,993,697 of record CM029629.1, on the reverse strand, counting down.
ATGCCATGGTTGCTCGGCAGGAGTCGGCCCGTCGCGCCATCATGCCAACTATCACGCCTGAGCCTCTCGCCGCGCTTGCCTCGTCTTGCCGAGAAGGGGGGTAGGTGCCATGTGTCGTCTACTGCACCTTTCGAGCTTGAAAAAAGGCTATTTTTATAAAAACGGACGATCAGTGGCCATTTTTGGGAAAAAAAAGTTAGGTACAAAGCCATATTAGTGAACAGTTCAGCAAACCGTTTACGTCGTTGAAACGATTCAGTTACAAATTTTACATTCACACCAATGCAAAATGGATATGTGGGAACTACCTATGATAGCAAAACATATATAAAATGAACTATTTTCTCTGACGACTAAAAAAGTCGCCTCCTTATAAATTAAACCACAGCATTTTGCATTCAAAACTATGTAGAAGATGGACAGTGAGATAATTAACATATTGTGGAGGGGTTTATTTGGCATTCCTGAAAGTATGGCACTGCTGAGTAGAGTTGAGCGGCCCTGAATGTTTTTGCCTTTTACAAATAAGGTTTATATAGGATTGGCAATGACAACAGAGAAACGTGAATGTTGCATTCTCTAATTTCCCCCCAAATACAATAAACCTTTCACTCTAGAGCTAGAGAGTTAAGAAGATCAGATTTCATAGTCTACAACCAAGCGACAACCCGAAACAACAAATATGCACAGCTTTGCACCTGATCGTTCTGACCAGACCTAGGAGCAGTATGATCGCTTCCATGTTCCTAGAATAGAAAATTAGCCCGAGTCCAAACTACTTTTGGTAAAACATCAAAATCCATGATCAACTAAGATCAAATTTTGCACACACCTTACTGAGGGTCTCACGAACATACTTCATCCAAGGACCAGATGATCCCAACCTTTCCTCAAAACATGTAATGTTACATTAAAACCAGGCAAATATCAAAAACTTGAGGAATAATTTTCCCGTATGTTAAGAACAGCTAAGATAGGTCTAGATGAGTTCCCACATATCATAGCAAGCAAAACCACCTAACAAAACAAAACCAAAACCTAGGATTAAGAAACCGTAAGAAGGGCTCCAATCAAGCAAGAACTAGGCTACATCAAAATCTTACAAACCACAGTACCTATGTGGATGAGATCTGGTCTATGTGAGTTATCTGCATCACTTATATATCCATGTCACGTAGCATGATCCAGAAGGGGAGATGAGAGGCAAAAAACCAATAAGAACAAGAGCAAATCAACCAAAACAATAAGACTTCATGGGAGATGAACAAAGTCTATTCTATTGCTACTTGTGGATGAAGTTTTTACATCCACTCTATAGGGACAAGGGAGCACACTATATCACTCATTCTTTTCTCTCGAATCCTATCCCTAACTCAAAAATGGTTGGAATGGTTAGCCACAAGTCTCCATTCCCAACTACTGAGTAGATGGAGCAACCAGTCTATATCTAACCTTAATGGATACTATCTACTAGCATAATTAGGGGAACCCATTAGCCCTACACAATATGGGTTTTACACACACTTGGTAAGAAATTACACAAAAACTTCAATTTTTGCTCTAAATCTACATTTTTACAACCCCTTTGACAATGAATTTATCAAGATATATTGAAGAATAAGAGCATGAAATGAAATAATGTTGCAACATTTTATTTATGTTTAGGTTAATATGGAGCTATGAAAATTATCCAAAGTGACTCTACAAGTATTACACCAAGCTATATTATGTGAAGTAGCTATCTAGATAATGACAATCTATCTATAGCAAAGCTAAGCCAATTTAGCAAAAATCTAAAATTAAATAGATTTCTTAGCACATCAAGTTGTAGAAAATCTTAGTTTAGCCAAAGGTATTTAAAAATGAGCTAAGCCATGTCAATAAACTAAATAGAATAAAGAAACTATAATTGAATAATTTTAGAGTGCTATAAGTTTAATATTTAATCATTTTTCAAGCATTTAGATTTGGGCACAAATAGCACTTTCTGAAGCACATTTTTGTCTTATTTTGGTAAAGCAAGTCCTGCAACAAGAGCCATCTACAATTGAATTCTAAGGTTCAACCATTTTTCACAATTCTTTTGGTAGGCTATGTGCTAGATCTCAAGCTCTGTCGACAACCCCAAGCGATAAGCTTAAAAGCATACTCATGGTCATCTAAAACTTCTCCTAAGTTTTTGTCTAATGCAACAGCAAACTGTCTTATGAAAAACATTTGGTGAGATCAATTTTTTCGCACATAAAAGTGATCAATTTTTATTTTATTTTCTAGTTCAAGAGCAATGAGCTACACCTGAGTCCATAAGTAATACCCTACCAGAGCCACAAAAACCTAAGAGAAGTAAACTCGTATTCAATAATGAACTAGCATAGCTTAATCTAAAGCTCAATTTAGATTCTAAATTCAACTTAGCCTATTTGACAAGGAATGAATCATAAAAAAATTACTAAAGTAAAACTAGTTGTAAGATCCAACAATGACATGTTTTAATTTAAAATTTTCACATTTAATTAGCTAGTATGGCAAAAAGCTAAGATGTAAAAGTGACATGATGAATCTAGCGAAACTAACACAAGACAAGGCAAGATGCAGCAAGATATCATATCATATAGGGATAATTATCAAAGCTCAATTAATATCTTATGATGCAAATTATTGAAATTTAAATATGCACTATGATACAAATAGATGCATAAGGACCAAACTCCCCTCAAATCAGGCCAAAAGGATAAATAAACCCTATTCACCCTGCAAAGGAGCAAAACAAGAAGAATCGAGAGCCTTGATGAAAATATCTGCAACCTAGTACTCAGACTCTACAAACTAGAGGACAACATCACCCTTCTCAGCATGGTCCATAACCATAAGGAAGTGGTACCTAATGCTATGTGCTTGGTCCTGGAATGCTACATTGGGGTTTTCGCTATGTTTCATAGCAATAGTGCTATTGCATAGGAGTGAAAAACTACCCAAAACTAACTCATAGTCCCACAAAGTAGATAAGATCTAGAGAACCCAAGAGCAACAACTAGCAGCAGCTACATACTAAGGCTCAGCAGTGGGCTGTACAGCAGAAGATTACTTCCTAGATGACCATGGAATAAGAGATGTACCTAAAAAGTGACAGGTGCCTGAGGTACTCTTCCTATCAATCCTAGACCCCGCAAAGTCTGCGTCTGAGAATGCTTGAAGAGAGAGTAAAGAAACAGAGGAATACCAGAGTCCAAAATCAAGAGTCGCTTGAAGATACCTGAAGATGCAGTGCACTGCTTCACAATGAGGGACATGAGGGGAAGCCTAAAACTAAACATACAAACACACAACAAAGTGTATGTCTGACCTTAAAGCGGTGAGGTAGAGAAGGGAGTCGATTATGCTGCTGTACTCCTTCTACTCAATGGGCTCACCATCCTTATTAGGATTCATAATTGTAAAAATAGCCATGGGAGTAGTGCTAAGCTTGTTGCTTTCCATGTCGAAGCACCAAAGAAAGTTTTTTGTGTACTTGTTTTGATGGATAAAGGTTCTTTCTTCGATTGCTTGATTTGAAAGCCAATAAAGAATCTCAGCTCATCTATCATATTTATCTCGAATTGTCAAGTTTTTCTTTTTTGAGAGAGCGTGAATCTTGCTGACGAGGTAGAACCCTCACTCATCAAGATTTTTCTGGCCCATAAACCAGAAAGTTTATCTTGGCACCTCGTAAACAATGAGACAATACAAAGACAACACAACAATAGTGTTTGTGTAGAAGTTTGGTCAATTTCGGTACTATTTGCCATGTGAATACCAAATTTAGCCCCCAAATCATTGTAATTCCATTTCTAGCCCCCTCCTCGAGCACAGGACTCCGCGAATGCAACACGTGTGTAGTGGTGCGGTCCGGGAGCGCACCACTGTAGTCGTGCGGTCCAGGACCATACCACTCCATGTCGTGCGATGAAAGAGTGCACGATTTGCACTGTAGCATAATCGTGCGATTGGGGAGCACATGATTTGCATTGTAGCATGATCGTGCGGTTGGAGAGCGCATGATGCTACAGTGCAAGGAATCTGCTTTTGTTTGTACAATGATCTCCCGTTATAAATGCAAATTTTCTATTTTGAGAGACCATGTGGAGGTCATCCCTTGTGTGTGATGAGTAATTGACATCGGTTTAGGAGAGTCGAGTTTGATTTGGTTGGTTCGGACCTTGACGTTGCGTGGTGCAATCGGGCTCGGTCGGACTTGGTTAAACCTGGTCAAAGTGGTTTGGATGCATATTATGTCGACTTGTCAGGTTTGGACTTCATCACGGGTAAGTATGATGCTTTTATGCTATTTATGCTTTCGTGTGTCGAGCGGTGCTATTTGATGTGTTTCTTGTCTGTGTTGGCTGCAGGACGTCGAGGTGGAGTCGTGGCGAGACACAGTGTGACCGGACTAGGTGCAGGTGGCGCTGAGGTCAGAAAGGCTGGATGTGTCGAAGACAGCGTAAACTCGAGCTGGTTGCGAGTCGTGGACGACAAGGAACGCGGAAGCTTACCGGAAGGTGCAGGAGGGGCGTTTCGGGAAAAACGCAAGGCTGCACAAACGGGGGACGGTTCTGTTCGGGTTTAGCAGGCGTAACGGGTTGGAGACCCGTTGGCCAAGGGTTATAAATAGGAGGGAGTGGCTACATGCACCCTCAAGCACTCCAAGGGTTTATAGGGTTTGCTTTAGTTAAAATGAGCTTTAGATGGTTGTTTTGGCTTTAGGCTTTAGTTGGTGAGAGTGGGTGTGGAGCACAGGCTGTGTCTCCTTCGTGTCTCCTCTCTGTGTTGTGTCTCTCCAAGAAACATGTAGGGAGTGCGTTCTTGGGATTGTGAGAGGGAGAGGATGGATTGATGAGCTTGTAATCATTCCTCTTGTATCAATCATGTATCTCCTTTCCTCTTTATCAATATGAGATGGTGTCTGTTTCAGTTCTTGAGCTCTCTGTTGTTTCTGTTCTTCGATGCCCTCTTTTGGTGATTTTTGAGTTTTTGCATTTTCTTGTTGTTTCTCGCTGAGAAGGCCCAAAATGGGTTGCTGTGATCTAGGAGATGCCCAAAAGCCATTTGGCTAGTCAATCCTACGAGCAAACCTTGTTTAATTTCAGTTTTTGCAGTTTGGGCTCCTCTGTTCTTCCCTTTCCCTGTTCTTGGTTTCTAGGGTTTAGAGAGAATCTTGATTTCCTTCTCAAGATTGGCCTGAGTTTTGGTCTTGGAATTCCTTAGGCTATTGCTTTCTTGATTGCAAAATCTCATAAGCAAAGGACTTAAGACCAGTGAGTATTTTGGATTTTGTATTGTCCCTGTTCAGTTCATGCTCATTTCTAGGGTTTTGATGCATTTCTTGATTCCCTCCATGAGATGGCATGGAATTTGGACTTTCTAGTCCTGGGGCTATTGCTAATCTATCCTCAAAGTTTCATGGCCAAAGGATCAAAGATTAGGGAGTAATTTGGGTTTTTGTGAAGGTCTCTGTAAGTTTTAAGGTTTTTGCGTAAATCTTGATTTCTTGTGTTTGAGTTGGATTTTCTTGAGTCTCTAGGCTCCTCTGGCTATTTAGATCTCAGTTATGAAATTTTGGGCTGAGGACATCAGAGGGATTCTCTCAATTTCATTGCTATGAAGAGTTTTGGATTTGCCTGCTGAAACTGCTCTCTGCTGGCTGTCTGAAAATTCGATGGGCGGTCAGACCAGTATTTCACCGGCGGTCTGACCGGAGTTCACTGGGCGGTCAGACCGGCCCATGCTTGGCGGTCAGACCGACCCTCCCATGGCGGTCTGACCGGCCATAGCAGAGAGGTCTGACCGGCCCCCTCTCTTGCAGGTTCTATTGCTTGCCTTTTTTGCCATTTTTTCTTGTTAAGTCCTTTGGTGATTGTTTTTCCTTTTAGGTCCAGTGAGCCCTTTCTCTTCATAGCACCTGTTGCTATCGGAGAAGAACATACTTCTTTGGGTACTTGTGGGGGACGATTTTAAAAGAGTCGACATTCACCCCCCCTCTGTCGCCATTTCGGTCCAACAATTGGTATCAGAGGCGGTTAGCTCTTCACGATAGATCTTAACCGGTCTCTAGAGCCATGGCGACAGACAAGTACTCGACCAAGCCTCCCGTTTTTGATGGCATCGATTACCCCTTCTGGAAGAGCCGAATGGAGACATACATCCAGGCTCAGGGGTATGCCATCTGGCGTAAGGTCAAGGTCCAGTTTGTTGTTCCTGCCGATGAGAACATCAACGCGGGGAATATGGCTGATGTTGAGGCAAACGCTAAGGAAAGGAACATCATAATTCAGGGCTTGAGTCGTAGCGAGTTTGACCGCATATCTCATCTTTCGTCCCCCTTCGATATTTGGGAGAACCTCGATGCTTACCATGAGGGCACCAGTTCAAGCGAGATTACAACAAGTTTGAAATGCTCGCTGGCGTGTCCCTCGATGAGTGTTTTGCGCGTTTTCACAAGATTCTGAGCAACCTCCGAGCGGTCGGTCTCACATACCCCGACTCGGATAACGCTCGACAGATGCTCGCTGCACTCGACCTTCGTGTTTGGGAGATGAAGGTGACTACCATCAAGGACACCACGGACCTCTCGACTTTGACTCTTGATGCGCTGTACTCGCGCCTCAAGACTCACGAGATTGACATTGTCTCTCGCAAGTCGAAGTCACAGTCGATGGCCCTAGTCACCGATCCCAGTTCGGCTTCTGGTCTTTTTTCGATTCGCTGTGTGGATTCTCCCTTGCTGCTCTCTGTGACATAACTGATGATCTGTTAGAGCAGCTTGCGGATGAGCAGTTAGCCCTCCTAGCTCGAAGATTCTCCCATGCTTACAAGAGGAGGAGAGAAGGAAAGAGAGGAGGACCTGTGATCTGCTTCGAGTGTGGTGGCCCCAACCACATTTGAGCAAACTGCCCCAAGCTGGGGAAGGGCAAAGGTGACTACGACGGTTCGGGCAAGAACGACTACATCGACAAGAACCGCAACAAGAAGCCCTCAGCTCCCGCACAAGGCAAGAAAAAGTTCCGCGACCTTGGCAAAGCCAAGAAGCTCTTCCACCGCGTCCTCACCGCCTTCGACGACCTCGATCTCAGCGAGGTGGAGGGGTGGAGCGACGACGATGGAACGGATGAACAAGAACCCAAGGGCGGCGATGACTTATCCGGCATGTGCTTCATGACCCTTGAGGGCGAACTGAGCGACAGCGAGCTGTACTCCGACTCCGACGAGGTATCCCCCACCTACGACCAGCTTAATGATGCTTTTCTTAAGCTAGGTAGATTCCATTCTAGATCTAGAGCTAGGTGTATCGAGTTGGAGAAGGAAGTAGATAGATTGTCACAGGAGCTTACTTCACTTACATCTGCTCCCTCCCATGATGATTGTGATACATGCTGTGCTCTGTTGGGTGACATGGAGAAATTAAGGACCTCGCATGATAGTCTGTCCTCCGAGCTTGACATGGTTAAGGTGGAGAACATTAGTCTTCTTGCTGAGCTTGAGATGAGTAGGGTAGCTCCTTCGTCATCTACTACTGTTGAGATTATTGCTTGCACCTCATGTGAGGATAAGGACAACGCATTTAGAGGTCTTTATACCATGTTGCTCGATCTGCCCGAGACTTGTGAAAACTGCAATAATTTGAAGATGAACCTAAAACGGGCAGATCATAAAATTGCTGAATTACAAGCTTTTCTTCTTGAGCCTATTGCTTCTTGTGTGAATTGTCCCAAGCTTACTGCTGAGCTTGAAGCTGTCTCCAAACAGTTTCAAGAATTAGTTAATGACAACAATAGATTGGCTCAAAATGCTTCTAAGGACCCTGTTAGCTCACCATGCATTAATTGTAACAAACTAAAATCTGACTTGGTTGCATTGGATGAAAAATGTGTGAAGCTAACTAAGGACCTACTAGAGATGCCACCTTCTACTTGTAATGTGTGTGCTGTTGAGGGGGAGAAGCCCAAGGGTAAGGTTGAGATGCTTAGCGACGTGAACCAAACTGCTAGCAGTAGGACTGTCCCTTCCGAATCGGCTGTACATGCACAAGCCATTCACTCTTCTGCTATTGGTTCTTCATCTGTTCCCTTACCTCCTACTGTCTCTTCTTCTCCCTGCTTTTCTTGCACCTCTCTCTTTCGATAGTGTCAGTATCTTATGAACACTCTCGAAATATTTGTAGGCGGCAAGAAGAAGCTTAATCTTATTCTAGACCAATCCAAGATTTGCAGATTTAATCAGGGTCTAGGATACGATTTCTATGAGGACATGAGGAAGCATCCACCTGTCGTGCTCAGACCCATAGCACCAGGTGTGATCGAGACTGAGCCCAGGACCGAGAAAGTCTAATTTAAGTCTGCGGACTTTGTCCAAGGGATTTCTGACAGCAAGGTGATTCCACCTGCAGCTTCGGTTTCTCAGAAGGCGAAGCCTCATCATGCTACTTCTACCTCTCAGAAGGTGAAGTATCATTGCACCTTCTGTCAGAAGGATGGACATCTGATCGATCAATGCTTCAGGCGCGCCAAGATCGCGCGTAGAGACCGTGTTGAGTCTCTTAGGCATATTCAGGGTCAGCCCCAGACCTTGAGTGCACCTAAGACCAACACGAGGTCTAGGCTTGAATCTGTTGATGGGTTTGGGTAGCATCGAGGACTTGGTTTTTCTGAGTTTTTTGGTTTTCGTCCTCATGCTCCCTTTGGTCGTGACTTCCACCGTCCTAAGGGTAGATCTCGTTTCCCCCGTCGAGATAGCTACCCGCGGCGTGATCAGCATATTGCTGGTGTCTTGACTCGCTCTTCTGTAGCAGTCAAGCCCAACAACAGCTTTAGGTCTACACAGAGACCGTCTGCTTCTTTGAGTAACAGAGAGCGTAGGGTAGATAGAGGTCAGTCGTGTTTGACTACTTCATCTGCTCGACGTGTTACTCAGTATTGGGTGCCAAAATCACTTTTGATTTACCCTAGTACTGAGACTTTACTCTCTGTTTGACTCAGGTTCGTCGGGCAGGGAAGGGAAAGGTTTGGCTCATAGACTCTGGGTGTTCACGACACATGAGTGGAGACTCCCGTTGGTTTTCTTCCCTTGCCCGTGCTCCAGGTGATGAGACGATCACCTTCGGAGATGCTTCATCTGGGCGCGTCATCGCCAAAGGTACATTGCACGTTAATGATTCCTTCATTTTGAAAGATGTTGCTTTGGTTAGTAAGCTGCAGTATAATTTGCTCTCCGTTTCTCAGCTTACCGATGACGGTTTCAAGGTGAGCTTTAAGAAAGACGCTTGCAAAATTCTTGATTCTTCGGGCAGTCTGGTTTGCGGGATCTCTCGTTTTGGGAGGATCTTTCGTGCTGATTTTTCTGAGTCTTCTGGTGATCCTCTCAGGTGTTTAGTTGCTTCTGTGTCCCGCGACCTTTCCTTCTGGCATAGGAGACTTGGTCATATTGGATTTGACCATTTGACCCGAGTTAGCGGCCACGACCTTATTCATGGTTTGCCGAAACTCAAGATGGTCAAAGATTTAGTTTGTGCTCCTTGCCGGCACGGCAAGATGGTTGCCGCTTCCCATCCTCCGGTCACAGTTACTATGACCGATGCACCAGGACAGTTGCTCCATATGGATACAGTTGGACCAGCTCGAGTGCAGTCAGCAGGAGGGAAGTGGTATGTCCTTGTCGTGGTTGATGACTTCTCGAGGTACTCTTGGGCGTTTTTCATAGCCTCGAAGGATGAGACGTTTACACATTTCTGAGGTCTTTTCAGTAGGCTTTTGTTGAGCTCCCAGGTGCCTTACGAGCGATCCGCAGTGACAATGGCACGGAGTTCAAGAATTCCTACTTTCAGAGGTTCTGTGATGAGACAGATGTAGAGCATCAGTTCTCCTCTCCGCACGTCCCACAGCAAAATGGCGTTGTGGAGAGAAAGAACCGTACCTTGGTCGAGATGTCCAGGACGATGCTTGATGAGTACTCTACACCACGGAAGTTTTGGGCTGAGGCTATAGCTACCGCGTGCCATGTTTCTAATCGAGTTTTTCTGCGGGCACACTTGCACCGCACTTCTTATGAGTTGAGATATGGGCGAAAGCCCAGTGTATCTCATTTTCGTGTGTTTGGTTGCAAGTGTTTTATCTTGAAGTCCGGGAACCTAGATAAGTTCGAGTCACGTTCATGTGATGGGATCTTTCTGGGTTACTCGACTTCTTCGCGGGCTTATCGGGTTTGGAACTGCGAGTCTAGTAAGATGGTAGAGACCTGTGAGGTGACCTTCGACGAGGCTAGTCCGGGGACTAGGCTCGATATCTCAGGTTCTTTAGAGCAGTCCGAGCCCATCTTTGTGGATGATGAGGACGATGGAGATGAGGGTTGTCTACCCGATCCAGTCCCTCATCCACCCCTTGAGGTGCCCTCTTCCACCGCACCTCAAGGCGATCAACCCATGCCTTCTCCTTCTTCTAGAGCTAATGGCTCTATTCCTACCTCTTCAGCTCATGAGGTAGAGGTCACTTCTTCATCTCATCCAGGACCTCCTAGACATATCCAGAAAGTCCATCCTCCTGAGCAGATTATTGGAGACCTCTTTGAGCGTGTCACTCGCTCAAAGTCTGGCATGTCACATTTCTGTCTCCATTCTGCCTTTGTTGCTACCTTTGAGCCCAAGGATGTTAGTCATGCTCTATCTGACGAGTCTTGGGTCAATGCCATACATGAGGAGTTAGAGAATTTTGAGAGAAACAAGGTCTGGTCGCTTGTTGAGCCCCCTCGAGGTCACAATGTCATTGGGACTAAGTGGGTGTTCAAGAACAAGCAGAGTGAGGATGAGGTTATCATTCAGAACAAGGCTAGACTGGTAGCTCAGGGCTTCTCCCAGGTTGAGGGTCTAGATTTTGAGGAGACCTTTGCCCTTGTAGCTAGACTTGAAGCCATTAGAATCCTACTTGCTTTTGCAGCTTCTAAGGGTTTCAAGCTTTACCATATGGATGTTAAGAGTGCCTTCCTCAATGGCTTTATTGAGGAAGAAGTCTATGTGAGACAGTCTCCTGGTTTCGAGAACCCCAAATACCCAAACCATGTCTACAAGCTTTCCAAAGCTTTGTATGGACTTAAGTAAGCCCCTAGAGCTTGGTATGAGAGGCTTAAGTCCTACTTGTTGAGTCATGGGTTTGAGATGGGTAAAGTAGATAAGACCTTGTTCATTCGCCGGCATGGCACCGACCTCTTCCTCGTCCAGATTTATGTGGATGACATCATCTTTGGCGGCTCTTCTCATGCTCTCGTTTTCCAGTTCTCGGATGTCATGAGCACCGAGTTTGAGATGAGCATGATGGGTGAGTTGACCTTCTTTCTTCGCTTCCAGATCAAGCAGACTTGGGAGGATACTTTCTTGCATCAAGGCAAGTACACTCGCGACCTCCTGAGACGCTTTGACATGAGTGATGGTAAGCCTGTGTCAACCCCTATGGCATCTTCCGCCACACTTGACCCAGATGAGGACAGCGAGCCAGTCGATCAGAAGGAGTATCGTAGCATGATAGGCTCCCTCTTGTACCTCACTGCCTCGAGACCGGATATACACTTTGATGGTAAGTCTATGTGCTCGCTTTCAAGCTTCTCCTCGCGTATCTCATCGCCAGGCGGTGAAACGCATCCTTCGGTACCTTCGAGCTACCATTGACTATGGTATCTGGTACTCTTCCTCGTCCTGTCTTTCCTTGAGAGCCTATTCGGATGCTGACTTTGCTGGCTGTAGGATAGATAGGAAGAGCACTTCGGGCACCTGCCAGTTCATTGGCACTTCTCTCGTTTCCTGGTCTTCGAGGAAGCAGTCCGGTGTTGCACAGTCCACCGCAGAGGCCGAGTACGTCACTGCAGCCAGTTGCTGTAGCCAAGTGCTCTGGATGGTCTCGACCCTGCGGGACTTTGGGTTAGTTATCGATAGTGTTCCACTCTTTTGTGATAACACTTCTGCGATTAACATTGCTAAGAATCCAGTGCAGCATTCTCCGACCAAGCATATCGATATTCGCTATCACTTCCTTAGAGACCATGTAGAGAAGGGTGACATCGTGCTCCAGTTTGTGGAGAGTAACCACCAGTTGGTTGATATCTTTACCAAGCCTTTGGATAGCTCTAGGTTTTCAGCTCTGCGGGGAGAGCTTGGGGTGGTCTGTCCTTATGGACTGTTGTGAGGGGGAGCTTTGTGCTTTTTTGCTTTACTATATTGTTTATGCTCTTACTCCTTTCTGCTGCATTGCATTTGGGTGCGTTTGGGTTAGTCCTTCTGGCATAGGTTAGAGTGGTCTTGTTGTCTAACGTTTAGTCTTCTTACTCTTATCTTGTGATTCTAGGATGCTACTTGTTAGCTGTCTATCTTCTCACTAGATTGAGCTCACTCACTTCTTGTAGGTTCTAGTGAGGGTTGGGCCACCCTCAGGTAGACGGGGTACGTGTTTGCTCTCTAGTGTGTTAGGTGGTCAGCTGATAGTCCTAGAGTCATATGGGGTAGTTGAGAGTCAGTCTAAGCCATAGTATCCTCTTTATCTCATCTATGCTTTAAGGACTGCCCTTTCGGTTTTTCTTGCCAGCTTCTCGTATTTACTGCTTTGGTTCAGGAGGAGTTCATTTGGGAGCTTCTGGAGCTTAATATTGACATAACTCAACGTGAACTAAAAGTTGTAATATAACTGCATGGAGCCTTGATTATTATCCTTTCATGACATGTTTACATCGCTTTACATCCTGCCATGATTTGTGCTTCATTGCTAGATTGATCATGACTTCATATGTGTATACTAGCTTTTGCCATGATAAGTTAATTAACCTTGCTCAAATTGAATTAAAACTTGTCATGTTAGCACTCGAGACTAGTCTTTCTTTAGTTATCTACTTATGATTCATGCTATGTCAAATAGGCTGAGTAGAGTCTTGAATCTGTGTTGAGCGTTAGATTGAGTTATGCTAGTTTCTTGTTGAAACATGAGTTAGTACAATTATTTAAGAATGCAAAAAGATCTCTTTTGTGCGAAAAAACTGATCTCACCAATTCTTTCTCATGAGACTGCTTGCCATTGCACTAGGCATGAACTCAGGGGGAGTTTTGGATGACCAAGATCATCTCCTTAAGCTTCTTGCTTGGAATGGTCACATAAGGCTTGAGATCTAGCACATGTCTGAAAATTTTAGTTGAAATCAATCATGAGCTTCAAAAGAAAATTCATGACAAATGTGCTCAATTTGCTTAATTACAAAAGAACCAAGTACTTTAACAAATGTTTCACTCTTGAGCTTGTAGCACTCTAATATGACTCAATAATAGCTTCTTGGTTCCGCTTAGCTTATTGACATGGTTTGCATCATCCTTGGATACCTCTAGCTAGACTTTGATCATGGATGACTTCAAATGCTAAAAAATTACACTAAATTTCAGATTGTCATCTATTTGGTTTAGCTGGCTTATATATATCCTGTCATGATCTAAATAGCATTCTATTGAGTTATGGCTTGATGTAATACTTAATGGTCATTTTGGATAATTCTCATGGCTCTAAATGCTTAGAATAATCAAACTTCAGACATTTCATCCATTTCCATGACTTGTCCTCTTCCTTGCATCCTTGATGTGTTTATTGCCAAAAGGGGGAGAATAGTGGTAGAAAAAGCCATTTCGGGAGCTTTGAGGAAAACTTGTTGCTTTGAGGAAAACTTGCTCTTTCTTGTGCTCCTTGTGTCGACATGGTCATTAGCATTATTTCCTTCCTTTGGACCATGTTTGACTTCTTTCTTGCATTTCAAACTCAACTTTGTGCTTTTTCTGAATTTTTCAATATACTCATCAAGGGGGAGATTAGAGACCATGTGGGGGTCATCCCTTGTGTGTGATGAGTAGACTTGTTAGGTTTGGACTTCATCATGGGTAAGTATGATGCTTTTATGCTATTTATGCTTTCATGTGTCGAGCGGTGCTATTTGATGTGTTTCTTATCTGTGTTGGCTGCAGGACGTCGATGTGGAGTCGTGGCGAGACACGGTGTAACCGGACTAGGCGCGGGTGGCGCTGAGGTCAGAATGGCCAGATGTGTCGAAGACGGCGTAAACTCGAGGTGGTTGCGAATCGTGGACGACAAGGAACGCGGAAGCTTTCCGGAAGGTGCAGGAGGGGCGTTTCGTAAAAAACGCATGGCTGCACAAGCGGGAGACGGTTCCGTTCGGGTTTAGCAGACGTAACGGGTTGGAGACCCGTTGGCCAAGGGCTATAAATAGGAGGGAGTGGCTACATGCCCCCCTCAAGCACTCCAAGGGTTTCTAGGGTTTGCTTTAGTCAAAATGAGCTTTAGAGGGTTGTTTTAGCTTTAGGCTTTAGTTGGTGAGAGTGGGTGTGGAGCACAGGCTGTGTCTCCTTCGTGTCTCCTCTCTGTGTTGTGTCTCTCCAAGAAACATGTAGGGAGTGTGTTCTTGGGATTGTGAGAGGGAGAGGATGGATTGATGAGCTTGTAATCATTCCTCTTGTATCAATCATGTATCTCCTTTCCTCTTTATCAATATGAGATGGTGTTTGTTTCAGTTCTTGAGCTCTCTGTTGTTTCTGTTCTTCGATGCCCTCTTTTGGTGATTTTTGAGTTTTTGCATTTTCTTGTTGTTTCTCGCTGAGAAGGCCCAAAATGGGTTGCTGTGATCTAGGAGATGCCCAAAAGCCATTTGGCTAGTCAATCCTACGAGCAAAACTTGTTTAATCTCAGTTTTTGCAGTTTGGGCTCCTCTGTTCTTCCCTTTCCCTGTTCTTGGTTTCTAGGGTTTAGAGAGAATCCTGATTTCCTTCTCAAGATTGGCCTGAGTTTTGGTCTTGGAAGTCCTTAGGCTATTGCTTTCTTGATTGCAAAATCTCATAAGCAAAGGACTTAAGACCACTGAGTATTTTGGATTTTGTATTGTCCCTGTTCAGTTCATGCTCATTTCTAGGGTTTTGATGCATTTCTTGATTCCCTCCATGAGATGGCATGAAATTTGGACTTTCTAGTCCTGGGGCTATTGCTAATCTATCCCCAAAGTTTCATGGCCAAAGGATCAAAGATTAGGGAGTAATTTGGGTTTTATGAAGGTCTCTGTAAGTTTTCAGGTTTTTGCCCAAATCTTGATTTCTTGTGTTTGAGTTGGATTTTCTTGAGTCTCTAGGCTCCTCTGGCTATTTAGGTCTCAGTTATGAAATTCTGGGCTGAGGACATCAGAGGGATTCTCTCAATTTCATTGCTGTGAAGAGTTTTGGATTTGCTTGCTGAAACTGCTCTCTGCTGAAAATTCGATGGGCGGTCAGACCGGTATTTCACCGACGGTCTGACCGGAGTTCACTGGGCGGTCAGACCGGCCCATGCTTGGCGGTCAGACCAGCCCTCCCATGGCGGTCTGACCGGCCATAGCAGAGAGGTCTGACCAGCCCCCCTCTCTTGTAGGTTCTATTGCTTGCCTTTTTTTTGCCATTTTTTTCTTGTTACGTTCTTTGGTGATTGTTTTTCCTTTTAGGTCTAGTGAGCCCTTTCTCTTCATAGCACCTGTTGCTATCGGAGAAGAACATACTTCTTTGGGTACTTGTGGGGGACGATTTTAAAAGAGTCGACATTCACCCTCGCTCTGTCGCCATTTCGGTCCAACATATTTATTCATGGAAGAAACATATTGAAAATGTTTTTGTAATAATTTTTAGATATAGGGTCTGCACGAATTTTGTAATATCGACAACGTGGTGCAAAATATTTTGAAATATATTTTGAAAACTCCTTACGCAATGTAGATAATACATATAGGAAATCTTTTTTTAGATTGTTATTTTGTCAAAATAAAAGGGCAGACAATGTAAGTAGGCTGACCCGTTTGCGAAGATTATCAATGGTATGAAATCTGTTAGACTGGCAATAACATATTGCGATTGCCATATGTTGTTGTAGTGCAAGAAATTTTCGAAAGAATTTTCTGGGGACAATTAAGGTGTCAATGACTTGTAAGTACGAATGTAAGTGAAAGTGCGATGCAATGATTGATCCGTTTGTGATTTTCGCACACTGTGAATGGTAAAAAATATGTTAGATTCGCAATAACATTTTGCAATCGTTATATGTTATTGTAGTGCAAGAAATTTCATGAAAATTTTTGTGAGGACGACTGGGATAGGAATGATTGCTAAGTACAAAGGTTAGTGATATTGAGCACGTGAAGAATTGAATGCGAAAAGATGACAAGATGTGATGTTGTGAATTAAATTAGACTTTATAATAAATATGGGAATAACACGGCGCACAGGATTTGGTTACTTGCATAAGAAACAACATCATGCACGATGCAACCAACCAAAGTCTCCTACAATGCATATGCATCTTCTTGGCATGGAAATAAATTTGACATTCAAAGGACTAGTGCGGAACAGCCTGACCTATTGCGTGGATCGATGCCATTTTCCCTTCCTTGCGAGCTCGGCGTTGAAATACTCAGATGCCTCTTTGGCCTCGGCCGCCATTTTCCTTTTTTTTCTCGCACTCCCTGTCACGAGCCTCGCACTCCCTGCGCATGCACGCCTCGAGATGAGTTTTCATCTCCTGACGTATATGCTCGATTTGCTTGTCATTGTGGCACTCCTCCTCCGGGATCTCGCACGCCCTTTTGACATTCCACTCCTCGTAGTCTTGAGTCCACTAGTCATGTGGATGGATCTCTAGGTTGATCCACTTGCGGTAGCTACATAGCAGTTCTGTGGACTGCGGGTAGACGGGAGAGGTTATTATTACAAACTCTAAATGAGAAATAGTAGGGGAACACACTGTAAGTGGTCCTTACTGGCTGCTGATAGTAGATCGTATCCAGACGATGGTTAGGATAGTCACAGGAGTAGTTCGCACAACCCCAATAACGCATGCCCAGGCTGAGCTACTACTTAGACTTGAAGAATTTACATGGGTCTCTGCACAAACAGAGGGGCAGCATCTCCCCCTCGGGCGGGTGTTGTGGCGAACGTTTGGTTGGAACGTTCAGGATGGATATGCTCCTACGGGGGGTGTCATTAGGGGGTGTGACCTCCTGGCACGCTCTGCTTGTTCGGCTCAGGCCGCAGCAACCCTTGCTTGTTTGTCTCGAAACACAGCAGATCTTGCTAGGTTGCGGGTCTTCTCCCATTGCTTCATTATCTTGTCCCATTGCTTCTTTTGCCTCTTGTCCATACCGATGTGGTGAAGGAAGCTCTAGTGTAGTGTTGGGTTGTGTAGTGTTCTCTTCCAAATCTATTTCACCTCATTTTATAAGCCAAAGGGTTGGCATGATGTGATTTATTTCATGTGAGTTGCTTACGGGATAGAGTGTTGCATTGTTTTTTTTAAAGTACCTAGCGAGGCACAATGTTTTCATTGCGCACGTCTTCTCACTACGCAAAGCTACCCCCGTCTGGTCTTGTCACTGCACAAAACTGACCCTATGGTCTTATCGCTGCGCAAAGATGCCCTCGTTTGGTATTGTCACTGCGTAAAGCTGCCTTCTTTGGTATTGTCACTATGCAAAGCTGCCTTCTTTGGTCTTGTCACTGCACAAAGCTACCACATCTTGTCTTTCTAAAAGGTACCTAGCGAGGCAGAGTGTTTTCATTGCGCAAAGGTGTCCCCGTCTAGTCTTCTCACTACGCAAAGGTACCCCCGTCTGGTCTTATCACTACGTAAAGCTGCCTCTTTGGTCTTGTCGCTGTGCAAAGCTACCCCCGTCTGGTCTTGTCACTGCGTAATGCTACTCTTTTGGTCTTGTCACTACGCAAAGATGCCCCTGTCTGGACTTGTCACTATGCAAAGTTGCCCTCAATGGTCTTATGACTGCGCAAAACTGCCGAATCTTATCTTTCTGAAAAGTATCTGGCGAGGCAGAGTATTTTCATTGCACATGTCTGGTCTTCTCACTGTGCAAATCTACCCCGTCTAGTCCTGTTTGATGAACCATGTGGAGGTGACCACATGTGTATGATGAGTAATTGACATTGGTTTTGTTAGTCGAGTTTGGTTTGAGTGGTTCGGAGTCGAGTCGTTGCGTGGCGCAATAGGGCTCGGTCGGACTTGGTCATTCCTGGTCGTATGGGATTAGGTTGCATATTTCGATATTTCGACAGGTTTGGACTTCGTCATGAGTAAGTATGATGTGCTTATGCTATTTACGCTTTCATGTATCGAGCGGTGCTATTTGACGTGTTTCTTGTCTGTGTGGCTGCAGGACGTCGAGGCGGAGTCGTGGCGAGACACGGTGGACCGGACTAGGCGCATGTGGCGCTGAGGTCAGAACGGTTGGGATGTGTCGAAGACGACGTGGACTCGAGGTGGTTGCGAGGCGTGCGAGGCAAGGAGCGCGGAAGCTTCCCGGAAGGTGCAGGAGGGGCGAAACGGGAATTTCGCAAGGCTGCACAAGCGGGAGCGGGCTCCGTTGGATTTAGCGGGCGTAACGGGACGGAGACCCGTTAGCCAAGGCTATAAATAGGATGGAGGGGCTGCATGCCCACTTGAATACTTCAAGGGATTTTAGGGTTTCCTTTAGTCAAAATAGGCTTTAGAGTTTGCTTTGGCTTTAGGCTTTAGTAGTTGAGAGTGGGTGTGGGTAGCAGGTGTGTGTGCCCTGGTAGTCCCCTTCGATGCTCTCTATGTGACCTCTCTGTGTTGTGTTCCTCCCAAGATGCATGTGTAGCTCTTGGTGAATTTGAGGATGGAGAGGGAGAGGATGAAGTGATGAGCTTGTAATCAACTCTTGTTCTAATGTCCAGGCATATCGGGACTCCTCTGTATTCATCTTTTGGATTTGGAATGGAAATCTGAAGTTCTTATCTCGTGCCTCGCTCTCTGTTCTTCGTTCTTCATTTTGAGTGATTTCCTCCTTTCTTGATTTCTTGCTGTTTCTTGTTGGGAAGGCCCAAAATGGGTTGCTCTATGATGGGTTAGTGCCACAAGATCATTTGATCGATTTCCCGAAGAGTAAACTTGGTTTAAATCTCATATTTCAGTTTTGGCCCTCCTCTGTTCATGAACTCAGATTCTAGGGTTTTGAGTGAAAACTTGATTCCCTTTGAGAGATGACTTGATTTTTGGTCTGAGGAGTCCTCTTGTTATTGCTAATATACCTGCAAAATCTCATTTGCAAAGGTCTTGTGAATCTTGAGTTATTGGGATTCTTTTGCACTTCTCTGAAGTTTCCCTAAAATCCTAGGGTTTAAGTGCAGCTCTTGATTTCCTTCACAAGATTGCCTGAGAATTTGTCTGGAGGATCCTGTAGCTATTGCTATTATGTCTACAAAGCCTCATGTGCAAAGGACTTGTGAAGTGTGAGCAATTTGGGTTTGAGTGGTCTTCTCTGAAGTTTATCATGATTTCTAGGGTTTTGGTCCAGACCTTATTTCTCACCTTGAGATGGCTTGAAACTTGACCCATAGAGTTCAAAGGCTATTATCTTGCTATACTCAAAGTTTCAAAGTCAAAGGATCATTGGTTAGGGAGTAATTTGGATTTTGGTTCAGCTTGTGCAAAATTTCAGGTTTCAGCCCTAAATCTGAAATTTATGCTTCATAGTTGAATGCTTTTGATTCCCAGGCTTCCCATGTTATTTGGTTTACTGTTATGAAGCCCTGAGTCAAATAGGTTGGGAGCAATCCTTTAAATTTCCCAAGTTTGTGAAGGTGTGCTGTATTTTCAGTATTTCATAGCCTCCTTTGGTCTGCAGTCTGTTTTCGGTTGGCAGCAAAATCAACTGTTTTCTCTACCGTGGCAACATTTTCCCCCGATTTTCTTTGCCGTGGTAGCTCTTCACTGCCGTGACAGAGTTTCTTGCCATGGCAGCACTTCCCTCCGTTTTTCTTGCAGTGGCAGCAACTTGGTCTGATATCTCTGCCGTGGCAGCATTTTGCTTTGGTTTCTCTACCATGACAGCAGCATTTCTTTAATGGTTTAGCTGCTGCCTTTTGATTTCAGGTTTCGGCCAGCAGAAATTTCCTGCCGTGGCAGCATTTCCTCCCTACCGTGGTATCATTTCTTTGCCGTGTCAAGAATTTGGTTTGTTTTCGTGCCGTGACTTCCGTTCATTAATCTCTGTTGATTCTCTGTGAGTTTTGTGTTCTCTACTTCATAACTCTATAATTATTGGAGAAGAGAGTCCTTGTGCGAATACTTGTGGGGGCAATTTTTAGAAGACGACATTCACCCCCCCCCCTCTGTCGCCGTTTTCGATCCAAAACTGTTACTACGTAAAGCTACCCCTTTGGTCTTGTCGCTGCACAAAGCTGCCCCCATCTAGTCTTGTCACTACATAAAGCTGCCCCTTTGGTCTTGTCACTATGCAAAGATGCCCCCGTCTGGACTTGTCATTGTGCAAAGCTGCCCTTTTTGGTCTTGTCACTGTACAAAGTTGTCGCATCTTGTCTTCTCACTTCGCAAAGCTGCATCCTATTCTTGTTGTTGTCACTGCGTAAAGCTGTCCCGTCTGGTCTTGCCACTGCTCAAAGCTATCTCGTTTGCTATAAAATGCATGGCCCACCCCATGAAAGTAGGAGCACTTGACCTTGTGAATCGTACGACGAACTACCTTCTCCATTGTACAGCAACATACCATGGTGGACGCCGAGGGGCCAGTCAGAGTGGGGTCACCAAAGGAAGACCTTCCCATGAAAAGAAGAGAGGCTTTGGTCCTAACTACCTCTTGATACCAAACAGGCATGGTCAATCAGTATGGCCGAAATGAAGACACAAGGAGGATGCAGTCATGCAAGTTGTGGAAGGCCATTCCAATGGCGGGTGACATTTCTTCCAGGGCTTGGTTGCACTTAGATGATAAGCCACAGGGGGCCATGTCTACAATGAACTGTGGAATTCATGGCCACCAGACTATCTCGTCCTTGTAAAGAGTCTTGAACTGGTTGTGGAACTCTGGGTATACATACCTCGGTCTCTCCTTGGCCTAGTGTAGCTGAGCATGCATCCAACGTGTACCCATTGTGGGCCTATGAACGGGGTCATCGCCATCACCCTAGTCATAGAACTCCGGGCTGAACTCAAAAGGGTGCATTGCACTGCCAAAATACGGCCTGCCAACCGGGAAGTGCTCCCATGACCACAGTTTAAGGAGAATGTAGCACTCCGCAAGGACCGGTTCGCTGGCCTCAGTATGCTGGGAGGCATCACACATGCCTCGATACGTGGCGCTAAGGACGACAGATCCCTAACTATATTGCGGCACCTCGTCAGGCCAGGCATCCGCCAAGAACTCTGCATGGTGTATGTAGCTAGGGTGAACAGAGTCTCCTGTGGTGGTAGGAAATATGACCCACCTGAACAGAAACAACATATACGCAATGAAGTACGTCCGTACTGCCTCCTGAGGCGCATCCACGGGGCAGGTTGTGTAGTGTCGTAGCCACGAATGTGGCACACCGGATATGTTGTCTGGGATTGGGTGACCGAACCGGTGACCTAGATGGAGCTTCCAATTTGCTCGCTTGGGGGCGACACTATTTCAGCACCACGTAGTGGTAGACGTGTAAGCATGG
The DNA here is from genome assembly GCA_017311315.1 of Dendrocalamus latiflorus. Lineage (NCBI taxonomy): Eukaryota > Viridiplantae > Streptophyta > Magnoliopsida > Poales > Poaceae > Dendrocalamus > Dendrocalamus latiflorus. Next base: position 17,972,153 of record CM029629.1, on the reverse strand, counting down.
ACACGTCCTAAAGAGTAACCGTCATCACGTCCCACTGGAAGTGGAAGGTGTGAGTCTCCAGTCTCCAACGATCAATGAGTGAGGACAGCAACGCCGCATTGAACTACAACGCATGTGGTAGATCCAGCATGCAGGCAATGAGCAGCAGCCAGATGTCCCGCAGTAGTGGGATGTACCACTGGTCTAGAGGCCACTGCTCTCAGGGGCTACTAAAGATCAAGCTCGGAGGGTCGGGACCCAACGACCATGCCAGGCATCATTGTTGCTCATCACAACGGGGGTCTAGCATCTCGTACACCATCTCCTGCTGATGAAGGAAAACAAGTTAATCCAGAATGACAATAGAATGTACAACAAATGTAACGACAGTGAAACGTACCAAACAAGAAGACACCATATGTAGAAAATGGTACACACAAATATCACCCTACGATGAATTCACCAGAGTACAAGGTTGCAAGCTAATGTACACGACATAAAGAAAAAGTACACAACAAAGCCCCCTCACAAAGTGAAAGCACCTCAATAACATATGACTAGAGTGCATGGTAACACACAAAAATATGGAACCAACAATCAGCATAGCAAAACTATGGGCTGATTGCTATGAAGCATTACTTGACGTCAGCCTATTTGGGCTGTGGCTGAAGGAGTGCCCAATTGTCTTGCACAATCTACACTTCGGGAGCCAAACCTGATCCCCACGCTAGCTGTCATCCATGTCATCTTCCAGGGCTATCGTGCTTCAGTGCATCATTCAGCACCTACTTCACCTACCCTAGCCATAGGTCCCTATAGTGCATGTCCACCCCATACGAATGGAACTCCGTACTCCAGGTTTCATACAAGTGCTGCATGTCGTAGTACTTTGAGATGTAATGTGTCGACGCCTAGTGCCATACCACGCATGTCGCGTACACATGGGATCATGGCTTGTGTAGAATCTGTGGCTTATTGCAAGTGCAAGATACTTTCTCAGCAATCATGTAGACCTGCATGCGATCCGCCTCTAGTGTGACCCATCACATACTTCTACCTGAGATAGATCTCGAACTTCTTATGCCATCCATGGTATGAGCAATGTGGGAATGAGCCTTCCCGATCTTCTTGTCCTTGTACACCCGCATTACCTTAGAGAAATGTTTGCTTTCATCCAGATGCATCTTCGCCATCATAGTTCTATTAACAAAGTACACGACAAAAATAGTTCCAACTCTCCTCCATGACTACCGTGATCGGCAGGGATCTGACACCGTTCAAGACACTGTTGTACACCTCGGACATGTTAGTCATCATGATTCCATACCATGCTCCCCCAATGTCGTGTAGTAGAGACCACATCTCCAAGTTAGGTCGTTTGACTGAACCCATTGCGTGAACTCCCCAACTCTCGTGGAAACTCCCTCCATAGCCCCAGCTTCAGCCTGACCGGGATACCATACATGCTTGCCAGTCTCTTGATCGAGCTGCCTCCATAAGGCATCGAACTTCCGCTTTTGGTTCTACATACAAAGCTTCTTGAACATCTTCATTAGGTCCTTGCTACAGAACCTTGTGTGAAAGTTTGCCATGAGATACCTTATGCACTAACGGTTCCTCATATTATTCCACTAGAAGGGGGCTGCGTCCCATTTTGCATTGTGCACAATGCGGACAATAAGCCTGCATTGTGGTCCGAGATGACACACACATGTGGGCAATCTTGCACCACAGTCTACTTCACATTGATCAAAAACCATAGCCAACTATCGGTATCTCATTCTCCATAATTACAAAGGCCACAGGAAGTAATTGGTCATTTGCGTCAGCTACAACTGTAGTGAGGATCGTACCCTTGTACTTACCAGATAGGAACATCCCGTCCATCATTAGCACTGGACGGCACCACCTAAACCCTTCTATCACCTGACGGAAGGCCCAGAATACTCTATCAAAAATAAAATAATTCGGGCCCTGCGTAGGATGAACCTACTCCTTCCTGTTAATGTATGTGCCTGGGTTTGATTCTGCAATTTGATGCAGCATTCTTGGGACCATGTTGTACACCACCTCGTACGTCCCAAATATACACTCCAGCACCTTTCGTTTCACCTGCCAGACCTTCTTGTAGCTGACTTCGAACCTCACCATATTCAATACATCCGCCAATAGAAACTTCGGAGAAATATACACATCTGCCACCACAAGGTGGCTTATCAGCTCCGCAACATACGACTACGTCATGTTGTAGTGCTTATGTAGTGGCACCGCAAGCTCGCAATTGTAATCCGTCAGCACCGTTATCCAGAAAGTCCATGGCAATGCCCCCGAATTGCTGTGCACGGATCTTGCCAGGATAGGACCCGTCGACACACTTGACGATGTAGGTGTCCAGATTAGACCTATGCACCCGATAGTCCGGATATTGTTGATGATGTATGTAGCAATAGCATGCTAGGTAACATCTTGTAGGGAAGCACTACCCTAAAATAAGAGTGCCCTCGATTCCCCACTCCGCCTCCTCCGCCTGTGGCAGAACTAGGGATGCAGTTGCGATGTCATCCAGTTTGGACGACACATATGCAACGTCGGTAGTCGCAACACCACCTACACACCTCCCATTGTAGCTTTGCCATCTTCGTCCTCTCTAAAACTGCCTGTTTTCACATCCTCCTCCTTGCTGTGCACTTAGTCTGCAAGGTACATATGACAATCAACACGGGCGGCCCACAACCTCTCCACACTTTCGTTCGCTTGAAAATTCTCCTCATGCCTCCTGAGGTCTCCAACACCCATTTCCTTGCTGACATCTTCTCCTGCACCAGCGTCTTCATGAGCACCGGAGAACAACCCAGTCACTTCATCTCCATTGGCGGCCCCAGAACCACCCATGACGGATGATTCTATCCTCTCCACAAAGTCAACAAACACCATTGGCCTGATATATATCGCAGTAGTAGGGTTGCATATGACCTCCATGTAGTTGGCCCATGAAGCGTCACTGGTCACCTTCAAAAGTTACCACATGGTCTCCCCTGCAGCACCCACCACTAAGGCATGCACTGTCTCGATTTGTATCTTCTTCCTTGCGGTGTCTCGATCGAAAGCCGAAAAGACGCACCTCCGTAGTTTAGACAGGCTCATGGCGTTTAGACTGAGTGCCCGGATCATGGTCCGATCAAAATTTGACTGGTCTGCCCTGCACGGCCCGTCGCGTATGAGACCGCTTCCGTAGAACATGAATAAGTCTTTAATGTCACCCATGGCGTACCTAACATAAGTGCATACTGAACCTTCTTAGTACACAACATGCAATAGTTGTACCATCATACAGCCGCTACCACATTATAAGATTTACATGCTAATTTCGTTGTTCTTCCTATAACCTACAAATTCGATTAGTAATTTTTGCTTATTTCTAATTCTAAATTCTTATATAGATCAAATTTCTAATTTATTTCAATTTTTTTGGAATTTTCCTATTTACAGATCTTACTTCAAATTTTGTATGAAAATTAAATTACAATTTTCTTTTATTTTGACTCCTAATTTGTATTATTTTTATTCGGATTAATGCAAAAATCCAATTACTAATTTTCCTTCATTTCTTGTTCTAAATTTATTTTACTTGGGGTTTTACTTACGAATTCATAAGAAATCAAAATACTAGTATTTTCAATTTTATTTTTAATTCTGTTATTTACATAACTTACTTTCGAATTCATATGGAAATTAAATTACAAATTTTCTTTTATTTTACTCTAACTTTGTATTATTTTTGTTCTAATTTTATTCTATGCAAATTTATTTCCTATTTATTTTCAGCACCCAACACATTGTGTCCACTTTTTCCGTAAGCCTACTAACTGTAACATTTTTGTTTCTAATGCAACTACTCTTATCATCACCTACAAATGCTCTCACATAAATACTTATTTTTTTTGACACCTACAAACTGCAATACTACAACTACATGTCTTTACAAAAAACAAACTACAACATATTCTCTACACTATAATACATCATGCTTGATATATGGAAGGTTTGGCACAAATAAACATTGTATTAAAGATTGACATATAGCATCATTCACAAAAACCGGTTTGCCTAATTATGTGCTGATCACATTGATAAAACTATAGTCGCACGGGAATGATAATTACCCTTTCTTGAAGCTCACGAGGCGATCTACAATTTTAGCAATTGTAGAAACTGCTAATTTCAAATGAAAACAACTCAAATTTCCGTATTTGCACACCTTCCTTTCTTCCCTCACTCCCTTTCTCGCTCTGTCTTGGCTCCAATTGCAAATGAGGTTGCTCTTTGTTGTAAAATGTAGGCCGCCCAAACCAATTTATCGCGAGAGTTCGCCGGCGTCAGAAACACTAATTGATCACGGGTGGGGGGCACCATGCACGTAGCATATGCCGCATGCCATGGTGCACGGAAAAAAGCAAAGGCCGGTCGCTGCTTTCGGCTGAGCGATGGGATGTCTATGTGATGATGCGGTCGGGGAGTGCACCTCTGCATGATGATGCGGTCGAGGACCGCACGTCTCGAGTGAATCGTGCGGTCAGGGACCGCATGACTCGGTGAATTTTGCAGTAAAAGAACATACGGACTTTGTGGAACTGGAAGGGTTCCGAGAGAGGGTGCTTATGACTCGACAATTTAGTTATGATATTTCTGCCCATTTTTAATAGTGAAAAATGTTACGAGGTTTTTTTATACATTTGATGCACGGCCTATTGCTTTTGACGGTGATGATCCACACATTGCGGAACGGACGAAGGGTAGGCTTATCTGTTCTTTTCGGCTTGAGTATCTGATTTCTGGTTTATTTTTTATTATTTTTAAATTTTGTATTTTTATAGCTTTTTAGTTTTTTGAGTTTTTTTTACCGTTTCTTTTTCCCGTATTCGTTTGTGTTGTCAGTGATGGGCTAACATGTTTTTTCAATTTTTTAAATTTAGTTACGCCAAATAAGCTATCATTAGATATAGTGTAATTTCAATTAACTACAATGTAATTTTAATTATCAGACAATTTATTTTAATTTAATCAAGTGGTACCTAGCATAAAAAAAAGAAAGTAGAGGGGCAATCTTTATCCATGGGGAGTACAGCATGTTCCAACTACGCTCAATCATGTCTCACTCTCCCTATCGTACTTGCAAAGCCATGTGCTGATGCATGACCAGATGCACGTAATCATCCGTACTAATAAAGTTGATTTCAAAGGCTAGGCTCCGCTCGCTTTAGCAATGACTTCTGATTTCTGTTTTTAATTCACTATTTTTTTAAATTTTATTTTTTTGATTTATTATTTTTTTAGGTTTTTTGTCTTTTTTTGTATTCCTTTATATTATCCATGGTATGCTAACCTATTTTTATTTTTAGTTTTTTTAAATTTAATTACACCAAATAAATCACATCAGTTATGTGAAAAATAAGCCAGCTATTAAAAAAACCGTAAACCACCGTCAATCCGAACACCCCCACATGTCATCATGCCACACGTTATCAGAATAATCTTAGCCGCGTTTAACATGATTAAGACCCTAAATAAATTCACACCCTAAATCTCTTTTTACAGATCCTAATCACGATATAAGGTCCCAAAATAATCATTCCCTCCAACAGATACCCTAAACCAGAAAAACAGTATTAGGAGCCTAGATCATCCTCTATAAGTAGAGAGCGAGAGCCCATTGTCGTAGGGGTGGCCCCCACCTAAACCCAGCAGGCCTGGTAGGAGATTATAAGGCCCAAAATAGGCCATGTGTAATGACATAACTGCCCCCAGAAGGGATAACCGGATGTAAGGGTATAACTGTAAAAGCACTCCTCATGGGTATATATATATGAGTAAGCCATGGGGAAGACCCAGGCCATTACACTTATCTTCATCACTCTCCACTACCATCTCTCTCTGTTTGGTCTGTAGCCACAACAGTTGGCGCCGTCCGTGGGGAGGACGAAGACAAGCCCGAAGACCGAAGGAAAAAGATGGCACCGAAAAAAGCTTCACCAGCGGCGGCGAAGGGAAAGAAGACGGATGGGTCGGAGCAGCGCGTGAACGCCAGGGCTTCGGTGTCGGCCGCCGAAGGAGTTGGCGGCGGCGTACGCGCCGTGGTCGCGGGCGTCGACGCCCGCGCGGCAACGACCGGCCCCGCCAGCGCCGCTACGACGACATCCAACCCCGTCGCCGGCACTGCAACGACAGCCCCCGCCACCCTTGCCGGTAGCGCGGATCCGACGGCCGGGGGTTGCCGCAATGAACCATCCGGCGGATCTGGAGGTCGTGAGGCGATGGTCCCTGCGCCGGCCCGTCCACTGGGCGTTCCGGTGGCCCCAACGACACCTGCGGTGGAAAGCGCCCTACTAGCAGCCCTCAACGCGTTCCAGCGGGAACTAGGGGACCCTCGCGGAGCCGTCCGAGATATACAAGAGGCTCGGAGCCAGCAGGTCGCGCCAGTAGTCGCGCCCGAGCCCACGCCAGAGAAGGTGGACAGTCGCGAAGCCCCCACGTCTAGCCGTGTCCCGCTGAGATGCGTAGATCCGGAATCCCCGCTTTCGGCGGGGCTGCAGCAGGCGGCGTGGCCCGAAGACTTCAGGTTCCCTCGCATCACCGACCCGTACAAAGGCGACACGGATCCTCGCGAGTTCGTGCGCGTGTACGGAACCGCGATCGAGGCCGCGGGCGGAGACGACACCGCGAAGGCGAAGGGACTCCCCCTCGCACTGCACGGAGTGGCGCTCTCTTGGTTTTTTACCATAGAGCCGGGCTCCGTCTACGCGTGGGAGCAGCTTCGCGACCGGCTTCGTAGCAACTTTCAAGGACATCATGTCGAGCGAATCGATGCGGACCAACTCTTCGCTGTGAAGCAGGGACCCTCGGAGACGCTCCGGGGCTACTTCAAGCGCTTCGCCAAGATTCGAGGCCAGGTACACGATGTTAATGAAACCACAGTCGTTAATGCAGCCATACAGGGCCTTCGCCCGGGCCCGATGGCCGAATACAACGCGCGGAGGCCAATCACGACAGTTGCCAAGCTCTTCGACAAAATGTACGAGTACGCACGGGCGGAGGAGGATGCGCGAAGACGCAGCATCACCGCCCTCGGCCTCGCCCATGAGGAGCGCCCCCCGCGCGAGGTCGGGGCGGGTGGTCCCTCCTCGAAGCCGGGCCGTAGCCGAAAGCCCCGAGGAGGCCCTCCCCGCGGCAGTGAGGCCGAGGTACAGGAAGGCTCTTCACGGTGCAGGCCTAAACCTCGGCGCCGCCAGCGCCGGTCCCAGGCGGCCCATCACGCCCTCGCCACCGAGAGCGCCCGCCAAGGACCCGACCCCGCCTCGCGGAGGGGAGTCCGGGGATCGGAGGGCGGATTTGATTACGGCAGTCAACCCCGCGCAGAGCAAGAGCTCCTGCACTATGGCAAGTGGTGCGAGGTACACGGCTACGGCGATCATTACACAAGGGCATGCATCGCGGTGATGGAGCTGCGGAGGGTGACGGCCGGATCTCGGACTCCGCCTCCTCGGCCCCCCGCCGAAGCCCATGTGGGGCACCCAAGGGATAGCCCCATACGGGCCACCGCAACGGAGGGCGCGCAGCATCGCACCGTCAACGTCATCACCGGAGGCTCCTCTTCAAAAGCCCCCGGGGAGCAGCCGCAACTGTGGATGCCGCCCCGCAACATCACCTTCGACTTGAACGACGCCAGGGGCGTGGAGTACCCTCACCAAAACCCTCTAGTCATCCAGGCCCACATAGCATGCTGCGAAGTCAGGCGCGTCCTTGTCGACGGGGGAAGCTCCGCGAACATCTTATTCGCAGAAACCCTCGACCGCATGGCAATCCCCCGAAGCCGGCTGGAGCAGCCAAGAGCTCCACTTCAAGGCTTCGGGGGTCAACCGCTGCAGGCCCTGGGGCACGTGTCCCTTCCTGTCACTTTTCGTCAGGAGGGCAACAAAGGTAACATCCGGACCGAGCATGTCACCTTCGATGTCGTAGATATCCCGCACCCCTACAACGCCATACTGGGGCGACCCGCCATCAACTCTTTCGAGGCAATCCCGCACCACGCCTTTTTGTGTGTAAAGCTCCCGGGCCCGGAGGGTGTCATCACCATCTTCGGCGACCAGGACCTGGCTAGACGCGCCGAAGGCGGCAGCCGCGTCTCGCATCGCCCGGTGCATGCCCTCTCCGGCGCGCCCGGTGATGGGCCCTCCGCTCCCGGGTGGACGCCCAAGCCTCGGCCCGAAGGCGGCGTCAAGAAGATGCCGCTCCAGGCGGAGGGGCAGTTTGTGTCCATTGGCGAGGGGCTCCCACCGGGGGTCGAACGGGAGCTACTCCGAGTGCTTCAGAACAACGTGGACATCTTCGCATGGTCCCCGGAGGACATCCAGGGCGTGGACCGCGCGGTAATTCAGCATCGTTTGGCGGTCCGCCCCGACGCCAAGCCGGTCAAGCAAAGGCTCCGGCGTATGTCGATGGATTGGCAGCAGGCGGCCAAAGCGGAGGTGGCGAAGCTTCTTCGCGTCGGGGTCATCCGCGAGGTCCACCATCCAGAATGGCTCGCTAACCCGGTGCTAGTCAAAAAGGCCAGCGGGGCCTGGCGCATGTGCATCGACTTCACGGCACTCAACAAGGCGTGCCCGAAGGACAACTACCCCTTGCCGTGCATCGATCAGCTGGTTGACGCCACTGCTGGGTGCGAACTAATGAGTTTTCTGGACGCCTATTCCGGCTACCACCAGGTATACATGGCCGAAGACGACGAGGAGAAGACCAGTTTCATCACACCACTTGGGACGTTCTGCTTCGTCAGAATGCCCTTTGGCTTGAAGAACGCAGGCGCTACCTTCACCCGCCTCGTCGCCATTGCCCTGGCCGCCCAGCTCGGGAGGAACGTTGAAGCCTATGTCGATGACGTGGTGGTCAAAACTCGGCAACTTGCTCTACACGGCCGGGACCTCCAGGAGACCTTCGACAACCTCCGGAAGGCGGGCATCAAGCTCAACCCCGACAAGTGTGTCTTCGGGGTACAGGCGGGCAAACTCCTAGGTTTCCTCGTGTCCGGGCGGGGCATCCAGGCGAACCCCGACAAAGTAGACGCCATCCTGGGTATGGAGCCGCCCAAGACAACGAGGGAGGTCCAGAGGCTGGCGGGCCGCATGGCAGCATTAAGCCGCTTCCTATCCAGGGCGGCGGAGCGGGGCCTGCCGTTTTTCAAGACACTCCGCGGGTGCGATGGATTTCGTTGGGACGGAGACTGCGCGAAGGCCTTCAACGAGCTCAAGCAGCACCTGGCAAGCCTCCCCACTCTGGTCGCCCCAGCACCAGAGGCTCCCCTCCTGCTCTATCTGGCCGCGTCAGCTACCGCGGTCAGCGCCGTCCTCGTCTTAGAGGAAGGCGCCATGCAGCGGCCCGTCTACTTTGTCTCCGAAGCCCTCCAAGGCGCCAAGACAAGATACACGGAGCTTGAGAAGCTCGCCTACGCGCTGGTCATGGCCTCCAGGAAGCTTCGGCATTATTTTATGGCTCACCCGATCACAGTGCCTTCCTCATTCCCCCTGGTAGAGATGCTACACAACAAGGAGTCCACAGGGCGTATCGGTAAATGGGCCGCCGAGCTCGCCCCCTTCTCCTTGACGTATGCTTCGTGGACGGCAATTAAATCCCAAGTCCTGGCGGATTTTCTCGCCGAATGGACCCCGCCGGCCCAACCCGGCCAGACGCACGATGACCCCGTCTGGACGCTCACAATAGACGGAGCTTATAGCGTCGCCGGCGCGGGCGTAGGGGCGGTGATCATCACGCCCGAGGGATAGCGTTTGCTGTACTCGGCGCGCCTTGCCTTCTCCGCCACCAACAACACGGCTGAATACGAGGCACTGCTCTTTGGCCTGGCGAAACTCAAGGCAGTCGGTGCGAGACGGGTGTTGGTCCGCACCGACTCGCGCTTGGTGGCCGGCCATGTGGACAAGTCATATCAAGCCAAGGACCCTGAGTTGGCCAAGTACCTCGCGGCGGTACGGGCGAGGGAAAGGCACTTTTTGGGTGTCACCGTCAAAGCCATCCCCCGGGCGGAGAATGAGCAAGCCGACGCCCTCGCCAAGGCGGCCAGCCAGCAACTGCCCCCCTGAGGGGGCATTCTACGAGGTGTTAGCAAAGGCGGCCATCGCGCAGGACAACCGGGACGCGGCACTTGTCCACCGCATTGGTCGGCCAGGAGATTGGCGAGAGCCCATTTTCAATTTCTTACAAGGCCTCGCCGAGCCGGAGGACCCTGCCGAGCTGCGACGATTGCAGCACCGCGCACGGTCCTTCCAGGTGTTCGAAGGGACACTCTACAAGAAAGGGGTTTGCGCGCCGCTCCTGCGCTGCCTCTCGACTGAGGAAGGAAAGGAACTCTTGGCGGAAATCCACGCGGGCGTATGCGGATCCCACCTGGCGCCGCGCTCATTAGTCGGCAAGGCGTTCAGACAAGGCTTCTACTGGCCGACTGCCATCACCGACGCCCAGGACCTCGTCCGTCGGTGCCAAGGGTGCCAGTGGATGGCACGCATCATCCGCAGGCCCCCGACAAGCCTCAACCCAATTCCCCCGGTGTGGCCACTGGCGCGCTGGGGTCTCGATATAGTAGGACCACTTGCCCGAGCTCCAGGGGACCTCCGGTTCGTGGTAGTCGCGCTGGAGTATTTCTCCAGATGGCCGGAAGCGATCGCTCTGGCCAAAGTAACTTCTGCGGCCATACAGCGCTTCCTATGGCAAAACATCATCTATCGCTTCGGTGTACCTCGGGAGCTCACGGTCGACAATGGCCTGCAGTTCGACGCCGCCCTCTTCAAAGATTATTGTGACAGCATGGGCATCACCCTCCGATTCGCCTCGGTAGGGCATCCCCAGTCCAACGGGGCGGTCGAACGGGCGAATGGCGCCATATCTACCGCCATGAAAAAGCGCCTGGTGGGACTGCCGAAGGGCAAGTGGCCAAGCGAGCTTCACAGCGTTCTATGGTCGCTTCGCACAACGGTAACGCGCCCGACGGGATTCACGCCGTTTAAGCTCCTCTTCGGTGACGAAGCGGTGACGCCCGAGGAAATCAAGGCCGGATCGCGAAGGGTCCTCGTCCAAGCACCCGAAGAGAAGCGCCGTGTGTCCTTGGACCTCCTCGACGGGATACGGGCAGACGCAGCCCACCATGTCGAGAAGTACGCACGGCACACAATGCGTACTCGGGACCGCTCTATATGCCCGCGGGGGTTCAAGCCTGGGGATCTCGTCCTCAGAGTGGCGCTCCAGGCGGAAACCGTTGGCAAGCTGGAGTCCAAGTGGGAAGGCCCGTACATCGTAACGGAGGCATTGCCAAAGGGGGCATACCGCTTCGCCACGCTTGAAGGACAAGCCTTCCGGCACACATGGAACGCGGACAGGTTGCGGCGGTACTATGCCTAGAAGCAGCACAGCAGGCGTAGAGCCATCAGCCCGTTGTTAGGCGATGCTCGCCCGCGCAAACGGGAGTTCAATAAAGGTTGCTGTTCCAAGAGCATCCCCTGTCCGCGCTAAGCAGAACAAAGTCCACAGACTTTAAATAAGACGTAGCGTCGAGCCTAGCTCCGCACGCGAGAGTCTGCGGACTATAAATAAGACGTAGCGTCGAGCCTAGCTCCGCACGCACCAGTCCACGGACTTTAAATAAGACGTAGCGTCGAGCCTAGCTCCGCACGCGAGAGTCTGCGGACTATAAATAAGACGTAGCGTCGAGCCTAGCTCCGCACGCACCAGTCCACAGACTTTAAATAAGACGTAGCGTCGAGCCTAGCTCCGCACGCGAGAGTCTGCGGACTATAAATAAGACGTAGCGTCGAGCCTAGCTCCGCACGCACCAGTCCACGGACTTTAAATAAGACGTAGCGTCGAGCCTAGCTCCGCACGCGAGAGTCTGCGGACTATAAATAAGACGTAGTGTCGAGCCTAGCTCCGCACGCACCAGTCCACGGACTTTAAATAAGACGTAGCGTCGAGCCTAGCTCCGCACGCGAGAGTCTGCGGACTATAAATAAGACGTAGTGTCGAGCCTAGCTCCGCACGCGAGAGTCTGCGGACTATAAATAAGACGTAGCGTCGAGCCTAGCTCCGCACGCACCAGTCCACGGACTTTAAATAAGACGTAGCGTCGAGCCTAGCTCCGCACGCGAGAGTCTGCGGACTATAAATAAGACGTAGTGTCGAGCCTAGCTCCGCACGCACCAGTCCACGGACTTTAAATAAGACGTAGCGTCGAGCCTAGCTCCGCACGCGAGAGTCTGCGGACTATAAATAAGACGTAGCGTCGAGCCTAGCTCCGCACGCACCAGTCCACGGACTTTAAATAAGACGTAGCGTCGAGCCTAGCTCCGCACACGAGAGTCTGCGGACTATAAATAAGGCGTAGCGTCGAGCCTAGCTCCACACGCACCAGTCCACGGACTTTAAACAAGACGTAGCGTCGAGCCTAGCTCCGCACGCACTCTGCGGAGTATAAATAAGACGTAGCGTCGAGCCTAGCTCCGCACGCACTCTACGGAGTATAAATAAGACGCAGCGGGGGGACGCCTCCGCGCGCACTCCCCGGAGTATAAAGAAGACGTAGCGTCGAGCCTAGCTCCGCACGCGCGAGTCCCCGGACTATAAAGAAGACGTAGCGTCGAGCCTAGCTCCGCACGCACTAGTCCACGGACTTTAAATAAGACGTAGCGTCGAGCCTAGCTCCGCACGCGCGAGTCCCCGGACTATAAAGAAGACGTAGCGTCGAGCCTAGCTCCGCACGCACTAGTCCACGGACATTAAATAAGACGTAGCGTCGAGCCTAGCTCCGCACGCGCGAGTCCCCGGACTATAAAGAAGACGTAGCGTCGAGCCTAGCTCCGCACGCACTAGTCCACGGACTTTAAATAAGACGTAGCGTCGAGCCTAGCTCCGCACGCGCGAGTCCCCGGACTATAAAGAAGACGTAGCGTCGAGCCTAGCTCCGCACGCACTAGTCCACGGACTTTAAATAAGACGTAGCGTCGAGCCTAGCTCCGCACGCGCGAGTCCCCGGACTATAAAGAAGACGTAGCGTCGAGCCTAGCTCCGCACGCACTAGTCCACGGACTTTAAATAAGACGTAGCGTCGAGCCTAGCTCCGCACGCGCGAGTCCCCGGACTATAAAGAAGACGTAGCGTCGAGCCTAGCTCCGCACGCACTAGTCCACGGACTTTAAATCGTAGCGTTGAGATTCGCCTCCGCACGCGCCACTCCACGGAGTATAAACGAGATGCGCAGACCTGCCCTCCGCGTTCGGCGGCAGGTAACACCAAGCATAAAAGTGCTACTTGGTTCCATTGATAAAGCAAAGGGGTTACATGGTCACAAGCGTAAGAACCAGTACATCATCCCCCTGCCCCACCTGACCAGCCGCTCAGCTTTGGCGCGGTACAGACGAGCTCGCGCCGCCGTCGCCGCGGCGCTGAAGGACCCCTTCAAGCCACTGGAGGAGGTCCACCTCCTGGCGCTCGCGTTGCAGGCCTCCGAGATGAGGACGCTTGCCCTCAGCCGGTCCTTTGACGAGGCCCGCGTTCGGGAGCGGAGGGCTCTGGAAGCCAGCCTCCGCGAAGCAAACACTGCCCTCGCCGCGATGGATGAAGAACTCCGCGCGCTGGAGGACGCCCTGGCGGCGGCGGCGAGGTCGCAAAATATCTCCGGGCGAGGGAGGAAGTCCGAACGAGCGAGACCCGGCCCCAACACGCCAGGATTTATCGCGGCCACGACCACGTCAGCAGCAGTGGACACCGGCAGGGCATCCTGCACGAGGCTCCCGACTTCGCGCATACCTCCGCTGCTCGATCCTTCGCCACGTACGGGAGACGTCATCTCGCCTGATATCGGCAGAATGAGCGAGCAGATCGGAGAGAGTCTCGCGAAGTCAGGTGAAGAAAGGGACTCACACCTACCTCTTGCACCGCTCGTCACGGTAGGAAGTGGCGCCGGGTCGACCACCCAGGGGGAGGCGGGTGCCTCGACGGTCGGGGAGAAGGTCTTCTCGGCCGCGCCAGCCGCCGTAATCCCGCGGCAAGGCCCCGCAACAGCGTATCGACTCCTCGTTGGTGGCGGGGACTGCGTCCGAAGGCGTTTCGCCTGCGGTGGCACAGGCGATTCTTCCGCGGTAGAACCAGCTCCGGTCGACGTCGCCCCCACGGTTTCCTCTTTAGAGGGCACGTCCTCGTCGGCCGCTACGGTTGATAACGCACCGTCCCCCATGGTTTGCTCGCCAGGGACGACGCCACCCCCCGGGTTGACGGGTTCCAACTCAGCGGTGGCCGCGAGCCCGAGCACGGGCTCGTGGGCGTCGGCAGAAAGTACCGGGAGATCCGCGGCGGTGCGCCCCTCCGAAGCAGTGTGGCCAGGCCCACCGCCGGTCGCACGCCCCGTCTCAGCTGAGCTAGCCGCCGGGGGGGCTGCCGGGTCGCATACGGCAGCCGGGGAACGGGCCCGGCGTCGCGAAGACAGCCCCCCGCAGGGCTATCACCGTCCTGAGCGCCTGGGGTCCCGGCGGGAAGCTCTTCCGGCACCACGCGCTCGGGCACGGCAATGCCTACAGCCTCGCAGGTGCGATTTATCCGCCCCTACTTAGCCGCCTTGACCGCGGCCTCGCGAGCCCGGTGCTCCTTAAGCGTGTACGGGCCGAGGAGCGCCGCAACCGCGCGCTCCGCATCTTCTAGCCGAGTCACTACGCAGGAGATCACGTCAGTTAGGCGGAAGCCAAACATATACAATGGCGCGATGGGCGACTTACAAGGGGCGGAGGGCGGAAGCACCCGAGACACACATGGATCGAACCCGTCCTCGCGGGGGCCATTCGGCACAACATACTTCCCCCGGGAGGAGAGTGGCGCCGCCCCATGCATCGTGAACTCCTCGGCTAGGTCGCGCAAGCTCATTCGACGGGCGACACCGACGAGGCTCTGTAGCTTTCGCGTGTCGTCAATCTCCGCCTTCAGACTCGGCGTCCTGTTAAATGAGATCGGCCCACCTCGGCACTGCATTCTGCTCTTGTCGGTCACGGTGTAATAGAACCACCACCGCGTCCAGCCGGACGCCCACTGCCCTGGCGAGGCTGACACAGGGAACAACGTCGCGTAGGACGCCCGGAGCACGAAGTCCACACCGCCGAAGTTGGACACCGCCCCGCCAACCTTTCTGGGTCGACAGTGTGCGTCGTGCAGGGTGGCGAATAAGCTCGCGCTGGGGCGCCACCCCTCTGTCTGCATCGCCCACGCGAAGACAGCTAGGCGGAGTATCGCGTGTGGCGTCAGCTGGGCTAGCTCCAAATCGTAGGCCTGCAGGACTTAGCCCACAAACAGCGTGGACGGCATCCAAAGGCCAGCATCGAAGAACGCAACGAAAACAATTGCCTCCAGGGCCCCGGGCTTCGGCTCCGTCTCGTCCCTGTGGGGTAAGCGAGCCCCATTGCGATCCACGATCTTCCCCTCATCCACGAGTCGCTGCAGCGTCCCTTCCGTCATGCGGCTCTTCCCCAGCACACGGGAGCAGGAGCCTCCCGAGTGCTCCATCGCGTTCCACCGCTTGTTGGCGCGCGAGCTCCCTCGCGGCACCAGTTTGTACTCTTGGGAAGGATGGGTCGCCTCGCCCTGGCTAGGCAAGGAACCGCTGCGGGGGTGGTAGGTGCCGTCGTCGTGGCTAGCCATCGCTCTTCGCGACAAGGGAAGAAGAAGAAGCAGGCAAAGGAGCAACTGGCGTGACAATTAGCACGGGCGCAAGCGAAGCGGCAGATCAAAAAGCAAAACGCGAAAGGGTGCCTCCACCTTAAGACTAGCACCTTATAAAGGCCGCTCGCCTGCCTTGTGGCTCAACGCACTGACGGATCAAATTCCCAGCGATTCGGCTGTCCAAGATTTAGAAAGAAGAACCGCCGGACCTAGAGGGCCGCGCCTGGTAGGTGGCCAAGCAGCGCACTACGAGACTGCAAGGTCACAACAGCCCCGGAGCGCAACCATACTGGCGCGCGTCTACTTCGACTAGGCGCCAGCTTCGCTGCCACCTGTTCGAAGGGTAGGGGACGGAGCGCGCGCGTCTACTTCGACTAGGCGCCAGCTTCGCTGCCACCCGTTCGAAGGGTAGGGGACGGAGCGCGCGCGTCTACTTCGACTTGGGCGCCAGCTTCGCTGCCACCCGTGCGAAGGGTAGGAGACGGAGCGCGCGCGTCTACTTCGACTAGGCGCCAGCTTCGCTGCCACCCGTTCAAAGGGTAGGGGACGGAGCGCGCGCGTCTACTTCGACTTGGGCGCCAGCTTCGCTGCCACCCGTTCGAAGGGTAGGGGACGGAGCGCACGCGTCTACTTCGACCTAGGCGCCAGCTTCGCCGCCACCCGTTCGAAGCGTAGGGGACAGAGCGCGCGCGCCTACTCCGACTTGGGCGCCAGCTTCGCTGCCACCCGTTCGAAGGGTAGGGGACGGAGCGCGCGCGTCTACTTCGACTAGGCGTCAGCTTCGCTGCCACCCGTTCGAAGGGTAGGGGACGGAGTGCGCGCGTCTACTTCGACTTGGCGCCACCCTCCGCTACCACCATCCCAGACTTCAGGCTCCCCAACCACAAGCTTGGAGGAGTTCACAGGCCACAGGGGACGGAGGGGGCCAAGGACTCGACGACATGGCTTCGGCCCTGTGAAGCCCTTCACCATGAGAGGCTCCTGTCGTAGGGGTGGCCCCCACCTAAACCCAGCAGGCCTGGTAGGAGATTATAAGGCCCAGAATAGGCCATGTGTAATGACATAACTGCCCCCAGAAGGGATAACCGGATGTAAGGGTATAACTGTAAAAGCACTCCTCATGGGTATATATATATATGAGTAAGCCATGGGGAAGACCCAGGCCATTACACTTATCTTCATCACTCTCCACTACCATCTCTCTCTGTTTGGTCTGTAGCCACAACACCCATTTTTTGGATGTGTTCTATTTTTGGGAGTCTATTTGGGAATCTGTTGGAGCTACTTTTTACCCTTCAACTCTAAAATTTAAATATTAAGAGCCATATAGAGTATCTCTTGGAGATGCTCTTAGGAATGAACTATCTTCCCTCCATCTCTCGGTCGAATTTAATTTAATAATTTGTACAAATAGTCCTCCCTCGAATGATTTTTATATTGTGGTTTGACTTGGCACAGTCTCCAAAAATAAACTTTGACCGTTCATATCTTTTATGATATATTTTTAATAATTACAAAACTAAGATTATATGAAACTATATTCAAATACAAATCTAACCACACTACTTTTGTATCACTAAACCTATAGATTGTTGATCAAACATTACAAAGTTTAAATCTTAAAATACGCGGATGTCTCATAAAAATCAATGGAGGGAATATATGCCTCGTATGAATCTCCGCAGCAACTTGAGGGACATCTGCCTAATTCTTCGGCGAGGGTTACACAACTTTCTCCCTTCCAAATAGCATGTAAGATAATAGATATACACATGCAGCTTAATATAGGGACTATTTTATATAGGGACTATTTTTTTATGTGGTTTATATCTTTTAGCTATAAATTATTAGTATAATAAATAATAATTGCTAAAAAATTTAAAACTAAAACTCACTTAAAAACTAAAAAGAATTAGCCATATCACCAACCATTCGATCAGTAGGTAGTTATGAATTCGGCTTGTCAGTGGTAAAAGGCATGGAGAAAAGTAGAGCCTGCCAAGGCCGCCCAAGGCCAGAAGGCACTTCCATGTGGCACTGTGATGACAGGTCCTGTATGGTATGTATTATATGTGCACTGGCCTAACCTAGACGGAAGGATAACTAAAAACCAAATTATAACCGGCGAACTCTACCAATAGGGTGCCCTACTCCAAGGGGTGCCTTCCATAGCTTTGTCAACTTACTTTCTCAAATCCCAAGTCTAACGGTTGAAGCAATACACATCATATCACCTGTCTTAGGCCCTGTTTGGATCTCTTGATTAATTTTTAGTCACCTAAAGTTTAGATCTAGTCTATCCAAACAGGTGAACTAATATCTGGACTAATTTTTAGTTCATCCCCAACTAGCTATTAGTTCATTAGTTGGCAAATGTGAACTAATTGTGGACAAAAGGTGGTACCAAACAGCAAAAGACGAAAATACCCCCGCTACCCTTTCTCTCCACATACAACACACTAACAAATATAGAGATATAAATGTCTTTACCCATGAAAGTCACCACTATTGTAGCGAGCAGAGGCTCTCTGGAGCATCAGACTATCGATCGCACTGTTTATTTTGATTTGTTGTTTTGTACGTTAACACGTTCTCCCATACAAGTGGTGGATCATTACTTTTTTCTAATTGTACATTGTCAAAACATATTAAAGTATAATGATATCAAAATACTTTTGATAATAAATCCATCTGTTAATATTGTTTTCATGCGGCATATATAAATACTCTGATAATAAATCCATCTATTAATATTGTTTTCATGCGGCATATATAAATACTTTTGTATATAGTAGTGTCAATTTTTTTTGCTAAATGCTTTCTAGGACAACGAAAAGAAAAGATCAAAGGGAGTATACCATTGTGCTTCAGTGCTTGTTTGCCGGATCACTACCGCATAGGATGTTCCATTTCCCCAATAAGCAGCTAGCTTTTGATTCAAAAGGAGCGTAAGAAGATAAGAATGATGGATGAGTGCATGGCTCCATGCAACTTGTGCCTACACGAGTTAGGGTTAGTTTTCGATCTTCACAATTGTGGCTAGAGGATTTAGGGGTTTAGGGTCGAAGATTCCAATTGGTGACTTGAAATGCCATGTTCGAAAAGCTAGAATTGAATCTCTCCTAGTGCATGGTCCCCTTCACCGGAATGATTGGTGGTCTAGTACTATCTATAGAGAACGAATGTGAAATGCTCTAGCTTAGATGTAGGGCACGCGTCACGGCGTCAGCCCAATAAAACTAAGCAAAAGATGAATAATTGCACAACTTTTCACTTGGCAAATCCATAAACTTGCAAGCATGCCATTCATGCCGTTTATGGCAAATCCATAAACTTGCAAGCATGCCATTCATGCCGTTTATGCCTTTCATGCCTTTTGGATTTGCCAAGTGAAAAGTTGTACAATGGTATGAGCTAGTTACTAGCTCTAAGCTAACTTCTCCAATGATATTAACTTTTAGCACATAGCTCATAACATGAATAGTCCCACATGACATCCTCATATAATCTTGGAATGTGTGTATGAGACTAGCTCTTGATCAAGAGCTAGCTTTTCTCTCTCTTCTATTAAAATATGAAATAATATGTTTAGAGCTAGCTCATAAATCACCATTGGACATGCCCTTAAGGGAACTAGCTTTGGAAGACATTTCGAAAAATTTACCACTTTTAGCTTTGTAGGAAGATAGATTGTGTTAATTTAGCTCGTTTGAAAAGGTAATTTTGCATGAACCTCTACTTAATCACTTGAAAAATGTATGCATGGCCTGTATTAGAAATGTATAAAATTCCTACTACTATTCCCAGAATTTTAGTAGCGTGATATATTTATTTAGATATTAAGCCAATATGAAGGCCTCATTGAAGACTTCACAGAATTTTAGGACCGAGATGTATTGTACAAAGGACTTGTGTGAAAAATTTGAAGTATACGGAGGTCTTCCATGGAATGCATGACGGAATAAATTTTAGGGCCCCTTTAATTCGTAGGATTCTAAAAATACAGGAATAAAAAAGAAGGTGGCCAGGGGGAGAGACGTCCCCTGATTTTTCTTCTGATTTTAATTGGTGAAGGCTAAAACCCAAGTCGACTAAGTGGGGAGCTCCCATTCTAGCCATTCCCCCAGGAAAGCTTCTTAAAAAAATGCAGGAATGGAAAAAACACGACAATATGATAGAAATACATGTACAAAACAGAGTATTTGAAAACATGGGAATTTTGCAGGATTGGACGTTTGGAACGCAGGAAGAGGAAGAGCATATGAATTTTGGAGTAACTAGTATTCGCATTTGTTCTTGGTGACATGTGTAGCATATTTTGCCTCGATCCTACCTGTAGGAACAAAAAAAAAAGACTTCTCGGTGGATGTTAATTTTTCTACGTTTTTCCTTTGAGACCGAATGCAAAAGATTTTTTTTGTTTTTCCTTTGCTTCATTCCAACAAATCAAGTGGTGCTACAGTAACTGTTAGAAATAATCTTAACTTAAAGTTTAAGACGTAGTAGAGTCCGTCTCCGTGTGTAACTCAAGTTGAAGTTGTGTCTAACTTGAAGTCCGAATACATATACTATTAGGAGATTATTAGCCTCTATATTGAGAAGGCTTGTAGCTAATTTTGTGAGAAAAAGCAAAAGAAAAAGGGGGAGCAATTAAGAGAATAGAGAAATTCAGAAATTCTCTTGTGTTCTCTCAGTTTATTTACGATGTATGCATTTTTTTCCCAGATCAAAGTTTTAACAAGTGATATCAGAGCCTAGGCGAGAACCGAGTCGCTGGAAAAAATCATGTCAGCGATTTCTATTTCGTGCTTGTCTCGCTCAGTGCTCCGAGGCGAGCGTCGCCTTCCCGTCCATCATTGCAAGACAGCAAGTTTTTTATTGCACCAGGATAGTAAGAAGAGCAAAAAGGCAGAAGCTCCTGAATGTGAAGACAAGGGTGTTGCTTCACAAGGGAAGAGGTGGTTTAGCAAGAAGCCCTGAATCAGGCTATGAAAAAGAAAAAGCAGACGCAGGCCCTTGTCTCCCGTCGGAAGCGCATGTAGATGAGCCTTTTCTCTAAAGGTAACAATTGATAGCGAGGCTATTAAATTTTTCTTCGGCAATTACGAGCAGCGCTAGGCATTCTGTTCTTTTGTGCATACCAGCCACACGGAGACCGACTCGCAAGCTGGAGCTGAAAGTAGTTATGTTTTCGTTTTCGTCTCCGAGTCAAAAGCAACAGTAGCGCTAATAAAAGACGTCAATTGACGGTAACAGAGAGTGCAGAGACAAGGAGCAATAAGTCACCAAGAAAAAAAGAGAAAAACAATGTAGTTTTTTTCCGATCCAAGAGCCGCTTCAAAGAAGTCCAAGATCTTGATTCGTGCTCAAGATCATGTCCCGTTCTCCGAGCAGTGGTGTCACTGGTGACGAGGCATCATCCAGTATGATGGCAAAAGAGAGTTCTACTGTCTTGTTGTATTATACGATGCTCACGATGAGCAATTATGCAGATTGGGCATTCAAGATGAAGGTGTCATGAAGGCTCAAGAAGTGTGGGACGCGATCGAGAACAGCAACGTTGATGTGCGTAAGGATCAGATGGCATTGGCGGTCATCTATCAGGGCATCTCAGAGGAGACGCTCTTCCTATTGGCCGAAAAGGAGACGGCCAAAGCCGCGTGGGAGGTGTTGAAGATGATGCATCTTGGCGCCGATCGTGTGAAGGAAGCAAAGGTACAAACTCTCAAGACCAAGTTTGAGGTGCTGCGTATGCAGAAAACGGAGTCGATCAATGACTTCGCTATCCGGTTGATGGTCATCGTCAACAAGAGTCGAGCCCTTGGCGAGAAGGTAGAAGAGTTGTACGTAGTGAAGAAATTTCTTCATGCTATTCCCTTATAGTTTCTCTCAATTGCTTCGGTCATAGAGTAATTTGGAGACCTAAAGATAATGACCATGGAGGAGGTCATTGGTCGTCTTAAGGTGTAGAGGAATGCATCAACGGCAATAGTAACAAAGGCGATAGACAGCTCTTGTTGACTCATGCTGAGTGGAAAATCCAATCATTGAAGCGTGAAGGCAAGAACACTTCTAGGGGTGATGGCGAAGGCCGTCAGCATCGAAAGTTTGATAAGGCAAAAGTGAGGTGTTATAATTGTAACAATTATGGACACTTTGCTTCAGAATGCCCCAAATCGAAGATGAAGAAAGTGTTTCTTGCTGAAGTGCTCAGCGATGATGAATCAACAGTGCTCTGATGATGAGTTGAGTCAGGGACGTTGAGAAGATGTGTCACCGTCCAAACTCAAGCAAGGTGAAAAGGAATCGGAATGTTGAGGAGATGTGTCACCATTTTGTGAGAAGTATGAATTTAGTTAGTCATAGTTGAAACCGACTGCCTCAATGTTTTAGAATCTTCGTATCCGGATGGACCCATGCCAGCTGAGTTGAGTTCCTACATTTAGCTTGCATGTAGAACGCTTCATGTGGAGGCGTGGCTGGTAGTTCATAATGCATTGAGACTAAAACTAGAGTATGTCAAGTCAAGATTAAGGGGGAGATTACGCGGGTAAAATTTTGTAGTGGAGGATGCATTATGGGCATCCCCTAATGTCTTAATCTCTACGTTGGGGCTTCTCAAGAGGGACGGTCTTAAAAACATCATTAATCATGTCCACCTGAACCTTTATGAAACCGGTCCCTACTTGTACACCGTGCACCAGCGTCCCTAACAGCAATGGATACTCCATCCCCTTCCCAGCGTCAACGGGAATAGAGCCAACAAACCTGACTCTAAGGATGCAAGGCATGGGCTCCTACATAACGACACAAGATGAGCTAAGGCGTCCACCAGAGAGATCAATGTAGCATTCTAAAGAGGTACATTACCTGAATATCGTCGATAGGTAAGTGGGCATCGCTATGTTCAGTAATTGGTATGGATGCTCAGCTACTACGACGTTGAGGGGGACTGGGTACCGCAGTAGTAGGGGTGGGTTGCGATTGGTTGCGGACTTATCTCAGTTCTTCCCTCAATGAATCTATCTCTCCTCGAAGTGAGGCAGTCTGCTCTTGAAGTGAGGCAGATAGTTGTTCCTCAAGTTGAGCATGAAGCTCCTATTTTATTTGTTCATTGCGGTATGCCTTAGATCTCTTCCTACTCCTATATGTCTCGAAGTAATATGGAAATCCGTGCCTCCAAGATACGTAAACCCCCAAGCCTCGTGTGTGACCTGGGTGCTCCTTGTTTCTCAAGGCCTGTGATAGTAAATCTCTCTTCCTGTATTCTTGAAAGGATCCACGAGAAGATTCGGTAGTTAATGATTGCTGCAAGAGGCAATTAATCATGTTATTTTTGAACCCATGAAGTTCAAGAGGTGTTAACAAATATGTAATTTAACATATCTTACCAGGCGTTGGGACACTTCCTCATCTGCGGGGTTTTTGAAGGAGACACCCGAAGATGTGGTTGATGACCTCGCTCTTAACCAATTTCTAGCGTGCTCGTTTGCAATCCTGGCAAATGGCGAAGAGGCCTCCGATTGGATTGTGACCTCGTCCTGCATCCTCCACTACAAAATTTTACCCGCGTACCCAGCGGTGCCGAGTCTATGAGGGTGAGTGTTTTGTGACTGGAGAGCCTTGTGCGCTGCACTTTGTTGTTCAAATTCGGTCGTTGTCTTCATCTGCACAAAGGCCTCCCATGTTTCCAGCGACATGAAAGAATACCTCGTGAAGGGCGTGAGATCCTTGGCCACGTACTGCGTGATAAAAGTGCTCTTAAAATTCTTCTATGCTTTTCCCATTGCGAGGAACACGTGCCATTGCACGAGTCCCTGTACTTCTGGTGGGATCTCGAACAAATTTGTAATTCCCTTCCATAGCTGATTTTTCTGATCGTTTGCCAAATGTTTCCAGCTTGGTATGGTGGTGAGGACCCGTTGCCTTCCAATTATCCTGCAGGTAGTCCAAAATGATGCCACTGCTTTCATCGGTTGCAGAGGGACCCCATCCGGAGAGACCACCGTGATGGTCATTCGGCCCTCTGGCCTTTTCGATACTCCTTGGCCACGCTTAGTTTTCCTAATCTTGGGAGCGTGAGACCGAGACGACGACGACGAAGATTGTGTGGACGCCATATCTCTTCTAAGAAAAAACTAATTGCAGTGAGCTATGGCTTTCCAAATAGACCTTAGCTAACAAGTGCAGCATATATCATGAAGTTCTAAAGGTCATAAAATAAAGTTCTATGAAGCAAACGACACACACCAGTGTATCCAGTTCATTGAACTGGACACACTGGACTGTATCACTAGCTGCATGCCTTTTGAAGGTCTATTGGCATATATTATTTCTACAAGGTCCTTTTGGTACAGTAACATGCCATTCCAAATATATCTTGTAGCTAACAAGTGCAGCATATATCATGAAGTTCTAAAGGTCATAAAACAAAGTTCTATGAAGCAAACGACACACACCAGTGTATCTAGTTCATTGAACTGGACACACTAGAGTGTATCACTAGATTCATGCCCTTTTGTAGAGACCTGAATATACAAATTCGGACTCTCCTGTGTATTCTGCACTAGTCCAGGATCACGCTAATGCACACAGTATAAACAAAGATGAAATATCGAACATATCACGATTTACCAAGAAAAGACTTAAATATTATTAATAATTATCAGAGTACGACCTTATGGCCAAGCTTACAATTAATAGCCTGAAAGGCTTAAAAAAACTAGCAGCAGAAAACCAGAAATAAGTGTAGTAGCCATTCGACATGCCCACAGGCAATCGACTGGGGAGCAAAGTCCTAATCTGCGAAGTCGTCGAAGTATCCTCCTTCTAGTAGCTCCTGCTGATCTGGTCCTTCTTCCTCAACTGAGCAAATATGGATGAAGCCGTGAGTACATAGAGTACTCAGCAAGTCGTTTGTAACAAAGAGCGCAATATAGTATGCAAGGCTTACCAAAGGATGGCTGAAAGGTTAATTTTGCAGAAAGCAACAATTTAAAGTAAATACAATAAATAGATTGAAAAGCGAACTTTGTAAATGATAATAAATAAGTAACCAAAGGAATTGAGACCAACCACAAGTGAACTGACCATTCACCCAAGGAATCCACCATGAACCAAGATCCATGAAATGAACCACCAGTGAACTAACCATTCACTCTCCAACTTAACCCAACTAGGTTTTTATGAAAACTCTACCCCTCGTGTGAAAACACCGAGCATTGTCCTTAAATGTACCCAGGCGAAACATCCACATCCCTGAAGTGTTAACCACACTTCTCCCCTTTACTGCACGATCATTCGCCCAAGTGAAAACCAAGTTTGTATAACCAACACCAATGACACTACCCATGTCAAGGCACACAAATTTTTATAACTGTGGTTGACCACCACGTTCCAGTATATCATTAAGTCAAAGTTAATTAACACATGTGATGATAGACCCAACGTACTAATAATAAGCATGGCTAAGCAAATTAAGCGTACAACCCATGTGACAACTAATATTGTATCACTAAATAATTATCCATCCTATGGTGACAATAGAATCATGGTATTCAAATTACCAAGGAGGAAATAATCAATTAGGTCATTAACTACCAATACAAGGGTTTGGTAATAAAATAGCGATGCATGATAATGTAAAACAAAGTAATACATAATAGATTTGAAAACCAGGTTCAACATGATCAAATGACACGACTTGCCTTGGCCTTGCTCAGTTAGGAATTCTTGATCTTCAAATCCTGCTTCAGCTTCTTCGAACGTGTGATCTAACGAGAGAGAAAACCAGATGAAACACAAAAATAAAATCAAATAAAATCCAAATAAACTACAAAAACTACAAAATTAGAACCAAAAAATAGAGCTCAATTTTAGATGATTTTAGGAAAAAGAATCGGATCAATTGGAGTTCGGACGAAGGAGAACGAGAGATCTAAAGTTTGCCGGGCGAGAAAATACTGGAAAATAGCAAAAGTTACTGTTTATCCGAGAGCAGCACTTTTGTAGAGAAGGCTAGCACCGGCGAGAGGAGACATGGGAGATGAATCCAACTAGCAAAATGGGTTGTTAGGGATCTAAGGCACACATAGGAAGCGGCGGCACGCCAAACGGAGAACGATGACGGCCCGGGCGGCTACAATGACATGGGTAGGAGAGAGGATTAAAAATTGGGCATAGGACATGTAGAAGTAGGGTGAGCACGGGCTAGGACGCGGCTTGACGAAGCTAGAAAAATTGTTGGCTCGGCTGGAAACCCACCGGAGATGTCGCAAACGACGTTTGAACGACATCGGGAAGGAAAAGGAAAAGCTTAATATCTTGGTGCTCGGTGAACGAAATCTAAAACCACTTGGAGGGTAGCTACCTGGGATGGTTTGGCACGATATGACGTGAACGGATTGGTGAAAATATCACCGGATAGATGGGGGACACGTGATGCCATTGGCGGCCATGGCGAGGTTCGGAGGCAAAAATTTGTGGAGGCTTTCTGGGGAAAAGGGAGAAAGCACGGCATAGAACGCGGCGAGGAAAGTCTAAGAAAAATTACGGCAAGGGCTAAAGCTTACCGGAGGCGACGAATCGACGTCAGAAAGCGCTTTTGACCTAGATTGGGGAAAACTCGATTCCGGGAGATTGGCTACACCAAAACCAAATTAATTTGGCCAAAAGGTAGATGAGACAAGGTGGCACAATGTGACGCAAAAGGATCACAGATAAACTCACCGGATTTTTGGAGACGCGACGAGCAAATTCGGGACCGAAGGGCCTCGGTGCCGACGGCGTCCTGGCTTTGAGGAGACTTGGTACGGCTTGGGATGGGTTTAGAGGAGTTAAGGGGTTGTATTTATAGGCTTGGAAGAGCCGACTCCAATTCGCGAATTTCGGTTTAGAGTCCGTTTCAGAAAATAGGAGATAAAAGGCAAACGGATGAACGAAACGGAAAGGGGCCAGCTGGGATGGATCCCTTACGTGATTTGGCACAACTTTCCTTTTGGGATGACATTGAGATAAGGTTGGGATTGGAAGTTATGAAGAGAGAGGAAAAGGAAGGAAAACGAGAGCAAACAGATCTGGGATTCGATCGTAGCTGGAGGTTGACGATGAACCGTGCCATGACACGTGTCGAGTACTGTTCATTCTCTCTCCTCTTTCTTTTTTTTGGAAATTTAAAATTGAGCTCAAACAGACTCCGAAAAATCCCAGAAAATACAGAAAAATTTCTTGTGACACAAGGAACACAAATAAAATATTTTTGACAAATATTAATATTTAATTTAATCACATTAAATCTTTTTAATTAATGAAAATTCCAATTAAGATTTAATTAATTCCAGAAAAATCCAAATGGTGAATTTTATTTTAAAAGCTTCAAAAAGGCTCTGAAAATCAGGATGTTACACCTTTGAAGGTCTAGTGGCATATATTATTGCTACAAGGTCCTTTTGGAACAGTAACATGCCATTTCAAATATATCTTGTAGCTAACAAATGCAGCATATATCATAAAGTTCTAAAGGTCATAAAACAAAGTTCTATGAAGCAAACGACACACACCATTGTATCTGGTTCGATCATTCAACCGGATACATTGGAGTTTGTCGCTTGCTTTATACCCTTTGAATGTCTATGTGGCATATATTATTGCTACAACGTAAGAGGACGACGACTGTGTGGACGCCATCTCTTTTCTAAGAAAAAACTAACTGTAGTGAGCTATAGACCTAAACAAAGTTCTATGAAACAAATGACACAAATCAGTGTATCAAGTTCATTGAACGGATACACTAGAGTGTGTCACTTGCTTCATGCCCTTTGAAAGTCTATATGGCATATATTATTACTACAAGGTTCCTTTGGAATAGTAACATGCCACTCCAAATAGCTCTTGTAGCTAACAAGTGCAGCATATATCATGAAGTTCTAAAGGTCATAAAACAAAGTCCTATGAAGCAAATGACACATACCATTGTATCCGGTTCAATCATTGAACCAGATACTTTGGACTGTGTCACTTGCTTTATGCCCTTTGAAGGTCTATGTGGCATATATTATTGCTACAAGGTAAGAGGACGACGACTGCGTGGACGCCATCTCTCTTCTATGAAAAACTAATTGCAGTGAGCTATGGGCCTAAACAAAGTTCTATGAAGCAAATGACACAAACCAGTGTACAAGTTCATTGAACCGGATACACTGGAGTGTGTCACTTGCTTCATGCCCTTTGAATGTCTATGTGGCATATATTATTACTACAAGGTCCATTTGGAACAGTAACATGCCATTACAAATATATCTTGTAGCCAACAAGTGCAGCATATATCATGATGTTCTAAAGGTCATAAAACAAAGTTCTATGAAGCAAACGACACACACCATTGTATCCGGTTCGATCATTCAATTGGATACATTGGAGTGTGTCGCTTGCTTCATGCCCTTTGAATGTCTATGTGTCATATATTATTGCTACAAGGTAAGGGAGTGGCGGCGTCGTCGTCAGAGGTGGCGTTGGGAGGGAGTGGCCGGTGTCGGGAGGGAGCGGTCAGCGTCGGGAGGGAGAGGCGGTTGGCGTTGGGAGGGAGAGGCGGCCGGCGTCGGGAGGGAGAGGCGGTCGGCGTGAGGGAGTGGTGGCGTCGCATGCGAGGGAGTAGTCAGATGTAGCAAAACCTAGCAGTGTCGGTGTTGCGAGACGGAACCTATATACAGGGAAGCTATCACAGACGGTTCCATAAAAGAACCGTCTGTGATGTATCATCATAGACGGTTTCTTCCATTAAACCGCCAGTGATAGTTCTCTACATCTAGAAATCATAAATGCTGGCCATGCAATGTGAAAACGCAAGCATAATCATAAATATAACTATTTCTTAATTCCTGAGTTATTTACAATTACAATAGAATATAGTTCCATAATTTACAATTCCGTAATTATGATTACGTTGTAACAATTTCCAAATAGGTGCTAGTTTTGTGGTATCATTTATTACACCTGGCTATTTCCTTTTAAATAGAGCCCTTCACGATGATCGACACGCATATAGCTTGCTTCATCGCCTTGTTCTTCCTCGAGCCTGATACCTTCTCCGAATGGAGGCAACTCATCAAATTGATTGTACTCTTCCTCATCCACAACATTCTCAACTCCGACAATCCTTCTTTTTCCCTGAAGAACTACATGGCACTTCGTATTTGCTGGGTCAGTTACATAAAATACTTGAGCAACTTGCCTCGCAAGTATGAATGGTTCATCTTCGTATCCTACACATTTGAGGTCTACGGTAGTGACGTCATACTTGTCGACCTTTACACCCCGTGAGAGTTGGACTCAACAGCACCGAAATAAAGAAATCTTGAAAATCATGTAGTCAATCTCCCAAATCTCCTCTACAAGCCCGTAGTACGAGCTTGGGCTAGTGGTACTGACGTGCGCATAGTACGAGCTTGGGCTAGTGGTACTGACGTGCGCATCATAGGCATCTATGCGAACACCTGAGTTCTGCACTGTGCTCTTTCTATCCTGATCTGTTATATAAAATGTGTAGCCATTAATGTCGTATCCTTGCCATGTCACAATTGTAAATTTTGGCCCTTTTGCCAACCATTGTAATTTTTTACTTGACGACCTCCTAGTCAATTGTACCTTCAACCATTCATTGAACTGATGGTTGTGTTGTCTCGTGATCCAAACTTCTGACTGGCCAGCATTCTCTTGAAGTAGCATGTCCTTGTGCTCTTCAATATATGGGGTCATTTCAGTCATGTGTTGTAAAATCATTAAATGGGCTTGAGCATACGTATTTTGATCCGGAGTTATTACTTTCCTTTCGATAGTCCCGATACCCTCTAGCCTCACCTCGTGACGAGATAGAGGTACACTTATCGGCTCGACCTGAGCCATGTAGCCGATACAAAATTCAATGACCTCTTCTGTTGTATAACATTCGATGATGCTACCCTCCGGTCGAGATCGATTACGTACATAGGATTTGAGAATTCCCATGTACCTCTCGAAAAGGTACATATGACGTAGAAACATGGGGCCGCATGTCTTTATCTCTTTCATAAGGTGGACAAAGAGATGGACTATGATATCAAAAAATGATGGAGGAAAATACATCTCTAGATGACATAGAGTTGTCACCACCTTGATTTGCAGAGCATCTAGTCCATCGGGATCAATGACCTTCTGAGCAATTGCATTAAAGAAATAACATAGCCTTATGATTGTCACTCGAACCTTGTTCGACAAAATACTTCTAATTGCAACAGGTAGCATTTGTGTCATTAGCACATGACAGTCATAAGACTTCATGCCAATTAATTTCAAATATTCCATGAAAACAAGTTTCTTCATGCTGGCGGAGGGACCGAATGGAACTTTCACACCATGTAAGCACTGGCACAGTTGAGTTCTCTCGGACCTAGACAGAGTGTAGCATGCTGGGGGAAGGTACGTCCAGCCATTATCGGTCCCTATCGGTGCTAACTCGGTCCTGATGTTCATAACGACCTAGTGTCAGACCCAGATTTTGCAATCCGGAATCTTCTGTGATTCCACCGCACTATTCCCTGGATCAGTAGATAGTGCTCACAGATTACAGTTCTGAATATCATAGTACATATCATACGGAAGCATAAATATAATAGTAAACTTACTCATGGGCCGTTTAGGCCGAATTCATTAAATTGTAGCAGCGGAAGAACGAAGCACACAGATGGGACCTTCAGGACATGCCCACAGGCAGCCAACTGGAGGTTCGCGACCTAGTTCTTGACATCTTCATCTTCTTCGCCATCATAATCCAAAAGTATTGTTGAAGCGTAGTGATCTGATTCCTGCTTCTGAATTTGTCGCAAAAGCGAGTGTGAGCACAATCCACCGTGCTCGCGAGCCAATACACAGAATGCAAATAAATAGTATGCATGGCTTAACAAAGTAGAGGCTCGGGTTATTTTATTTGCCAAAAATCGCTTTTAGTAGCTTTGTCATTATTTAATCATAATGTTATTGTTACTGCCTATACTCCACCTAGCGACTACCATAATCGACTTAATCCACCAAAATACACTCTCTTTATTGATTGCTGTCTAAGACTCCAAACAGCGAATGTCATCATTTAATCAGTCCACCGATCATGCTCTTTCCATAGTGATTGCTATCTATGACTCTAAACAGCGATTATCATCAATTATGCAATCCACCAATCATACCTTCATTGCTGCCTAAATCCCCACATAGCGAGTATCATAACTTATATAATCCACTGATCAATTACCGCCTATAACTCCAAACAGCTAGCGACATCATTTATCTAATATCATTTATTTAATCCACCAGTATCCTTTGCATTCTAAATTCTTAACAATCCTTTCGTTATTGATCCACAACCATAATTCTTCAATAATCAATCTTATTTTTTTCCATTATCTATCTCTAACTAATTCATGAGTATACATCCTCCAAGAATATCATTGACCAAGTATACGATTCTCTGGTTTATTTCCACCAAGTATATTATTGATTAGGTCTACGATTCACCAGTATTCATCCACCAGGAATATCATTGATCAAGTTTATACTCCAGGAATTGTTATCATACCCCAAACTCCCAAGATCAATTCATCCATCCAGAACTTGTTCAAATCCTATTAATCCCAGTATTGTCAACATCTCCCAAGAATTTATGTCAAATATCAGTGTTGTAATCCAACCAATACCCTTGCACTTCCTAATACTCCAAAGATCATATAAATCATCTATCTAGTCTAGATATCCATTTGGGCTCATTTCTCTCAGAATCCACACTATCGTTTCCTTTTTATATTCGACATGAGTCCACCCATATATTTATGTTTTTACCACAAACTTCCATCTTCATTACTCCCGACTCTACTTATTTCCTCATATATTTTACTTTGCGAGAAGAGAAAACATTTTACTTTTGCAATATGATACATAAAAATTTCCTGAGACCTAGCAGTTTTGAACAAAAACATAATGTTCAAGAAAATGCAATAATAATAGCGATCCAGATTCCATCCACCGTTACATGGCATCCGCACCATATAGCATCTTTCAGCGTTATAGCCGCTTAACTTACCACTGGGACGACACCCAGGACAATTCAAATCAGGGCTTTCCACCGCCCTTCCACTTTTCCATTCCCACCCACAAAGGTTTTGAAATAGAACTATATCCGGTTAAGTTCCCATGTCCGCCCTTGACTGTGGGCACGACTATTCGAATAGTTTTAGACTCTGCAGAGTTTGTACACTTTCACCACAAGAGACAATCAACTCGTTGCCCCACACGATTCCTTAGTCATGTGGTTGAGCAGACCATCACAGTGACTTTTCAAAGTATCTAGACCCTTTTGTCATCTCACCTTATGGGAAACTGCCCACTTGCGGTGGGTCCCATCTATGCGTGGGATGTTCCCCACAGCCACTAACGCAGCCGGGCTCCTACTTCCCGCAACGTTAGGACAGCTGGGAAACTTCACCCTCCACTGGTGTCCCTTAGGGCCCCCGTGCCCGTGCGTATCCACTTCTATCCACTACCAGTGAGATGAGTCCGGGGTTTCGATAAGTCTACTTAGCCAAGTTGTATTTTACAGACTTGTGGTTGTACTGTTTTACACAGGAGGTCATGACAAGATTCAGTCCTTAGTGATATCTGGGCGGTTCTACCAGAAACCACACTCTCGTGCACCACTGCACCATACCCCCCATCCATCCGCCCAGATAAATAAGCAATTTGAGGTTATTGGGAATATAAAATAACCATATCCAACATACATCAGTCATTCCCACCATGACTGCCCAACCAATTTTTCTCAGGATAAAAAGTGTTGCTTGGGCGCTCTCGCGCCCATGAGTATCTAAGCAATACTAATCATGGCATATAATTACGGACTTATTTTCGAAAGGTTACTATTAAAATTTTTGCTAGGGCGACAAGGTTCACAAATTCAAATATTCCAAAGGGAGTGTAATTTTATTCAAAGCAAACAATGGGCATATAACTAGAATATTGAATTTATCATGTATTTGCATATAAAATAACAGCATGCAATTTGATAATTTAAATCAAAGTAATTTTGCAAAACATGTAGGTTCAACATGATCAAAGTATTGACTCACCTGGCGTGGTTTACCGCGGTCTTGAGCTCACACGATGCTTTCTCTTGAGCTTCTAGTCTTTTTCTTCACTTCGCTCTTGATCTTGCGTGATCCTTTGATTCTTCAGGACTCCAATATCTAATTTCATGCTAAACGACTGAATACAAGTAAAGGTAAATAACTCAAAAGATCCAAATAAATCCGAATAAACTCATTTTAGTTTTATTTTGAGCTCAGGAGTGATTCGGGTGATTTGAGGCAAAATCGGTGGTAGAACATGATAACTTTATCCCTTTTTATTACTAATCTCTTTTTATTATTTTTGTATTTATCAAGGAAGTTCTATGAGTTAGGTTAGACCTATGAATAGGTACACAAGTTTATCTTAGCATTATTTTGTTGAGTGCTGTTGTTCAGGGCATTTTGGCTTACCGAATTAATTTTAGAGTCTAGGTGTATTTTATGGGGTGATATTTTATGTAGCCTCAGTTTTCATTAAGCCTATTTCAGTTCAAATTAGGATTCAGTTGTATGGGCCATATTTTGTTATTTCATGCTCATCATTATTATTTACTAAATCTAGTATTAAGATCTAATTAATGATACCCTTATTAGCTATTTGGGCAAAGCTTGTTACGTAGGGTTTTATTTTTAATATTTGTTGCCTCGCAAAATCTACCTCTAGGATTTATTTAATGACAGTGTGTTAATTACTGGACATATATCTTAATTATATTTAAGGGTATCTTTACTAAATTTGGGTATTTAACCAAAGCCACATTTTCTTATTAATGTCCTTATTTGACAATTAGACCTCCATTAAATATTTAATCTACATCAGTTGCCCATGCAGTAAATAACCAGATACTACATGCTAAATAACCTTACTTTACATCCTAAATAAATTTATTGTGTTCCCTAGATTATTCCCAAATTGTCCATAATTTTCACCAAAAATTCATATGAGCTCTAAAATTTCTGGTTTTAGTTCCATTGGATAGATCTTGAATTTAGACGAATTTAGAAATTTGTCCCACTCAATTTGGAGTTAAAATGAATAAGTTATGATTAGTTAAAGTCCTCAGTCCACTGAAATTCCAGAAAATAGCAAATCCTGACAAGTGGACCCCACTGGTTATTTTTAATTCATCCTCTTTATTTTATTTCCATGTACTGCACCTATGACAGGTGGGCCCAGGGTTATTTTATCATTTTCGGGTTATGGCCCACATGTCAGTGGGGGTCATTTTGGGCTAATCCCTTTATTTTATCCTTTAATACTATCATTAACCACTAAGTTCTGTCATTAGGGTTGATTAACTGCGTCTCTGATAGGTGGGACCTACTGTCAGTGGGCCGCTCAAGAGATGCAGCCACTGACATGTGGGGTCCACCTGTCAGCCTGGTGGAAAATAAAGAAAACTCAACCCGGCGCTGCGGAGCCGGAGGGTCGAACGCGCGACTGGGGAGTAGGGGGGAAAGGAGGAGTGAGCGCTGCTAACCAAGTGGCCATTAAGTTGTTGCTTACCCTAAAAGGATGGTTTATCCTTTTGAAGTATCTCTCGGAGGGGGCCGGGCAGAGGAGGCCGAGGGCGGCGGTGGGGTTGCGGTACCGACGGCGAGCAACGGTCGGGGGAGGTTCGGGGTAGGATGAAAATGCATCCCCAGAGCGATGGGGATGCCGGTGATGGGGTCGACGAGGATCGGGGTGGTACGGTGGCGGCCGGCGGCGTGCGGTGGCGGCGGTTCGGGGAGGAGTCTCGTCGCCGGCGGTGTACGACCCTCGGGAGGTTCGGGGAAGAACGGATCTAGCTCAGGGGTACTCCGGTGATGATGTTGGCGAATGGAATCGAAGTTTGGCGGGGAAATTGAGTGGGGAAGCCGACGGCCGGAGTTGGGGAAGAAAGTGGTGCGGCGGCGATTTAGGGGCTTTTAGCTCAATTGCTTTCGGGAATTCGGTGTTTGGGGTGTGGGGATCTCAATGAAGCCGTCGGTGCTTCTTATAGAGGGGCGGGGAGAGCTGGCAACGGGCGCCTGCCCGATGGGTCTTGTTGGCGCGCGGCGGGGCAGCGACAGGTGCAAGCGGCGTGGTGACAGGGCGGAAGTGACCGGGCGTCGCTGCCGTATCTCGGGGAGGATTCGGCGTGACTAATCGGGACGGCCGGGGCAGCTTTGCGCCGCGAACGCCGGGTTGCAGAGCAGGGACGCCGCGTGGCCAACGGTTGCTGCGGAGCGGGGAGAAATCCTGTGGGCGGGGCGGCGGCGGTTTCACAGGCTCCCCCACCGGGCGACGGGACGGCTCAGGCAGGGGTGACGCCGGCGCATGAGCGCCACGGGGCGGAGGAAAGCTGGGTGCGGCGTCCGGGAGAAAAGAAGAAAGAAGAGGGGAAGGAAGGAGCCGTTCGCGGCGGGCCCAGTGGCAGAGGCAAGAAGTGGGGGAGCAGGCTGGGTCGGCGCGCGCGGGGAGTGGCTGTGCCGGGGTGGTGGGCGGCCTGGCTTCATTTTATTTTTTTTATTTTTTTATTTTTTTTAAATGTAACTTTGTGGCAAAAATGGATACAAGCACATAGAGGTATACATATATATATGTATACATTTGTTTATTTATAATTTTATATATTGTTATTTCCCCAGGTTTATTTGATTTTGCATATTTTATTTCCTATAATGTTAATCTCTTTCTTGCACAATTTGTACACACACACACAGATACACACACACACACACACATATATGTTTATATTCTGCTCATTTGCTCATTTGTGTGTGTGTGTGTACATGTGTTTATATTCTGCTCATTTGCTTTTATTTTCAAAATGAGATTTTATATTTTTAACTCAGGTTTCTTTCTCCTTATACTGGATCATCTTTTCAGATTCGAATTTTAAATTTTAATTCTCTATTATTTGAACATGTCTGTTCCTTTCTTTATTCTTTTAACTTTTGAAACCTTCACCAAATTTTTCAGAAAAATATCATAAACTCCAAATTCAAATAAAATATAATGCAAAATAATTCAAAAGCTTCACATTTTTCAAATTTAAATTTTCAGGATGTTACACCTAGTCACGCCTTGCGTTAACACCATCCTTTGTTTTATCAGGAATGTTCAGTAAGAGACCAATTAAACTGTCACATACATTCTTCTCTACGTGCATGACATCGATGCAATTGTGAACTTCTAAATGCTCCTAATAAGGCAAGTCCCAAAATATTGACCTCTTTTTCTATATGTTCTTCCGACAGGTCCTCAATTTACATCCCTTTCTAAACACAATGTTGATATCCTTGACCATATCATACACCTCTTTTCCGCTAAAAGGCCTTGGTACCGAGTCATCCTCTTTTTTTCTGTTAAATTGTTTCTTCATCTTGCGGTATGGGCGATACTTTGGAAGAAACCTACGGTGACGCATGTACATAGTTTTGCGCGAGTTGTTCAACCACACACTCTTGGTATAATCTAAGCAGTGCGGACACGCTTTGGCTCCTTTTGTACTCAACTCTGACAGGTTACCAAAGGCAGGAAAATCATTAATAGTGCAGAACAACATGGTGCGTAGAGTGAAGCTCTTTCGTTTGTCTGCATCCCATACATGTACCCCTTCGTTCCACAGTATTGCAAGATCTTCCACCAATTGTGCTAGGAACACATCAATATCGTTCCCAGGTTGCTTCGGCCTGTGGATAAGTAGTAACACCAAAATATACTTTCGCTTGATACACAGCCAAGGAGGAAGGTTGTACATGCACAAAGTCACGGGCCAGGTGCTATGTCGGCTGCTCATGTTACCAAAAGGATTCATTCCATCTGTACTCAACCCAAACCTTATATTCCTCGGTTCCACACCGAGATCTACAAACATCCTATCGATGTTCTTCCACTGGGCAAAATTAGCAACGTGTCTTATCATTCCGTCTTTCTTACGCTACTCCCAGTGCCAACGCATCAATCTTGCATCCTTGCGGTTTGCAAATAAATGCTTCAAATGGGGAATTACAGGAAGATACCACAACACCTTAGCAGGAGGTCCTTGTTTCACCTCAATGCCCTTCCCATCACCGGAGTCATTTTTACGCTTGTATCGGGATGCATTGTACACTGGACAAACATGTAAGTTAGCATACTTTTTACAATACAGGATACAGTCATTCGGACATGCATGTATTCTTTTTATTTCCATTCCCAATGGACAAAGAATCTTTTTTGGCTTGGTAGGTGGTTCTCGATAACACATTTCCATTTGGAAGCATGTCCGCTAGGAGACCTAACATTGCCGTGAAACTCTTGTCGGACCAACCATTGCTTGCCTTCAATTTCAGCAGTTCTAGAACTAATGACAACATCGTGTATTACGGCTTGCAACCCAAGAACAAAGGTTTCTCGGAGTACTCCATTAAGCCCTCGAATTTACCAAACTCTCTCTTACTATAGTTTCCTTCTGCATCACGTAACATCTGATCCAGATTGTCATCTTGCGACCTATCCTCATGATCGAAAGCACAATCCACAACCGGCATATCGTTGTCTCCCTCGACTATGTCATAACTACCTTCTTGTGTACTCTTCTCTTCACCGTGACTGGTCCAACCTTTGTACCTTTTTCTGAAACCCCTTCGAATCAAGTGAGATTCGATCTGTGCTGAGTTGCTAAACATCTTTAGATTATCACAATTAACGCATGGATAGTACATATATTCCATCCCCTTCTTCAACATATCCAGCTCGGCCGCTCTTCTAAAAGCAGACACGCCATTAATGTACTCTTCACTTACACGATTCTCAATGTACATCCAGTTTCGGTCCATCTACGCTACACAAGTAACAAATGGGTGTCAAAAATGATTACTAGTGCTACTACATAGCAAATCAGACTAGCTATACGTATATGTAGACATGCATCTATATATATTACGTAGGTATAGCTAGCTAGCCACGTATTCATGACATAATAATGTTAAGCAAGAATATATTGAAGGTAGTGAACTACGTACGAGTACTTACCTATTCTGAAATTGAGCAAACTAACATTATCTTTCTAAACCTAGCTAGCTAGCTAGATCTAAAATAAACAAAAACCTATCTATCATCTCTTTCAATTACAAAAACATGCATGCATATAAGTTATTAAAAGTAATTGCGTACTAACCTCGATCTGATCAATAAGAAGACAGCGATATGTTTTCACCACGAACTCCCTAAAGCTGGCTACCTCGCTCCACCGATGTAGCGCAATGAAGACAGAGATCTGTGTCGAGATCAAGCACGTACGCCCGGTATGTAATAGCGCAGATTATCACATACGATTCCAACCACAAACAATCTGCGATACCAATATATCACAGACGATTTTTTTATATGAACCGTCTGTGTTGTTTGCATCTTTCACAGACGGTTCATAACACGAACCGACTGTGATGTCTCACTTATCACAGACGGTTTGTAATACAAACCGTCTATGATAATGCTTAAATATGCGCGCCCTAATCTAGCTATTCTAAACTATCCTCTCCCTCATCTTCTTCATCACCAGATTTCTCAATAATGACATCTAATATTCTTTTGATCTCCTTCCTCTCATCTATCCATCTTGAGTTGTTTGGACGCAACCTTACACAGCCGGCCAACAATTTACGGCTGGAGCAGCTCCTCCGCTCGCGCCCTGCTCTCCTTCCTCGTCTTACTTCCATCCGTCAGCTGGACCTCATCATCTGCCATCGACGGAGGTGTCTCGTTGCCGCTCAGGAAAGGGAAACCGCCCTCAGCCTCGTTCTTCTCTGCAATGTGCACAAAGCGGAGGAAGCTCTTGCGACAGTGCAGAGACACATTGATAACCTTACCGATCAAGCAGAATCGGCCGATTCTGAGAAAGCTTATCATGGCATCCTCTTTGAGATTATGGGCCATGCTAATGATTTGCACAGGCTAGAGGAGGAAGTGGAGAGGGCAAGGACAATCTTCACGGCATTCGAGAACTCAGCGGCTGATCCTTCAACTCCAGAAGTCGGAGAAGAAGCATATGAAGCCCAGAAGATTAAAATATGGGAATCTCTTTTCTTGGACTTTTGTAATAAATTTTCCTTGAATTTGACTCTCGTCTCAGTATAGCTTTTGTAGTTCATACGACAATAAGGTCTGTGTTGTCTGGATTACCACAAACGGTTTATATTAAGAACCGTCTGTGAAAGTTCACAGACGGTTATTAACACGAACCATCTATGTTATCTCGATTATCATAGACGGTTCGTATTAAGAACCGTCTGTGAAAGTTCACAGACAGTTATTAACACGAACCGTCTGTGATGTCTCAATTATCACAGACGGTTCGTGTTAAGAACCGTCTATGAAAGTATCACAGACGGTTACTAGAATAAACTGTCTGTGATAGTTTAAGTACAGACGGTTTCATACGAACCATCTGTGATATAGCCATCCAGTATAGCCTCTTTTAGGCCAATCTCAATGGGGGTTTCATGGAGTTTCATGGACATTAAATACGCTGACATGGCACTGTATTGATGAAGAGAGAGATGATAAAAGTTTCATGGGAGTAGAGAGAGTTTCATGGGGATGAAACTCTTCTGCACTGTTTCCAAAATATGAGTGTGTTGGAAACTGGGACATGAAACCTCCACTGAGACTGGCCTTATAGTAGTGGTTTTTCCTGGAAGAAGTCGCATGGGATGAGTTGAATATCGAGCCGAACTCATGTCGTGATAAAGGGGACTGTGGGAGAGAATCCAAAACCAGAAACCCTAGTTGCTTTTTTCAGCTGCCAACAAAATTCCATCACTTCCTGTTTTCCCTAGGCACCACATTACAACATATGCTCCCATCGGCCACGCGCCATCACTTAAACGCTTGGACACGTCTCGCCAGCGTCCTTCGTGCACCACGCGTCGTTCGCCCGCCAGTGCTCCATCACCGCACGCCTGTAACCATCGCTCGGTCCGTGTTCCCGTGTGCAGTACACGTGAGCGAAGCCAGCTCCCTTCACAATTTTGCCACGCGCTAGCACATCAGCGCCCACCAGCACGAAGGCGCCATGTGCCTGCGTCTACTTGGACACTGTCACTGTTGGTTGGTGCACGATGGCAGTTCCCATGTGAGCGCAAGCCAGCACTTCTGTGTCGCCATGCTTAGCTGCCCACAATGGGCCTGTTAAAAGCTCAACATTTGTACCAACCAATATCGCAAGTGAGTATCTGTCTCTCCGTAATCTGTACCGTAAACAGCTAAAATTCAAAAATTTCAGCTAAAAGCCATAAGCCGCAGCCGAAAAGAACAGGCCCAATGTCGACTGCCCGATTCGGGTTGGATGCCTGCCTGGTTCGCTGAAGCCCGACGCCACGTGCCAGCAAGCCGGTCGCTGCTCACCGATCACCGCGCAGTTGCCTGAGAGCCGTGCGCTAGCGCAGCGCCGAACGCTAACTGCTGCTCGGCGCCAGCAAGGGAGAAATCAAGGGAGATCCAAGGGGAAAGGATCGGGAAGGAAAAAATAAGAAAAGTGAGGAAGAGGTTGGGGTTTTGATGTTCGTCACTTGGGTAACGATCTAGTTATTCCCTCTTTGTTTTGTTAATTTAATTAGAGGTTAAAATCCAGGTCAGAGAGAGAGAGAGGTAGCAAGTATTCGTTAGGGGATGGAACAGTTGATCAGTTAATCCACTATTTCGTTCTATTTTGAATTTGGGTACCGTATATGCATAATTTGGTAATGTTATCTACGAGATAATTGCAGGGAATTTTAATAAATTTTTGTAGAATTTTTATTCATGTCAATCGGATGAGTAGATTTTGAGTTATGAATTTTGTAAGCCTATTGTCTAGTATTTTTTTGTCATCTGTTGATAGCACATATTAATCTGTAGATTAAATATAGTAAATAAAAACAATTTAGAGATGTAGTCTACACGAAAATTTCAACTAATTTCTTAAGAATTCCATAAAGTCCAAGAACACAATTATTATATGAGTATAATACAAGTTATAAAGTTTGGGAGACTACTATCCAGAATCATGTTACTACTGGACGCAGTCATGGGAAATCCTCAATTAGATGGACTTAATGGCACAACAGAAGTTTGGGAATAACTAGGAAGTGGTAGATATTTTTTCATAGTTTCTGAAAATATCATAGTTTAATATATTTGCATGTGTAGATTAAAAGATATAAAAATATTAAATCTGTTGTCCAGAAGATGATAGGTCTATTTTTTGGGTTAAAAATGGGGGTTTAGATGATTTAATCTGGACATTTGATCAGCTAGGAAATTGTAGGAAATTTTTTATAGATTCCAGAACTAGTATGGTTTGCTATAGTACGATGTGGTAGTTAGAAGTTATGATGATTTTAGTGCCGAAACCACAGGGGTGTCTGTCCAGTAAAAGGGGA
This sequence comes from Dendrocalamus latiflorus, assembly GCA_017311315.1. NCBI lineage: Eukaryota > Viridiplantae > Streptophyta > Magnoliopsida > Poales > Poaceae > Dendrocalamus > Dendrocalamus latiflorus. The sequence goes on along the minus strand of CM029629.1, from coordinate 17,930,901 downwards.
AATTGTGGATTTGGGGAGCATTGTTGAATAATTGGTGTCTTGTATTATTTTAGCTTGTATTGGGAATGAGTATTTACTGTAGGAGGAGTAACATCATGATGGACCATGTGGAGGTGACCCCGAGTGTGTGATGAGTAATTGACATCGGTTTAGGAAAGTCGAGTTTGGTTTGTGTGGTTCGGACCATGTTGTTGCTTGGTGCAATCGGCTTCGGTTGGATTTGGTCAAACCTGGTCAAAGGGATTAGGATGCACATTATGTTGACTTGTCAGGTTTGGGCTATCTCATGCTTAATGTGATTCATTGATGCTATTTATGCTTACATGTGTCGAGCGGTGCTATTTGATGTATTTCTTGTCTGTGATGGCTGCAGGACATCGAGGCAGAGTCGTGGCGAGACACGAGGTGACCGGACTAGACACAGGCGGTGTCGAGGTCAGAACGGTCGGAGGTGTCGAAGACGGCGGAGACTCGAGGTGGTTGCGAGTCTTGGACGACAAGGAACGTGGAAGCTTCCCGGAAGGTGCAGGAGGGGCGTTTCGGTAAAAACGCAAAGCTGCACAGGTGGAAGCGGTTCCGTTCGGGATTTAGTGGGCGTAACGGGTTGGAGACCCGTTAGCCAAAGGCTATAAATAGGGGTGAATTCCTGGTTGTATGAATGGCCTTGGGAGAGAGTTAGGGTTTTACTTTAGTCAAAATAGTCTTTGGAGAGATTGTTTTGCTTTGGGGCTTTAGTTGGTGAGAGTGGGTGAGAAGGGCAGAGTGTGTCTCCCCTCTTGTGTTCTTCCCGTCCATTTCTCCAAGCATGTAGTGTTCTTCTTGTGTGTGTGAGAGCTTTGGGACAGGGAGAGGATGAGTTGAGCCACCATGTAATCATTCCTCTAGTTGTAATCATGTATGGGGACTCCTTGTAATCCTTGATTGTCTAGGAATGAAAAGACTAAAGTTTATTTCTTCTCGTGCCCTGCTTTTCCCTTCGTTCTCCTCTTTGCGTGATTTTTGAGTTTTTGTGTTTTGGCTCGATTCTTGCTGAGGAGTGGCAAAATGGGTTGCTTTGTGATGGAATTGTATTTCTAGACTCTTTGGTCAGCTAATTCCAAGAGCACAATGGTTGATTTGAAAGAATCAAGTTTTCTTGCTTCCCAGTGCCATGTTTATTCTCTGTTTATCTCGTCTAGGGTTTGTTGTGGTTTTTGATTCCCTTCATGAGATGACATAAGTTTTGAGCCATCAAGTCCTAAGACTATTGCTAATCCTTCCGCCAAAGCTCATGAGCAAAGATTGAGAGATTATTGAGGAATTTGGATTTCGGGTTCAGATTTTGGAAAAGTTTAGGTTTTTGTCAAAATCTGGAATTCTTGCTCTTAAGTTGAAATCTCTTAGCTCTCTAGTCTCTCCTAGCTATTTTCGTTGTTTCCCAGCTGTTCTAGGCCAAAAAGATCAGGGGAAACCTTGAATTGCTCTGGTAGTTGAAGTTCACAAAAATCTATTTTTTGTCTAAATTTCAGCCTCTGCTGTCTGAATCCCGATGGGCGGTCTGACCGGCTTTAATCCAGCGGTCTGACCGGTTGGACGCCGGCGGTCTGACCGGCCAAAAGAAGGCGGTCTGACTGGCCATTGAGGAGCGGTCAGACCAGCCCACACATTGCGGTCTGACCGCCCCCCTTTTTGCAGCCTGCTCTGATTTTTCTTTTGTGCTATTGTTTTCCTTGGCTTTGTTCCCTCTAGCCTCTATTTTTGTGGAAGTTAGTTTGCATCTCCAGTGAGCTGTTGAATCCTTCTTCATAGCTTTGTAGCTATCGGAGAAGTATATTCTTCAGTGGAGACTTGTGGGGAATGTGATTTTAAAGAAGCGACATTCACCCCCCTCTGTCGCCATTTCGGTCCAATACATCAGAATTGTTGTCACCTTCAAATCATCCTGGTCATCGCATCTAGAAAGGTATGTTCTTAGTAGAATGATATATGATGATCTTCCTCATAGATCTTAACCGGTCTCTAGAGCCATGGCGACAGATAAGTACTCAACCAAGCCCCTGGTCTTCGATGGGATCGACTATCCCTTCTGGAAGAGCCGGATGGAGACCTACATCCTGGCACAGGGCTACGCCATCTGGCGTAAGGTCAAAGTACGATATGTTGTTTCTGTCGATGAGAACATCAACGCTGGAAACATGCTTGATGTTGAGGTGAATGCAAAGGCAAGGAACTTCAAAATCCAGGGGTTGAGCAGAAGCGAGTTCGATCGCATCTCTCATCTGTCGTTGGCCTTCGACATCTGGGAGACCCTCGATGCATACCATGAGGGCACCACCCAGATTAAGACGGTTCGACAGGACCAGTTCAAGCGAGATTACAACAAGTTTGAAATTCTCGCTGGTGAGTCCTTGGATGAGTGCTTTGTGCGTTTTCACAAATTTCTGAGCAATCTCCGAGCAGTCGGTCTCACATACCCCGACTCGGATAATGCTCGACAGATGTTGTCTGCTCTCGATTTGCGCATTTGGGAGATGAAGGTGACCACGGTTAAAGACACGACCGACCTCTCGACCCTGACTCTTGACGCGTTGTACTCACGCCTCAAGACTCACGAGATTGACATAGTCTCTCGTAGGTCGAAGTCGCAGTCGATGGCCTTAGTCATCGACCCTGGCTTTGCTTCTGGTTCTTCCGACTTTTCTTCTGGATTCTCTCTTGCTGCTCTCTGTGACATAACTGATGATCAGTTAGAGTAGCTTGCAGATGAGCAGTTAGCCCTCCTAGCTAGAAAGTTTTCTCATGCTTACAAGAGAAGGAGGGACAGAAAGAGAGGAGGACCCGTGATCTGCTTCGAGTGTGGTGGCCCCAACCACATTCGGGCAAACTGCCCCAAGCTGGAGAAGGGCAAGGGCGACTACGGTGGTGTGAGCAAGAACGACTACATCGACAAGAACCTCAACAAGAAGCCCTCAGCTCATGCCCAAGGCAAGAAAAAGTTCCGCGACCTTGGCAAAGTCAAGAAGCTCTTCCACTGTGTCCTCACCGCCTTCGACGACCTCGACCTCAGCGAGGTGGAGGGGTGGAGCGACGACGATGGGACGGACGAACAAGATCCCAAGGGCGGCGATGACTTCTCCGGCATGTGCTTCATGGCCCTTGAGGGCGAAGTGAGCGACAACTAGCTGTACTCCGACTCCGATGAGGTATACCCTTCCTACGACCAGCTTAATGATGCTTTTCTTAAGTTAGGTAAATTCCATGCTAGATCTAGAGCTAGGGTTAGCGAGCTGGAGAAGGAAGTAGAGAGCTTGGCACGGGAGCTTACTTCACTTAGATCTGCTCCCTCCCATGACAATTGTGATGTATGTACTGCTCTGCTGGGTGACATGGAGAAATTAAGGACCTCTCATGATAGTTTGTCTTCTGAGCTTGCATGCTTAAGGTGGAGAATGTTAGTCTTTTGGCTGAACTAGAGATGAGTAGGATTGTCACTCCTGTATCTACTGTTGTTGAGACTACATCTTGCACCTCATGTGAGGATAAGGACAATGCGTTTAGAGGTCTTTATACCATGTTGCTCGATCTGCCCGAGGCTTGTGAAAGTTGTAATAATTTGAAGATGAACGTAAAACGGGCAGATCATAAAATTGCTGAATTATAAGCTTTTCTTCTTGAGCCTATTGCTTCATGTGTGAACTGTCCCAAGCTTACTGCTGAGCTTGAATCTGTTTCTAAACAGTTTCAAGAATTAGTTGATGATAACAACAGATTGGCTCAATTTGCTTCTAAGGACCCTGTTAGCTCACCGTGCAAAAATTGTGACAAACTAAAATTTGACTTGATTGCATTAGATGAAAAATGTGTGAAGCTAACTAAGAACCTTCTAGAGAAGCCACCATCAGTTACTTGTAATGTGTGTACTGATGTGGGGGAGAAGCCCAAGGGTAAGATAGAGACGCTTAGCGATGTGAACCAAATCGCTAGCAGTATGATTGTCCCTTCCGAGTCGGCTGTGCGTGCACAAGCCATTCACTCTTCTGCTAGTGGTTCTTCTTCTGCTCCCTTACCTTCTGCTGTCTCTCCTCCCCCCTGCTCTTCTTGCACCTCTCTCTTTCGGGAGTGTCAATATGTTATGAACACTCTCTAGATTTGTAGGAGGCAAGAAGAAACTAAATCTTATCCTGGACCAATCTAAGATTTGCAAATTCAATCAGGGTCTAGGATATGATTTTTATAAGGACATGAGAAAGCATTCACCTGCCGTGCTCAGACCCATAGCCGCAGGTGTGATCGAGGTCGAGCCCGGAACTGAGAAAGTTCAATTTAAGTCAGCGGGCTTTGTCCAAGGGATTTTTGACAGCAAGGTGAGTTCACCTGTTGCTTCGGCCTCTCAGAAGGCGAAGCCTCTTCGTGCTACTTCTACCTCTCAGAAGGTGAAGTATCATTGCACCTTCTGTCAGAAGGATGAACACTTGATCGAGCGATGCTTCAGGCGCGTCAAGATCACGCGTAGAGACCGTGTTGTAGGTCTTAGGCGTATTCAGGGTCAGCCCCAGACCTTGAGTGCACCTAAGACCAACACGAGGTCTAGGTCTGCTTCAGGTGTTTCTGATGGGTTCGGGCAGCATCGAGGACTTGGTTTTTTTGAGTTTTTTGGTTTTCGTCCTCATGCTCCTTTTGGTCGTGACTTTCGCCGTTCTGAGGGTAGATCTCGCTTTCTCCGTCGAGATGGCTACCCACGGCGAGATCAGCGTGTTGCCGGTGCTCCGACTCGCTCTCCCATAGCAGTCGGACCCAGCAACAGCTTCAGGTCTGCTCACAGACCTTCTGCTTCTTTGAGTGACAGAGAGCGTAGGGTAGATAGAGGTCAGTCGTGTGTGGCTACTTCTTCTACTCGATGTGTTACTCAGTATTGGGTGCCAAAATCACTCTTGATCTATCCAAGTATTGAGACTTTACTCTCTATTTGACTCAGATTCGCCGGCAGGGAAGGGAAATGTTTGGCTCGTAGACTCCGGGTGTTCACGACACATGACCGAAGACTCCCGTTGGTTTTCTTCCCTTGCCCGTGCTCCAGGTGATGAGACGATCACCTTCGGAGATGCTTCATCTGGGCGCGTCACCGCCAAAGGTACAATGCGCGTTAATGAGTCTTTTATTTTGAAAGATGTTGCCTTTGTTAGTAAGCTGCAGTATAATTTGCTTTCTGTTTCTCAGCTTACCAATGACGGTTTTGAGGTAAGCTTCAAGAAAAACGCTTGCAAAATTCTTGATTTTTCGGGTAGTCTAGTTTGCGGGATTTCTCGTTATGGGAGGATCTTTCGTGCTGATTTTTCTAAGTCTTCTGGTGATCCTGTCCGGTGTTTGGTTGCTTCTGAGTCCTGTGACCTTACTTTCTGGCATAGGAGACTTGGTCATATTGGATTTGACCATTTGACCCGAGTTAGCGGCCACGATCTCATTCGTGGTCTGCCGAAACTCAGGATGGTCAAAGATATTGTTTGTGCTCCTTGCCGGCACGGCAAGATGGTTGCCACTTCTCACCCTCTGGTCACAGTGACTATGACCGATGCACTAGGACAGCTGCTCCATACGGACATAGTTGGACCAGCTCGAGTGCAGTTAGCAGGAGGGAAGTGGTATGTTCTTGTCATGGTCGATGACTTCTCGAGGTACTTTTGGGTGTTTTTCTTAGCCTCGAAGGATGAGACGTTTACACATTTTCGAGGTCTTTTCAGTAGGCTTTCTGTTGTGCTCCCGGGTGCCTTACGAGCTATCCGCAGTGACAATGGCACGGAGTTCAAGAATTTCTACTTTGAGAGGTTCTGTGATGAGACAGGTGTAGAGCACCAATTCTCTTCTCCGCATGTACCACAGCAGAATGGCGTCGTGGAGAGGAAGAACCGTACCTTGGTTGAGACGGCCAGGACGATGCTTGATGAGTATTCTATACCTAGGAAGTTTTGGGCTGAGGCTATTGCGACCGCGTGCCATGTTTCAAATAGAGTCTTTTCTTCGGGCACACTTGCATCGCACTTCTTATGAGTTGAGATATGGGCAAAAACCCAGTGTCTCGCATTTTCGTGTGTTTGGTTGCAAGTGTTTTATTCTGAAGTCTGGGAACCTAGACAAGTTCGAGTCACGTTCTTGTGATAGTATCTTTCTAGGTTACTCGACTTCTTCACGGGCGTATAGGGTTTGGAACTGCGAGTCTAATAAGTTGGTAGAGACCTGTGAGGTGACCTTCGATGAGGCCAGTCCGGGGACTAGGCCTGATATCTCAGGTTCTTTAGAGCAGTCCGAGCCCATCTTTGTGGATGATGAGGATGATGGAGATGAGGGTTGTCTGCCTGATCCAGTTCTTCATCCTCCCCTTGAGGTGCCTTCCTCCACTGCACCTCTAGGAGACCAGCCCATGCCTTCTGCTTCCTCTGGAGCTAGTGGCTCTGTGCCTACCTCTTCAGCTCATGAGGTAGAGGCCACTTCTTCATCTCATCCAGGACCTCCCCGATATATCCAAAAAGACCATCCTTTCGAGCAGATTATTGGAGACATCTTTGAGCGAGTCACTCGCTCAAAGTCTGGTATGTCACATTTTTGTCTCCATTCTGCCTTTGTTGCTGCCTTCGAGCCCAAAGATATTAGTCATGCACTATCTGATGAGTCTTGGGTCAATGCCATGCATGAGGAGTTAGAGAATTTCGAGAGAAACAAGGTCTGGTCGCTTGTCGAGCCCCCTCGAGGTCATAATGCCATTGGGACTAAGTGGGTGTTCAAGAACAAGCAGAGTGAGGATGGGGTAGTCATTCGAAACAAGGCTAGACTGCTAGCTCAGGGCTTTTCTCAGGTTGAGGGTCTAGATTTTGAGGAGACCTTTGCCCCTGTAGCTAGACTTGAGGCCATTATAATCCTGCTTGCTTTTGTGGCTTCTAAGGGTTTCAAGTTTTACCAGATGGATGTCAAGAGTGCCTTCCTCAATGGCTTTATTGAGGAAGAGGTCTATGTGAGACAGCCTCCAAGTTTCGAGAACCCCAAATATCCAAACCATGTCTACAAGCTTCCCAAAGCCTTGTATGGACTTAAGCAGGCCCCTAGAGCTTGGTATGAGAGGCTTAAATCCTATTTGTTGAGTCATGGTTTTGAGATGGGTAAGGTAGATAAGACCCTGTTCATTCGTAGGCATGGCACTGACCTACTGCTCGTCCAGATTTATGTGGAGGACATCATCTTTGGCGGCTCTTCTCATATTCTTGTTTCATAGTTCTCGGATGTCATGAGCACCGAGCTTAAGATGAGTATAATGGGTGAGTTGACCTTCTTCGTTGGCTTCCAGATCAAGCAGACTCGGGAGGGTACTTTCTTGCATCAGGGAAAGTACACTCGTGACCTCCTGAGACGCTTTGACAAGAGTGATGGTAAGCCCGTGTCAACTCCCATGGCGTCTACAACTTCTCTTGACCCAGATGAGGACGGCGAGCCAGTTGATCAGAAGGAGTATCGCAGCATGATTGGCTCCCTCTTGTACCTCACTGCCTCGAAACCGGACATACACTTCGCCGTGTGTCTTTGTGCTCGGTTTCAGGCTTCTCCTCGCGTATCTCATCGCCAGGCGGTGAAGCGCATTCTTCGGTACCTTCGAGCTACCATTGACTATGGTGTCTGGTACTCTTCCTCGTCCTGTCTTTCCTTGAGAGTCTACTCGGATGCAGACTTTGCTGGCTGTAGGATAGATAGGAAGAGCACTTCTGGCACCTGTCAATTCATTGGCACTTCTTTTGTTTCTTGGTCTTCTAGGAAACAGTCCGGTGTTGCACAGTCCACCGCAGAGGCCGAGTACGTCGCTGCAGCCAGTTGCTATAGCCAGGTGCTTTGGATGGTCTTGACCCTACGGGACTTTGGGTTAGTTATCGACAGTGTTCCACTCTTTTGTGATAACACTTCTGCGATTAACATTGCTAAGAACACAGTGCAGCATTCTCGGACCAAGCATATTGATATCAGATATCACTTTCTTCGAGACCATGTGGAGAAGGGTGGCATAGTGCTCCAGTTTGTGGAGAGTGACCACCAGTTGGCTGATATCTTTACCAAGCCTTTGGATAGCTCTAGGTTTTCAGCCTTGCGGGGAGAGTTTGGGGTGGTTTGTCCTTATGAACTGTTGTGAGGGGGAGCTTTGTGCTTTACTGCTTTATCATATTTATTATGCTCTTACTCCTTTCTGTTGCATTGCTTATGGGTGCATATGGGTTAGTACTCCTAGCATATATTAGAGTGCTTCTTTGGTCTAGTTGTTTAGACTTCTTACTCTTATCTTATGATTCTAGGATGCTGCTTATTAGCTGGCTCTCTTCTTACTAGGTTGAGCTTACTCACTTCTTATAGGTTCTAGCGAGGGTTGGGCCACTCTCGGGTAGATAGGGTACGTGTTTGCTCCTTAGTCTGATAGATGACCAGTTGATAGTCCTAGAATCATATGGGGTAGATGAGAATCAGTCTGAGCCATAGTATCCTCTTTATCTTATCTATGCTTTAAGGACTACCTCTTCTGTTTTTCTTCCCAGCTTCTCGTATTTTATTGCTTTGGTTCAGGGGGAGTTCATTTGGGAGCTTCTAGATCTTAATATTGACATAACTCCACTTGAACTAAAAGTTGCATCACATATTGAAGGGGAGCTGGATTTTCTGCATTTCTTTCTGCATTGTAATATAACTACATGGAGCCTTGATTATTATCCTGTTATGACATGATTACAATGTATTACATCTTGCCATGACTTGAGCTTACTTGCTAGATATATCATGACTTTATATGTGTAGTCATGTCTTTGCCATGATAGGTTGATTAAAATGCTCAACTTGAACTAATTCATGTTATGTTAACTTTTGAGACTAGTCTCTCTTTAGTTATCTCTTTATGATTCATGCCATGTCAAATAGGCTGAGTTGAGTCTTAAATCTATATTGAGCTTTAGATTGAGCTATGTTAGTTCCATGACGAAGCATGAGTTAGCACAACCTTTTACGAAAGAAAAAAGATCTCTTTTGTGCGAAAGAATTGATCTCACCAATTCTCTCATAAGACGGCTTGCTATTGCACTAGGCATAAACTCAGTGGGAGTTTTGGATGACCAAGATCATTTCCTTAAGCTTCTTGCTTGGAATGATCGCATAAGGCTTGAGATCTTGCACATAACTAAAAATGTTGGTTGGAAACAATCATGAGCTTTAAAAGGAACATTTATGTCAAATGTGTTTTATTTGCTTAATTATACAAAAAGATCAAGTACTTGAACAAATGTTTCTCTCTTGAACTAATCGCACTCTAAAATGACTCAATACTAGTTTCTTGGTTCCACTTAGCTTATTGACATGGCCTGCATCATCTTTGGGTACCTCTAGCTAGACTATACTCATGGTTGATTTGACATGCTAAGAAATTCGACTAAATTTCAGATTGTAACTTATTTTGCTTAGCTTGATTATACATGTCTTGTCATGATCTTGATAGCATACTTATGTGTTATGACTTGATGTAATTCTCATATAGTCATTTTGGATAATCTTCATGGCTCTAAATGCTTAAAATAAACAAATTTCAGCCATTTCATCCTTTATCGTGACTTATTCTCTCTTTTACATCCTTGATGTGTTTATTGCCAAAAGGGGGAGAATAGCGGAGAAAAAGCCATTTAGGAACCTTCTTGAGCTTTGGAGAACAATTTGCTCTTTCTTTTGTAGCTCTAGTGTTCCTTTGTCGATATGGTCATAGCTTCCTTGATTTATCTTGGACCATGTTTGGCTCTTTTTTCATCTTTCTTTCTCAAACTCAACTTTATACTTTTTCTGGATTTGTCAATATACTCATCAAGCGGGAGATTGATGGACCATGTGGAGGTGACCCCGAGTGTGTGATGAGTAATTGACATCGGTTTAGGAAAGTCGAGTTTGGTTTGTGTGGTTCGGACCATGTTGTTGCGTGGTGCAATCGGCTTCGGTCGGACTTGGTCAAACCTGGTCAAAGGGATTAGGATGCAGATTATGTTGACTTGTCAGGTTTGGGCTATCTCATGCTTAATGTGATTCATTGATGCTATTTATGTTTACATGTGTCGAGCGGTGCTATTTGATGTGTTTCTTGTCTGTGATGGCTGCAGGACGTCGAGGTGGAGTCGTGGCGAGACACGAGGTGACCGGATTAGACACAGGCGGTGTCGAGGTCAGAACGGTCGGAGGTGTCGAAGACGGCGGAGACTCGAGGTGGTTGCGAGGCTTGGACGACAAGGAACGCGGAAGCTTCCCGGAAGGTGCGGGAGGGGCGTTTCGGTAAAAACGCAAAGCTGCACAGGTGGAAGCGGTTCCGTTCGGGATTTAGCGGGCGTAACGGGTTGGAGACCCGTTAGCCAAAGGCTATAAATAGGGGTGAATTCCTGGTTGTATGCATGGCCTTAGGAGAGAGTTAGGGTTTTACTTAGTCAAAATAGCCTTTGGAGATGTTGTTTTGCTTTGGGGCTATAGTTGGTGAGAGTGGGTGAGAAGGGCAGAGTGTGTCTCCCCTCTATGTGTTCTTCCCGTGCATTTCTCCAAGCATGTAGTGTTCTTCTTGTGTGTGTGAGAGAGCTTTGGGAGAGGGAGAGGATGAGTTGAGCCACCATATAATCATTCCTCTAGTTGTAATCATGTATGGGGACTCCTTGTAATCCTTGATTGTCTAGGAATGAAAAGACTGAAGTTTATTTCTTGTTCGTGCCCTGCTTTTCCCTTCGTTCTCCTCTTTGCATGATTTTTGAGTTTTTGTGTTTTGGCTTGATTCTTGCTGAGGAGTGGCAAAATGGGTTTCTTTGTGATGGAATTGTATTTCTAGACTCTTTGGTCAGCTAATTCCAAGAGCACAATGGTTGATTTGAAAGAATCAAGTTTTCTTGCTTCCCAGTTCCATGTTTATTCTCTGTTTATCTCTTCTAGGGTTTGTTGTGGTTTTTGATTCCCTTCATGAGATGACATAAGTTTTGAGCCATCAAGTCCTTAGACTATTGCTAATCCTTCTGCCAAAGCTCATGAGCAAAGATTGAGAGATTGTTGAGGAATTTGGTTTTTGGGTTCAGATTTTGCAAAAGTTCAGGTTTTTGTCAAAATCTGGAATTCTTGCTCTTAAGTTGAAATCTCTTAGCTCTCTAGTCTCTCCTGGCTATTTTGGTTGTTTCCCTGCTGTTCTGGGCCAAAAAGATCAGGGGAACCCTTGAATTGCTCTGGTAGTTGAAGTTCGCAAAAATCTGTTTTTTTGTCTGAATTTCAGCCTCTGCTGTCTGAATCCCGATGGGCGGTCTGACCGGCTTTAATCCAGCGGTCTGACCGGTTGGACGCCGGCGGTCTGACCGGCCATTGAGGAGCGGTCAGACCGGCCCACACATTGCGGTTTGACCGCCCCCCCTTTTTGCAGCCTGCTCTGATTTTTCTTTTGTGCTGTTGTTTTCCTTGGCTTTGTTCCCTCTAGCCTCTATTTTTGTGGAAGTTAGTTTGCATCTCCTGTGAGCTGTTGAATCCTTCTTCGTAGCTTTGTAGCTATCGGAGAAGTATATTCTTCAGTGGAGACTTGTGGGGAATGTGATTTTAAAGAAGCGACATTCACCCCCCTCTGTCGCCATTTCGGTCCAACACATCAGAATTGTTGTCACCTTCAAATCATCCTGGTCATCGCATCTAGAAAGGTATGTTCTTAGTAGAATGATATATGGTGATTAATAATTGCTCACTATTATTGACTTATTTGTATAATGCAATAATTTTGATTATCTTTTTGTCCTATATGACATAATTCGATGATAAATATGATATGTAGTAAAATGATGGAATAATGCATTCATGATATGACATATGCATTATGAGCTAGAGCAGTAGGAAAGTCAAATAGTTATGGGTCAAGCTATTTTGACTAATCCAATGTGTTATTGAGTAAGACCTACTGAGCTATGCACCTCCACGGGAGTGGGGGAAAGACCTATTTTGGTGAGCACCTCTATACGATGGATGTAGAGGGTGACATTGATGGGTGTACCCACCGCTATACCAGTATGAGCTATAAAAGGAGACATATACATTGTATTGCATTCATGAAAAGAGAGTTGATATATTGAGATATGTGAATGAGAATTGATGAAAATGAGATGTGAAAAGTGAGTTTGTGGTAAAGGGATATAGATTATAAAAACAATGTTGATTCATTTATTGTTTTGCTTTGTACTTGCTGAGTCGTGGACTCACCCTTTCTTATTTGTTGCTTTTATGTGATTGTTGAATGCGACATACATAGGGGGAAAGTAGAATATGGAACAATTGCACTTTTAGAGTTCTTCACTCCATCTAACTATTCGTCACTTATGGTCAAACAATTTAGTAATTTTTATTATAATAATTGAATAATTTGTGATATCACTTAGCTTCTTTTGGTTCATAACATTGCTATTTGATGTGTTCTTTAGTTTAGACTTATTTATAATTCCTCTTGGTAATTATTTGGTTTATATTACATTCAATTTATGGTTTATTGTGTTATTGAAATTTATATTTATTATTATGTTGATTGTTTATTCTTGAAATCTAGCTGTTGGTAATACTTATTTATGGTTAAAATTGATAGTGATATTAGTTGTGAATGATATCTTGGGATTTTGTTAAGCCGGGATCTTACAGGCCCTTAATCATGCCAATGACTTCTCTGAAAGCAGGACGTTTGGCATGGTTACATCTTTGGGCCTTAGGAATCCGAGAATACAGGAACATGAAAACCCAGAATTTGGGTGTCATGTTTTAGAAATTCTAGAATACAGGAATTGTTCATTTGAGCTTTTGGACTGTGGTCTGTGGATGCTTCATCGGAAAAGAGTACGTGATTTTAGGGAGACAGTCATACTGGAAATTTTCTATGAGGTCGAAATCTCATGTTAGATTTTCTCCAAAATTGCTATGCATTAAGCCATTCCATAGGAATTTCATGGGAATCATAACGTCTCATTCCTTTGTTACAAAGGGTCATATAAGAAACGCTTCCACATGATTCAGCTCCTACAAAATTCCTAAATAATCACTTTGTTCTAGACAATCCCCCGCAGATACCAAGATCGTTTGAAGTTATTCCTGACCAGCAGAAGTTAATTGGTTATTACAGTTGTACTCACCCGTGTTGTTGACAAGTTGATCAGCAGAGTCGTTTATCCTTAAAGCTAGACTGGTTGGAGATGCAGTTCTAGGCTGAAATTCCAAGAAGAACCTGGAAATTTTTCACGGCAAATGGCAACCAGACACTACTCCCAAAATGATCCTTCATTCTACGTTAGTAACTCATCAGAAAATTGGTGCTTCAACTGAAAGTACCGTAACTTGATCTGATCTTAATCTAAATACAACGTCCTGGACTCCTGGCTACAACGACAATGTAAGGAGCAACTTAGATGTGTGTAGGAAATGAATACATGCGCCTTTTTTTTTTCTGCAGAAGCAAAGAGAAAACCTGTCAAACAGCTGAGTAGCTGACCTTTCTCTGTATCCTGCAGCGGTTTCTGAACACATGACATTGTTTACCCTTGCCGTCGATTCGAGCCGTTTCGACCTACTAAGGAAATACAGCATCCGTACGTAGATGGAGAGGCTTATCTTTTATCAAACTTAACAAAAAATCTGGGCAAGCATGTAGACGACATTGGTCAGAACCAGCTTTCCGGCCTGTTTCTTTCTAGCTGTGGCTTTTAGTTGAAAATTTTGAATTTTAGATGTGCACGACAGAGATTACTAAAAGAGAGATACTCGCATATGATTTTGGCTGGTACAGATGACGGGTTTTTAACGTGTATTACAATTAACTTATAGATTCGGTCTTGAAACTACTCCATTTAAAGTTAGGTACTGTAACAAAAGCCAAAAACCGCCCATAAAAGCCGGAAAGAACATGGTTGTTCACTTGGCTGGTCAAAGATGCAGAAGAAGCTGCTCAATCACATGATGATCAGAAGAATTTTTGTTCAAGTGTGCACTGCGCATTACATGGTCAATGCACCCCCTCTGCTTACCGTCAGAGTTGTCCTACTCATTTTCAGCCGAAATTCAGTTTTCTTGGTCCACCTTGAAAAAAGCCTAGTTCGACCAAAAAATTTGGTCTATTTTGAATTATTCCGGCCCATCCACCGACTAGCCTATCCAACCTTCATGTATCTCTTGTTCCCATCGGCTTGTCCATCACTCTCTCTCGATCCCATCTCCAAAATCAAGTTCGAGTGGCACTGGCTACGAGGGAACACAGAGGCAACGCTGGCACAGGAGAAGGGGGAGATGGCACCGAAGAGGGAGGGGCGGCGGCAGCAGCAAGGGAGGTGGAGGTGGTGTTGGCAAGGGAAGGGGAATTCATTCACATATTGATAGCATTCGTGGCATCCAAGGGTTTTAAGGTTTTTAAAATAGATGTCAAGAATACTTTTCTTAATGGTTTCATAGAGGAAGAGATCTATGTCAAGCAACCACCTGGTTTCAAAAATCCCAAGTTCCTGAACCATGTGTGTAAGCTCTCTAAAGCCTTGTATGGATTGAAGCAAACCCCTAGAGCTTGGTATGATAGACTTAAAAGTTTCTTTCTTAAGAACGATTTCAACATGGAAATGATCAATAAAATCTTGTTCACTCTCAAGCATGGCAATGACTTCTTGTTTGTTCAGATTTATGTGGATGACATCATATTCGGTTGTTTTTGTCATGCTTTCGTATCTAGATTTTCAGATTCTATGAGCAGGAAATTTGAGATGAGTATGATAGGCGAGCTAACCTTCTTCCTTAGTCTTCAAGTCAAGCAACTGAAAGAAGCGACCTTCATTCATCAAAGCAAGTACACGAGGGACCTTCTTTGGTGCTTCGACATGGGAAGTAGTAAGTTGATGTCTACTCCAATTGCCACTTCGACCATGTTGTATTCTGACGAGGATGGAGAGCCCGTGGGCCAGAAGGAGTGCCACAGCATGATCAACTCTCTCCTCTACCTCACGGCGTTGAGGCCTGACATACAGTTTGCTTTGTGTCTATGCGCTCGATTTTAGGCTTCCTCTCATGTCTCTCATTGTCAAGCAGTGCGTCACATCTTCAGGTACCTTCAGAGCACTCTTGACTTTGGACTTTAGTATTTTTCTGATTCTACACTCTCCATTTGGGCTTTTTCGGATGCTGATTTACAGGGTGTAGAGTAGATAGTAGATAGGAAAAGTACTTCTGTCATGTGTCATTTTCTAGGCACATCTCTTATCTCTTGATCATCTAGGAAGTAGTCTTCCATTACACAGTCCACTACTGAAGCAAAATATGTAGCTGCTGCTAATAGCTATTCTCATATTCTCTACATCTTATCTACTCTGCGGGACTATGGTTTGGCTTTAGATAGTGTTCCTCTCTTTTGTGGAAACACTAGTGCCATAAACATTGCTAAGAACCCAGTACAACACTCTAGGAACAAGCACATTGACATTAGACACTATTTCCTTAGAGACCACGTAGAGAAGGGTGATGTTGTGCTTTACTTTATAGAGTCCGAACAATAGTTTGCGGATATTTTCACTAAGACTCTTGATTCTTCTCATTTTACTTCTTTGTGGGGAGAGTTTGACTCTTTTGCATCCATTGTATCATATTGCATTCAGCAATTTGCACTGTAATATTCATACATGGAGCTTTGACTATTATTCTTATGTGGCATGATATATTCTTTATATCTTGCCATGTCTTATGCTAGTTTGCTAAATTTATCATGTCTTTCTATGTGTAACTTAACTTTTACCATGCTAGCTTTATTAAATGTGATAAATTCGAATTAAATCATATCTTGTTGGATCTTGTGACTAGTTTTGCTATAGTGATCTTTTTATGATTCATGCTATGTCAAATAAGCTAAGTTGAGTCTTGAACCTAAATTGAGCTTTAGTTTGAGCTATACTAGTTTTTTATTGAGGCATGAGTTAGTATTGGCTTTTTGTTCTTAAACTAAGCCAAGAAAATGAAAATGATCTCTTTTATGCGAAAAACTGATATCACCAATTCTTTCTCGTGAGGGTGCTTGCCATTGCATTAGGCATAAATTCAGGGAGAATTTTGGATGACCAAGACCAATTTCTTAAACTTCTTCCTTGGGGTGGTCGCATAAAGCTTGAGATCTAACATATAGTCAAGAAAACGAAACTTTGTGAAAAATAGTTGAAGCTCAGTTAAAACCAAAGATGAACTTCAAAAATGCCAAATGTGCTAATTACAAGTGGTATCAAGTGCTTCAACAACCTTGAACTTGTAGCGCTCTAAATTGACTCAATTGTAGCTTCTTGGTTCTATTTAGTATATTGACAGGGCTTGGCTGATTTTTGGATACCTTCGATTAAACTATGAACTTGAGCACCTTGACATGCTAAAAATCCATTTAATTTCATATCATTCTTTATTTGGCTTTAGCTTGGCTATATGTGGTTTGTCATGATCTAAATAACCTTTCACTTTTTATGGCTTAGTGTAATACTTGTAAAGTCACTTTGGATAATTTTCATGGTTCCTAATTCTAAAAATGAATAAAATTTAGTCACTTATTTCATTTATGCTCTGTCTTCTTCCATACATCTTGATGACTCCATTGTCAAAAGGGAAGAAAGATTGGTAAAATGCATATCCAGAGTATGATTTGGGGTTTTTGTTCAAAAGCTTGCTAAATTGGAGCTTTAGTGATTTGTTGTGATTCTCTTGATCTTTTGATCTCTTCTTACCAGGACCAAAGTTAAACAGAATAATTGTTCTTTCATAAGGACCTGGAGTGAGATTTCCCGACTCATTTGATGGATTTAAAGCTTTTTGTGGAAAACTTGTCATTTTTAGTAGCTTTACTCCATTTCTAGCTCATATGGTCATTTTCAGTCTTTGCATTCTTCTTGTGACTGTTGTGGTTACAGATCAAATAGAGAGAGAGAGTATGGTAGTGGAGAGTTAGGTGAGCAATGGCTTAGGGTTTCTCCCCATGGCCTGTGTTGTATATATATATCCATGTGGGGAGTGCTTTTACAATTATACCCTTACATCTGAGTATTCCCCTCAGGGGCACTTATGCTATTACACATGTCCCATTCTGGGCCTTACAATCCTCTAACAGGCCTGCTGGGCTTAGGTGGGGGCCACCCCTACGACAGGAGCCTCTCATGGTGAAGGGCTTCACGGGCCGAAACCATGTTGCCGAGCCCTTTGGCCCCCTCCGTCCCTGCGGCCTGTGAACTTCCCAACGTTCGGCGGAGCCTTATTGCCTGGTGTAGTGTTCGCCCCACCGTGAAGATATGATGCAGGGCGGTTTGGCGAAGTAACGGGATCGAGCTTGAATCGGAGGTGTTGGCAGAGTCAGATGCGTCAGCAGGGGCAGGCGAAACGGGCCCCTAAGTCATCGCGTGGGCGCCAAGTGACAGCGGACTTCGACATCGAGCGCCCTTGATGATAAATGACTGTCGGTCTGCCTTGCGAGGCCCCGTGCTGCGATGTTCCTTCTTGTGGCAGTCCCAATGGCGAAATATGCTTGGTGCGGCACAGGGCTTGAAGCATCGTGGCCATACGACGCTTGCGACGCTCCTCCGCCCGTTGAGCTTTCTTCTCATCGGTTGGGCTTCTGCCGGTTGGGTATATATATAGTGCTGGTGCAGCATTGTACCTGCATTGTTCAGTAGGATAGATTGCTTCCTGCTTACGCACCGTATTCCCGTACGGGAGTGGCAAGGTTTGACCTGCCGTAAATCCGCCTTCGCGTTCCCAAACAACGGGGAGCCCAAGCAGCTGGATCTCAGCCGGCTTGGGCTGTGACGTTGTCGCGTGGACTCCGATTCGCTCGCCTACACCTCCTGCTACGCCTGGGACGTCCCGCGGTGCCGAAGCGAGGTACTGCTTTGCGAAGGTGGGGCCAAGAGCGACGCCGGAGTCTTACTGACGGGGCCAGGACATGGGACCGAGCCGAGGTGGAAAGCGGGGTTTCCCCGCTAAAACGGAGACTCACCCGTCTAAGGCCACCCTTCATAGGGCCACGCCCGGGTACGTCTGAATGATCTTGGTCTCGAAAATAGGCTGCCTCTGCTCATCTGCATTCTTTGAGGGGACTGCTCTGCGGCGGGGTTAGCGCAGCTGGGCATTGTCATAGAATGTTGATGAACAGAAGGATGCCTATTTTCGAGTTTCAAAAAAAACTTTTCTTCGTCCTGGCGCCGGGCGCTGTGGTCCGCCGGCTGCGCTGTGCTGCTAGCATGATCTTGCCCTCGTAGATAGGTCTTCCTTAGTCCATGCGCACTCTTTGATGTCAAAGGATGGCGATGGACTGATGGAGACCAATTTATGTGAGTTCGGTCAGAGCCTATTGACGATGGCCGGTCTTGCTTCTCGAGTGAGTGCGCTGTTCATTTGGGCCTTCGGCTTCCGGGGGCTTGGAGTTTACTTGGCGGGGCCGCTGGTTGCCCTGGCCACCCTCCACCGGTCATGAGGGGGCGGGGGTCGGCCCTTCGCTGGCGGAGGCCGAAGGGTTGCGCGGACCTCAGAATTGCAGTGACTTCCGACTTCTTCGTGGCGTCCCAGTGAGATGTCCCTTCGCGGGGATGGAGCCAAAGTCGAAGTCAGGGCCTCGCTGCTGGGACGGAGACGTCGTCGAAGTTGTTGCGGTTGATTGGTCTCGAAAACCGCGCTGACACGTGCCGGGGGCTGCGTTGCGTCGTACGACCTGCATTTACTCCCAGCGGGAACCGGCACGCGACGGGGCGCTGTTGGCGCGTCGTGCGCGGTCAGATCATTGTACGACCGCAGTTATGACCGACACGCTTGTGCAGTCGCGACGGTTTGGCTTCGGTCGCGGGGAGGCGAACGGTTCGTCGTCCGCTGGTTACGCTCACCTGTGGCATGGGAGACGAGGGGTCTTTAAATACCCCCATGGCATTGCGTCTGCGCCTCCACGCGCTTTATGATCACCCATCTCGCTTCCTACTTCTTTGGTTTCCTTGCAATCGCACTTCCTTTCCGTCATCGTCTAGCTCCCGGATAGCGATGGCGCCTGGCAGCGACCATGCTCAAACGGTCGGGAAGTGCGCCATCCACCGGCGATCCTCACCGCTTGAGGTAGAGTACGCGCTCGAGGGGTGCGACGCGGCGGTGGCAGACAAGTGGTGGGTGGCGACGGAGAGGAAGGATGGCCCTTACTCCAGCGCCTTGGGCCCGACACTCGTAACGGAGGAGATGATCCTCACCCTGCTGCGTGAAGGGAAGCTGTCGGGTCGCCAGGCGATGCGGCTGCCCGCCGTGGACGAGGCGGAGCCGCATCCGGAGGAGTCAGAGGCGATTGTTTTCGTCGCCTACTTTGAAGCTGGGCTTCGCATCCCAGCGGAGATGGTCGTTGGCGATGTGCTGCGAACCTTTAGGCTGGAGCTGGCGCAACTAACCCCGAACGCGCTGGCTCGCCTTGCCGTGTACAGCTGGGCCTTGCGCTCGGAGGCGTGCTGGCCCAGCGCCTCGATGTTCGCCTATCTGCACGATGCACGGTGCCAGCCGAAGGAGCGGAAGGACGGGACGCTGTCGAACTTCGGCAGCGTCAACTTCATACTGCGGTCATCATGCGGGAAGCTCTTCCCTGCGAACTCCACTCAAGCGAAGTGGGAGCCTAACTGGACAAGACGGTGGTTCTACCACCGTGTGGAGAGCGGTAGTGGCCTCGAGTGTACGGGCCAGCCGATGGCTTTCAACACACACCCAGTATAACGCTCAACCTAGAGGACAGGCGAAGGGCGCGAAGACTCGCGGGGGTCACCGCTCGCTTCAACATGCGCAACCTCGCCGAAGAGTACATCACGTATGGCGTGG
The DNA here is from genome assembly GCA_017311315.1 of Dendrocalamus latiflorus. NCBI lineage: Eukaryota > Viridiplantae > Streptophyta > Magnoliopsida > Poales > Poaceae > Dendrocalamus > Dendrocalamus latiflorus. Next base: position 17,911,047 of record CM029629.1, on the reverse strand, counting down.
CACCGCTCGCTCATGAGTGGCGCCTCCCCGCCAGGAAACTCCGGGACGACAACGTTCGCCCATCCGTTCGCTCGCTACCGGCGCCCCCCAGACTTCGTAAGCTTCGGCCATGTCCTCCTTTACATTCGTGCGCGCTGCATCGCGTTTGACCATGCTTGTCTCGCCTAGGAATGCGCTTGGGAGACGCGGAACGCGTGGTGAACATGTTCCTGGGGCCGTATACAGCCAGGGAGCACAAGTAGTGCACGGCTACGACCGCGGAGGCGGGGCTGGGGTGGATAAACCGCGTGTGTGAGGCCCTGGGCGTTTGTGTGGCGGAGCGCGCCCCTCCAGCCCTGAGACAGCCGCGACAGCCAGATGACGGTGCCCAATAAAAGAAGGCACCGCTTTGCGGGAGGACTCGGGCTACCGCAGCCGCGCCCAGCCCGGCGGCCGCTGTTGCCCCCACCGCTGCAGCCAGCGCTGAGTCTGATTCGGCAAAGTACACCGATTCAGACCTGGAGACGGGCGGAGATGACGGGGGCGAAAAGTCTTCGGGTGGTGGCGGGGGTCGAGGTTGCGCCATGGGCGTGCAAGAGGGGAGGCCTTGTCGCCCGTGACAGCTGAGGTGGTGGGCCCCCTGTCTGCTGGCGACGCCAGGGTGGTAGATCATGTGGAGGTGACCCCGGTTGTGTGATGAGTAATTGACATCTGTTTTAGGAAAGTCGAGTTTGGTTTGTGTGGTTTGGACCATGTCGTTGCGCAGTGCAATCGGCTTCGGTCGGACCTTGTCGAACTAGGTCGAACGTACTTAAGTAGTTTATTTTTCGTTTTGATCGGTTTGGGCGTTGAGTATGTCTTCTGATATTATTGTATGGTTACAATATTTCGAGCGGTGCTATGTGATTTGTTTCTTGTCTGTGATGGCTGCAGGACGTCGAGGTGGAGTCGTGGCGAGGCACGGGATGACCGGACTAGGCACGGGCGGTGCCGAGGTCAGAATGGTCGAGGTGTGCCGAAGACGGCGAGGACTCGAGGTGGCTGCGTGGCTTGGAAGGCAAGGAATGAGGAAGCTTCCTGAAAGGTGCGCGAGGGGCATTTTGGTGAATACGCAAAGCTGCACTAAAGGAAGTGGATATGGTTGGAGTTAGTGGGTAAAGCGAAAAAGCTTAATGGGCAAAGGAAATGTGAACCCATTAGTGGAGGCTATAAATAGAGAGGTGCTCTCTAGTGCTATATGCAGATTTTGGGAGAGAGATGGCTTGAGAGAGGGTTTTCTTTTAGTGTTTGTGCTCTCCATGTGTGAGTTCTTAATCCTTCAAGCATGTATGGGGACTTAATTAGTGTGAAGATGTAACGAGATAGTAGTAGAATCTTGTTCTCATTTAATCCTTCTTGTGTCTGTTGAGAAACCTTGAGTTTGATTTGTTTGATTTCCTGCTGTTTAGTCCAGTTGGTAGTACTGGTCAGATCTTGTCTTGTCTGATCTTCAAGCAGTAGGTGATCAAGTCTTTCTGTTTTCTCCTGCTGTATGTTTCTTTGTTTGGCATCTAGCAATTTTTGGTTTTAGCAAAGACTTTTGTTTCATGCAGTGCTTCGGCTAAAACAGTCCTGCATGTTACTTGTCTTTGTTTTCTGGAGTACTTCGGCCAAATCAATTTGGCATGTCATTTTTTGGTCTTACTCAATTCTTTAGGACAGCAACCAGTTAGTAAAAAATTGAAGTTCTTGATCCAAGTAGCTTTATGGTTCTTTGTTGTTTGGCTTTGTGTCTTCCGTGTATCATTTCTTGCCATGCAAACACCATCTTTTGGCTTAACTTTTCTTTTTGTAGTCTCCAGCCTTCTTTTCTTGTCTCATTTCCTCTCTCGGCTACTTCAGTCCTTGTAGCTTTGTCAGTTGGTTGTTTGGCAAAACTAAAAGGCTTGTTGTTTGGCTGATTTGAATATCCATTTGCAGCATTTAATGTCTTGCCGACAGCCTGCTCTTTTTAGTTGTACTCGGCTGCAGCCTGTGCTTTCTTCATTATTTAATCTTTCTTGCTGACAACTTGCAATCTTTGCTCGGTTGGTAGTGTATGCAGATTTCTTGCTTTCAGTTTCACTTTGGCTAGAGAAGAAGCTCTGTTACCTTGTCTCTTCACTTCATGAGAATGGATGGTTATATGTTGTGAAGACTTTTATCAGAAGAGCAGCAAGGTCTTATGCTTTTGGTGTTTGGCCGACTGAAATTCCTCAGTTTTCTCTGCCGTGGCAGCATTTTTACGGTTGTTTCTTTGCCGTGACAGTCATTTTCTGCTATTTTCTTGCCGTGACTGCAGCGTCTTGCTATGGTATTGTTTTAAGCTGTTTCTCTGCTGTGGCAATATTTTACTGTAGTTTCTTTGCCGATCTGCTTTCTCTAGTCTGCCTCCTCATCTTATAATTTGATGTTTCTGTCTCCGGTGAACTTTCATTTTATTTCTTCTGATGGGAACGGGGTCCCGATCTTCCAACAGGTTCTGGATAAATTCGATTTGGTGGAGGCGCGACACAAATCGATCCGGCTTCCGAACAACACGTTCCGAACCCCGCAATCGCAGCACCACGTCTCCTCAGGTTATCAACCGTGCGCAGCGCGGTTGACCTCGCCAAGAAGGCTAATCCTCGCCTGCGAATCGAAGAACACAAGCAAGAACAAGGAAGAACACAACTGAATTGCAGATGTATTGATTTAGCACTCGAAAATTGGGGTCTCACAAACCGATGAACAGCGAATCTGTTCAAAGACAAATTGATCTAAGCAAAACCCAACCCTAATGGTGGGGGTGGCGGCTGGATATAAAGGACTTAGGGGCGTGCAAAACCCCTGGACGCGCCCCTAATGGGCTCCAACACGATACAAAGCCGAACGGCCCAAAGACGGTGGCGCAGCACCCTGACAGATTCTGAACGCCCACTTGTTTCGACGATTCCCGTTGACTCAGAAGGAATTTTGACATGCGACTAGATCCATTGGAAAGGTAGTCTTCTCAGCTTTCCATACATATGTGGAACGTCCAAAACGGAGTCCGGATGCGATCTGGGCGTCCGTTTTAGTGCGGCCTGGTCCTGGACTCCGAATTGGATTCGAAGTCGGCTTGAGTTGGACCTCTATCATGATTCGACCACCCTTGCTGGACTTGTGCGCCTCGTAGCCCTTCTCCAAGTACTTCTAGGTCCTCTCCATGGTTCCTAATCATAATTAAATCATTAGGTAGCAATCGATTCTCAAATGAACAAAAAGAAGTACTTCGGAACGAGCTCACCTGTAAATTCAATTGTCGGGCGCGAGCTCTAGTGATTGGTCCTTGAATGTTAGGTGGAGGAGTGTTGTGTGTATCTGACGAAGTGATGTCCTCATCATCCTCCCCCTCTTGAAGCGGAGTTGTCCTCAACTCGGCCTCATCTTCCTCTCCCAAGTATGGCTTCAAATCTGAAATGTTAAAGGTGGGACTAACCCCAAACTCGGGAGGCAACTCAAGTTTATATGCATTATCATTTATCTTCCCAACTATCTTAAAAGGACCAGCAGCTCTAGGCATCAATTTTGACTTTCTTAACTCTGGAAATCTATCCTTTCTCAAGTGCAACCAAACAAAATCATCCGGTTCAAGTTTAACTTCCTTTCTACCTTTACTACCAATAATCCTATATTATTCATTCATCTTTTCAATGTTTGCCTTAGTAGTCTTATGCATTTTGACAATAAAATCAGCACGCTCCTTAGCATCATTATGAACTCTCTCACTAGTAGGCAAAGGCAAAATATCAATAGGGGCACGGGGATTGAATCCATACACTACCTGAAAAGGACTTACCTTGGTGGTGGAGTGTTCCGCTCGATTATATGCGAACTCAACATGCGGCAAACACTCTTCCCACAGCTTCAAATTATTCTTCAAAACAACTCTCAACATGGTAGACAATGTGCGGTTCACCACCTCGGTTTGGCCATCAGTTTGTGGGTGACATGTTGTAGAGAACAACAACTTTGTACCCAACTTGTTCCATAGAGTACGCCAAAAGTGACTCAAGAACTTGGCATCACGATCTGAAACAATAGTAGAAGGCATACCATGCAAACGAACTATCTCTTTGAAAAAGAGGTCAGCAATATGAACGGCATCATCGGTTTTATGACATGGTATAAAGTGAGCCATCTTAGAAAAACGATCCACAACAACAAAAATACTATCCCTCCCCCTCTTAGTCCTGGGCAATCCTAAAACAAAGTCCATAGAAATATCGGCCCACGGAATAGAAGGAACAGGAAGAGGCATATATAACCCATGTGGATTCAAGCGAGACTTAGCTTTTTGACATGTAGTGCAGCGAGCCACAAACCGCTCAATATCTCGCCTCATCTTTGGCCAAAAGAAGTGTGTGGCCAGAATGTCCTCCGTCTTCTTAGCACCAAAATGTCCCATCAAACCGCCTCCATGCGCCTCCTGCAACAACAAAAGACGAACGGAACCAACTGGAATGCATAGGCGGTTAGCTCTAAACAAAAATCCATCATTGATCACGAATTTATTCCATGCTTGTCCCTCTTTACAATGCAACAAGACATCCTTAAAATCATCATCAAAAGCATATTGTGCTTTAATAGTTTCAAGACCAAAAATGCGACAATCAAGTTGAGACAACATGGTATAGCGTCGAGACAAAGCATCAGCAATCACATTATCCTTTCCTTTCTTGTGTTTAATGACATATGGAAAAGATTCAATAAATTCAACCCACTTAGCATGTCTACGATTCAAATTGGTTTGACTACGAATATGCTTAAGTGATTCATGATCGGAATGAATGACAAATTCTTTAGGCCATAAATAGTGTTGCCACGTCTCTAAAGAACGAACAAGAGCATACAATTCTTTATCATACGTGGAATAATTAATAGCAGGACCATTCTATTTTTCACTAAAGTAGGCAACAGGTTTGCCTTCTTGCATCAAAACACCACCAATACCAATTCCGCTAGCATCACATTCCAGCTCAAAAGTCTTACCAAAATCCGGAAGTTGGAGCAATGGTGCGTGTGTAAGCTTGTCCTTCAAAAGATTAAAGGACTCCTCTTGTGATGGCCCCCAATGGAACACGACGGCCTTCTTTGTCAACTCAATCAACGGTGTCGCAATGGTGCTGAATTCCTTGACAAAGCGGCGATAAAATCCGGCAAGGCCAAGAAAACTCCTTACTTGGGAGACCGTCGTGGGCGTGGGCCAACTCCATATCGCTTCCACCTTGGCTTTATCAACCTCAATTCCCTGTGGAGTCACAACATAGCCAAGAAAAGAGACTCGATCCGTGCAAAAGGTGCACTTCTCAAGGTTACCAAACAAACGTGCATCTCTCAAAGCATTAAAAACAGCACGTAAGTGATTCAAATGTTCATCCATGGACTTGCTATAAATCAAGATATCATCAAAGTAAACGACCACAAATTTGCCAATGAAAGGACGTAAAACCTCGTTCATTAATCTCATGAAAGTGCTAGGTGCATTAGTTAAACCAAAAGGCATGACTAACCACTCATACAAGCCGAACTTAGTTTTAAAAGCAGTTTTCCATTCATCGCCAAGTTTCATTCTTATTTGGTGGTATCCACTACGCAAGTCAATCTTTGTGAAAATTATAGCACCACACAACTCATCAAGCATGTCGTCTAGCCTAGGAATAGGATGACGATACCTTATAGTAATGTTATTAATGGCTCTACAATCTACACACATACGCCAAGAACCATCTTTTTTGGGAACCAAAAGAACAAGAACAGCACAAGGACTAAGGCTCTCACGTACGTACCCACGGTCCAAAAGGTCTTGGACTTGTCGCTGAATCTCCTTAGTCTCTTCAGGATTGGTCCTGTACGCCGCACGGTTTGGCAAGCTCGCTCCAGGAATCAAGTCAATCTGGTGCTCAATCCCTCGAAGGGGTGGAAGTCCTGGAGGAAGCTCATCAGGAAAAACATCTCTAAACTCCTGCAAAAGGTTAGTGACAGGAGCAGGCAAAGTGCAAGGCATATTATCAAGAGAAAATAAGCATCTTTGCACACAAAAATATAGCATATATCATTAACATCATCAATTTCAACAAGGTCTGATTTGGTGGCAAGCATAATAGAATTGTTCAAATGGAGTACTTGCTGTTTTTCAGATTTATCATGTTTATTTGGATCATTAGTAGCAGCAGCTCGCTCCCTATCGGCCTCTATAATCTCAGCTGGAGTCAAAGGAAGTAAAGTAACTTTCTTTCCCTTATGCATAAAAGTGTATTTGTTACTACTACCATGGTGTAAAGCATCATTATCAAATTCCCAAGGTCGACCCAATAAAAGAGAGCATGCTTGCATAGGAACCACATCACAATCAACATGATCAACATAACCACCAATGCAAAAATGAACTCGGCATGTTTGTGTTACCTTAGCTTTTCCAGAGTCATTTAACCATTGAATATGGTATGGATGTGGATGCGGTCGCGTGGTCAAGCCAAGCTTCTTGACCAAATCAGAACTCACCAAGTTGTTGCAACTTCCTCCATCAATGATGACACGTGCACGCCGGTTCTTGATTGCGAAGAAAGTTTGAAATAAATTATGGCGTTGAGGCTTATCGGGTTGTTGTACCTGTGTGCTGAGGACGCGCTGCACAATGATGCTCCGTAGCGTCACTGTGGACGCCCCACCAAGGACCAGGTCGTCATCACCACCGCCATTGTCGTCCGAGGCAGCAGCAACATCATCATCCTCCTCGACATCCGAAGTGCTGATGTAGCCTCCATCTTCTGTGGCGATGTATGCCCGTTGGCTAGGGCAATTCTTCTGCACATGACCAAGCCCATGGCAGCGGTGGCAGTGAATGTCGGAGGAGCGGCCCGTTGAAGCCACGGAAGAAGAACTCTTGGCTGGAACCTGCAAAGAATTTTTTGTCGTGGAAGGTGGCTTCGGTGGCGCTGCTGCAACCTTGTGCACAGGTGGTGGAGGAGAACGAAAATTCGAAGAAGACTTGGGCAGTCCCGTCGATGTAGTCGTTCGCGGCGTGTAAAAAGGTCGTCCAGTGCTTGCCTTCGCTGATTCCTTGCGTCCCTGCAATTCTTTTTCTGCAAGCATAGCAAGCTGGAACAACTGGTTGACAGTAGTAAACTCTTTATAATCAATAATGTCCTGAATTTCACGCCTTAACCCCCCATAGAAACGACAAATCTTATCATCCGTGTCCTCAACAACCCCACAACGCATCATTCCCTTTTGAAGCTCAGCATAATAGTCCTGAACAGAACGATCACCTTGTTCTAAGTGCTGCAATTTTTTTCTCAAATCAAGTTTATATGTGGGAGGAACAAAACGATTACGCATATCTTCTTTTAACCGCTCCCATGTATCAGGTTGTAAGCGCATGTTACTTAGTTCATTCCACCAGATAATAGCAAAGTCCTTAAACTCACTAGTAGCTTGTCTAACTTTATGTTGTTCAGGAACCAAGTGAGAATTAAACTTCTGCTCTACCATCATCTCCCAATCAAGATATATATCAGCATCATAAAAACCAGCAAAAGATGGAATGGTAAACTTGACTTTAGCAAAAGGGTCGTCGTTACCATGACGATTCTGGTTATTACCTCCCATACCCTGTCGGTTTTGCTGAAGACGCCGACGTAGTCGTGCATCTTGTGTCGCCCGCTGATCAATGTTGCCATCCGCATCATACACTGTGTCATCATCACGACGATGGCCGTCATTGACAGGTGGCAGGCGTGCCTCCAATGTGTCCATCCGACCAGTGAGGTCAACCAACCGCCGCTCCACCCGCTCAATGCCTTCTGTGGTGTTCAACTTGGCAATGGCGGCAACGATGGTGTCCATTCTCGCGCCGAGTGAAGCATTTTGTTTGTCGAGCGCAGCTTGTAGCTGGCCGCGACTAACACACTCGTTGAAATCGACCGGTGTCTCGTCCCCTTCGTCTCCTGCCATGGTTAGTGGAAACACAGGGAAAACAAAAGGATTATCCCTATCAACTAGAAAGGAAGGCAGTGGAAATCCGCAAAGGAAGTGTCCTACCAAGCTCTTACAAGTGTTCTTACCAAAGCAGCAGGTGGTACAACCGGCGGCTGGTTCGTGAAACCATGTCGAGCGTGGTACGATTGCAAGGGTCAAAACTATGCTGATCAAGAGTAGGTGTAGCTTGGAAGGCACAATATGGTAGCAATGGAGAACAATCAGTTAATTTCAGAATTGCATAGAATTGAATTATAGTCCGTATCTAGCACTTAGCCTATGTTGCTGATCAACCAAGAATAGAAGAAGGCTAAAATCTAGTGTATGGCAATGTGTAGGAGTGGTAAATACAAGATAATTCAATCCAATGCAATTTGGAATTGAAGAACACAAGGATTGACTCAAAACTGAAAACTGAAGATTTCTGTCCACTGGACAGCACATCAGTATTTTGGCCGTAACTTTTTGTCAGACGCCTTTATTTCACTGATTCTTTTTTTATCTGTTTTATGACAGATTTTTCTACAGATTTTATTTTGTGGCAAACTTCCGAAACCTGACACAAAAATTCGCACAAAAATCACAACTGCTGACTGTTGCAGATTCAAAACAGATAACTGGGTCAACTTTCACCGCACATATCTCTTAACTGCCTTGCTGGAATGACGTGACATTTTACAGATAGATGGATAATGAATTTTTGAATCTAATGGCGGTGGTCTCACGCAAAAATAATCTCGGAATAGAAAGTTATGACGTTTGTGGTGGCAGCTGCAGAGAAAGGAAAAATCAGCCGAATTTGGAAACTAGGGTTTGGGGTGGGGAATTTTTCTTTTGTTTGGATTTTTAATGGAACAAAGATATGACCAGAAACTAGACAATGCTATATGGACACAAATTCAATTTAACAAACCAAAACTAACAGATTGAAAGGCACAACGTGGTTTGGACAGCGGAATTAATTCTTTTTGTGGGGCTTTTTCGTGGACTCTAGGATGAAAACGAAACAACAAAGGTAGGGTAAACTCGAACCTGAAGGAACACCTGAAGCTCTGATTACCACTTGATGGGAACGGGGTCCCGATCTTCCAACAGGTTCTGGATAAATTCGATTTGGTGGAGGCGCGACACAAATCGATCCGGCTTCCGAACAACGCGTTCTGAACCCCGCAATCGCAGCACCACGTCTCCTCAGGTTATCAACCGTGCGCAGCACGGTTGACCTCGCCAAGAAGGCTAATCCTCGCCTGCGAATCGAAGAACACAAGCAAGAACAAGGAAGAACACAACTGAATTGCAGATGTATTGATTTAGCACTCGAAAATTGGGGTCTCACAAACCGATGAACGGCGAATCTGTTCAAAGACAAATTGATCTAAGCAAAACCCAACCCTAATGGTGGGGGTGGCGGCTGGATATAAAGGACTTAGGGGCGTGCAAAACCCCTGGACGCGCCCCTAATGGGCTCCAACACGATACAAAGCCGAACGGCCCAAAGACGGTGGCGCAGCACCCTGACAGATTCTGAACGCCCACTTGTTTCGACGATTCCTGTTGACTCAGAAGGAATTTTGACATGCGACTAGATCCATTGGAAAGGTAGTCTTCTCAGCTTTCCATACATATGTGGAACGTCCAAAACGGAGTCCGGATACGATCTGGGCGTCCGTTTTAGTGCGGCCTGATCCTGGACTCCGAATTGGATTCGAAGTCGGCTTGAGTTGGACCTCCATCATGATTCGACCACCCTTGCTGGACTTGTGCGCCTCGTAGCCCTTCTCCAAGTACTTCTAGGTCCTCTCCATGGTTCCTAATCATAATTAAATCATTAGATAGCAATCGATTCTCAAATGAACAAAAAGAAGTACGTCGGAACGAGCTCACCTGTAAATTCAATTGTCGGGCGCGAGCTCTAGTGATTGGTCCTTGAATGTCAGGTGGAGTGTTGTGTGTATCTGACGAAGTGATGTCCTCATCATCTTCATAGCATCAATTGCTATCGGAGAAAGTTTTAAGTGGGTACTTTTGAGGGTCGTTTTTAAAGAGGCTCCATTCACCCCCCCCCTCTGTCGCCATTTCCGATCCAACACGGGGTGAAGTCGCCGCCTGCGACGGCGACAGTATCGGAGCTGCCCCTCGCGGAGGCTGGTGGAACGAGGCGGGGCCCTCACCTTCTCTTCCCAGGGCGAAGCGGACGCGCCTGCAGTCGCCCTCTTATCGGACTTCGAGAGGGTTTGCCATGGCGAGCCGTGTTGGGAGCTTGTGGGATTCCGACTGCGACGCCGAAGCTCCCGCACGCGGCATCCCTTCGGCCCCCTCGCAGGCCGCTGCAGCCAGGGGGCGGAGGTTGCCAGCGCTAGGCCCCGATATGGAGACTCCCCAGCCCCAGGGCCAACGCCGCCTGTGGGGGCTGGTGCCCCTGTTAACCCACCCACGGCTGGGGGGACGTCCCGGCGAAGTCCGTCGTCAGCCACCGAAGGTATGTTATCCTACCGCACCTTGGTGTAGCTTTGCAGTGTCCTCGTAGGACTGAGTAGCATATCTTCGTGTAGCGGAGCTCATCCCCGAGGACGGGCGATCCCCAAGGTGCGGGGGCGTTCCTTTGAGAGGGGTATCCGGCGCACCCGATTCTGCCGACGTGAACTCCACACACCCGATTCTGCCTTCGTTCCTCCCCCGGAAGCGTTGGGGGCGTGGCGCGGGATCGTAGAGGATGCGGCCGCCAGCGTTGACCGGCAGGCGCTGTCAACCTACGGGACGGGGCGCCTTGGTGACGCACTGGAGGTATCGGGAGTGCGGGTAAGTATCTGATCTTGTGACGATACGCGGTTGTGTAGCAGCTCGCTGACTCCTTTGTCGCGCAGACCCTCGTCTTGGGCCAAGCGTTGCAGGCTGCTCACGCCCGCGAGAAGGAGGCCTTAGAAGACTGATTGCGAGCCGCCGAAGAGGCCCTGCACATAGCCAGGGGGACACACTCCGCCAAGGACGAACGCATCCGCGACTTGGAGGCAGAGTGTGCGAAGACGAAGTCATACACCGAGGCGCTCATGGCGGCAGCGCGGTCATCAGCCACAAAGGCGGCGCGACGAGAGGTCGCAGACGAGTGAGATGGCCTACTCCAGCAAATCTCTACGCTAGAGAAGGAGAGGGGCGAGCTGGCGAAATCTTTAGTGGAGCGGGACCGGACCCTGGGTGATGCTTTAGTGGCTGTGTGGGATGCCATGCTGGCCCTGGAGGTTACCCTTGAAGGTCTTATCGCCAAGGTACTGCCCCGCTCCTTCGGGCCCGAGGATCTGTCGTGGATGCTTCGGCAGATCGGGGATGCGGCCAACATTGCCCGAAGCTCCGTGACGACCTTCGGTGACCACTGCTCCTACGTGACCTCATGCCTGGTATGTGCGCTCCTGCGGCACTGGGGTTGCCAGCACATCAGCAAGCTGGCTGATCCTCATTTGGAGTTGCCGACCGGGGCCGGGGTGATGTCTGATGCCGTGCACGCTGTTCGCCGCCCTGTGCGATTTTCCCATGAGAGGATCTGGGAGTACATCGGGGAGGCTGCGGCGAGGGTGGAGTTGCGGAACAGCCTGTACAACGAGGGGAACCTTGGCGTGTGGCTGGATGAAGTCCCATGCCGCGACGAGGGCGACCCCGCGAATTCGAGGGGCGACACAAACCCTCAGGTGTGACGCCATGGTTTCCGCGCGTTGGTGTGCGTTGTAAAACAAGCCCTTCGACTTATGAATAAAGTGCTAGTTGCCTCACCAGTGCTGACTTGTGTGCTCGCATGTCTCGAGCAGCTACCCGATCCGGGCCGGCTACTAGTTTTTGACCGTGTGATCTGACGACGTCTTCGGCGGTGGCAGAGGGCCGAGGAGTCGCTGGACTTCTGGGCAAGCCGAGCTTCTTCGCGTGAAGCTTTAACGTGGATGCACGTTAAGGAGGAGCCGACCGAGTAGCGAGCTCGAGCCCCCGAGGCTATTTGTACATTTGTATGGACTGCCTTTGTAAACATCTTCTAATGAATATAACAGGGGAAGGGGTTTTGTTGAAAAAAAAATCCCCCCCGTCCCCATCCTTGTATGCGACGTCGAGGTGTACGCGTGTGCGCTCTGTCCCCTACTCCTTGAGGTGGTGGTGGCGTAGCTGGCGCCTTAGTCGAGGTAGACGCGCGAGCGCTGCGTCCCCTACCCCGCGAGGTGGTGGCCGCGGAGCTGGCGCCTTAGTCGAGGTAGACGCGCGAGCGCTCCGTCCCCTACTCCTCGAGGTGGTGGCAGCGGAGCTGGCGCCTTAGTCGAGGTAGATGCGCGAGCGCTCCGTCCCCTACCCCTCGAGATGGTGGCAGCAGAGCTGGCGCCTTAGTCGAGGTAGACGCGCGAGCGCTCCGTCCCCTACCCCTCGAGGTGGTGGCTGCGGAGCTGGCGCCTTAGTCGAGTTAGACGCGCGAGCGCTCCGTCCCCTACCCTTCGAGGTGGTGGCTGCAGAGCTGGCGCCTTAGTTGAGGTAGACGCGTGGGCGTTCCGCCCCCTACCCTTCGAGGTGGTGGCAGCGGAGCTGTCGCCTTAGTCGAGGTAGACGCGCGGGTGCTCTGTCCCCTACCCTTCGAGGTGGTGGCAGCGGAGCTGGCGCCTTAGTCGAGGTAGACGCGCGGGCGCTCCGTCCCCTACCCTTCGAGGTGGTGGCAGCGGAGCTGGCGGCTTAGTTGAGGTAGACGCGCGGGCGCTCCTTGGTTAGCCGCTGTTATGGCTTGTCGGTGCTCCACATGATGCCCGTGGGTGCAAGCTGCCACCACGTCTCATGCCGACTCTACAGGGCGCGTGTGGAGGCGAGCCTTGGCTGCCTTTTGCTCGATCGCTGTGAAGCGCTGGTGGAGGCCAGCCTCTAGTGCGTCTTATCAACTCATGGCGTAGGAATTGTAGACCGCGCGCTGTTTATACTCCGAGGGGTACGCATAGAATACCTATGCGTACAGGGGAGTATCCGCGTCCTATTTATACTCCGTAGAGTGCGTGGGACAATCAACCGTGCTTTGTTTATACTCCGTAGAGTACGCATAGGGATAATACACATGCGTGCGTGGGAGCATCTGCGTCTTGTTTATACTCAGTAGAGTGCGCAATGACACATCCGCGTCTTATTTTATACTCCGTAGAGTGCATGCGGATGTGGACCTCGGCGCTACGTCTTCTTTAGAGTCCGTGGATTGCGCGCGGAGGCAAGCCTCCACGCGTTGTGGGCGGTGAAGTTGCGTGCGGAGGCGGACCTCGATGCTACGTCTTATTATACTCTGTACAGTGCGTGCGGAGGCGGACCTCAATGCTATATCTTATTTATACTCTGTAGAGTGCGCGCGGAGGTGTCCCTTCACGCGTCTTTGTTTATACTCATACCCGTGTTTTTCACGGAGAGTGCGCGCACGAACGTGTGTCTTTGTTTATACTCATGCCTGTATTTTTGACGGAGAGTGCACGCGCGAACGCATGTCTTTGTTTATACTCATGCCCGTATTTTTGACAAAGAGTGCGCGCGCGAACGCGTGTCTTTGTGCAGGGAACAAGGAAATTTGTGCAAACGGTGAACTTTATTAAATTCCCATTTGCGCGGGTGAGCGAGTACAAAAGGTGTGATATTAGCCACTGACCGCTTTAAGGACAGGAACAGCCGCAGCTGTCGTCGCTTGGTGATGAGGCGGGGCACGGTGTGAGCCTCTGCTGCTGGGGTAATTCGCGCAGGGGGGCCCGACGGGGTGCTTTTTGGGGCCTCTAAGGATCTTCATGCTTGCACACCCGGCCTAGGCGCTTCGTCGAGCCTCGTAATGCGAGCCCCTGATGCCGAGCTCTATACGCCGAGCCATATCCTGGTCGCCGTGGACGGTGATGATGGCCCGCGGTCTGGGGAGCTTCATACATAGGAGGCCGTGGTGCGGGACTGCCCCGAGAGAGTTTAAAGTTGGCCGCCCCAATATAGCATTGTAGGGGTACGAGATGTCGACGACGTCGAAGGTGGTGTCCTCGCTTCTCACATTGTCGTCTCGGCCGAAAGAGACTTGGAGGCATATCTGACCCAATGCCTGCAGGGGTTGCCCCTCGAAGCCCTGCAACGGGATGACCGAAGGGCCCAAACGACTTCGGGGGATCCCCATCTGGTCGAAGGCCGTTGCGAACAAGATGTTCACGGAACTTCCTCCGTCGACCAGGACGCGCCTGACCTCGCATCCTACGATGAGGACCTGGACGACCAGCGGGTCTTGGTGGGGGAACTCCACGCCTTCGGCGTCAGCGAACGTGAAGGTGATCTCATGCTGTGCCCACTCCGGCGGTGCCTGCGCTGGGTATGCCGCAACGTGGTGCAGCATTCTCGCGTAGACCTTTCGCTGCCGCGCCGAGGCGAACCCCAACGAGGAGCCCCCAGAAATGTCGTTTATGACCCTATGCCGGGCTCCTTCCAGGGCTTGCAACTGCGGGAGGCCCTCCCGAGGTTGCTGCACGTGGGCCTGAATCCACAGGGGGCCTTCTTGGGGTTGTATTCCTTGGTCCTGGGGGTGTTGGACGTGAGCCACGACAAGCGCGCGTGCCTCAGGGTTTTTGTCTCTGGCAACGCTCTGCCGGAGCGCTGCGATAGTGGCGCACGCATGTGTGTCGTGGCTGCCTCGACCGTGGACTTCGCACCACAGCCCGTTGTACTGGTCGTTGTACTCTTCGCGGGCTCTGTCGTCGTGACCCCGCCCGTGCCCCCGTCCCCGGCCACGGCGCCCTCTGCTGCCACGACCAGTAGGGGCGTTATCTTCGGAGCCACCCTCGATGTCAAAGACGTAGCGAGGTTTCCTAGATTTGCGTTGGTCACGTTTGGACGTGTCGGCTGACGAGTCCTTGTGCTGGGGATCCTTGCGCTCGGAGGCGTCATTCGACTGTTCCTGCTTGCGCTTGCCTTTCGAGGAGCCCTCCTTCGGCGAGCCATCGTTTTTTGCCGACCCTTCTGCCTGATTGGTGTCAGAATCGTCGCCGTGTCACCGCCGCGCGTCCTTCTCCGCTCTGGCGTACTCTTCCATCTTGTCGAAGAGCTTCACCACCATCTTGATTGGTTTGCGCACGTTGTATTCGGCCAGCGGACCCGGGCGGAGGCCTTGTATCGTTGCATTGATGGCGGTTGTTTCATTGACGTCCTTGACCTGGCAACGTACCTTCGTGAAGCACTTAAAGTAATCCCGGAGCCTCTCCGCAGGTTTTTGCTTGACTGCGAATAGCTGGTCCGCGTCGACGCGCTCGATGTAGTTTTCCTGGAAGTTGTAGAGTCGGTCGCGGATCTGCTCTCACGCGTAGATGGAGTGCGGCTCGATGGTGAAGAACCAAGAGAGCGCCACCCCTTGCAATGCGAGGGGGAGTCCCTTTGCCTTCGTGGTGTCGTCTCCACCAGCGGCTTCGATGGCGGTCTCGTACACGCGCACGAACTCTCGCGGGTCCGTGTCACCTTTGTACGCCTCGATGACACTCGGAAACTTGAAGTCCTCAGGCCATGCAGCATGCTGCAAGCCCGCTAAGAGGGGGGACTCCCGGTCCACGCGTCGCAGTGGGACGCAGCTGGACGTGAGGGCGTCGCGGCTATCCGCCCTCTCCGGAGTGGGCTCCGACGCAACCACCGGTGGGGCTTGTTGGCTCCGAGCCTCTTGTATGTCTCGCACAGCCCCGCGGAGATCCGTTAGCTCCCGCTAAAATGTGGTGAGGGCCGCCAGCAGGGCGTTCTCTACCGTGGACGTGGTTGGGGCTGTCGGTGCGCTCGGCGGCGCGACTGGAGTAATCAATTGCCACGACGCTCGACCCCGCCACCGCCGCCACATGGGTGGAATAAACAGGGTCGTGATGGAGTAATGGAGTAATCATGCCTTTAATTAGTAATTAAACCTCAATTGATTACTTAAGCTATATTAGTTATTCACATGGGTGGAATAAACAGGGTCGTGAGTAAAGGAGATGGATGTTTGTAGTATGCACATAAAGGTATTGGTGGATTCAGGTCGATCATGAATAGGAAATGATAGTGTGGGTTCTGGGAGGAATAAATTAGTGGCGTCTAGTTGAATAGATAGGCTAGATAAATGATCTGATTGAATTTTCGGGAATTTGGAGGAATAATACAAGTATTGGATTATAATTCTTGATTAGTGATATTCTTGGTGGATATATAATATTGAATCGTAAGCTTGATCAGTGATATTCTTGGTGGAGTTGAATCAATAATAAAAAGGATTGGATTGTTAGAAAATCTTGATGGGAATGTTCGGTGGATTAATTAAATGATGTCACACGCTGTTTGTAGTTTTAGACAGCAATAAATATAGAAGGTGTAAAATCGGTGGAGTAATTGGATAATGTCACTTGCTATTTGGAGTCTTAGACAGCAACCAATACAGAAAGAATATGATCGGTGGATTGAGTAGAGGATGACACATGTTGTTTGGAGTTTAGAGGGCACTCAATAAAGGAAGTGTAATCTCGGTGGATTAAGTCAATTATGGCAATCGTTGTTGGGAGTCTTAGACAGCAGTTAATAAAGAGCGTGGGTCTTTGGTGGATTAAGTCGATGATGTCATTTGCGGTGAGGAGTCTTTAGGTCACAAAAACAACAATATGATATAATAATAGAAATGCTACTAGACGCGTTTTATGGCAAATAAAACAACCCGAGCCTCTCCTTTGTTAAGCCATGCATACTATTTATTTGCATTCTGTGTATTGGCTCGCGGAGCATGGGGTTGGAGTGCTCACACTCGCTTTTGCGACAAAATTCAAAATCAGGAATCAAATCACCTCATCTCAGCAACAAGATTGGACAAGTTGGCCGAGAAGATGAAGATGTCAAGGGCTAGGTCGCGAACCTCCAGTTGGCTGCCTGTGGGCATGTCCTGAAGGTCCCACCTATGTGCTTCGTTCTTCCGCTGCTGTAATTTATTGATTTCGGCCTAATCGGCCCATGAGTAAGTCTACTATTATATATTTACGCTTCCGCATGATATGTACTTTGATATTCAGAACTGTAATCTGTGAGCACTATCTACTGATCCAGGGAATAGTGCGGTGGAATCACAGAGGAATCCGGATTGTAATATCTGGGCTCCTACAGCGATGGTATCAGAGCATATCGATTGCAGGTCGTGACCTGGTTAGCCTGGTCGTTAGTTTCATGACTAGAAATATTTCTCTAAAATACTATTTCCAAAAATATAAGTTATACTACTCATTCTTATTTCTCATAGATGATTCTCTTTCATCCATATGCTGTCTTAGCCATTTATACTTCTAGAGCTCTCTTACCCCCAAATATTTCCCTCCTCTATATATTAATTCAAAAGGAAAATTTTGATCCCCCTCTCGTACCCTTACTGCAAAATTTAAGGTTAGGAACGTTGAAGATATTCATGAAGATAAGGTTGTTTCATTTTAAACGAACTATGCAGATAAACTCTATGCCCCTTATGTGTGCTTTTCCGAGTAGACGTTGTATTGTCGCAAGGTTTTCGTTGGTCCCTGTGCACTGCCTTCTTGCCCTCGGACGTCCTATTTCGCAGTCACGGGAAAAGATTGCTTTTAAAATTTGTGTGGTTCTGTGTCACCCCAGCTCCCGGGGTATACTCCTTTAAAGTTAGAATGGGTTTGGATTACCTTATCCCCACGATTCTATCCTTACCTCATGCTAATCCCTCTCACCTCTTGCTGAAAACCCCATCGGATCCAAAGGAACGAAATAACAAGTAATCCAAAACCAGGGCAATCAAGATGAAGCGAAGGCTTTTCAACCTCCCAGTATTTAAGGAAAACAACATCATTATAAAGAAGACCACCCGCCAAGAGAGAGCCACAGAGCAAGGTCACCTGTTTCCGCGAAGGACAAGACCCTTGCCCCATGAATTGCTGCTCAAATCTGTTGTTGATCAAGACAACTAAGAATACAATAGATGAATAATGACAATTATCATTTATTTAAGGGGGGTAGCATTAAGAGACAAGAATGTCGAAGCACTACCACGATGTATGTTTTGAAGGTGCAACAACCTGGACTCAGAGCTAATCGAACCAATACGAGAAGATTTGCAAAACCGGAAGCCTTATAGTGATAAGGACAAAAGACCACCATATAAATGTATCCATCTTCGCATCGGCTTCCCTCAGACCATCTACTCCCTAGGGCATAGGCCAATACTGCCCACCCCTCAATGTGAATTCTACACCCACCATAGGCCCAGTAGACGATGTGACTATTCCACTCTATGAAGGCGTGAAGACAACAATGTCAAAGAGCAAGTATTTGGAAGTCTACGACCTATCCAAGAGAACAAGGTTTCTCTCTTCCTTTTTGACTTCTCCAAGTGCTAACCCCTGTTGTGCAGATATTCATCTCGCTGTGATGTTAAAAACTATACGTCGAGCAACACCCCGAAACCCAGTGCTAGCCAATAAAACCTTATCTGCATTTTTCTACTCTGCGGGAATCTCGGGGTCGAGATTCATTTAAGGGGGGTAGGTTTGTAACATCCTGAAAAATCCAAACTTGAAAATATGAAATTCTTAAATTATTTTGCAATAAGTTCTGTTGAAATTTGGATTTTATGGCGATTTTCCTGAATTTTGGTGGAGGATTCAAAAATTTAAGAAAGCTTCAAAAAATGAAATTACTATTAATAATGCCATAAAGGGAAATATGCAAAGAGGAAGAAATTTGAATTAAAGTATAAAGACTTCATATTGGAAATAGTATTATAAAAGGGCAACAGAAGTTAAATATATATATATATATATATATATATATATATATATATATATATATATATATATATATATATATATATGCAAATAGATGCACAAAAAGGACTAGCATGGTAAAATAATAATAATAATAAAATGTGTATGTATACGTATACTCAAAAACAGACATAAAGAAGTATATGTATACTTGTACATATATGTAAAAACAAAATAAATAGTAATAAAAAGGGTAAGAGGTGAAGCCAGCTCCACAGCGCCACCCCACCCCTTCCCTCTCTCCTCCCGTTTATTTTCTCTTGCGCGTGGACCCCAGTTTCTGCCCCGCCTCTTCCCCTTTTCTTTCTCCCCTGTAGCCTGCTCTTGTCTTCTTTCTTCCTTGCGTGGCTGCCATGAGCCCACGTCGCCCTCCGCAGCGCGCGCCGGCATCCTTTGTCCTTGTGCCGCCCCGCCAGCGTCGAGTCACATCGCCAGTTCCTTCCCCGAGCTCCACGCGCTGCACGCCTCCCGCGCCGAGCCCCGTGCCGGTCCATACCCGATGGACCTCCCCGCCGCCCGGTCATACCCGTGAGCTGCCACCACGCCATCCCTCATTTCCCCCACGCCATAAGAAGCCGCCCGGTTCCTCATTGCCCCTCGGCCCCTTTCCCCTTTTCTCCTCTATCTTCTCCCGCGCCGCGCCTGCTTCTTCTTTGTTTTCGGTCGGCCACCGCCCCTTCCACCGTCGTTCACGCCTCGGTTGATTTCATTCCGATTACTCGCGGTGGGAGAGGCTCCACGGTGCCCCCAAACCCCCTCCAATCGCCGACCAACGTTCTCCACCGCCTGTGCTCCTCCTCCACGGCGACCTCCCCACGCCGCCGTGAGCTCCCGCCGCCGGCCCACCCCGGTGCCTCCCCGGCCTAACCAACGGCGCGGTAAGCTTCCCTCCGCCGCTCTCCCCCTGATGCGCACGCCGCCTCCTTCCCTCTCCTCCCCGGCCGCCGGCGCCTCCTTCCCGCCTCACCGCCGGCCGCTCCGGGCTGCCGCCCGCTTGCCTCGTCACCGTACTGGGCCGCATCACTTTCCACTAGCTTCCCAGGCCCCCCGGGGACCCCATTTTGCTGATCGTCATTTCCTCCCCGGGCGCTGCCTGCCGCCGACGTGCGCAACACCGTGCGCCGCCCGCCTCCCCTGTTTTTGCTCTGTGTTGCTCAGGCCGTGGCTTGCTTTATCTATTTTGTACTTTCCCCCTCTAGTCAAGAAACACCAGTCGCCAGTTGGTTACCAGCATCCACCTAAGACACTCACGGCCAAGACCTTGGGTTCGATCCCTGTCAACCGCACCTCTTCCACCCATTTTTAATTTCATTTTTTTTGTAACCCATTTCAGTGCAGAAACATCATAGAAAATTAAAGAATAACTTTAGAGAAGCTAATGAATTTAATTAGGAGTTAAATAAGGTTACTTAATATTTAATATCTGATTACCTAATATGTGAATAACTAATATAGCTTAAGTAATCAATTGAGGTTTAATTACTAATTAAAGGCATGAATAACATATAGTTTAGCTTAAAAGCCCAAGATGAATAAAAATTCTAATATCTCCATGGAAGGTACAAAATTTATTAGGATATACCTGAACTTAATAAATGTTTAATCACGAATTAGTTAATATCGTGTTTGTATGATTAGTAAGCCTAAAGCATATATTTTTAATCTAATCCTAAAGTAAAAGAAAAACTTAGAAAAGAATTAGGGAAGCTAATAAAATTCAAATAAGGCATTAGAGAGAAGTGGCTTGGATAAATGTCTATATTCAAAAAGGATGGCCCTTAATTAACATGTCAACATATATGCCCAATATTCATCATGCCACCATTAAACAAACCTCAGTAACATATTTTAATAGCTCTAGGTCATCAAGATTCAGAATAATCTCACAGACTTAACTATTCTAAATTGAACAAGTAACCACTAGCATCGGTAAATAAGGTCACATAAAATGATACATACCAAGCCTTGCTCAGATAGCTAAGGCAAACTAAGATTTGAAATGAGGTCAAGCCTAACAGTAGCTAAAGTATAAGTCGGGTAAAAATAGTGTCATTAACCAAATCTTAACACTAGCTTTAGTACATAGTAATATTGAGCATAATCGTATGTATAGCAAGCTTGAGCCCATATAAATAGGCCCTAAATTAAATTAAACTTAGCCTAGCGATAATAGGAGCTACATAAAATATCACACCACCGGATGCTATAAACTCAATCTAGGACAAAATTGATAAGCTAAAGATTCCATACATCGCGTATATATATCACATGCCCTTAACATTAGCACTCGACAAAATACACCAATTCACAGGCTTAACCTAGCTCATGGAACTTCCTTGATAAATACCAAAATAATAAAAAGAGACTACCAATAAAAGATCAAGTTATCGTATTCTATTACCAACCTTGCCTCAAATCACTCACAAACTCGTAATAAAACTAAATTGAGTTTATTCGGAGTTATTTGGATCTCTTGAGTTACTTGCTTTTATTTGGATTCAGTCGTTTGTCGCGTAATTAGAAATTGGGAGTCGTGAAGATTCAGTGGATCTAGTGAAATTAAGCTTGAAGCGAAGATAGAGGCCAGAATCTCAAGAGTAAGCATTGTGTGAGCTCAAGACCGCGGTAAACCGTGCCAGGCGAGTCAATACTTTGATCATGTTGAACCTACATTTTCTGCAAATTACTTTTGTTTAAATTTATCAAATTGCATGCTGTTATTTTATATGCAAATACATGATAATTTAAGATTCTAGTTATATGCCTATGGTTTACCTTGAATAATATTACACCTCCTTTGAATATTTGAATGTGTGAACTTTGTCGCCCTAGCAAAAATTATAATAGTATCCTTTCGAAAAATAAGTCCCTAAATATATGCCATGCTTAGTATTGTTAGGTACTCATGGGCGCGAGAGCGCCCAAGCATCACTTTTAATCATGAGAAAATGTGGTTGGGCAATCATGGTGGTAATGACTGATGTATGTCGAATATGGTTATTTTATATTCCCAAAAACCTCAAGTTGCTTAATTATCTGGGCGGATGGTTCGAGGGTGTGTGAGTATGGTGCAGTGCAAGCACAAAGAGGATAGTGGTAGAACCGCTCAGATAGTCCTAAGGACCGAATCTTGCGATGATCTCCCAGTGTACAACAAGTACAACCACAAGCTGGCAAAGTGTAGGCAGGGCTAACTAATTTGCATCGACTTAGTAAGAGTTGCATCGGTGTGACCACGGGCGGGTAGAGGATGGCCACATCCTCCGACGTGACGGCGCAAGAGGGGGCTTCTGGAAGGGTGGTCGTACCCCGAAGGAAGTGGAAACCTTAGCAAACGTAACTCTGCTAGGAAAAATGCATTGTAAAGGTCCTGTGATAGTCTACTCAACCGCATGGCTAAGGAATCATGTGGGGCAACGAGTGGATTTATCTCTTGTGGGTAAAGTGTGCAAACTCTGTAGAGTCTAAAACTATTCGAATAGCCGTGCTCATGGTCAAGGACGGACATGGGAACTTAACTAGATATAGTTCTATTTCAAAATGTTTTGTGGGTGGGATGGAAAAGTGGAGGGCAGCGGAAAGCCCTGATTTGAGTTGTCCTGGGTGTCGTCCCAGTGGTAAGTTAAGCGGCTATAACGCTGAAAGATGTGATATGGTGTGATGCCATATGTATGGAAAAATTATGGTGATATTAGGCATATGGTGTGATGCCATATGTATGGAAAATCATGTTAATATTCCTTGAACATTATGTTTCGTTCCAAAGCTGCTAGGTCTCAGGAAATTTTATGTATTGTATTTCAAATAGTGGCATTTCTATTCTTACAAAATAAAATATGGGTAGAATAAACAGGGTCATGAGTAAAGGAGATGGATGTTTGTAGTATGCACATAAAGGTATTGGTGGATTCAGGTCGATCATGAATAGGAAATGATAGTGTGGGTTCTGGGAGGAATAAATTAGTGGGGTCCAGTTGAATAGATAGGCTAGATAAATGATCTGATTGAATTTTCGGGAATTTGGAGGAATAATACAAGTATTGGATTATAATTCTTGATTAGTGATATTTTTGGTGGATATATAATATTGAATCGTAAGCTTGATCAGTGATATTCTTGGTGGAGTTGAATCAATAATAAAAAGGATTGGATTGTTAGAAAATCTTGATGGGAATGTTCGGTGGATTAATTAAATGATGTCACACGCTGTTTGTAGTTTTAGACAGCAATAAATATAGAATGTGTAAAATCGGTGGAGTAATTGGATAATGTCACTTGCTGTTTGGAGTCTTAGACAGCAACCAATACAGAAAGAATATGATCGGTGGATTGAGTAGAGGATGACACATGTTGTTTGGAGTTTAGAGGGCACTCAATAGAGGAAGTGTAATCTCGGTGGATTAAGTCAATTATGGCAATCGCTGTTGGGAGTCTTAGACAGCAGTTAATAAAGAGCGTGAGTCTTTGGTGGATTAAGTCGATGATGTCATTTGCGGTGAGGAGTCTTTAGGTCACAAAAACAATAATATGATATAATAATAGAAATGCTACTAGACGCGTTTTATGGCAAATAAAACAACCCGAGCCTCTCCTTTGTTAAGCCATGCATACTATTTATTTGCATTCTGTGTATTGGCTCGCGGAGCACGGGGTTGGAGTTCTCACACTCGCTTTTGCGACAAAATTCAGAATCAGGAATCAAATCACCTCGTCTCAGCAACAAGATTGGACAAGTTGGCCGAGAAGATGAAGATGTCAAGGGCTAGGTCGCGAACCTCCAGTTGGCTGCCTGTGGGCATGTCCTGAAGGTCCCACCTATGTGCTTCGTTCTTCCGCTGCTGCAATTTATTGATTTCGGCCTAATCGGCCCATGAGTAAGTCTACTATTATATATTTACGCTTCCGCATGATATGTACTTTGATATTCAGAACTATAATCTGTGAGCACTATCTACTGATCCAGGGAATAGTGCGGTGGAATCACAGAGGAATCCGGATTGTAATATCTGGGCTCCTACATCTCCTCAGACCACAGTTTCAAGAAAATGTTCCAAATAGCAAAGAGACCTCAGAAAACAAATTAATTCATTCAAAGAGCAAGAAATCAAGATTTGTGCTAAAATCTGAAAAACTAGGAGATGGAGATGGTATTTTTCAGATTACTCACATCCATCCATCCTTTTCTCAAGATCTTTTGCAATCGACTCAGGACTTTCCAAACCAAATCTCATGCCAAGTTATGAAGAGAATCAAGATATCCAAACATCCTCTGGCATGAAATTCTAGAAATAGCCCAAACAGAGAATTCTTGACGAAGCTCGGGGAGAAAAGGGAAATCAGTGATTCTTCCATTTGATCTTGAAAATGGAATGCTCAAGGGGTCTAGAGTTACTTCCCATCTCAGAGCTTCCAAGAAACAAACAAGCAAGCAAAAGATTTACTCAAAAACATTCCAAAACTGAGAAGAATAGAGGAAGGGCAAAAATGAAGTTCATCACAGACAAAGCAAAAACGAAGATAGCCAATCACAATCCTTTTTCCATTGATATTGAGGAAGAGAGATGAATGATTGTACAGGGATTACAACTATCTCCTCACACAAAAATCTCAAGAACTCATCTCATCTCACAACCATACATAGAGAGACAAGGAACAACGAACACCTGCTCTCTGCAACAACTCTCAATAACTAAAGCCCAAAGCAAAAGAGACTCCCAAAGCCATCAACCCCTCTCACAAACCATACATGCTTTTACAACCACCAGGAGAGCCAAAGCACTAAAACCCTCAAATTCTCTCATGTCTACCCCTCTCTTTTTATACTCTCCACTAACGGGTTTACACTAGCCTTGACCCGCTAACTCAGAAACCCAATCCACTTCCTTTTGTGCAGCCCTGCGCATTTACCAAAATGCCCCTCCTGCACCTTCCGGGAAGCTTTCGCATTTCTTGCGTCTAAGCCTCGCAACCACCTCGAGTCCCCGCCGTCTTCGGCACACCTCGATCGCTTTGACCTCGGCACCGCCCACGCCTAGTCCGGTCATCCGTGCCTCGCCACGACTCCGCCTCGACGTCCTGTAGCCATCACAGATAAGAAACACATCACATAGCACCGCTCGACATAATGTAATCAACAATAGCATTACGAGAAATCTTAAGCATGAAAAAGCCAAAACCTGTCGAATCAAGAGAATAAGCATCCTATAACACTTCAACCAAGTTTGACCAAGTCCGACCGAAACCAATTGCACCGTGCAACGACATGGTCCAAACCACACAAACCAAACTCGACTTTCTCCACTATTCTCCCCCTTTTGGCAATAAAATCATCAAGATGCAAGGAAGAGAAACGGTCATGAGAATGGATGGAATGACTGAATTTTATTCAATCTAAGCATTTAGAGCCATGAAGATTATCCAAAATGACCGTGAAGTATTACATCAAGCCATAACATATAAGAATGCTATCAAGATCATGACCATACATGTATAGACAAGCTAAGCCAAATAAATCATAATATGAAAATTAGTCGAATTGCTTAGCATGTCAATCAACTATGATTATAGTCTAGCGAAAGGTATCCAAAGATGATGCAGGCCATGTCAATAATCTAAGTAGAACCAAGAAGCTAGTATTGAAACAATTTAGAGTGCTACAAGTTCAAAAATGAATCATTTGTTCAAGTATTTGGTTCGGTTTGTAGTTAAGCAAATTGAGCACATTTGACATGATGTTTCTTTTAAAGCTCATGGTCGTTTCCAACCAACATTTTTAGTCATATGCTAGATCTCAAACCTTATGCGATTACTCCAAGCATGAAGCTTAAGGAAATGATCTTGGTCAACTAAAACTCCCCCTGAGTTCATGCCTAGTGCAATGGCAAGCAGTCTCATGAGAAAAAATTGGTGAGATCAGCTTTTTCGCACAAAAGAGATCTTTTTGCTTTCTTAAAAAAAATTGTACCAACTCATGCTTCATCAAGAAACTAGCATAGCTCAATCTAAAGCTCAATAAAGATTCAAGACTCAACTCAGCCTATTTGACATGGCATGAATCATAGAAGGATAACTAAAGGAAGACTAGTCTCAAGAGCTAACATGACATGAATTAGTTCAAGTTGAGCATTTTAATCAACCTATCATAGCAAAGACTTGACTGCACATATAAAGTCATGATAAATCTAGCAAGTAAGCACAGATCATGGCAAGATGTAATTCATTGTAAACATGTCATAACAGGATAATAAGCAAGGCTCCATGTAGTTATATTACAATGCAGAATGACATGTAGAAAATCCAGCTCCCCCTCAACATGAGATGCACTTTTAGTTCAAGTTGAGTTGTGTCAACATTAAGATCTAGAAGCTCCCAAATGAACTCCCCTTGAACCAAAGCAATAAAATCGAGAAGTTGGCAAGAAAATCAGAAAAGGCAGTCCTTAAAAGCATAGACAAGATATAGAGGATACTATGGTTCAGACTGACTCTCATCTACCCCATATAACTCTAGGACTATTAGCTGATCATCTAACACACTAAGGAGCAAACACGTACCCCGTCTATCCGAGGGTGGCCCAACCCTCACTAGAACCTATAAGAAGTGAGTGAGCTCAACCTAGTGAAAAGTGAAGCAGCTAATAAGCAGCATCCTAGAATCACAAGATGAGAGAAAGAAGTCTAAACAACTAGACAAGAGAACCACTCTAATCTATGCTAAAAGGACTAACCCCAATGCGCCCATATGCAATGCAACAGAAAGGAGTAAGAGCATAATAAACAAAATAAAGCATGAAGCACGAAACTCCCCCTCACAACAATCCATAAGGACAGACCACCCCAAACTCTCCCCGCAGAGCTAAAAACCTAGAGCTATCCAAAGGCTTGGTAAAGATATCAGCCAACTGGTGGTCACTCTCCATAAACTGGAGCACTATGTCACCCTTCTCCACATGGTCTCTAAGAAAGTAATATCTGATATCAATGTGCTTAGTCCGAGAATGCTGCACTGGGTTCTTGGCAATGTTAATGGCAGAAGTGTTATCACAAAAGAGTGGAACACTGTCTGTGGCTAACCCAAAGTCCCGTAGGGTCGAGACCATCTAAAGTACCTGGCTGCAACAACTGGCGGCAGCAATGTACTCGGCCTCTGCGGTGGACTGTGCAACCCCGGGCTGCTTCCTAGAAGACCAAGAAACAAGAGACATGCCAATGAATTGGTAGGTGCCAGAAGTGCTATTCCTATCTATCCTACAGCCAGCAAAGTCTGCATCCGAGTAGGCTCTCAAGGAAAGACAGGACGAGGAAGAGTACTAGATACCATAGTCAATGGTAGCTCGAAGGTACCGAAGGATGCGTTTCACCGCCTGGCGGTGAGATACGTGAGGAGAAGCCTGAAAGCGAGCACACATACACACGGAGAAGTGTATGTCTGGCCTCGAGGCAGTGAGGTACAAGAGGGAGCCAATCATGCTGCGATACTCCTTCTGATCAACTGCCTCGCCATCCTCATCTGGGTCAAGAGAAGCTGTGGATGCCATGGGAGTTGACACTGACTTGCCATCACTCATGTCAAAGCGTCTCAGGAGGTCACGAGTGTACTTGCCCTGATGCAAGAAGGTACCCTCCCGAGTCTGCTTGATCTGGAAGCCAAGGAAGAAGGTCAACTCACCCATCATACTCATCTCAAACTCGGTGCTCATGACATCCGAGAACTGTGAAACAAGAGTATGAGAAGAACCGCCAAAGATGATGTCATCCACATAAATCTGGACGAGCAGTAGGTCAGAGACATGGTTTGGGTATTTGGGGTTCTCGAAACCTGGAGGCTGTCTCACATAGACCTCTTCTTCAATAAACCCATCGAGGAAGGCACTCTTGACATCCATCTGGTAAAGCTTCAAACCCTTAGAAGCTGCGAAAGCAAGCAGGATTCTAATGGCCTCAAGTCTAGCTACAAGGGCAAAAGTCTCCTCAAAATCTAGACCCTCAACCTGGGAGAAGCCCTGAGCTACCAGTCTAGCCTTATTCCGAATGACAACCCCATCCTCACTCTGCTTGTTTTTGAACACCCACTTAGTCCCAATAATATTGTGACCTCGAGGGGGCTCAACCAGCGACCAGACCTTGTTTCTCTCGAAATTTTGTAACTCCTCATGCATGGCATTGACCCAAGACTCATCAGAAAGAGCATGACAAACGTCCTTAGGCTCGAATGAGGCAACAAAGGCAGAATGGAGACAGAAATGTGACATGCCAGACTTTGAGTATGTGACTCGCTCAAAGAGGTCTCTAATCATTTGCTCGGAAGGATGGTTCTTTTGTATATGTCGGGGAGGTCCTGGATGAGCTGAGGAAGTGGCCTTTACCTCATGAGCTGACGAGGTAGGAACCGAGCCACTAACTTCAGAAGATGTGGAAGCCATGGGCTGATCTCCTCAAGGTGTAGTGGAAGAAGCAGGTACCTCAAGGGGAGGAGGAACTGGATCGGGTGAACAACCCTCATCTCCATCCTCCTCATCGTCCACAAAGATAGGCTCGGACTGCTCTAAAGAATCTAAGATGTCGGGCCTAGTCCCCGGACTGGCCTCGTCGAAGGTCACCTCACAGGTCTCTACCAACTTACTAGACTCGCAGTACCAGACACTATACACCCGCGAAGAAGTCGAGTAACCAAGAAAGATACCATCATAAGATCGTGACTTGAACTTGTCTAGGTTCCCAGACATCAAAATGAAACACTTGCAACCAAACACATGAAAATGAGAGACACTGGGCTTTCGCCCGTATCTCAACTCATAGGTGCGATGCAAGTGTGCCCGAAGAAGGACTCTGTTCGAAACATGGCACGCGGTCGCTATGGCCTCAGCCCAAAACTTTCTAGGTGTAGAATACTCATCAAGCATCGTCCTGGCCATCTCGAACATACTACTTCCCTCCTGCTGACTGCACTCGGGCTGGTCCAACTGTGTCCATATGGAGCAGCTGTCCCGGAGCATCGGTCATAGTCACTATGACCGGAGGGTGAGAAGCGGCAACCATCTTGCCGTGCCGGCAAGGAGCGCAAATAATATCTTTGACCATCTTGAGTTTCGGCAGACCACAAATGAGATCGTGGCCTTTAACTCGGGTCAAATGGTCAAATCCAATATGTCCAAGTCTCCTATGCCAGAAAAGTAAGGTCACGGGACTCAGAAGCAACTAAACACCGGAGAGGATCACCAGAATACTCAGCAAAATCAGCATGAAAGATCCTCCCATAACGAGAAATCCCGCAAACCAGACTACCCGAAGAATCAAGAATTTTGCAAGCGTTTTTCTTAAAGCTCACCTCAAAACCGTCATCGGTAAGCTGAGAAACAGAAAGCAAATTATACTGCAGCTTACTAACCAAGGCAACATCTTTTAAAATAAAAAAACTCATTAACGCGCACTGTACCTTTGGCGATGACATGCCCAGACGAAGCGTCTCCGAAAGTGATCGTCTCATCACCTGGAGCATGAGTTAGGGAAGAGAACCAACGAGAGTCTCCGGTCATGTGTCGAGAACACCCGGAGTCAACGAGCCAAACCTCTCCCTTCCCTGCACGGCGAACCTGAGTCAACAAGAGAGTAAAGTCTTAGTACTTGGGTAAATCAAGAGTAATTTTGGCACCCAATACTGAGTAACATGTCGAGTAGAAGAAGTAGCCACACACGACAGACCTCTAGCTACCCTACGCTCTCTATCTCTCAACAAGCCAGAAGGTCTGTGTGCAGACCTGAAGCTGTTGTTGGGCTTGACTGCTACGGAGGAGTGAGTCAAGACACCAGCAACATGCTGATCACGCTGCGGGTAGCTATCTCAACGGGGAAATGAGATCTACCCTCAGGACGGCGGATATCACGAGCAGAGGCAAATCGAGGACGAAAATCAGAAACACCGGAAAAGCCAAGTCCTCGATACTGCCTAAGACCCACAGAGTGATCAACTCTAGACCTCGTGTTGGCCTTAGGTGCACTCAAGGTCTGGGGCTGACCCTGAATACTCTTAAGATCATGAACACGATCTCTCCACGCAATCTTGGCGCGTCTGAAGCATCTCTCGATCATGTGTCCATCCTTCTGACAGAAGGTGCAATGATACTTCACCTTCTGAGAGGTAGAAGTAGCACGATGAGGCTTCGCCTTCTGAGAGGCCGAAACAACAGGTGGAATCACCTTGCTGTCAGAAATCCTTAGGACAAAGCCCACTGACTTAAATTGAACTTTCTTAGTTCTGGGCTTGACCTCGATCACACCTGTGGCTATGGGTCTGAGCATAGCAGGTGGATGCTTCTTCTTGCCTCCTACAAACCTCTCGAGAGTGTTCATAAGATACTGACACTCCCAAAAGAGAGAGGTGCAAGAAGAGCAGGGGAAGGAGAGACATCAGAAGGTAAGGGAGTAGAAGAAGAACCATTAGCAGAAGAGTGAATGGCTTGTGCATGCACAACTGACTCAGAAGGGACAATCCCACTGCTAGCCAGATGGTTCACGTCGCTAAGTGTCTCCACCTTACCCTTGGGCTTCTCCCCCACACCGTCACACACATCACAAGCAGATGGTGACTTTTCTAGTAGGTCCTTAGTTAGCTTCACATATTTATCATCTAATGCAATCAACTCAGATTTTAGTTTTTCACAGTTACCACATGGTGAGCTAGCAGGATCCTTTGTAGCATACTGAGCCATTTTCTTATTGTAGTCAATCATGTTTTAAAACTGCTTTGAGACAGATTCAAGTTCAGCAGTTAATTTAGGACAGTTCAAACATGAAGCAATAGGCTCAAGTAATGAAGCTTGTAGTTCAACAATTTTATGATCTGCCCTTTTTAGATTCATCTTCAGATTGTTACAATTTTCACAAGTCTCGGGCAGATCGAGAAGCATGGTGTAAAGACCTCTAAAATCGTTGTCCTTATCCTCACATGAGGTGCAAGAAGTAGTCTCAACAACAGGGGATGAAAGAGTGACTACCCTACTCATCTCTAGTTCAGCAAGTAGACTAACATTCTCCACCTTAACCATGTCTAACTCAGAGGACACACTATCATGCAAGGTCCTTAGCTTCTCCAAGTCATCGAGCAAAGCAGTACAAACATCACAATCGTCACGGGAGGGAGCAGATCTAAGTGAAGTAAGCTCCCGTGACAAGCTCTCTACTTCCTTCTCCAACTCGCTACACCTAGCTCCAGATCTAGCATGGAATTTCCCTAGCTCAAGAAAAGCATCATTAAGTTGGTCGTAAGAGGGGTATACCTCGTCGGAGTCGGAATAGAGCTCGCTGTCGCTGATCTCGCCCTCAAGGGCCATGAAGCACATGCCGGAGAAGTCATCGCCGCCCTTGGGGTCTTGCTCGTCCGTCTCATCGTCATCACTCCACCCCTCCACCTCGCTGAGGTCGAGGTCATCGAAGGCGGTGAGGACGCGGTGGAAGAGCTTCTTGGCTTTGCCAAGGTCACAGAACTTCTTCTTGCCTTGGGCATGAGCTGAGGGCTTCTTGTTGCGGTTCTTGTCGATGTAGTCATTTTTTCTCATACCGCCGTAGTTGCCCTTGCTCTTCCCTAGCTTGGGGCAATTTGCCCGAATGTGGTTGGGGCCACCACACTCGAAGCAAATGATCGGGCCACTCCTCTTCCGATCCCTCACCCTTTTGTACGCGTGGGAAAACTTTCTGGCTAGAAGGGCTAGCTGATCCTCTGGTAGCTGCTCTAACTGATCATCAGTTATGTCACAGAGAGCAGCTAGAGAGAATCCACAATTCGATTCGGAAGAAGGTCTAGAAACCAGACTGGGATCGGTGACTAAGGCCATCGACTGCGACTTCGACCTACGAGAGACTATGTCAATCTCGTGAGTCTTGAGGCGTGAGTACAACGCGTCAAGAGTCAGGGTCGAGAGGTCGGTCGTGTCTTTAATCATGGTCACCTTCTTCTCCCAAACGCGCAAATCAAGAGCAGACAGCATTTGTCGAGCATTGTCCGAGTCGGGGTATGTGAGACCGACCGCTCGGAGGTTGCTCAGAATCTTGTGAAAATGTGCAAAGCACTCATCGAGGGACTCACCAGCAAGCATTTCAAACTTGTTGTAATCTCACTTGAACTGGTCCTGTCGAACCATTTTGATCTGGGTGGTGCCCTCATGGTATGCATCGAGGGTCTCCCAGATGTCGAAGGCCGACGTCAGATGAGAGATGCGATCGAACTCGCTTCTGCTCAAACCCTGAATTATGATGTTCCTCGCCTTAGCGTTCGCCTCAACATCAAGCATATTTCCAGCGTTGATGTTCTTATCAGCAGGAACAACATATCGCACCTGAGCCTGGATGTAGGTCTCCATCCGGCTCTTCCAGAAGGGATAGTCGATGCCATCGAAGACTGGGGGCTTGGTCGAGTACTTATCTGTCGCCATGGCTCTAGAGACCGGTTAAGATCTATGAGGAAGAGCTAACCGGCTCTGATACCAATTGTTGGATCGAAATCGGCAATAGAGGGGTGAATGTTGCTTTTAAAACTTGCCCCCAAAGTATCCACACACAAGTCTTCTCCACAATAGCTACGCAAAACTTTGAAGAGAAGCTACTCATGCTTTCTGAACTTCTAGCTAACACCCATAGGAAGAAGAGCAAAGAAGGAGCAACCAAATCAAAGAGGACAGCAGACAAAAATAAGGGGCAGCACCAAAAACCCTAATGGCCGGTCAGACCAGAAGTGCAAGAAAATAATCTAAATAGCATTAAGCGCTTTTGGAACCGAGGATTTCATCATTTGAGCAAAAATTAAGATTTTGACGAAAATTTGTAACTTCTACAGAGAGTGAGCCAAAAACCAAAATACTCAATGATCTCTCATTCTTTGCACATGATCTTTTGCAAATGAGTTAGCAATGATCTTGTGACCAGATTTCAAGCCAAGTTATGAAGGGAATCAAGAAATCCAAACATCCTCTGGCATGAAACCCTAGAAAATGCACAAACAGAGAAAAAGTGACAAAGGGATTAAAATTCACAGGAGATGTTGATTCTTCCAAATCCTCTAGAAAATGGAATGGTCTTATGGTCAAGAATATTTTCCATCACAGAGCTTTCAAATAACAAACACACAAAACTTCAAAGATCACCATAACCCATAACAGGAGAGGAAAAACAGAGAGAGGGCAGAAAAAGCAAATTCATCACAGCTAACAGAAGAAATTAGTCCTTCGCAAATAAAACCATCCTGGATTGATGTTGAGGAAGAGAGATACAAGATTACACAGGATTACAACCTCTACGTCCCCATACGTGCTTGGATTGAGAACACAAGCTACATGCCTCTCCTGGAGGAACACACACGTAGGGGACAAGAGCACAACAGAACTCTGCTCTCTCCTACCAACTCTCCAACACAAAAGCAAAAGAGATACAAAGCAAAACCAACCCCAAAAGCCCTTGAAGACCATGCAGGAGACACTCCTCCTTTTATAGCCTCCCACTAATGGGTTTTATTTTCTCTTTACCCACTAAGCCTCCAACAACTCTTGTGCTTTATCCAAATCCACTTCCTTTAGTGCAGCTTTGCGTATTTCCCAAAACGCCCCTCCTGCACTTTCCGGGAAGCTTCCTCATTCCTTGCCGCCCAAGCCTCGTAGCTAAATCGAGCCCTCGCCGTCTTCGGCACACCTCAACCGTTCTGACCTTGGCACCACCTGCGCCTAGTCTGGTCCTCCGTGCCTCGCCACGACTCCATCTCGACGTCCTGCAGCCATCACAGACAAGAAACATATTACATAGCACCGCTTGATACATGTAAACACAATTAGCATCAATGAATCATACTTAAGCATGGAATGGCCCAAATGACCGATCGGGAAGAAGAATACGCCTCAAGTCTGACTAACCAAACTCGACTGAGCCAAATGCCATCATGGCATGAAACGCACAAAACAAACTCAATCTTTCCAAAATACTCGTCAATTACTCATCACAAACATGGGGTCATAACCACATGGTCTCTCACAGGAAGAAGGGAATAAATTGACAGCAGTGGAGAAGTAGTGGAGTAGAGGGAGCAACACTAGTTGTGGCTGTGATGTTGGTGGAGTGGGAGGTGGCAGCAATGTGATAGATGACAGAGAAGAAACAAGACGAAGTGGAGACATTGCACGGCTCAAGGGATTAGTGGGAACTCACCCACTCTTCTCTCTCTCACCATTGCCTCTGCAATTGCAATCATGCATCATCAGCTTCTTGGCAGCGACGCCCAACTGCTTCCACTAGTGCAGCTTCCTCTTCGCTAGCCTCCACCCTTCTCTGCTCGCCTGCCCTAAGTCCTATTTCTCATAGGTGCCAACATCACCGTCCTGTACTCCTACAATCTCATGAGAACCGTGTTAGAGCAAGGATGCTAATAGTGGCTTAAGCTTGGTCGGAAATAAACTCCAGTAAGCTGGTTACGGTTGCTTGCCATGGCTTGGTAGGGCAACTCGACGGCGCGACATGGGGTGAGGTGGAGGTGAGGTTCAAGAGGACAACGCCATCAATGTGACATGCTTGATGTAGTTGGAGATGCTTTGGGGTGGTGGGTCAATGTGCACAACGAGCATCCAATAGTGTGGCTAGCTGACGGCGGTGTTCTAGCAACAAAGACGAAGGAATAAGGGAGCAACAGGCTCGAAAGTGGATGGGGGGTAGGGGGTGGGTGGAAGAAGATCACTTTGGGGAAAGGATCGGCCGTGGCAACAAATAATTTTCAATGCATTCCCATTCACCCTCTCTCATGCATCATTTTAATCTCTTTTGGAAATATCCTTTGAACTAGGAAAATTACCAAGGAGAAAGGGAATGAACTGAAATAAATAATTTTCCTAGTTCAGAAACTCTGCAAATGCATTGGAATAAATATCATTTGGCTCTCATTTTAATCTTTTTTGAACTAGGAAAAGATTTTTTTCTTGTAGAAAAAGACATA
This sequence comes from Dendrocalamus latiflorus, assembly GCA_017311315.1. Taxonomy (NCBI): domain Eukaryota; kingdom Viridiplantae; phylum Streptophyta; class Magnoliopsida; order Poales; family Poaceae; genus Dendrocalamus; species Dendrocalamus latiflorus. The sequence goes on along the minus strand of CM029629.1, from coordinate 17,876,296 downwards.
GTTGAACACAAATATAAACAAAAATAAAAATGGTGGTGTCTAGGGAACACTTGAGTGCTTTGTTGTTAAATAATACTTAAAAACATTTGCCAAGCCCAAGTTGCAAGTAGCTACAGCTAAGGCTATGGAGCTATTCAGCATATGCAACCATAGCTAGCCAACTTTGTTTGATTACCTTAAAAACAACTTTTTTACTAGAAAAATCAAACTGCCGATGGCATCCTCCTCTCTCACTCTCCACCATGTGGTTCTTCTTCTCTAGGCCACATTCCACCTCAAAATCCAGCCCCTCCCATTCGCCTCCGGCCCACCACCGGCATCGTCAAGGAGAGACCCACCCCTTGTATAGTATCTAGTATAGTTAGCAGTAGTTTACCGTAAATAAATCTTCCCTTGAGGGCTTTCCTACTATGATATTGGCCTTTATCGCCATCTTGGAGCTCTGGTAAGCCGGTGGTGTGGTCTTCACCCTAATAAGATCTTCCACCCGCTCACTTGCTTAGGTGTCTCCCTATCCTTCCCCTCCACCCATCTCCCCTGCAACCATGAACTAGAAATACAAATCCCCATCTTTACCACTCAAAATTGACCTAGATCTGGTCATTCAAGGGACAAGATTTTCTAGTTTCAAGACCAGAGTTTGCATCTCCTATTAGAATTTAGGTACACATGAGTATGAGGCTCACTTCCTCTAATTTCAAAACTAACATGGTTTAGTACTACATTGCTAAAACAATATAGAGGAAAATAATATATAAAGTGAGATTCTTGCTATTTCCTAAAAACTTGAGACACATAGCATTATAAGGATTTGGCTAAACACACACACGTGCGCGTATTCGCGTATTTTTGTGTGGTAAATCGCATGACTTGCGATGTGCGACCACATCGCGCTGTAGCGTGCCATTTAGCAAACCAAGTTCACCTTATTTTCGCTGAACCATGCATCTCTTTGTTCAAATGAGATTTGAACGTTTGAATTTGAGGCCTTGTCGATATTGATGACAAGCAGTTACCAATAGGTAATGGCTGGTTAATCGCGTCAGTTACCAATGGATAAATACCTAGTTAATCACATTAGTTACCAGTCTGTATCTGTATGTATATGATGAAGACGTTTAGAGCAGTACGAGCTAAATCACTGCCTCCTCCCTTTCTATCTATTTTTCCTCCTGCATACTTGTGATGTATTGTTGCACCACCTGAATCTCATGACTCTTCTTCCCGACATACACCATGAAGGAGGGTGAGTGATATCTATAAACTATTACTGTAGAGAGAATCTGCACAGGGCGGCAATAAGGTATCTGGGTAGCGCAACCACTTGGCTTCTTCCTCAACGTCGACTACCTCTATGACTACTCGTTTCTTAGTTGCTTCCTTTTTCTTCATCAACCCCACTGTAAGTCATTCGCGTGATTGATCGACCCTGTAATAATATTTTTGTGTATTTTCTGAAGTACAGATAGTTACCTATTGTTATTTTTGTTAATTACATCATTAGTCTTTTACTGTATTTATCTTCTAGTAAAATTTAGAATTAAAATATTATTCACATTTCCGACATCTCCAACCTCCTGCCGCAACAAAGGAGGCCAATGTTTGCAGAGGAAGCTTGGCGACTCTTCTGTTAGGTGGGCAACACCACACTCCTCTGGTCTGCGATGGTTGCACGGCAATTCATCTTCAGGAAGAACTACTCCTCCCATCACAACTCAGAGGCGGTAGCTTGGTGGCCCTTCATCCTAAGCAGTGATGCCACCCTCTGCTTCTTAACGGTGGTAGCACAGCGGTCTGCCTGGGCGAGCAACGCCTCCCACCACAAAACCAACCAAGGATCCCGTCATCCTTGGTTTTCATGCCCTCTCTTCTGGCGACGACTGCCATGGAGTTCTCCGAACTTTGCTGGCATCGCCCAGGAATTGCAGAAAGAAATCAGAAGCGGAATACGTGGCAAGCTTCAGTTTTCTTTGTGCAACGTGTGTACCGCATGGCATTTCTGTAGTTTCCTTCTTGTATAAGGGTTATGTGGCATCCAAAGGAGTGTTTGTAATTTCTCATAATATTATATCTTTAATATTATAAAAATATGAGTTGGTAGTCGTCGGTCCGTTCTCCCTCCTCTCTTCTCAGCCGTTCGATCCGTATGTAGGTAGTTCTTCCGGTCCTTGTAGAAAAGGTCGGGTCGATGCGTAGGCCGCGCTCCTCCTCTTCTCTTCCCCCGCATCCTTCGCCTCCCACAACCACTCCACCTCCCGCAACCGCTGCCTCCTTCTCTTTCCCGAACTCTCGTGCCATGCCTCCTCCTTAGCGTTGCGACCAATTACTTCCCCGTACGGCAGCGTTTGGTCGTAGTCCCCCAACGTCCCCCAGCAGCGTCGCATCCCCTCGTCGCCGCCTCCCCACCTTCACCTCCTGCAACCGCCGCCTCCTTCTCCCCCGAGCCCTCGTGCCGCGCCTCCTCCTCCTCCTTGATGCTGCAACCAATTTCTTTCCCACACGGCAGCGTCTGGTCGCAGTCCCCCCAACTTTTCCTAGGGCACCACCACCAATTCCATCTCCCATCGCCCTCCAACTAGCCGCACAATGCTTGGCGACAGCGGCCGGTGGATTAAAGAGAAGGGCACACAACGATGGCGGCAACTTCCTCTTACTACGCCCACCCACGTGGCTCTCCTCCGCCGCCGCCGCCCAGCAGTCGCTTGCTCGATGAGCCTCTCTACCTCCTCCTGCTCTTCACTTAGAGCTCGTCGCGCTGTCTGGTAATTTTGGTCTCCAAAGCTGGTTATCGAAGTCAGTACCGTGGTTGAATAGGGTCATGGTCGAGGGGCCATGGCCGAAGTCGAGGGGCCATGGTCAAAGTAGAAGTCGTGGTTGAAGGGGGCCATGGCCGAAGTCAAAGATCCGTGGTTGAAGTCGAAGCCGTGGTCAAAGGGATGGTGGTTGAAGTCGAAGAGCCGTGGTCAAAGTCATGTTGTGGTCGAAGTCGAAGGGCCATGGTCGAAGGGGACAGAGGTCGAAGGGGGCAGTGGTCAAAGTCGAAGGGCCGTGGATGAAGTCAGTCCGCGGTCGATGTCGAAGGGCTGTGATTGAAGTCAGATCGTGGTCGAAGTCGAAGGGTCATGGTCGAAGTCCAAACTGTGGTCGAAGGGGAAGTGGTCGAAGGGGCAGTGGTCAAAGTTGAAGGGCCGTGGATGAAGTCGGTCCACAGTCGAAGTCGAAGAGCCGTGGTTGAAATCGAAGGGTCGTGGTCAAAGTCCAAGACGTGGTCGAAGAGGACAGCGGTCGAATGGGCAGTGGTCAAAGTCGAAGGGCCCTGGACAAAGTCGGAACGTGGTCGAAGTCGAAGGGCTGTGGTTGAAGGGGCCATGGTCAATGTTGGGGCTGTGGTCAAAGGGGGCTGTGGTTGAGGGGCCATGGCTGAAGTCGAAGATCCATGGTCAAAGTCGATTCTGTGGTCTAAGGGGCGGTGGTCGACACCGAAGGGCTGTGGTCATCGAAGGGGACAGTGATCAATGTCGAAGGGCCATGGTCCAAGGGGACACTGGTCGAAGGGGACGGTGGTCAAAGCGGGAAGTGGTCAACGTCGAAGGGTCATGGCCGTCGAAGGGTCGTGGTGGAAGGGGGCAGTGGTCGAAATCAAACATCTGTGGTCGAAGTTGAAGATGTGGTTGAAAGGAGGCGTGGTCGAAAGGGAAAGTGGTCGACATCGAAGGGAAGTGGTCGACGTCGAAAGGTCGTGGTCGAAGGGGACAATGGTCAAAGGGGGCGATGGTCGTAGGGAGAAGTGGTCGACGTCGATGGGCCATGGTCGTCGAAGGACAGTGGTCAAAGGGGGTAGTGGTCAAAGTCGCAAATCCGTGGTTAAAGTCGAAGATCCGTGGTCGAAGGGGGCCGTGGTCGAAGGGCGAAGTGGTCGACGTCGAAGGGCCGTGGTCGAAGGGGACAGTGGTCGAAAGGGGCAGTGGTCGAAGTCGAAGATCCGTGGTCAAAGTCGAAGATCCTTGGTTGAAGTCGAGGATGTGGTCGAAGGGGGAAGTGATCAGCGTCGAAGGGTCATGGTCGAAGGGAACATGTTTGTATGCATATTCTAAAAAATTTTACCACCCGTGAGTTTTAAAACATGTAGTATGATAAATTTTAAAAATCCGTAGCAATGCATGGGCATTCAGCTAGTAATCATCATTACTATTATAAAAGAACGAGTTGGTGGTTGTACGTCTATTCTCCTTCAACCGCTCTATTCACTCAACTTCTCACCATTATCCACTTTCCAACCAATGAGAGCAACTCTCTTCTATAGCACGATTCTCTATATATTCAATGAGTTCCATTGTAACACACGGGTACGTAACTAGTCTTTATATTATAAAATGTGAGTTGATGGTCGTCAGTCCATTATCCCTCAGCCGTCTGATCAAAGATCAGCCTCCAGATCCGCATGTAGGTAGTTCTTCCGCTCCTCGTAGAAAAGGTTGGGCCGACGCATGGGCCGCACTCCTGCTCTTCTCTTCCCCCATATCATCTGCCTCCCACAACCACCACCACCTTCTCTCCTCCGAACCCTCGAGCCGCGCCTCCTCCTCCTCAGTGCCGCCACCAATTCCTTCCCCGTACAGAAGTGTCTGGTCGTAGTCCCCTAACTTCCCCCAGTAGTGTCGCATCCCCTCTTCGCCGCCTTCCCAACGCATTTGCCCGCCGCCTCCTCTCCCAATCTGCCCGCGACTGCCTCCCCACCTCCACCTCCCACAACTGACGCCTCCTTCTCTCCCGAACCCTCGTGTCACGCCTCCTCCTCGGCGCCGCCACCAATTTCTTCCCCACGTGGTAGCATCTGGTCGCAATCCCCCCAACTTCCCCAGGGAGCCGCCACCAATTCCATCTCCCATCGCACTTCCAAACAGTGGCACGACGCTCGGCGACAGTGGCTAGTGGATTGGAAAGAATGACACTCAGCGACAGCGGCTGGTGGATCCAAGAGAAGGGCACTCAGTGATGGCGGTGGCTTCCTCTTACTACGCTCGCCCACAGGGCTCTCTCCGGCCGTCACCGCCCAGCGGTCACTCACCCGGTGAGCCTCTCTACCTCCTCCTACTCTTCACTTGGAGCCTGTCACGCTATCTGACGATTTTGGTCTCCCAAGCTGGTCGTCAAAGTTGGTGCCGTCGTCAAATGGGGCCATGGTTGAGGGGCCATTGCTGAAGTCAAAGGGTCGTAGTCAAAGTCGAAGGGCCGTGGTCGAAGTCCAAGCCATAGTCGAAGGGGCAGTGGTCGAAGTCGAAGGGCGTGGACAAAGTTAGTCCGCGGTCAAAGTCGAAGGGCTGTGGTTGAAGTCAAGCCATGGTCGAAGTCGAAGGGTCATAGTCAAAGTCCAAACCATGGTCGAAGAGAACAGTGGTTGAAGGGGTAGTGGTCGAAGTCGAAAGGCCGTGGATGAAGTCGGTCTGTGGTCAAAGTCGAAGGGCCGTAATCGAAGTCAAATGGTCATAGCCAAAATCCAAGTCGTGGTCAAAGTCAGGGCCGAGCAGGCTGGCGCCGGCAGTTAGGCAACAGGGCACAAGCACACTGGAGGCTTGCCAACGTACGACCACCAGCGATGGTCGACCGCTCCCGACCTACGATCACGCGTGATGGTCGACGAGTTCTAACTTACGACCATGAGGTGTGATCAACGGCTTCTAATTTATGACCATGAGGACTTGTTGATGTCTTTCGACTTACGACCACGAGGTGTGGTCGATGTCTTTCGACTTACGACTACGAGCGCTGGTTGATGTGTTCCGACTTACGACCACGAACAATGGTCATCGGCTTCCGATGTATGACCATGAGCCATTGTCGAAGGCTCCCAATTTAGGATCACGATCGATCGTCGACCGCTGCCAACTTACGACCACCAGTGATGGTCGACCGCTCCCGACCTACGATCACGTGAGATGGTTAATGGCTTCCGACTTACGACAACAAGGTGCGCTCGAGAGCTCCTGGCCTACAACCACGAGGTGTGGTCGATGTCTTCTGACTTATGATCACGAGGTGTGATCGACGGCTTTCAGCTTATCTGACGGATTTAAAAACTTTTAGAACATGTTTGTATGTATATTCTAAAAATTTTTACCACCCGTGAGTTTTAAAATATGTAGTATGATAAATTTTAAAAATCCGTAGCAATGCACGGACATTCAGCTAGTATAATTATAAAATAATGAGTTGGTGATTGTAGATCCCTTCTTCTCTAACCGCCATATTCTCAACTTCTCACCACTTTTCACTTTTCAACTGATCAGATTAGCCATTTTTCATAGCATAATTCTCTATATATCCAACAAATTCTGTTACAACGCACGAACAGGTGACTAGTACTGTATAATGTAGGGTGGTCCAATAGAATATATTACTAACCTTTGTTTTTTAGGTATAAAGGAGACGTACATAAGTTACAAATATTACAATCGCATCATATATGTAAACGTGCGCGTCTTTCACATATCCTTAAAAAATTAGTGGAAGACTCCTAGATCTTTAAAGGACAGATATATACTGTTCTACTTAAAACATATGTGTATATATCTACTTAAATTATTAGTGAGCGCATACGGCTGCAGCCGAACGTAGCCGGACGGGACACACCACAGCATTCCTGCCAACTTGATCAACGCTTAGTTCTTTGGCCCTATTCTTTTTAGTTTTTAAAAGTTATTTTTCGATTTTTCTATAGTAACTAGCTTTTAAACGAGGTATCTTTTCAAGATACATACTGTACCGACTTTATTTATATCGGTAAAAACCTCATGTGAATTTCTGTTACTCTGTAATCTCTCATACGAACAGCCTAAAATCCATAAACTATAGCCAAAAATCATAAGTTTGAGCTAAAAAGAACTGGCCGTATGTTTGGCTGTGTTGATTCTGCGGCTCCCTGTGTGTGCCGCTCCGATCCCCAGAGTTTGGTTGCCTGCATGAGCTGATGCAGCTGCATGAGCGTGGCCAGGCTGAGTAGAGAAGATCCTCAGCCACGTTTCTTCTCAGTTTGACTCCAATTGATTTTTTGCATCCACTCGTGCAGGCTCTCACCCCGATACAGACGCTGGTGCGAGCCAAACAGCCCCTACGTACACTGGCTGGAACCACGTCCCAACAACGAAAAGAAAAGTCCCCCGCCTCTCTCTCGTCGCCTCCTCTCCGTCTCCGTCCCACCGTCGCACTGCAAACCCGCATGTAAACCACTCATTGCAATCTCCTTATCATTCTCTCTACTTTGTTGTAATTCTTGATTTCTTGATCTTGTTGGTTTGATGTTGCCAAGGGACTCACGGAAGTGGTATCAGTAATGACGGCGACGGACCGGGGTGGCTACGACTGATGGACGCGGAGCAGCTGCGGGAGTGCGAGCACCGGATGGTGGTTTTCGTCGCTGATTACTACAAATCCATCGAAGCCTTCCCCGTCCTCAGCCAAGTTCAGACACGCTACTCTAGAGTCTTGAATCTTGACAAATCCTGTAACTTGCTCACATGCTACATGATACTTCTCTTACTCTGTCGCTCTTGATGCCCTGCAGCTTTGCTGATATGGATGAATGCTACGGACCATGGATGATGGATGTGAGACTGCAATCTTGTGCATTTGAGGGTTCCTTGCACATTGTTGCGCCATTGCAGGATAGGATGCGCGCTTTTTTTTTCTTTTTTTGCGTGGCTGCGAGAATGATAGTTTAGCTAACATGTCACATTTTTTGTCTGACCCCAAACTAAAAACTTGCCAAGTAGAATGTAGCATGCTAAGTTTTACTCGCGCATATGGTGCAGTGGCAATGAACCAAAAAGTCCTAAGAGTATAGTACAGTAGGTAGTTCAGGTAACTGAATGCGTTGAGGTATAGAAGCAGGGACGATTATTGGGGCACCTGAAGAGTTCAATAGAATTCTTGCTCACTCAACAATTGAAAACATAGGAGTACTTCATGCACTTTCTAGTTTAATGCCATTTGTAACATCAAAGGTCAAAGCATCCTGAGCACTCCATTGTGCACAAAAATTTGAAACATTTGCCTCCTCTGTTGCCTCTGTTTCTCTCATATTAATCATAGTTCATATTATACTGTATGTAACAAACAAAGCAGGTATAATAATTCATTACTCTTAAGGGTAAAAAAATGTATTCCTTCAGGTAGTGAATTGATGATGACCTCAGTATTAAGGCCCCATTTGGAATGTGGGAACTTTCCTGGATTCCTGGAGGAATTGAACTGTTTCCCGTGACATTCCTGCATTCCAAAAAGGCCGTAAGAACTAATAGAACAGTCAAATTAAGTGTCCTTTTGTCTATGGAAGATGGATTCTGTTATGGATTATCATTGCCACTTCGCTTAGATTTCTGCTTACATAGCTTTTGATTGAATAATTTCTTTGCAGCCAGGATATCTAAAGGATCTTCTTCCAGATTCAGCTCCAAGCCAACCTGATACTTTGGATGCACTTTTTAATGGTGATGATCCTTTCAGTCCACTTTCAAGTAACATTAGAATTTAGGCATACAAGAGCATTCCAAGGATTAGGTTAAAATACCCTTCTTGTATTCTGATATATGTTCTAATGCACAGATATTCAAGAGAAGATAGTACCGGGAGTAACTCATTGGCAAAGTCCAAATTATTTTGCTTACTACCCTTCAAATAGCAGCACTGCTGGATTCCTGGGGGACATGCTTAGTGCTGCCTTTAACATCGTTGGCTTCAGTCGGATAACCTCTCCTGCTGCGACTGAGCTAGAGGTTATAGTTAGACTGGTTTGCAAAAATGCTTAAGCTTCCAAGCTAGTTTCTGTCGACTGGTAAGAGTTCAATCATATGTCGTGACCTGGTACACATCAATTGAAACATTTGATGATCTCAACTTGTGTTTTTGTAATTTGGTTCTATTATACTGACTCCAGTTAGAAATAACTGTTGTTTTAGAATGCATGCAGTCGAAGTATTTTAATTTTGACTAACAATATTTTATGAATATTTAGATAGGTCATATTAAAATGATATGAGTTGTTTTTTCTTAAAAAATACTTTCATACTATTATAATTTTATTAGGTTTACAAATTTATTATAGTAGAAACTGATGATTAATGCTTCGAAGACCATGTCAATATCCAAAGCGATACTTATTTGTGACTAGAGGTAGCAATATTGTAGCACGTCATAGTTAATTGATATATCACATGTGGAACTATATTTTGCATCTCAAGCAAAGAATTGCAACATTCTAACAGAGGAAATAGGAATGAACATTATGCTAATGTTTTGCAATGAAGTAGATATTATCAAATGAAGCCAAATAAAGTCTTAAAATGATATGAAGTGAGGAATGCAGTAATAGGGCTATTTGAATACTTCCATCTATTTGGTTGCAATAATTAGCTGCTTACATCATTGGATTAAATTGATATGTTAGGTACTAATCATTGTAACATAGTTAGCACTTAGCAACTTAGCGTACAGCCGTACATGATATTATTTCTGACCAAGCAATTTTCTTGCTTAGTTCAGAATTTGCTAAAATGCATGTCAATGACTAGCGTAGTATGGTGTTTCCACGAAATAAATTGTTTATCCAACATCTTATAATAAAGAAAAAAAAATATGTAGTGCAATACCCAAAAAATGATGTATGGTGGGGCGTGGGCATCTGAGTAGTCGGAAACCCACTACCACTTCTTGATTATTAATCCATCTTCACCGAACGACTAAATTAAGATTGCTCCAATCCCATTTGGCTTGGACAGCTGTAAGTTAAGAGGTCCGAACGGTTTCTGTTAGGTAGGCCTGCCCATTATTAGTATTATATTGTTTTATTTAAAGAATGGTAAATAGAAAAGTTATATCGTTTACTTTGCCTGCAATAGCTGGATCAAAATTGTACCTCTAATTTAAAATTGGGCACCTTTAGTAATTCTGTTAGAAGTGGTAGTCATTTGTCATAACTGATAACAATAGTTGCTGATTTGGACGGGGGATGGACACGCGTTGCAAAAAGATTTTGTTTCTTCATATAGTACTGTGTTCATCCCAACTCCGCAGTTCCGATGACTACGGTGAATACTGAGGACAGGAAGAACAGGAACTTCCGATTACGAGTGGGAGAGAGATCTTTGCGCAGTGGAACAATTCTTTTTCTTTTTCACTGTCTCTCACTCGCTTTCGAGTTACATTATGACTTAAATACAGACATTCTGACTTACAACTACTCAACTTTAATTGCTCCGTCGCTCTGCCCATACACTGTTCTGGCGCTGACGACTGCTACAGTGCTTACCAACCACAACTGCTGTCCATACCGAACAGAGCGCTCACGACTGCTACAGTGACCGCCGTAGCTATAGTGGCCACCTACTATTACAAAGTTGGTCGTAGTCGACCACACACATGCTGGTCGACTACAACCACACTGGTCGTAACGACCACTCACAAACTAGTTGTCTACGGCTACACAAACCAGTCGTCTATGACCACACCTGGTCATAGCAAACACACACAATATAGTCGTAATCGACCACAGACAAGGTGGTCGTGACCGACTGCATACAACGTGGTCGTGTTCGACTACAGACAATGTGGTCGTGATGACCACACACAACGTGGTCGAGTCAGGTTTATACGACCACACTCACCCCCCAAACCTGACTCGAGTCGTGAAGTCCATGACTCCGATCAGCACCCGCATCTCACTGAACTTGACTCTGGGAAGTGCCTTCGTGAGGATGTCTACGCGTTGCTCCTTTGTGCTGATGTGCTCCACGATTATTTTCCCTTGTTCCACACATTATCTAATGAAGTGAAAATGTGTGTCAATATGCTTTTTTCTGCCATAGAACATTAGGTTCTTCATGAGTGCGATCGCTGACTTATTGTCGACGAATAGGGTCAAGGGCTTGATCTTCTTCCCAGTGATCTCACTACACAAACTTCTGAGACAAATCGGCTAGCAGGCTGCACCGGTTGCCGCCATGAACTTTGCCTCGCATGAGAATAGTGCGACCGTCCTCTGTTTCAGAGAGCTCCACGCGATCAAGCTCCCGTCGTGGTAGAAGTCGTAGCCACTCGTGCTTCTTTTGTCTTCCACATCCCCAGCGATGTCACTGTCGCTGCAGCCTGCTAGGAGCCCTTCTTCCTTTCGAGTACTTCAAGCCTGAGTTGATGGTTCCCTTTACATATCTCAGGACCTGCTTGACTGCCTGAAGATGGGATTCATTGGGTGCTTCCATGAACCTACTCAGCATCCCCATCGAGTACCCTAAGTGTGGCAGAGTGTGCGTCAGATACCCCAGACTTCCGATTATGCGGGGAAGTTAATGGCATCTACAGGTACTCCCTTCTCATCCTTGCTCAGCCTCAATTTGGGTTCCATAGGAACTTTTGCCGAATTACACTCCCACAATCTGGCCACCTGCAATACCTTCTTGGCATATGCCGATTGCTTCAAGGTAATTTCTCCCACCTTCTGCTCTACCTCAATTCCCAGGTAGTATGTGAGGAGTTCGAGGTCGCTCATCTCGTATTCCCTCATCATCTGTTACTTGAACAAGTGTATGTGGTCTTTGTTTGTACTGGTGATGATCAGGCCATCTACATACACTCTGACCACCAACAAATCAGTCTTGGAGCTTCTTTTGTAGAGGGCCTGGTCTTGGGAACATTTCTGAAAACCGAGCTCCCTCAATGTGTTGTGCAACCAGATGTTCCACGCCCTTGGAGCTTGTCGCAAGCCATAGAGCGCCTTGGACAGTTTGTACACAAGGTGCTCTTGGTTCTCTACGACCAAGCCTTCGGGTTGCTCACATAAACTTCTTCCTGGAGTCTCCCATTCAGAAATGCAGACTTGATGTCAAGGTGGTGAACCTCCCGACCCTTCTGAGCTGCCAGTGTAGCAGTAGCCTCATTGTATCCATTCTCGCCACTAGTGCAAATGCTTCTTTGTAGTCTATTCCTTGTCTCTGAACATATCCTTTTGCAACGAGACGTGCTTTGTGCTTGACAGGGTTCCCATCTGAATCCCTTTTCAATTTGAATACCCACTTGAGACTAATTGCTTTGTGACCAGTCGGCAGCTCAGTGAGTGACCTCGTCTTGTTCTTCTCGATCGCTTCTATCTCCATCTTCATCACATCCTGCCATTCGGGTGAAGTTGCTGCCTCTTGATAGCTTTGTGGCTCCTCAGTTATCAGCAGTAGCATCTCCGAATTGAGTTTGACCAGCTGTGCTTCTGCGTACACTTCAGAGAGTGGTTGGTATCTAGTGGTTCCTTCCTCTATTTCTAGAGAGGAGGGACTTGAGGGGCCTTGATCTTCACCGAGTATGACTGGACATCAGACATTGCAGGCGAGATGTTGGTCCAGTCCACTAGCCCAAGTACTAAAGTGTCTGCCCCTGCTGAGGCTTGCTGATTTGACTGTCAATCTGTTCCTGTAGTTGGATCTACTATAGTAAACTCTACGATCTCTTCGATCTCGCCGTAGCTCACAGTCTCCCAGTTCCACTTCCTTTCTTCCTCAAAGACCACATCTCATCTTATGATAATCTTCTTGTTTTGAGGATCATATAGTCGATAAGCTTTGCTTCCTTCTTCAACACCGAGATGAACCAACGACTTGCTTCTGTCGTTGAGTTTCCTCAAGTGGACTCCTGGTTTGGTTTCCTCACATGTGCCAAATTTGGTTTCCTCCCAGTCCATGCTTCATATGGGGTGACTCCGACCAGTGCCTTGGTCAAAATCCTGTTCAGGAGGTAGACAGCATGGCGGATTGCTTCTCCCCACAATATGCTGGGTACAGCCATGGTCTTCAGAAGACTTCTTGTGGTCGCCAGCACCATTCGGTTCCACCGCTCCACCACCCTGTTCTGCTATGGTGAATAGGGTGCGATAAGGTGCCAGTGTATTCCTTCTTTATCACACAATTGTGCAAACTGATTTGAGAGGAACTCCCCCCGGTCAGTTCTGAGAGTCTTTAGTTTATGCTCGGACTCATTTTTGACCAGCTTCGTGAACCTCTTGAAGGCTTCGACTGCTTCGCTCTTCCACTTCAGGGTGTACAGCCACATCATCCGGCTGTAGTCATCGATGAGTAGTAGGAAGTATTTGCTCCTAGCTGGTGTCTGAGGAGTGATCGGACCACACAGGTCTGCACGTATGAGTTGCAATGGCTGGTCTACCTAGTACACCGCCTGACTCGAAAACAGTAGTCAGGCTTGCTTGGCTAGCAGACAACCTTCACAGATTTGAGTAGGGTACTCGATCCTGGGCACTCCCTATACCATCTCCTTGTCGACCATCAACTTCGTCACTTGGAAGTTGAGGTGTCCCAACCGAGCATGCCATAACCACTCCCACTACAGGACGGCGGGGAATTTGAGGCAAGCTTTTGAGGCATCCTAAAGATAATTGTCTCAAAATATGCTCTGAGGCAGCAATGTTTGCCTCAAATTATAAAATTGAGGCAGACCATATAAGCCTCATTAAACTGAGGCAAGCTTTTGAGGCATCCTAAAGATAATTGCCTCAAAATATGCTTTGAGGCAGCAACGTTTGCCTCAAATTATAAAATTAGGGCAGATCATATAAGCCTCACTAAACCGCGATGAAATCGGAGTTTCCAAGGGCCAGAATAGAAGAAATCTCATTGGAGAAGGACTTAACTATAATTTCTGAAAATCAGAAGGGCTAAATCGCAAATCACCGAAAACACCCAATCCCACAAAACCCTAGCGCCGCCCAGATCCAAACCAAGCCTGGTTTTCTTCTTCCTGTCACCCCCAACTTCATCCCCTTTCTTCTCCACCGGCGCCGGCGAGGACCGGGCCTTACCTCGCCCGTCGCCTCCCTTCTCCACCTCACCAATCCACTGCACCGCTGCCCTCTCCTCCTTGCTCTTCCTCTGCATCACCCGCGCCGCCTTCTCCGGCGTGCCACCCGTGCGCCACCTCCCTTCTTGCTCTTCCCCCAGCGCCATCTCTCTCCGCCGCCTCTTCCTCTCCTCAGTTCGGCCGCCACCATCTCTTCTTCACCGCCGCTGGCTTCCTCTCCTCCACCTCTTCCCCACCATCTCCACGCCACAGCGCCGCTCCACTTCTTGCACCAGATTCACCGGCGGCCAACCACCTCACCACCGCCCTCTCCATCGCCACCAAGCGCCGCCTACCGTCTCCGCCTTCTCCACCCGCAGCTCCTCCATCGCACCACCACGCACCTCGGCGCCGGCGTCCTCTTCTCCTCCTCCACCAGATCCACCTCTCCCTGCTTCCTCTTCCTTGCGCCACTGCCTTGGCTTTTCTCTCCCCTCTCAAACTCCGGCGTCGGCAGCCATCTCTCTGCCTCTCTTCTTCTTGCCGACCGCCGCCGACTTCCTCTCCTCCACCGCGCCACCACGTCCTCACCGCTACTCACAGCACCACCGACTCCCGTGCGGCGACCGCTTTACTGCTTCCCCTTCACCTCTACACCGGCCGACATCACCTCCTCCTCAGCTTCCCTCTGCTACTTGTTCTCCCTTCGGTTGATCCCTTCTCCCACATCTTCTATTCTCAGTTACTATTACTATATGAACTGTGAATTTTAAACTATTGATTTGTGATCTATGACTGTGATGTATGCATGTGGTTGTGCTCTGTTAATTTGGTCCAGATTTGGTTCAGATTTGCTCAATGTTCATATTGTCAGTAGTTTAATTTCTAGAATTTGTTTGTGATCTGTAGGGGTGTGTGGCTGTGTTAGTCAGTGAGTATGGCTAATTTCTGTGATTTTAGTGAGTATTGTCAGTAGTTTAATTCATACTGTTTTTGATAGCATGTATGTGGCATATTAATTTTTTCCATAATTTAGTTACTCAGATTTCTGCTGCACCAAGAGAGCCGACGATCTGTCATAGCTAATGTGCTGTCAAATCGGGTGCCTGTTTGCTGGCCTGCTCCCTACTACAAACTTACTTGCTTGTTATTCTTAGTAAGGTAATTTCTTAACATCACTTCTATTTCCATGCTTGTATAGATTGCTAAAAGCTTATTGTTTGTTGTTTGATATTGCATTGTTGGAAAGAACATATAGATATCTCGATACATATATTGAATGCACTTTTTGGGCAGATTGCTAAATACCTCCCATTTCTAACATGGACAAAAGCTGGCTGGAAAAACCTAGGTAAATGTGGGGTTATGAGTATTAAGTATGTTACATGAGTGAACACATATATTATATAATATGTAACTTAAGTAACATGACAACAATAACAGGTGGACAGATGAATATGAAGAAGGATTGGAATAATTTTTGCAGTTTGCTTTCACTCATTCGGCAAAAGACAACATGATTCTTTGTCCTTGCAAGAAATGCATGAACTGCCATTGGCTACATGCTGAATTAATTCGTGAACACCTAATATGTGATGGATTTATGCGAGGCTATAGTGAATGGTTCTTTCATGGGGAGGGCTCATCTTCAGCTAGAACTAATGTTTGCATGGAGCCAGAAATAGGTCAAGAACAATCTGATGACATCGATGCAATGTTAATAGATGGACTTGGATATAATTATTTTAATGGTTTAGAAGAAGATGAACACATGGGAGACGGATATAGTGAAAATGCAGAAAAATTCTATAAGTTAGCTGCTGATGCTAGCCAAGATTTATATTCAGGATGCAAAATGTCAAAACTTCAGTTTATCATAAAACTTCTACACCTAAAAATTTTGGGTGGGTGGAGCAATAGTAGTTTTGATCAGCTCCTTGTGCTTCTTAAAGAGGCTTTCCCTATGGACGTGCAATTGCCAGAAAACTTTCATGCTGCTAGCAAACTTGTTAAATCACTAGGTTTGGGATGCATTAACATTGATGCATGTCTGAATGATTGCATATTGTTTTGGAAAGAGTATGAGAATGCCAAGAGTTGTCCAAAATGTAAGACGTCTAGGTGGAAGATAGAAAAAGTGGGGGTTGATGGAAAACGAGTTCATAAGATTCGTCAAAAAGTTCTTCGTTACTTTCCATTGAAGAAAAGACTGCAAAGATTTTTTATGTCAGAAAAGACAGCTTCTAACATGCGTTGTGTAACATCCCAACTTTTCGCTCTCTGGAAAAAATTTAATTTTAAATTAATTAATTTAAAGTATTTGAACTTTATTTGGATTTATCTAATTTTTTTTCAAAATCTAAATCAAATTTAATCCTCTTTTTAAATTTTTGGAATTTTTGAATTCATTTGGATTAAATTAAAGCTTAGAAGTAAAAATATCTTTAATGATTAAAATATACTTCAAATAAATCCGAAATTATTTTATTTGGTATTTTCGGGTTCTAAGGATGTTTGTGGAATTTTTCCTGATTTTTTTTGAATTTATTTTATTTTCGAAAAAAAAATTATTATTTATTTTTTTATTATTTTCTCTCTCCTGCTACTATTCATCTTCAAGGTATCGATTCATTCTCCAGAGACGAGCTGTACGCGCAGCGCCATGAATAAGATTTTGAAACTTCTAGAACTCGTGATTTTTCCAACCGTTTCTTGCGCAACAAAGTGCATTGAAATCCTCTCATCAAGAGCTTTCCATTCCTAGCCTTAGCCCCTAATTTCATACATTAATTTCGCGGGAATATGCCTTGGCACCGAAAGATATTCCCTCGCGGATCTCCTCATCCGGTCCACCTCTGTGCCTATAAAAGGGAGCACCGTGAGCCCCTCCTCATCCTCACTCAACCCCGAAAATATCAAGTCCCCACTCCTCTTCTTTTGGGCGCAATCGGAGTTTTTCTTTTGTGTTCCAAGCGGTGTTCTTCGGCTTATTGCGCCTCGTCCGGTGGAGCCCCGCCACTTTTGAGCACATCCTCGGATTCGCCTCATCGCGTTCTACGCGGTGCTCACCTCGCCTTCGCCGGAACTTCGCCGGAGCACCGTCGCTACCATGGGCCATAGCGCGTCGTCGTTCCTCGCGTCGCCACCGGCCGTCCGTGCATGCCCGACCAAAACCAAGGTGAGCATCACGTTCCCCACGCTCTACTCTTCGTTTCGCCGCAAACCCCACATGCTAACTCCTCTCCGTTTGCCCGGAACGCCGATGTCAACCCGACGGTCGCACAATGTCTTCTCCACCGTGTTCCGCCACCATCCGATGTCCTTTGGCCGAGCCGTTTGCACCGTTGAGTTTGCCTCGACGCGTTCTACGTCGTGCTTCCATCGCCATCACCTAAATATTCCCCGAGTCCTCGTCGACCTTGTCAGGCCCAGACACTAAAACTGTACCTTGCGCGTACACCCCTTTTTGGTAAGCGCTTTGATTTTTGTTCGCGTCATATTGTGTCCTAGCCTCTAAGGAATTTTTCTACCATTTTGTTTAATTTTTCGTGGAGCCAATTGTCAGGAATTGAGCTTTCCGCGAAAATGGCCGTTTGTGACTCCTGACATCGATTCGTCGCCTCCGGTAAGCCTTAGCTCATGCCGTAATTTTTCTTAGGCTTGCCTCACTGCGTTCTATGCCATGCTTCCTTCCGTTTCCCCAAAAAGTCTCCACAAATTTTCACCTCCGACACCTCGCCATGGCCACCAATGGCATCTCGTGTCCCCATATATCCAGTGATGTTTTCCCGAATCCGTTCGCGTCATATCGTGCCAAACCATCCCAGGTAGCTACATTTCAAATGGTTTTGGATTCGCTCTACCGAGCACCAAGATATCAAATTTTTCCTGTTTCTCCACTGTCGTCATTCAAACGTCGATTGTATCGTCTCCGATTAATTTTCAGCTTAGCCAATAATTTTCCTAACTTCACCATGCCATGTACTATCCCACGCTCACCTTACATCTCCACATTCCATACTCGGTACTATCTCTCTCCAACCTGCAGTTGTCGCTACTGTGCCGTCGGTGCAGTTTTTCACTCACTGCGGGTGATTGCCGCCGTTCCTCGTCACCGTACCCATGTCACCACCTTCGCCTCATTGCCAACATTCCATTTTGCCCATTCGCCAGCCACCTTGTAGCCAACCGACACTGTACTATTCAAAAAGTAATCCTCGTATTTTGTTATCATTTCATGTGATGTCCAAAACTTCCAGATATTGGATCTCCCTCATACGAACTCCGAATCTGTTGATTCTTTCTCCTAAATTCATCTAAAATCATAATCTATCCGTCAATATATATTTTATAATTTTTGGATTTTAATTGGGTTTTATCTGAATTTATTTTGTTTGGTTCTTCGCGTATAGACTACGACTAATCCGGAGAGTTCGATTTTGACGATTCACAACATCAAGTCTCCGAGCAAGGCAAGTCTCCTTTGATCATCTTGAACCTATGATTTTGAAATGTTTTAATTATTTTAAATGTTATGCATTGCTATTTACATAAAATGATAATTCAAATCTTAAGGTAGTAGTTAATCCAACCTTGTTATGCCCTCCATTGGAATTGATTGTCATGTACCCTTGTCACCCTAGAACTTCCTTTGTCTCATTAATGAGATTATTATTTATTCTTTGACAATGATAGTATGGTAGTATAATGCTTAGTCATGCTAAATAATACCCTTGGAACTTTGAAAATGGGAAATTATGATTTATTGTTGAAACCCTTGTGTTTACAAAGTTAGTGGTGATTGGAGTTACCACTGTTTCCTTTAAAATAAAATAAAAATGTGAAAGATGGTTTAGATTAGGGTGGATGGTTGGTTTGGCTTGGTGCAGTTAGCACGAGATCTTGTAAAGTGTATGTTCCACCCTAGTCAATTAAGGACCGACGCTTGTGTTTGTCCAGACTGAGCATTAACCGTACAACCACAAGTCTATATGGGTACGACCTAGCTGACTAACTTATGATAGTCTAGTTTAGGTGCCACCAGTGGAAAGTGGGTGCCAGGGATGGACTGGTTATCCACAGTGAGGGACAGGGATTTACTGTACTCATATGGCGCAAGAGGGGGCTTCGGTTCGGGCAGTTAGCCTACCTGCGGTGAAACCTCAGCGGGTGGTATCTAGCTAGATTAGAGTAAGGTAAAGGCTTTGTGATATTTTATCTGGGTCTCATGCCAAAGGAAGCGTGTTGACTTTTAGGATAATTTATCTCTTGTGGGTAAAGTTGTACAACCTCTGCAGAGTGTAAAACTATTCGAATAGCCGTGCCCACGGTCAAGGGCGGGCAAGGAATGCATTCACATGGTAGATTTCTGGTTTTGGTTTTTAAAAATTAAAGTTTTGTATTCCGGGAGTGGAGGGAACTCTCGGAAGGGTATCCTGGCGGTTGGAGCCAGAGAGGGTGGATTTAACCCGCAGTATTAAACTTGTTCAAGTTGTTAGCTAGTGTTGGTAGATGGAACCTTCACTAGAAAGTTAATGATAGTTTCTGCTAAAACATTTACTTTATTAACTTGATGCCTTCGAAAATAATTAGTAGTAACTGAATTTTAAAATGTTGCTTTGTGCAAAACAACCATATAGCCTTCCTTTGTTAAGCCTTGCATCTATGCATTTTTCCCAAGACTTGCGGAGTACTTTATGTACTCACATGCTGCACTCAAAAAATAATCCCCAGAGGAATATGAAGCTCAAGAAGGTGATTACGACTACTTCGCGTGTGGATTTGATGAAGGATTTCCGGAGTACTAGGTCGCGCTTCCCCAGTCAATTGCCTGTGGCGTATTGATGGGTCTTCGCCGGATTTGTCTTCTGCTTCCGCTGTGTTTCGTGTGTGCGAGGTCTTGAAACCTCATTTGTAATAATGAGACCATTCGGTCAGTACTCTTAATTATTCTAATAAAGCGTTGTTGGTTATGTAATCATTTCTGTTTGACTGTGTGCACTAGCTTTGATCTGGGACTAGTGCTGTAATACACAGAGGGTCCGGGTTCGGAAATCCGGGGTCCCGACACGTTGGCATGCCGAGGGCCGCACTAAGGATGGTTTATTACGACATCCTGCACATTCTCCTGCTTGGAAGAATTTAGATAATATATTTGGTGCTGATAGTCACAATATTAGACTTGGGTTAGCTACAGACGGCTTCGATCCTTTTGGAAATATGAGTGTTAGTCACAGCACATGGCCTGTTGTTTTAATTCCTTACAATCTCCCACCATGGTTGTGCATGAAACAACACAATCTTATATTATCTTTGCTTATTCCGGGGCCAACACAACCAGGGAATGATATTGATGTGTATTTTGAACCATTGGTGGATGAGCTTGTTGAGATTTTTAATGAAGGTGTAAAAACATATGATGCCTCTAGTGATGAGTGGTTTCAATTACGAGCTACTGTTCTTTACACTATTACAGATTACCCTGGGCTTGGATATGTGTCTGGCCATCCTACATCATGAAAATTTGCTTGCCATCACTATCACTTAAATACTTGTTCTCTGTATTTGAAAAAGGGTAGGAAAACTTGTTATTTGGGACATTGTAGGTTCCTGCCAGAAAATCACAACTTCCGGTTTGATAAAAAGTCATTTGATGGAACCATAGAGCTTAGAGAGGCACCTATTCAACCATCTGGACATGATATTTTAGAAGAGACAAAGGACATGGATGTTGTTTTTGGGAAAGTTGAGAAGAGGAAAGTTGGAAGTGGCTAATTGCCTTTTGGAGATCTGAGAAAGGTCAAGTAAGTGCATACAGATGTTATGGTCTGTTATCTTTCCTTTCCAAGTGAGAGCTCATAGTACAGATGTTACATTTTGTTAATTTTTCTTTCTTTCATAACGTAGTAACATACAATAATGTACATATGCTTTTAGGCCCGCAGTAATCGTGGAAAAGCAAATCGTGCAAAAATGGCTGCAGTGCATACTATTGGAACAAGGAGCCTAGCAAATGTTCGCCATGACATGGTTAGGATGAGAGCATGTATTAATCATCCCATTTGTTTTCTTGCATTATATTAATGCTTTTTGCGTTCTCATGACCGTAGGAGCAAAAGAAAGGAGGAAAAGTTAGTCGAGCAGAAGTTTTCAAAGTTGCATATACTCGCAAAGATGGTAGACCACAACCAGCCCGTCAAGAAACACTTGTAAGAAAAATTAACTGAATATGAAACAAAGTTGTATCTCTGTTTGGAAGTTCGAATACAACATTTTACCTTGGCTACTGCAGGCTAAAATCGATGAAAAACTCACTGAGGAGGCTGAATTTGTGGACAAACCTATACAAGAAGGAGACTTCCTTTCAGAATTGATTGGGAAGGAAAATAGAGGCAGAGTGATTGGAGTAGGTATGGGTCCAACTCCTGCAAGTCTTGGTTTGCCAGGAACTAAATCAACAGCGAGAATAAACTTGCAATTGGAAAGAGAAGCAAGACAGAGGGCAGAAGATGAAGCTCGAGCCCTGAGAGATGAGATGCAACAGTTGGAACAGAGAATGGAAGAACGAATGGAGCAACGGCTTGTAGAGAAACTGGCAGAATTTAAAGCTATGATCTCTGATTCTGCTGAACAGAGGCACAATTTGCACATACCAAATGAGGAACATTCATGCACATCAGCTTCTAATATTGTACAAGTTAGTTTAGTTCGCATAAATCAACTGCATTAGTATTATTAGCAGCTACTATAAGCTTCTAATCTTCTCTCCTGAATATAGGTACAACCAAGAACTGCTGGAGCATTGCAACATAACAAAAACAAACTGTTGGAGAAGGTAAGTTGAATGGCATTGATTTTGCTCCATATTTTTTAAGTCGGATTTTTACATTGTTTAAATCTTATAGGATTCGTTGAGAAGGGTTGGTGGTAGATATTATGCACAAGGGTTAGAAGAACATGTGGGCAATCACAATAGTACCAAGCCACCAAGGATTGCAAATAATCGTTCACAAGCAAGAACATGCAATAAGGCCACAAGTAAATGCTCTAATGTTCCAGCTACAACAACTACAGTTATTGTTGAGGTATATGTATATATATCTTAAGTTATTTAGGATGACTATTTACCTAAATGCATGTGTATTGATTTATACAAGTAAAAGAGGTTGACAAAATATCAACAACATTTATATCATGCAATAGGGGGTACAAAAGCAAGTAGCTAATTATTACAGCGGAAGGCCTGCCAGGACTGGAGGTGCCAACAAGGGAAAAGGTGAGCACTCAAGGGTTAAGAAGGCAGCAACAACAACTATTCAGGTTTGGGAAATTTTTCTTAGTTCATTTGGATCTGTTATGCAAAACAGCAGTACCTATTATGATTTCTAGTCTAATATGAGGTGTCCACATGGTCAAACAGGTTGGAAATGATGTATTTCTTAAAAGAATCGTTCGACCATATAATCGTGTTGCTAAAGCAACTGTCGAAAGCCAAGATCCATTAGAAATGGTTGGAGGTACAGTTCTTGGAAATGAGTGCTACAAAGTAGTCGTAGACAGTCCCATATTTGGGGATGCAGAACTGTTTCGGCCTTTCAAAAATCTGAATTACATCAAGGATGCTATTGGTCATTCGATTGCTTGGCCAATCCACTTGGTATGTCTTTTTCTTAGCTTGTGTTATGTGTATTGCTTTGTTTATCTAGAAAATCTAACATGTCAAATGAATGCTCACAATTAAGTTTGAAGAAGTTCCACCACCAAGGCAGAATGGTGAAGTAACAAAAACAGGTACTTATGCCATTATGTTGGGTATGTATAAAATATTTAGTGCTTATGTATGACATGTATGGAAAAATTATTTATATCATCATGTGATCCATTCAACCAAATATGGGCTCATGATCCCAGTCATTAGACCATGACGGAAATGGAAAATCGAATCTGATGATTTGCTGATTGCTACTAATAGCACTATTGGCACATGTTTGGTCTGCTTCATGTTGATTTGGTGTGTTTAAATTCTTCGTGGATTGATAGTTGCACCATGTTACGTCTGTTTTCACCTTGCCAATTCAAAAGTTACTATTTCCTGTGTAGAGCTTGCCGCTTTCATGGATGAGCTGAACTGGTTGCTAGCTTAATGTTGCATGAATCTGCATCTAATTACTTCAGGCCTGAGACACTGACTCTGTACGGTTTGTAGTGCACGACAAGTTATTGTCTAATTGTTTAGTGAAACTAGTAGGTAGGCAAAAATATAAATAGAAATGAAACATGAGCTGAACTATGTTGTTTATGAATAGAAATGAAACATGAATTGAACTATGTTGTTTATGAATATAAAAGAAACATCCCGTGATCTGTACAAACAGTTGCAGCTACTTTCTTGAGCCAAATGTTTTGGATTATTTTGTTTGTTCCTAATATCTTTGTATGAAGCACTAAACTGAATTTTATAAATTTACATTCTAGGTGGTCGGGTTTCTCTTGCGCCACCAGGCACAACCATGCAAAATTGGCGACAACTTCTGTAAAGATGACAAATTATGTGCCCATAGCTACTATATGGCTCATCAATCATGAGCAATGACTGTCCACCCTTTTGAGCAGTTTACTATCTCAAATTTTGTATAGATGATATATTTTGTTTGCCCATGGCAACTATACGGCTGATGGCTCAAACAAGTGTCCACCGCCCACTGACTAGCTACATTATTGAGCATTTTACTATCTACTGTATGCATAGTTGAATGTTACTTTTGTAAACTGATGGAGGACCATGTGGAGACCAAACGAGATGCTATATATTTTCTCCTAAACATGCATGTGTGGCTGTGATGTTTTAATCTATTGAATGAAGAGATTTGGAGCTATATTTGTTACTGTTTCAACTATCTTGTGTGCATAGTGATGAAATGTATGAGAGACCATGTGGTCGTGCTCCATGAGAGTGATGAGTAATTGACAAAGGTTTAGGTCAGTCGAGTTTGGTTTGAGTGGTTCGGAGTCGAGTCGTTGCGTGGCGCAATCGGGCTCGGTCGGACTTTGGTCAAATCTGGTCATTTGGGTTTAGGATGCATATTCTAATGTTTTGACAGGTTTTGACTTCATCTGTGGTAAGTGTAATAGTATTTACGCTTTCATGTGTCGAGCGGTGCTATTTGACGTGTTTCTTGTCTGTGTGACTGCAGGACGTCGAGTTGGAGTCGTGGCGAGACACGGTGGACCGGACTAGGCGCAGGTGGCGCTGAGGTCAGAACGGTCGGGATGTGTCGAAGACGACGTGGACTCGAGGTGGTTGCGAGGCGTGCGAGGCAAGGAGCGCGGAAGCTTCCCGGAAGGTGCAGAAGGGGCGAATCGGGAAATTCGCAAGGCTGCACACGCGGGAGCGGGCTCCGTTGGACGTAGCGGGCGTAACGGGGCAGAGGCCCGTTAGCCAGGCGCTATAAAAGGAGAGGAGGGGCTGCATGCCCTCCTTGAGCACTTGAGGTGGAATTAGGGTTTGCTAGAGTCAAAAGAGTCTTTAGTGGTTGCTTTAGGCTTTAGGCTTTAGTTGTTGAGAGTGGGTGGAGAAGGCAGAGGGTTGTTCTGTCCTCCATCGATGTGTTCCTGAGTGCTCCCTCCCTCATGTGTTCTTGAGTTGTGTTCTTGAGTTGTGTTCTTGAGTAGAGAGGGAGAGGATGGTTTGAGTTGAGAGCTTGTAATCTTTCCTTTTGTATCAAGTCGGGGTATCGGGACTCCTCTGTGTTCATTGTGATCCAAGAAATGAAAATCTGAAGTTTTTATTCCCGTGCTCTCTGTTCTTCCTTCGATGCTCTTTTGGTGGATTTCTTGAGATTTTGATTTTCGAGTTCTTGCTTGCTGTGGAGGTGTAAAATGGGTTGCTCCATGATGGGATAGTGCTTCAAGATCATTTGATCAATTAAAATCCCAGAGACAAGGTTTTAATCTCAGTTTTGCCTTTTTGACCTCCCCTGTTCAAGCTTTGCATTTCTAGGGTTTTGGTGCTCTCAGTGTTCCCCTCGTTGAATGGCTTGAAATTTGGCATGGAGGATCCAGAGGCTATCTTATAGCTATCCTCAAAATTTCATAGCCAAAGGATCAACCGGTTGGGAGAAATTTGATTTTTGGCTCGGGTCGTGCAAGAATTCAGATTTTTACCCAAATCTGAAATTCTTGATTCTTGGAGTGGATTTCTTGTTATTGTCTTTTGGCTTAGTCTTCTGGGAGTGTTCCCTAGCTATCCTCAAAGTTTCCCAAGCCAAGAATCCAAGAATCGGTGCGAATCTCTCAATTTTCTGAAATTCCTGTTTGCTGTTTTTCTCGAGAGGTACTACCGCTCGGGGAGCGGTTCTACCGCTCAAAGGTACTACCGCTCTGACCAGCGGTACTACCGCTCAGCGGTACTACCGCTTGACCAAGCGGTACTACCGCTTGAGGCCAGTTTTGCGCTGAATTTGCTTTTCTTGATTGCTTCCTTCTGGGTCTAGTTTTTCAGTGTCTCTGTGATTTCCAGTGAGGGCTTATTTTCTCCTTCATAGCTCTCATAGCTACTGGAGAAGAAGATATTTGTTGGGGGCGATTTTTAAAGATCGACATTCACCCCCCCTCTGTCGCCATTTCGGTCCAACAATTGGTATCAGAGCCGGTTAGCTCTAATTCATAGATCTTAACCGGTCTCAAGAGCCATGGCGACGGACAAGTACTCGACCAAGCCGCCCGTTTTCGATGGCATCGATTACCCCTTCTGGAAGAGCCGAATGGAGACATACATCCAGGCTCAGGGGTACGCTATCTGGCGCAAGGTCAAGGTCCGGTTTGTTGTTCCGGCCGATGAGAACATCAATGCTGGGAATATGCATGATGTTGAGGCAAACGCTAAGGCAAGGAACATCATTATCCAGGGCCTGAGTCGTAGCGAGTTCGATCGCATCTCCCACCTGTCATCCGCCTACGATATCTGGGTGACCCTCGACGCATACCATGAGGGCACCACCCAGATCAAGACGGTTCGACAGGACCAGTTCAAGCGCGAATACAACAAATTCGAGATGCTTGCTGGTGAGTCCCTAGATGAGTGCTTCGCACGTTTTCACAAGATCTTGAGCAACCTCCGAGCGGTCGGTCTCACATACCCCGACTCGGACAACGCTCGTCAAATGCTTGCGGCACTCGATCTGCGAGTGTGGGAGATGAAAGTGACCACCATCAAAGACACGACAGACCTCTCGACCTTGACTCTTGACGCGCTGTACTCGCGCCTCAAGACTCACGAGATTGACGTTGTCTCTCGTAGGTCGAAGTCACAGTCGATGGCTTTGGTCACCGATCCCAGTTCAGCTTCTGGTCTCTCTTCTGAGTCTTCTTGCGGTTTCTCCCTTGCTGCTCTCTGTGACATAACTGATGATCAGTTAGAGCAGCTTGCGGATGATCAGCTGGCCCTCCTAGCCCGAAGGTTTTCACATGCCTACAAGGGTAGGAGAGACAGAAAGAGAGGAGGACCCGTGATTTGCTTCGAGTGTGGTGGCCCCAACCACATTCGGGCAAACTGCCCCAAGCTGGAGAAGGGCAAGAACGACTACGGCGGTTCGGGCAAGATCGACTACACCGACAAGAACCGCAACAAGAAGCCTCCAGCTCAGACGCCGGGAAAGAAGAAGTTCCGCGACTTTGGGAAGGCCAAGAAGCTGTTTCACCGCGTCCTCACCGCCTTCGACGACCTCGACCTCAGCGAGGTGGAGGGATGGAGCGATGACGACGGGACGGGTGACCAAGATCCCAAGAGCGGCGACGACTTCTCCGGCATGTGCTTCATGGCCCTCGAGGGCGAACTCAGCGACAGCGAGCTGTACTCCGACTCGGACGAGGTATGTCCCTCCTATGACCAACTTAATGAAGCTTTCCTTAAGCTAGGAGGTTTTCATGCTAGAGCTAGGACTAGGTGTACCGAGTTAGAGAAGGAAGTAGATAGACTGTCACGGGAGCTTACTTCTCTTACATCTGCTCCCTCCCGTGACGACTGTGATACATGTTGTGCTTTGCTGGGTGATTTGGAGAAGTTAAGGACCTCGCATGATAGTGTGTCCTCCGAGCTTGATTCTATTAAGGTGGAGAATGTTAGTCTGCTTGCTGAGTTAGAGTTGAGTAGGATGGCTGTTACCCTACTTACTACTGATGAGACTACTTCTCCCACCTCATGTGAGGTTAAGGACATTGCTGCTAGAGGACCTTATGCCATGCTCCTTGATCTGCCCGAGTCTTGTGAAAATTGCAATAATTTAAAGATGAACCTAAAACGGGCAGATCACAAGATTGCTGAGTTGCGTGCTTCTTTACTTGAGTTTATTGATTCATGTTTGAATTGTCCTAGATTAACTGCTGAACTTGAATCTGTCTCAAAACAGTTTCAAGAAATGATTGACACTAATAAGAAAATAGCTCAATTCGCGACTAAGGATCCTATTAGCTCACCTTGCATTAGCTGTGATAAACTAAAACTTGAACTCGTTGCCTTGAATGACAAATGTGTGAAGCTAACTAAGGATCAACTAGTGAAGGCACCAACTGCTTGTACTGTGTGTGCTGAGAAGGGGAGAAGTCCCAGGGTAAGGTGGAGACGCCTAGGAACGTGAACCAACTGACTAGCAGTAGGACTGTCCATTCAGAGTCGGCTGTGCGTGCACAAGCCATTCTTCCCCCTGCTGTTGGTTCTTCATCTGCTCCCTTACCTCCTGCTGTTCCCTCTTCCCCCTGCTCTTCTTGCACCTCTCTCTTTCGGGAGTGTCAGTACCTTATGAACACTCTCGAGAGATTTGTAGGCGGCAAGAAGAAGCTTAATCTTATTCTAGACCAGTCCAAGATTTGCAGATTTAATCAGGGTCTAGGATATGACTATTATGAGGATATGAGGAAGCATCCACCTGCTGTGCTTAGACCCATAGCACCAGGTGTGATCGAGACCGAGCCCAGGACCGAGAAAGTCCAATTTAAGTCAGCGGGCTATGTCCAGGGGATTTCTGACAGCAAGGTGATTGCACCTGCTGCTTCGGCCTCTCAGAAGGCGAAGCCTGACCGTGCTACTTCTACCTCTCAGAGGATGAAGTATCACTGCACCTTCTGTCAGAAGGATGGACACACGGTTGATCGATGCTTCAGGCGCGCCAAGATCGCGCGTAGAGACCGTGTTGAGTCTCTTAGGCGTATTCAGGGTCAGCCCCAGATCCTGAGTGCACCTAGGACCAGCACAAGGTCTAGGTTTACTACTGTTGATGGGTTTGGGCAGCATCGAGGACTTGGTTTTTCTGAGTCTTCTGTTTTTCGTCCTCATGCTGCTCCTGTTCGTGACTTCCGCCGTCCTGAGGGTAGATCTCGGTTTCCCCGTCGAGATAGCTATCCGCGGCGTGATCAGCATGTTGCCGGTGTTCCGACTCGCTCTCCCGTAGCAGTTGGACCCTGCAACAGCTTCAGGTCTGCTCACAGACCTTCTGCTTTGAGTGACAGAGAGCGTAGGGTAGATAGAGGTCAGTCGTGCTTGACTACTTCATCTGCTCGACGTGTTGTTCAGTATTGGGTGCCAAAATCTCTCTTGATTTACCCCAGTACTGAGACTTTACTCTCTGTTTGACTCAGGTTCGTCGGGCAGGGAAGGGAAAGGTTTGGCTCGTAGACTCCGGGTGTTCACGACACATGACCGGAGATTCCCGTTGGTTTTCTTCCCTTGCCCGTGCTCCAGGTGATGAGACGATCACCTTCGGAGATGCTTCATCTGGGCGCGTCATCGCCAAAGGTACAGTGCGCATTAATGACTCTTTCATTTTGAAAGATGTAGCCTTGGTTAGTAAGCTGCAGTACAATTTGCTTTCCATTTCTCAGCTTACCGATGACGGTTTCGAGGTGAGCTTCAAAAAAAATAATTGCAAAATTCTTGATTCTTCGGGTAGTCTGGTTTGCGGGATTTCTCGTTTTCGGAGGATCTTTCATGCTAATTTTTCTGAGTCTTCTGGTGATCCTCTCAGGTGTTTAGTTGCTTCTGAGTCCCGCGACCTCTCTTTCTGGCATAGGAGACTTGGTCATATTGGATTTGACCATTTGACCCGAGTTAGCGGCCACGATCTCATTCGTGGTCTGCCGAAACTCAAGATGGTCAAAGACCTTGTTTGCTCTCCATGCCGGCACGGCAAGATGGTTGCCGCTTCTCACCCTCCGGTCACAGTTACTATGACCGATGCACCGGGACAGCTGCTCCATATGGACACAGTTGGACCAGCTCGAGTGCAG
Organism: Dendrocalamus latiflorus; assembly: GCA_017311315.1. Taxonomy (NCBI): domain Eukaryota; kingdom Viridiplantae; phylum Streptophyta; class Magnoliopsida; order Poales; family Poaceae; genus Dendrocalamus; species Dendrocalamus latiflorus. Next base: position 17,847,190 of record CM029629.1, on the reverse strand, counting down.
TCAGCAGGAGGGAAGTGGTATGTTCTTGTTGTGGTCGATGACTTCTCGAGGTATTCTTGGGTGTTTTTCTTAGCCTCGAAGGATGAGACGTTTTCGCATTTCCGAGGTCTTTTCAGTAGGCTTTCCGTTGAGCTCCCAGGTGCCTTACGAGCGATTCGCAGTGACAATGGCACGGAGTTCAAGAATTCCTACTTTGAGAGTTTCTGTGGTGAGACAGGTGTAGAGCACCAGTTCTCTTCTCCATACGTCCCTCAGCAGAATGGCGTTGTGGAGAGGAAGAACCGTACCTTGGTCGAGATGGCCAGGACGATGCTTGATGAGTACTCTACACCGCGGAAGTTTTGGGCTGAGGCTATAGCCACCGCGTGCCATGTCTCAAATCGAGTTTTTCTTCGGGCACACTTGCATCGCACGTCTTATGAGCTGAGATATGGGCGAAAGCCTAGCGTCTCTCATTTTCGTGTGTTTGGTTGCAAGTGCTTTGTTTTGAAGTCCGGGAACCTAGACAAGTTCGAGTCACGTTCTTGTGATGGAATCTTTCTAGGTTACTCGCCTTCTTCGCGGGCTTATAGGGTCTGGAACTGCGAGTCTAGTAAAATGGTAGAGACCTGTGAGGTGACCTTTGACGAGGCCAGTCCGGGGACTAGGCCCGATATCTCAGGTTCTTTAGCGCAGTCCGAGACCATCTTTGTGGATGATGAGGATGATGGAGACGACGGTTGTCTACCTGATCCTGTCCCTCATCCACCCCTTGAGGTGCCGTCTTCCACCGCACCTCGAGGTGATCAGCCCATGCCTTCTGCTTCTTCTGGAGCTGGTGGCTCTGTTCCTACCTCGTCAGCTCACGAGATAGAGGCCACTTCTTCATCTCATCCTGGACCTCCTAGACATATCCAGAAAGCTCATCCTTCAGAGCAGATCATTGGAGATCTTTTCGAGCGTGTTACCCGCTCAAAATCTGGCTTATCTCAATTCTGTCTCCATTCTGCTTTCATTGCCTCCTTTGAGCCCAAAGATGTCTCTCATGCTTTATCTGATGAGTCTTGGGTCAATGCCATGCATGAGGAGCTAGAAAATTTCGAGAGGAACAAGGTCTGGTCGCTTGTCGAGCCCCCGCGAGGTCACAATATTATTGGGACTAAGTGGGTGTTCAAGAACAAGCAGAGCGAGGATGGAGTGGTTATTCGAAACAAGGCTAGACTGGTTGCTCAGGGGTTCTCCCAGGTTGAAGGTCTAGATTTCGAGGAGACCTTTGCCCCTGTAGCTAGACTTGAAGCCATTAGAATCCTGCTTGCCTTTGCAGCTTCTAAGGATTTCAAGCTTTACCAGATGGACGTCAAGAGTGCCTTTCTCAATGGCCTTATTGAGGAAGAGGTCTACGTCCGACAGCCTCCTGGTTTCGAAAACCCCAAATACCCAAACCATGTCTTCAAGCTTTCCAAAGCGTTGTATGGACTTAAGCAGGCCCCCAGGGCTTGGTATGAGAGGCTTAAGTCCTACTTGTTGAGTCATGAGTTTGAAATGGGTAAAGTTGATAAGACCTTGTTCATCCGCCGGCTTGGCGCTGACCTTCTGCTCGTCCAGATCTATGTCGATGACATTATCTTTGGCGGCTCTTCCCATACTCTGGTTTCCCAGTTCTCGGATGTCATGAGCACCGAGTTTGAAATGAGTATGATGGGTGAGTTGACCTTCTTCCTTGGCTTCCAAATTAAGCAGACTCGGGAGGGTACATTTCTTCATCAAGGAAAGTACACTCGTGACCTCCTGAAGCGCTTCGATATGAGTGATGGGAAGCCGGTGTCAACTCCGATGGCTTCGACAGCCTATCTTGACCCAGATGAGGATGGCGAGCCAGTTGATCAGAAAGTGTTCAGAAGTATGATCGGCTCCCTTCTTTACCTCACTGCCTCGAGACCAGACATACACTTCTCTGTGTGTCTGTGTGCTCGTTTTCAGGCCTCTCCTCGCGTATCTCACCGCCAGGCGGTGAAGCGCATCTTTCGATACCTTCGAGCTACCATTGACTATGGTATCTGGTACTCTTCCTCATCCTGTCTTTCCTTGAGAGCTTTCTCGGATGCAGACTTCGCTGGCTGTAGGATAGATAGGAAGAGCACTTCTGGCACCTGCCAATTTATTGGCACTTCTCTCGTTTCTTGGTCTTCGAGGAAGCAGTCCGGTGTTGCGCAGTCCACCGCAGAGGCCGAGTATGTTGCTGCAGCCAGCTGCTGCAGTCAGGTACTCTGGATGGCTTCGACCCTGCGGGACTTTGGGTTAGTTATCGACAGTGTTCCACTCTTTTGTGATAACACTTCTGCGATTAACATTGCTAAGAACCCAGTGCAACACTCTCGGACCAAGCACATCGATATCCGTTTTCACTTCCTTAGAGACCATGTAGAGAAGGGCGATATAGTGCTCCAGTTTGTGGAGAGTGACCACCAGTTGGCTGACATCTTCACCAAGCCATTGGATAGTTCGAGGTTTTCAGCTCTGCGGGGAGAGCTTGGGGTGGTTTGTCCTTATGGACTGTAGTGAGGGGGAGTTTTGGGCTTTACTGCTTTACTATATTGATTATGCTTCTGTCTCATTTCTGTTGCATTGCACTCGGGGTGCATTTGGGTTTAGTCCTTCCAGCATAGGTTAGAGTGCTTCTCTTGCCGAGATGCTTAGACTTCTAACTCTTATCTTGTGCTTCCAGGATTAGCTGCTTCTTATCTCACTAGGTCGAGCTCACTCACTTCTTGTAGGTTCTAGCGAGGGTTGGGCCACCCTCGGGTAGACAGGGTACGTGTTTGCTCTCTAGTGTGTGATTTACTGTTAGCTGATTGTCCTGGAGTCATATGGGGTAGATGAGAGTCAGTCTGAGCCATAGTTGTCTCTATATCTTATCTATGCTTTAAGGACTGCCTGTTTTGGTTTTATTTGCCAGCTTCTCGATTTATTGCTTTGGTTCAGGGAGAGTTCATTTGGGAGCTTCTGGAGCTTAATTGTGACTTAACTCAACTTGAACTAAAAGTTGCATGTCATGTTGAGGGGGAGCTGGATTTTTTCTGCATTTTAGCATTTCGCATTGTAATATAACTACATTGAGCCTTGATTATTATCCTGTTATGACATGTTTACAATGCTTTACACCTTGCCATGATTTGTGCCTTATATGCTAGATTGATCATGACTTCATATGTGTAGACTAGCTTTTACCATGATAAGTTAATTAAAATTGCCCAACTTGAAGTAAAACTTGTCATGCTAGCATTTGAGTTTAGTCTTTCTGGAGTTATCTCTTTATGATTCATGCCATGTCAACTAGGCTTAGCTGAGCGTTGAATCTTTTATTGAGCCTTAGATTGAGCTATTTTAGTCTCTTGATGTAGCATGAGGTAGTACAATATGTTAAAAAAAAGGATCTCTCTTGTGCGAAAAAAAAACTGATTTCACCAATCCTTTCTCATGAGACGGCTTGCCATTGCACTAGGCATGAACTCAGGGGGAGTTTTGGATGACCTAGACTATCTTCTTAAGCTTCTCGCTTGGAGTAGTCGCATAAGGCTTGAGATCTAGCACAAAAAAAATCTCTTTTGTGCGAAAAAACTGATTTCACCAATTCTTTCTCATGAGACGGCTTGCCATTGCACTAGGCATGAACTCAGGGGAGTTTTGGATGACCTAGACTATCTTCTTAAGCTTTTTGCTTGGAGTAGTCGCATAAGGCTTGAGATCTAGCACATAAACAAAATTTGGGTTAGAAACGACCATGAGCTTTAAAAAGACAATGTCTTATGTGCTCAAATTGCTTAAGCTACAAAAAGAACCAAGTACTTGCACCAATGTTTCATTCTTGAGCATAGCACTCTAGTTGGTCTCAATATTAGCTTCTTGGTTCCGCTTAGCTTACTTGACATGGCCGGCATCATCCTTGGGTATCTCTAGTTAGACTTTACCTCTTGATGACTTGGCATTCTCACTTAATGCACTATATTTCAGATTGTCATCTATGTGTTCTAGCTAGCTTATACATGTCAGGTCATGATCTAGATAGCTTTTTATAGAGTTATGGCTTGGTGTATCTCATTATGGTCAATATGGATAATTCTCATGGCTCTAAATGCTTAAATAAACAAACTTCAGCCATATTCATCCATTGACATGTCATATTCTCTCTATTGCATCTTGATGCGTTTATTGCCAAAAGGGGGAGAATAGAGAAGAAAAAGTCTGTTGGGAACAGTTTAGAGCTTTGTAGATCAATTTGCTCTTTCAGTTGTTGCTCTAGTGTTCCTTCTGTCGACATGGTCATTAGCTTCATTTCATTCTTTGGACCATGTTGGATTCTTCAAAATCAAACTCTTCTTAATGCTTTTTCTGCGTTTGTCAATACACTCATCAAGGGGGAGATTGAGAGACCATGTGGTCGTGCTCCATGAGAGTGATGAGTAATTGACAAAGGTTTAGGTCAGTCGAGTTTGGTTTGAGTGGTTCGGAGTCGAGTCGTTGCGTGGCGCAATCGGGCTCGGTCGGACTTTGGTCAAATCTGGTCATTTGGGTTTAGGATGCATATTCTAATGTTTTGACAGGTTTTGACTTCATCTGTGGTAAGTGTAATAGTATTTACGCTTTCATGTGTCGAGCGGTGCTATTTGACGTGTTTCTTGTCTGTGTGACTGCAGGACGTCGAGTTGGAGTCGTGGCGAGACACGGTGGACCGGACTAGGCGCAGGTGGCGCTGAGGTCAGAACGGTCGGGATGTGTCGAAGACGACGTGGACTCGAGGTGGTTGCGAGGCGTGCGAGGCAAGGAGCGCGGAAGCTTCCCGGAAGGTGCAGAAGGGGCGAATCGGGAAATTCGCAAGGCTGCACACGCGGGAGCGGGCTCCGTTGGACGTAGCGGGCGTAACGGGGCGGAGGCCCGTTAGCCAGGCGCTATAAAAGGAGAGGAGGGGCTGCATGCCCTCCTTGAGCACTTGAGGTGGAATTAGGGTTTGCTAGAGTCAAAAGAGTCTTTAGTGGTTGCTTTAGGCTTTAGTTGTTGAGAGTGGGTGGAGAAGGCAGAGGGTTGTTCTGTCCTCCATCGATGTGTTCCTGAGTGCTCCCTCCCTCATGTGTTCTTGAGTTGTGTTCTTGAGTTGTGTTCTTGAGTAGAGAGGGAGAGGATGGTTTGAGTTGAGAGCTTGTAATCTTTCCTTTTGTATCAAGTCGGGGTATCGGGACTCCTCTGTGTTCATTGTGATCCAAGAAATGAAAATCTGAAGTTTTTATTCCCGTGCTCTCTGTTCTTCCTTCGATGCTCTTTTGGTGGATTTCTTGAGATTTTGATTTTCGAGTTCTTGCTTGCTGTGGAGGTGTAAAATGGGTTGCTCCATGATGGGATAGTGCTTCAAGATCATTTGATCAATTAAAATCCCAGAGACAAGGTTTTAATCTCAGTTTTGCCTTTTTGACCTCCCCTGTTCAAGCTTTGCATTTCTAGGGTTTTGGTGCTCTCAGTGTTCCCCTCGTTGAATGGCTTGAAATTTGGCATGGAGGATCCAGAGGCTATCTTATAGCTATCCTCAAAATTTCATAGCCAAAGGATCAACCGGTTGGGAGAAATTTGATTTTTGGCTCGGGTCGTGCAAGAATTCAGATTTTTACCCAAATCTGAAATTCTTGATTCTTGGAGTGGATTTCTTGTTATTGTCTTTTGGCTTAGTCTTCTGGGAGTGTTCCCTAGCTATCCTCAAAGTTTCCCAAGCCAAGAATCCAAGAATCGGTGCGAATCTCTCAATTTTCTGAAATTCCTGTTTGCTGTTTTTCTCGAGAGGTACTACCGCTCGGGGAGCGGTTCTACCGCTCAAAGGTACTACCGCTCTGACCAGCGGTACTACCGCTCAGCGGTACTACCGCTTGACCAAGCGGTACTACCGCTTGAGGCCAGTTTTGCGCTGAATTTGCTTTTCTTGATTGCTTCCTTCTGGGTCTAGTTTTTCAGTGTCTCTGTGATTTCCAGTGAGGGCTTATTTTCTCCTTCATAGCTCTCATAGCTACTGGAGAAGAAGATATTTGTTGGGGGCGATTTTTAAAGATCGACATTCACCCCCCCTCTGTCGCCATTTCGGTCCAACAATGTATGTGTTTGACAATAATTATTGAGAAAAATACATGTATATGCTGAAAATAATTTTAATTTGATGCATGTTACGTTGAGGCAGCATATAGTTGCCTCAATTCTTTTGAGGCAGAAATGATAGCCTTATGGCTAGTCATACTTGTTGAGGCACGCAGTCTGCCTCAATCAAATTCTGAGGCAGGTCGTGTCAGCCTCAGATTTAGCTTTTGGAGGCTAACTCTAGTGGATGCCTCAATATGTTTATTTTGAGGCAAGGGTATCCGAGGCAGGCTGTGTTAGCCTCAATATATATTCTGAGGCTGATTTTTCTAGATTTTGAGGCTGATTAGCTTGCCCCAAATTCCCTACCATCCTGTAGTGTCCGGTTTGCCTAAACTCACATCAAGGCAGACTAGTACATTGGTATGCAATAGCACCTTGTACAGTCTACTCGCCAAGCATTCCACCTTCATCATGAGCCTTTCTGTCCGATCGTACATCCGGAGCAGGTTGTCTTCGAGTAGAATATTGGTGCCAGCCTCTGTCAATTGCCCTAGGCACATGATGTTTTTGCAGAGACTGGGTATGTAGTAAACCTCGGTCAGTAGCCATTGTTCCCCATTCTTGCACTCGAACAAGACTGAGCCTTTTCCCTTGATCTACACGGTCGATCCTTCTCCGAAGCTCACTCCCCGGATGACACTTTCATCGAGTTCGGTGAAGAACGAGCGTTGTCCGGTCATGTGGTTACTAGCCCCATTGTCCAGATACCACATCTCGGTCATTTGCCATTCTCGAGTTGCGACTTGCTCATCACCATCTTCTCGCAAGTCTGGCAGGACTCGTTGCTCATTCAAGAGTACCAGATTGCATGGCTCCTCCACACATATGGCCAGCATCAAGGCTGGTTGTTCTTGTTTGCCTTCTGTCAGGTTCACCTCCACTCGGCACTTGCTACGACATTCAGCGTAGTGACCCTTGTTGTCGCAGTTAAAGCACCAGATGCGACTCTTGTCTTTGCCGCCTCCAGCGCCTTGCTTCAGTGTCCCGCCATGACTGGTGAAATGACCTCTACCATGGCCGCGACCACAACCTCTGCCCCGGCTGTGACCTTGTGAGTTTCTTGTGCCTCGACCCCTGTTATTTACTAATGACTCCCCGTCGCTGCTCTTCTGCCGCGATGTGAGTGAGGAGGAGATGCCCATTAGTGCTAGAGTTGCCAGTACGATGTCGGATCCTCTCTTCATAGGCCTTTAGGCGCCTAATGGCCTCCTCGAACAGCATCGACTCCAAATCGAAGTACTGCTCGATTGAGGCGACATCAGGAGAAATTTGTTGGGTGCCAAGTCGAGGAGCTTCTTTACGAGCACGGGGTCCTCCAGGGTTGAGCCAAGTGCGCTGTACTTGCTCGCCATCCCACTCAGCTTTCCGGCAAAGTCAACGATGGAATCTCCATCCTGCATGCGCAGTGTCACAAACTCATTTTGCAGTGTTTGCAGGTGTGCCTTTTGCACCTAGTCGATGCTGAGGTATCTGGTCTTGAGAGACTCCTAGACCTCCTTGGTTGTTTTCTTCTTCGCCACCCGAAGAAGAATATCTTTGGGTATGGCTTGGAAGATAAAGGCCTACGCCGACTTGTCCTTCTTCACTTCCACGACCACTCCGGTCGGTGGAGCGATGGCCTCCCAGATCCCCTCGGCATCCATCAGCGTCTCCATCTTGATCGCCCACGCGGTTTAGTTGGAGGAAGTCAGCATCGGGTAGTGAAAGAGCACTCCATCGCTCTCCTTTGCTGCCTGCAGCGCGTTGGTCGCCATCAACTCCGGTCGTAAATATTTGGGCGTATACCAGGCTCTGATACAAAGTGTTGGAAAACTGGCACCGGATCTACATGCCCAAATGCACTACGACCACTCCGCAGTTCCTACGACTACCATGAATACTGATGACAGGAAGAATAGAGGCTTCCGATTACGAGTGGGAGAGAGATCTTTGCGTAGTGGAACAATTCCTTTTCTTTTTCACTGTCTCTCACTCGCTTTCGAGTTACATTATGACTTATATACATACACTTTGACTTACGACTACTCAGCTTCAACTGCTCCGCCGCTCCGCCCATACTCTATTCCGGCACTGATGACTGCTACAATACTTACCAACCGCAATTGCTGCCCATACCGAACAAAGCACTGACGATTGCTACAGTGACTACCATAGCTATAGTGGCCACTAACTATTACAAAAGTTGGTCATAGTCGACCACACACACGTTGGTTGACTACGATCACACTGGTCATAACGACCACTCACAAACTGGTCGTCTATGGCTACACAGACCAGTCATCTACGACCGCATCTGTTCGTAGCAAACACACATAACATGATCGTAACCAACAACAGACAACGTGGTCATGACCGACCGCACACAACCTGGTCGTATACGACCACACACAACCTGTTCGTGACGACCACACACAACCTGATCGTAATGGCCACACACAACATGGTCGAGTCAGGTTTATATGACCACACACGCTGTCCTCGGTGGCGTACCTCATCGCCGGCCACTCGGAGGTCGAGGTGAAGCTGCTTGCCGAGGTCGACCAGTTTGGCTCGCGCGGTGCCGTACCGACGGCCGACGATCTGCAGTACGAGTTCCCCTACCTCGATCAGGCATTCATAAGTCACGACAAAAACACGTTCTTGTTTACATTTTTTTCAATGCCTTGTCCCATGACCTGTTAACTTACACATTGCGCAATTGATCAATCTCATGGATCATTGCAGGGGGAAGAACGGTGGTGCCGGAGATGGCGGCGCGGACTGGTCCGGGAAGAAGGGCTGGTGGAGCTGCCTCCTCGTCACTACTACAGAAAAGGTCATCACAGACGGTTCAAAAATGTCATCACAGACGGTTTTGTGAACCGTCTGAATTTATGGGTCAGTGATAATCGAAGGTTATCACAGACGGTTTTCGAACCGTCTGTGATTATCAGATATCATAGCTGATAATCACAGACGATTTTTAATTAAAAACCATCTGTGATATTTGATAATCACAGACGGGTTTTAGTAAAAAACCGTCTGTGATTATCAGCTATCACAGACGGTTTTTAGTTAAAAACCATCTGTGATATTCTTTCCTACCCCTAAATCTATTCCTGTTTATTGGCTAGCCTCAGGAAATGCTAGCCATGCCCTCTGAAATAAGCAGATCAACATGTACATGTATACATACAATTCATATCTCAATTCATTTTACAAACATAAAACATCCAATTCACATCGCACTTCATTTCACAAACATAAAGCATCCATTTCGCAAATCAATTCATTGAAATGAAATAAAATATCCATTAACATATACACAATTACAAAAGATCTACATTGCATTTGCACTTAGATGGTAACATTGCATTTTTTATTGCTCTATCACTCCGGAATTGAGGTCTCGCGAAAGGAACAGATCCATAATCAACGAACTTGTCCGGCTGAACAAGCTATACTTGGATGGTGCATGATTGCCATTCAAGTATTGCTTGTGCAGCCGACAAGTTCGTTGATTATGGATCCGTTCCTTTCGCGGGACCTCGATTCCGGAGTGATAAGAGCAATAAAAAATCATTGTGCGCAGTGGAACTCTCCATCTGATCTTATGACTTTAGTCCACAAAAACCAAGCGAACTCTCCTCGAATTTGTGCAAAGTCCGGCTGTTTCAGTGCAGATGTAGAGATGGGCGCAGCCTGTTGATAGGAATATCAACACGCGTACATATATAACCTGACAATTATGAAATAAATGTGGGAAGGTTGACAAATCTTAGAATTGGTGATCTTCGAGGAATTGAGGAGTAGTCTCATATGGTGGCACACGTAGAATCCACACGTGTTGCCCGGCTGCTGCTGGTGGCACTGCAAAAAATAGAATGTGTTAAATCAAAAGGCATTACTGGTAAGTGTTGTATAGGATTAATTAATGTGTAGCTAGCGAATACCCGAAAATTGCGAGCATGTTTCAAGGGCTTGGCCCCTGTCGTCGAGCCACGTGTTTGTTGAACGTATGTGGCGAATGACCTTCGTTATTCAAAAAAGTTAGATTAGTCATTCGGAAGGAAAGAAAGAGTACAATGTACAATGTACTTACCTATCGAGTATTTGGGCGATAGCTGTGTACTTAGATTTGTTCTTACTTAGAGAATCAAGGTATATAGCCTTGTTCCATTTTTGGTATAATTACAATTAAAATCCAATGGAAGTGCTCATTGTATGGCATAAGAACAAATTTCTTATCGTGGTGAGCCAGCAGAGTTGTTGTAATATAGTTCTCGACGAAGGATGCATCCTCGTTGATGGTATCAATGGCGACCAAGCGTGGGTCTAGGAAACCTATTGGTGATTTCGATGATCTAGCTTCGGTCAGCATGAATCTATATATATACACAGAAAAGCAACAAATTGTGACATATATCGGTATTACGTGAACAGAGACTGTGATTGTATAGACTTACAACGTCCAGCATCGAACGAGTGAGGCGTCGAGAGCGTTGAGCATGAAAAGACCAAATATATCGTCAAAGGTCACCGCGAAGACACATTCCTGAACTTCGTGCTGGAAATGTTCCCGCTTGAATTTGACAGTGATACCTAAGCGTCGTTCTGCCTCTGGCCTATTGGACTGTTCCATACCAAGCGTGTAATGTTTGCCAACCAACTCCTAGGGTTAAGAGGTGCTCTTCCAGGAATATCATCGGCTCGCCTAGCACGAATTTGCGGGCCAATGGCTGGTATGGGATATCGTCATCATCCTTCGTCTTTGATTTGCCCTGGGCACTGCCTCGACTGGAGGTCGACTTTATGGTAGTCGACTGTAATGGTAGCACCGGTGCAAGTTGCTTTGGCGAGAATAGCACCCGTGGAGATAGCACCGGTGCAGGTAGCTCTGCTTCGCACTGCCCTTGTGGAGATAGCACCAGTGCATTTAGCTCTGGTTCACGCTGCCCTTCTGGTCCGGCCATCGGTGAAGAAGCCTCCAGGGAGATGCCGTTTTTGGGCCACTGAATGAATGTTCCAATGGCCTGCCCTAGAGTCACGATCTCATCATTGGGGGCCTTCGGTAGTGGGACGACCTCAAAATTGGCATGCACACCATCCACATTAACTTTTGCGTAGCCTGGCGCTAAAGGTTGACCGTGCACCATGGCCCTGATACCAGACTTATATGCCTGGCCCCAAGCAGCGTACAAAGGAACGGAGGCACATCTCACTTGGAGCCTGCACTTCGTAGGCTCCTACATAACGATACAAAATTAGCTACTCCAATAGGCCTATCAATGGAGCAAGCATTCGAGAGATAATAATTATTACCTGGATGTTGTCCACAGGAAATCTGGCCTCGCTTTCCGTCGGATTGGACGCGCAACTACTCGGACGGTTGTACGGGCTAGCTAGCACAGGAGCGGTGGCCTGCTAACTTTCTGTATGCTTCCGCAGCTCATCTCTGACTACATCAGCCAGCTCACCCATTAGCTCCTCTCTAAGAGATGCCTTGATCTCTTCTCGTAGCCGCTCCTCACACTCGGCTTTGGTTCTCTTCCTACGTCGATACATTTCGAAGTTATCTTGGAAACCATGTTTCCAAGGAACGTAAAGCCCAAGGCCTCTCGTACGGCCCGGGTGCTCCTTGTTTCCCAGGGCCACGGAGAGCATATCATTCTCCCTTGTTCGCTGGAATGATCCCAGGGTAGATTCAAAACTCAGCTCTTCCTGCAAGAGCACGACATGTCATTTCAATTCGTATGAAGTTGTGGAGTAATTACAAGCTACGTAGTTCGATTGATATCTTACCAAGCGCTGGGACACTTGCTGGTCTGCAGGGTTTCGAAAGGAGACGTCCCCCGATGTCGTTGTAGATGACCTTGCTCTAATCCAATTTCGAGCGCGGTCATCCGGGATATTGCTAAATGGTGGGGCGATGTCCTGCAGGGCTGCCAGTTCATCCTCCTTCCTCCACTACAGGATTTTACCCGCATACCCAGCTGTGCCAAGTCTGTGGGGCTGTGTGTGTTTTTTGCCTGGAGGGCCTTGTGCGTCGTACTTGTACTTTTGAAATCTTCGGATGTCTTCATCGCCTTGAACTCTTCCCATTGTGGTTCCAGGAATGGGTATTTATGAAAAGGTGTTTCGTCCGTCTCCACGTATTTCTTGACAAGCATGCTCTTGAAGTTTTTCCATGCTTTGCACACCGCTAGCAAGGTTTGTCGTTGCACGGCGTCTTGGTGTTCTTCTGGAATCTCGAACGATGCCAAAATTTCGGTCCACAGCTCACGTTTCTGAGTCTCAGGCACGTTCTTCCATGAATTGAATGTGATCTCAATTCGTTCTCGTGCAACTATTCCGATCAATCTTCAGAATACGCTTACTGCTTGTGAGGAAGGAGAGGGACCCCAGATCCATCGACCGCTGTGATGGTAAATCGGCCCTCAGGCTTCTTCGATAGCCCTCTTCCTTGGCGTCTTGATGTTGGAGCGGATGCCTCCGGCGATGTTGTTGAAGAATACGCGGATGACATGTTGCTCAATTTGTGGGTCTATTAGGATAAGATAAGAAAGTGACATACCATAAGATAAGAAAGTGAAACATGATGCTCAATGTTAGGAAGAGAGGAGAGGAGTAGAGGGGAGGGGGTGATGTGGACAGAGAGGGGATGACATCCAAGCTAATGTAAAAGAGTAGTTAAGGAAGAGATGATAATAGTATCTTATGGAAGATATTGCCTATTTAAAAGAACCAGAAAAGCTAGTCTAGAGATTGGTAGAAATGAGATAGATGAGGTGAGGTAAGACGAAACAAATTAATTGAGTTAGGTGGTTGCTAAATACTATACATTAGAAGGAATTGATTATATGCCATTACAATCGTGTTCCTTTGAAAAATACCATTCCAATCGTGAAATACTCCTAGCACCTACATCACTATCTTAGCACCTACTTTAGTTGCTAATACTATATACTAATACTCACAACAAGCAAAAGACATGCTCCTTAGAAGCGATATAATTCTTGATATAATTCATGGAAGAAAAGAATCTCTCAACACTTGCACTTGTATGTATCAATCAGAGTAAACATGATTTTCCATTAAAAATATTAGTTAGATGGCCGACAATGTCATCATTGATGAATAATGTGAAGCACATACTCACATACAAGCATTGCTCATTTCAACACATACTCACATACAAGATTTACACCAAATCCATTCTAAATTTCTCATCTGTCCTAAAGATTTACACCAAACAAAATGAATTCAACTCCAAGATATATCAGCACACAGATATAAATAAAGTACAAATTAATGTTCATGTAGTTTTGGTCCTTTTAGTGAGCAATAGCTATAGTAAATTGGTGACTATTACTCTACTACTAGAAGAGAAAGGGGTTTAATTACCTGAGGGATACGAGAGGCTCGGGGAGGCGGCCGGCGAGGGCTCGGGGAGGCGGCGCCGATGACGGGCTCGGGGAGGCGGCGGCGATGACGGGCTCGGGATTTAGATCTAGATCGAATAACTGCAGCGCACACGGAACACCCTAGCCAGAGGGTATATATAGGGAGGCTTATTACAGACGGTTCTAAACATAGAGATGGACCATGATATCGAAAAACGAAGGAGGGAAATACATTTCAAGGTGACATAGAGTCATCACCACCTCGTCCTGCAGAGCATCTAGTCCTTCGGGATCGATGACCTTTTGAGCAATTGTGTTAAAGAAATAACATAGCCTCATGATTGTCTCTCGAACTTTGATCGACAAAATATTTCTAATTGCAATAGGGAGCATCTGTGTCATTAGCACATGACAATCATGAGACTTCATGCCATTTAACTTCAAATCTTGCATCGAAACAAGTTTCTTCACGTTGCCGGAGTAACCAGACGGAACTTTGACACCATGTAAGCATTGGCACAGTTCTATTTTCTCAGCCTTGGACAGAGTGTAACACGCAAGGGGAAGGTACGTTTGTCCATTATCAGTGCATGTCGGTGCTAACTCAGGCCTGATGTCCATATCAGCCAAGTCAAGCTGTGCGTTGACGCCGTCCTTTGTTTTATCACGAATGTTCAGTAAGAGACCAATCAAGTTGTCGCATACATTCTTTTCTACGTGCATGACGTCGATGCAGTGTCAAACATCTAGGTACTCCCAATAAGATAAGTCCCAAAATATTGATCTCTTCTTCTAGGTGTTCTTCTCATGAGCCCTCAATTTACGTCCCTTTCCGAGGACAACATCTAAATCCTTAACCATATCATAAACCTCGTGTCCCCTTAAATGCTTTGAAGCTAAACCGTCTTCCTTCTCTCTGTCAAATTGTTTCTTCATCTTGCGGTATGGGTGAGCCCTCCGAAGGAACCGGCGGTGACGCATGTAGACGGTTTTGCGTGAGTGTTTCAGCCACACACTCTGGGTACCATCTAAACAGTGAGTACAAGCTTTGGCGCCTTTTGTACTATGGCCCGATAGGTTACCAAGGGCCGGATAATCATTTATGGTGCAGAACAATAAGGAGCGCAGAGTGAACTTCTCTCGTTTATATGCATCCCATACCTGTACCCTTTCGTTCCACAGTACTTTTAGATCTTCCACCAACGATGCTAGGAACACATCAATATCATTCCCAAGTTGTTTTGGCCATTGGATAAGTATCGACAGCAAAATATACTTTCGCTTCATACATAACCAAGGAGGAAGGTTATAGATGCAGAGAGTCACGGGCTATGTGCTATGTCGACTGCTCATGCTACTGAAAGGATTCATTCCATCTGTACTCAGTTCAAACCTTATATTCCTTGGTTCTGCACCGAAGTCTGCAAAACTCCTATCGATGTTTCTCCACTGTGCGGAATCAGTAAGGTGTCTTAGCATTCCATCCTTCTTGCGCTCCTCCGAGTGCCAACGCAGCAGTTTTGCCTCCTTTGGATTTGCAAAAAACCTTTTCAAATGGGGAATCATAGGAAAATACCATGTCACCTTAGCAGGAGGTCCTTTCTTCGCCTCTGTTCCCTCGCCATCATCTGATTGATTGTTACGTTTGTATCGGGATGCGTTGCACACCGGACATACATGCATGTTTGCATACTCTTTACGGTAGAGGATACAGTCGTTCGGACATGCATGTATTCTTTCTACTTCCATTCCCAATGGACAAAGAACCTTTTTGGCTTTATACGTGGTTTTAGGCAACTCATTTCCCTCCGGAAGCATGTCCGCTAAAAGACCTAGCAGCGCCGTGAAACTCTTATTGGACCAACCATTGCTTACCTTCAATTTCAACAGTTCAAGCACGGCCGACAACCTCATGTACTTGCAGCACGTGAACAAAGGTTTCTCCGAATCCTCTATCAAGCCCCGGAATTTAACATACTCTCTCTCATCGTAGTTCTCTTCTACATCGCGAAGCATCTGATCCAGATTATGATCGTGCTACCTATCTGAATCCGAACCACAATCGACATCATCCAGCGGCATGTCATTCACTTCACCGGCGATGTCATCCGGCGGCATATCATTCACTTCACCGGCGATGTCATCCGGTGGCATTTGATCATTCACTTCGCCATGACTGGTCCAACACGTATAACCCTTTTTGAAACTCCTCCGAATCAAGTGCGCTTCAATTTGCCCTCGGTTCTTAAATATCTTTAAATTCTCGCAGTCAATGCATGGACAGTACATATATTCCACCCCCTTATTCAACATATCCTCCTCGGCAGCTCTTGTAAAAGCAGACACGCCATTAATGTACTCTTCACTCACACGGCTCGCGGCATACATCCAGCTTCGGTCCTACGTTACGTACATATACAACAACTTAGTATTAAAAATTAAATTAACTAATTATTACTACATATATACCGGCCACATGTATTATATTGAGGCTTAATTTGCTAGCTCAATTCATATTATAAACACAACAACTATTATATGACCAACAATTTTGCAAACCATCTTCAATAACACTCACCAATTACTTAGATCTAAATTATAATGCAAAGAAAAAATAAATTTCATTACTAACCATATCTAGAGCAACCAGGAAAGTATGAATCTTCAAAGCTCAATCTCTGCCTCCTCCCACCAAAATAACTAGCCTGAAATTGGCTACCTTGCCTCCTGAGCGAAGAGTGCGCAGCTGCGGCTAGATCTGGATCGAAATGAAGATAGATACGGTCTGAGCAGCGCAATAAATTCCTAGTGCCATTATCATAGACGGTTTTCATTAAAAACCGTATGTGAATTATCACAGACGGTTTTTTATTAACAACCGTCTGTGATAAGCAGCTTATCACAGACGGTTTTTTATTAAAAACCGTCTGTGATAATCTGGGATTATCACAGACGGTTTTTAATACAGACCGTCTGTGATACTAAAGTATCACAGATGGTTCATCGGTAAGAACCGTCTGTGATACTCGTTTTCTCCGACGCCGCCAACACAGACGGTGTCCAAATTAAAACCGCCTGTGTTAGTGTCAGTCACAGACGGTTTTGTCAAACCGTCTGTGATTGGCCGTCTAGTATTAGGCTTTCTGTAGTAGTGCGTGGTGGCGGGATCGTCCAGAGCGTTGGCGCCATCGACACAAGAAACAAGCGGGATTATTGGTAGTACGAGTAGCTGCAAGAATCACTGAGAAGATGGCATTGTCGTCGAAGCAGTAGCAAGAGCAAGACCTATGTGTGTGACAGATCTTGGAAGGAAGAGAGAGAGAGTAGAGAGAGAATAAGGGAGGAGAGGGAAGGAGGTGTGGAAGTGGTGGTGCCGTCGGGGACATGGAGATTTTATATCACTTATTTGGTTTACAATTTTATTCTTTTGAAGATTCTACTATTAGTAATATAAGTGGTAGTATAACTAAATCATAACTAATTTAACTATTGAATCGTAAAGATTGAACAGCTCATATTCATTTTTAAGGTACTGTAAAAGAGCTCTCGAGAAAAGCAGGAGGCTCATGAGACCATTTTGTGCGTTAACAAATTTGATCTTTAAAACCTCCACCTTGGCAAGAAAATGAACGGAGATGTGCCAATGTGAACATAACAATTCATAAATTTTGGCAACACACCAGCTACATGGCAATTCTTGACAACCCAAACAAATTCTTTATGAATGTTTCCCCTGATTGTCAATCGAGAAAGCTAGTAGCAATGCAATGTATGACTTCACGTTGCCTATAGTAGCGTAACATTTAACTCGTTAGGATATCTAAGCTGGCAATTGTTCCGAGGGTAAATGGGGATTTGCCACGAGTCATCCATAAATGTTATGAAGTACTAAACCACCTCTTGCTGTTAAGCTCAAATGGTCCACATACATCATTATGTATGGATAGGTGTGAAAATGGAACGGATGTTTTCCACCTGATCCAGAGCTAGATCCAGTTAGGACTGTATCTGGGAAGGAAATCTAATATCTAGCTAGATCTAAGCCGGGATCCAGATACTTTTATCTGGATTCGGGGTATGATACGGAGCAGGTATTATCTGACAAATCCGGGACAGGGCTCGAATAGTGGGATAATTCCTATTCAGATATCTAGCATGTACCATTTGGCCCATTTGGCTGCACGTGCTAGCGACCTAGCCTAGCACCCTCAATCCCTTACACAACCCACATTTGTAAGCCTAGGCTCAAGGCTTCCAGTCGCTGCACACACACGAGAGGAGAGGTAGGAGTGGAGGATCTATCGCCATCCCCTCTCCGGTTGCTAGCCCCACCATTGTTCCCTCTCTGCTCACCACCCCCACCGCCATCCCCTCTCTGCTCGCCGCCCCGCTACCATTCCCTCCCTAGATCCACTGCCTCCTAGCTCTCCAGTAGCCACCCTTCTCCATTTGCTGCCAGTAGCCACAACCGCCATCAGGAGCCGCATCTCCAATACCTCCTCTCTGGCTGCCTTTCTCCAAGCCAAGGTTAGTACTTACTAGTTACTGCGTGTAGGATAAGAGTATATCATTCACCATTAGCTCCTCCCCCCTTCTACTCTTCTTTTGATTTGATGGTTTGTTACTTTGTTTATACTTTTTACTATAGGAACTAGGAAGAAGTAACATTGCATCTAGCTTTAGTGCAAGTGCAAGTGTATTATCCGTTGCCCCAAGTCTTGTTGTTGTGGATGTCAAATAGTCAGAAGATGAGCCTCATACAAAGAGACAAAACAAGAGCACATCACTTGTTTGGGATCACTTCACAAAGTCTGAAGTGACAGTTATGGTGGAAGGCAAGAACGTTATTCAACTATGGGCCAAATGCAACCAATGCACATACAAATCTAGAATGAAGGTCTTATGGAACCATTTGTAGAAAAAATATAGCTTGAAGCCAAGCCAACAACAGCTCAATGTAGAAAAATCATGAAGATGGTGCCACTGCTATTGAACCTTACAGGTATGATCAAGAAGTGAGCTTGAGAAAATTTTATTTTGCAATAATCATGTATGAGTACCCTTTCAATATTGTGGAGCATGAATATTTTGTTGACTTCATCAAATCCCTATGTCCTAGCTTTCCAATCAAGAGTCGTGTCACTGTTAGGAAGGGACTAATGGACATCTTTTTAAAACAAAAAGGAAAAATTGTATAAATATTTTAAAACTATTCAATGCCACTTTTGCACAACTATCAACATGTGAACATCAAATAGAACAAAGGATATATATGCTTCACTGTGCATTGGATTGATGATGATTTGGCATGTGCAAAAAAATAATTGTCAATTTCAAGCATGTAGGAGGATGACACATTAGTGCTAAGTTGCTTGATGCATTTATTGCTATCATTATGAGATGGTATATCAAAATGAAAATATTTTCTCTAACTTTGGACAACACATCTGCAAATGAAGTGTATGTCAAAGATGTCATTGCTGAACAGAAAACACATAGTCCCCTAATATGTGATGGTTTGTTCTTTCATGTGAGATGTTGTGATCACATTCTAAATCTTGTTGCTAGAGATGGTCTGCAAGAAATTGCATCTGTAGATCATCATATTCGATCATTTGTAGTAGATGTAAATGGCTCTCCACTGTAGTGGGAGAGTTCATGAAATATGCAACTGAATGCTAGTTGGATACAAAGAGGGGTATCTCACTAGATGTTGCCATGAGGTGGAATTCCACATATACCATGTTGTTGGATGCCCTGTATTGTAGGAAAGCCTTTGAGAGGCTTGCATGCATGGAATGCCACAAGTATGAAAATATATCTCCATCAGCTGCTAAATGGGAAAAAGCATCGACACTTTGTAAGTACTTAAAGAAATTTCATGATGTAACTAAGCTATTCTTTGGTACTTCATATCCAACAACAAATTTGTTTTATCAAAGTTTTTGTGACATTAAGCTTTTGATTTCTATGTGGTGTGCTAGCACTCGTACCACTATTAGTAAGATGACACTATCTATAAATGCTAAGTTTGAAAGGTACTGGAAGAAGTCAAATATTGCTCTTGCTATGGCTTGCTTTCTTGACCCTAGGAGAAAGAAAAGGTGTATAGAATTTTTTTCAAGAAAAATTTTTATGGTGAGGTGTTGTATCAAGTTGAACTAGAAGAATTTTTAAGGTTGTCAAGCAGTTGTATCATGCCTATGCTTCTTCTTACTCGAAGAGTACTGTTGCATTTAGTGTTACTTAACCAAATGTAGAAAACTTTATGGAAGAAGGTAATGATGAACTAGAAAAGTTCTTATATGACTCACATGGGACTGATCATGATGATCATGGTGATAAAAATGACTTGGATAAATGCATGGCAGAACCACCATTAAAGCTTACTAAATGCAATCAGAAATTTGATATTTTATCATAGTGAAAAAATCAGCAATATGGATATCCTATTCTATCGTAGCTTACTTGTGATGTGTTGGCCATACAAGTGTCAACTGTTGCTTTTGAATCTACGTTTAGTGCCAATGGCCATGTCATTGATCCATTTCATAGTCGCCTAGAATCCAAGATGGTAGAAGCATTATTCTATTTGAAAGATTGGATAGCCACATCTAGAAAAGATGATAATCTATATTATTTCACAGTCTGTAGTACAATTGTATAAGAAAGTCTCTATTATTAGCTAATGTAGCTTTCTCTATTATTTGCATCTATCATGAATGATTTGGAGGTTGTGGAGACCCTTCTTGCTAATATGATGATGATTGAGGTATGGCAGATTGGCAATATTCACTTCTTTAGTTAGTATTTCCTTCTAACTTAGATGTTAAATGACAATTTGACATTACAAAATTGTAGGATGAATAAGAAATAGCTAATGATGAGGATTGAGAAGGAGCTATACCATGAAGATGTATGATGTCGTTATTCTTGTTTGTAAGTTCTATGGTGGCTCCATGGCTACAACCACACATTTGTTTTTCTTAATATCGTGTATGGTCAATAAAACTTCCAATTGAAACAATTGTGGCTTGGTTGATATTATGTATGGTCAAAACTTATGTTATGTAATATGTATGGACTCGTGTTCAACAGTTTTAACTTGAAATGATCATGGTTTGGTTGATATTATGTATGGTCACTTCTCTGTTTAGTACTTATTATAGTGGTTTGGTCGATATTATGGTCATATACTCATGTGGTTTGGTCCAACATATATTATTCTATATACGTGTACTATCCACCTTTTTTATCCGGTTTTCAACCCTTTTCCATCACACATCTGTCCCGTTTCTATATCCCGAATAACTCAAATTCGTATTCATATACAGCCTGCTCATATCTGACTCTGAATCTGGTGTAAAAATATGGGTTAGGGTATGGGAAGGGCAATATCCACCCATATACGTCCTATTTTCACCCCTATGTATAGGGGCTAGTATGTCATTTTCCCTCTCAACTTTCCATGAAAAAGACTCCTTGGTTATTTTGACAAGCAAACAGGACTCATGTTTATCAAATAATTCATAATCAAATGAATCTAGAAGTCCTTTATTAGTTTCATGATGTGTTTCTCATTTATCCGTACTAATATAAAAGTACGAGCTTAAATTTGGGGCATTAATTGCATGGATGATCTAGAGCATCATGACCATCCATCTCTTCCAATTTGAAGATTTGCATACAAAATTGGATCCTTACCCAAAGATCATGCCTTGTATTTAACTAGCCTAATAGGCGCGGCGCCACGCCGCACCAGCCACCGTTTGTACCGAAGTAAAAGAAGCGATAATTCGTGAGGACTTTAAAAAAGAAATCAAGGGCACATGTGTATTTTCGAAAAAGCCAAAGGACTTTTTCGTAAAAAAACGAGGGCCTGTACGTAACTAAACGAGAACCCGTACGTAATTTAGAAAATGCGGGGCGCAATCCTGCAAAGTACACAAAATTTCGGTGAAGTGGAGGGGTGTTTTCGCAAAAAAAAACGTTTTAAAAAACCTCACAGGGACCTTTTCGCGAGGAAAAAGGACCTTTACGTAATTTCAGAAAAATACAGGGGCTTTTTCTCAAAAACAGCTCCCCGACCGTACGCAAATTTTGCTGGACACGCGGCGGACGGAGCGAGGAAAATGCTGCCGTGGCGCTCCCTCCGGCCGGAGAATCCCCCGCTAATAATAGGGGTAGTATTACCGCAATAACTCTACATTATCTCTCCCTAATGCCCACCATTCTCCTTAACCTTCACTCTTATTCTTCTCCCTGGTTCCTAATTCCCCTCACCCTCTCTCCATGTCTAGGTGAGTTTGTTGATGCAGGCAACAGTGACAACGGCTCGATATGAATTCAAAGTTTGATTGCACATATCCCAAAATGATATGCTTTTTGAACCGATGGAGTATTAGATGTGGAAAATATTCATCTAGCCTCACCTATTGCTTTTCTAAGTTGATTAGTATGATCTAAACATCATTGCAAAATAGAAGAATGATTCAAATAATTCAAAGCATCTTAGTACGTACGTAATAGACATGCTATAATACTCTAAATTTAACCCTCTTGAGGACCTATATGTAAATAGAGAAAAAAGGACACATGAAAACATGATATTTTGAAAAGAGAGGAGTCATTTCCTAGACTGATTCATACGGGAGGAGTTTGCAACCGACTTAGGCCATGCCGTGTTAAAAGGAAATCATTGGGGAGGGGAATAGACCCAAAACCCTAGCTGGGCCACCCTGCCTTCCCCTCCAGGACGCCACCTCCACCAGCAGCATCGCCTCCTCCCTGGCATCGCCGCCCTTGTCCTAGCCACCGTCACTAGTAAGCTGCTACCAGTAATGCCTAGCCTCACCTGAGGCCACACCACATCGGTCACTCCCAAACCACACCGTGCGCGACCACGCCCTGGCCACGCCAAGCCATGTCGTGTCATGTCAGAGTGTGCCCGTCACTGTTCCTGGCAATCCTCTCGTGTACCCTATTGGTCCATGAGGTTTAATTGTGTCTCCTGGTGTAAGTGGTGTCAAGGATCGTGTGGGACGAGTTACGGAGCGTTCTAATAGTTGGTTGAAGTAGGAAATGGGCGAGATTTTTGTGAAGCTCCGGCAATATTGACAGGATCGGCCACTCGTCGGCTTGTTGGTAGAAGCCTCGAGCGTTGTTCCCTGCTGTGATGTCAAAGTAGATCAATTTGGTTGCCATGTTAGTGCTGGTTGGCTTAGAGGGTCAGTTTTTGAGAACTATTGCTGTCGTGGTTTGTTGAGGTTGCTATCTAGAGATTAGGGCGTAGTTTCCTAATTTCTGGTGGGGGCGAAGTCTGGGCGCAAGAAAGTTCATTGGATCAGTTGCGATAAGTTGTGCCAGCCTAAGAATAGAGTAGGTCTAGGCTTTCGGGACATGGAGGCTTTCAATCAAGCACTGCTGGCTCAGGTTTTGAAGGCTCGCTATTATTGTCATTGTGATTTCCTAGATGCTCCCTGTCCCCGTCGTGCTTCGTTTACTTGGCAAAGTATTATTTTTGGTAGAGAGTTACTGCATAAGGGCATCATTTGGAGGGTTGGTAATGGTTTGGATATCAATATCTGGACACATAATTGGATTCCTAGGGAAGGGCTGTTACGTCCACTGGGACGCTGGGTGGATTCGGGAATTTCCAAAGTAAATGAATTACTTGATTTACACACCGGGTCATGGGATAATCAAATGGTTCGGTTAGTATTCTTTGAGGCTGATGCGGCTGACATACTTCAGATACCAGTAAGTTTTGGAGAGTCATCAGATTTGATTGATTGGAATTACAGAAAGAATGGGCACTTTTCAGTCAAGTCGGTGTACCATCTTAAGGTCCAGTTGAAGAAGAATTCTGTGCAGGGTGTGGCTTCCTTTTCTTCTGGTCGAGAGCATCAAGGGTGGCTGACATTTTGGGAAGCGGATGCACCAAGCAAAGTCAAAGTGCATATTTGGAGGATTCTTAAGAATGGTATCGCTATTAGAAGTGAGTTGGATCATAGAAGAATCAAAGATGGAGTTTGGTTCTTGGTGTGTAGTAGGGAGGAGAATATTTTACACCGGTTCTGGAAGTGCCATCATTCCAAGGAAGTGTGGAAGTTGATTTCAGAGTCCAGTGATCCCAAACTGTAGCATCGGCAAGAAAGCTCGGCGAATAATGTTAGATTTCCAGATATACGTTTGTAACCAATACAGTCTGAGTTTAACCCGGCCGGCTATAGATAGAAAATTCAGATCTCTTTCCTTTGTATTAGGCTGGCCGGTTACGCAACTCATCTGTATATATACTGCTGTACCCTTGCCGATTATTATGGCCAGTAATTAACACGCAACCGCCTCTCCGTCAGGCGTTCCTCCATTCAGTTCTGCCCTCTGATTTTCTTCAAGGTATCAGAGCTCCCTCAAGATCGAAGTTAATCATCGTCATGGCTAGTTCCTCTACTATCGCCGTCTCCAACCCTTTGCTCAGTTTCTAAATCTCTGAGAAACTGAGTAAACACAACTATGCGCTATGGAGCGTGCAAGTTCTTGTTGCTATACGCGGAGCAAGACTGGATGGCCACATCAACGGCATGGCCGTGGCTCCGTCAACGGAGATCGAGAAGAAGGAATTTAACAAGGTGACAATGATCCCCAATCCAGCGTTCCAGGAGTGGTTTGCCACAGACCAACAGGTTCTTGGCTTCCTCTTCTCATCACTATCGCGGGAGATGCTTACACAGATCGCTGTATCCAAGACAGCGGCTGAGGCATGGTGCGCCATAGAGGGCATGTTCACATCCCAGACGCGTGCGCGCTCTCTCAACGTTCGACTCTCCCTCACGACAACACGCAAAGGTAATATAACTATCTCCGAATACTTTGGTAAGATGAAGTCCTTTGGAGACGAGATTTCCGCGTCCGGCAAACAAATAGATGAGGAATAACTGGTGGCCTACATATTGAATGGTCTAGATGATGACTATGATCCTGTAGTTTCTGCGTTAATGGCAAGGGTAGAACACATCTCCATGATAGATCTATATTCCTAGTTGCTGACCTATGAGAATAGGCAAGCTCTTCGCAGCAGTGGCTCCTCGGTAAATGCTGTGAACCGCGGGCGCAGTGGACTGCCAAATCGCGGCAGCACTGGACGTGGCCCAGCAATGACTGGCGTGATGGACGCGGCAGAGGAGGCAGAAACCAGTAGCGAGGCGACAACAGATCAATCTGCCAAGTTTGCTATAAGAAGGGTCATGTGGCATCCGACTGCTGGCATCGGTTTGATCAAAGCTATGTGCCTGATGAGAGGCACGTCGCTGCTGCTACCCATGCATATGAAGTGGATACCAACTGGTATCTTGACACAGGCACAACCGATCACCTCACCGGTGAACTTGACAAGTTGACTGTTCGAGAAAAATACAAAGGGAAGGACCAGATTCATGCAGCAAATGGTCAAGGCATGGAAATTAAGCATATTGGTCATTCCGTTATTTCTACCCCTAGCCGTAATTTGCATCTAAAGAATATACTTCATGTGCCTCAAGTTAAAAAGAACCTCATATTTGCTCGTCGTTTAGCCATGGATAATTTTGCTTTTCTTGAGGTTTACCCTGAATATTTTTTTATCAAGGATCGAGCCACGAGGAATACGATTCTTAAGGGAAGATGCAAACGAGGTCTCTATTCCCTTCCTTCTTCATTGACAAAGCACATGTTTTTTGTTAAGCCATCCTTCTCGAGGTGGCATAGTCGCTTGGGTCATCCATCCACTCCAGTTGTCACAAGAGTCCTTAGCACAAATAATTTACCATGTCTCCCTGAGTCCAATAAAGCATCGGTTTGTGATGCATGTCAAAAGGCAAAAAGTCATCAGCTACCTTATTCTAGATCTTCAAGTGGGTCCTGCCCCCAGTTCTGCCAATGGAAAAAATACTATGTTAGTTTCATTGATGACTGCAGTAAGTTTACTTGGATTTACTTTCTTAAGAACAAGTCTGAGGTGTTTGACAAGTTCTATGAATTTCAAAAGTTGGTAGAAAGATCTTTTGATCGCAAAATCATAACTGTTCAAACTGACTGGGGCGGAGAGTATCAAAAACTCAACCCCTTCTTTGATAAAATTGGTATATCTCGTCATGTTTCTTGTCCCTATGCTCATCAACAGAATGGATAAGCAGAAAGGAAACATCGCCATATAGTAGAAGTAGGTCTAGCCCTACTTGCACACGCCTCTATGCCACTAAAATTTTGGGATGAAGCTTTCCTTGCCGCCACATATATTATTAATCTCATCCCTAGCAAAGTCATCAATTTTGAAACTCCCTTATGTCAGCTGTTCAAACAACAACCAAATTATATCTCCCTTCGAGTGTTTGGATGTGCGTGTTGGCCGAACCTCCATCCCTATAATACTCACAAGCTTCAATTCCGGTCAAAGCAATGTGTTTTCCTCGGCTACAGTACACTTCACAAAGGTTTCAAATGCCTTGATCCTTCCTCTAGTCGAGTGTATATCTCTCGGGATGTTATATTTGATGAAGATGTGTTTCCCTTTGCTCACATGAACTCCAATGCCAGTGCTCGCTTGCGTTCTGAAATTTCTCTTCTTCCACCTGACCTTATTCCTCACAGCTATAATCAAGGGGGAGAAATTCAAACTAATCATATAGTTAATTCTCCTAATGCTGCTAATGATTTTCATGAAGAAAGTGCAGGTGGAAACTATACAGGTAATCAAGACTATGGCGCAGAAGATCCAAATTTCGGAAATTGCGCACCGGACCGATACAAACTCAACATCAAGCCAGTCCGTCGGTGACACGCAAGCGCTACCTGATACGATTCCCGCCCACGCGTGTGTTCCCATGCAATCAGGAGACAACACGGTTATCTTGGCGGGGACAGCTGCACCAGAGGACGAAGACGCAGATGGGGGGTCTCACCTGCCACCTGCGGAAGAGTTAGTAGGCACAGCTGCTACTGGGCAGACCTCGTCAAAAGGCGCAGCAGCTACTGGGTAGTTCTCGTCAGTGGGCGCAGCCGACAATACCGTGTCACCTGGTGCTGAATCAGGGGGAGACGCGTATACCCTGGAGGTTGATCCTCCAAGACCTTCTGTACCGGCTAGACCTCATACTCACATGCAAAGTGAAATACGAAAAGAAAAGGTATATACTGATGGTATAGTTAGATATACTTTTTTTACATCTTCTGGTGAACCTCAAACTGTAGATGAAGCGTTAAGTGAAAAAACTAGAGAGAAGCAATGGATACAGAATATACAGCACTGATGAGAAATAAGACATGGCAGTTGGTTCTGCCTCAGAAAGGAAGAAATGTTGTTGATTGTAAATGGGTTTATAAAATCAAAAGGAAAGCAGATGGCACCCTAGACAGGTACAAAGCACGGCTCGTGGCAAAAGGATTCAAGCAAAGGTATCGAATAGATTATGAGGATACCTTTAGTCCTGTTGTTAAAGCTGTTACTATCAAAATAGTTTTGTCTATTGCGGTGTCTAGAGGATAGAGTCCGCGACAGCTGGATGTGCAAAATGCTTTTCTCCATGAAGTTTTAGAAGAAGAGGTATATATGAGACAACCCCCAGGGTATGAAAAATCTTCCTTACCTAACTATGTCTGTAAGTTAGATAAGGCATTATGTGGATTAAAACAGGCTCCTAGAGCATGGTATTCAAGACTGAGCACTAAGCTACAAGAATTGGGTTTTAAAGCTTCAAAAGCAGATACATCTCTATTTTTCTATAGGAAAGGAGGAGTGACTATCTTTGTGCTGATCTATGTTGATGATACCATTATAGCTAGCTCTGTACCTAGTGCAACTTCAGATTTGTTGCAGGATCTTGGAAAGGAGTTTGCTCTAAAGAATCTTGGTGACCTTCACTACTTCCTTGGTATTGAGGTAAGCAAAGTACCAAATGGAATATTACTGAGTCAAGAAAAATACACTTCAGATGTATTGAGAAGAGTAGGAATGAGTGACTACAAGCCAGTTACTACTCTCTTGTCTACTTCTGAGAAATTGTCTGTTAATAAGGGTACTTTACTTGGACAAAATGATGCTACACAGTATAGAAGTGTTGTTGCTGCATTGCAGTATTTGACCTTGACAAGATCATACATTTCCTTCTCAGTGAACAAGGTATGTCAGTTTCTACATGCTCCAACCACAGAACACTGGGCAGCGGTTAAGAGAATTTTGAGATATCTTAAGCACACTGTTAAGGTAGGACTTAAAATTTGTAAATCTTCATCCTTGCTTGTGAGTGGTTTTTCAGATGCAGATTGGGCAGGTAGCCTTGATGATCGCCGGTCCACAGGAGGATTTGATGTGTTCTTGGGTTCCAATCTTGTGTCATGGAGTGCAAAGAAGCAAGCAACGGTGTCGCGCTCAAGTACAGAAGCTGAATACAAAGCTCTAGCAAATGCAACTGCTGAAATCATGTGGATTCAGACATTGCTACAAGAATTTGAGATTTAGGCCCTGTTCTTTTCAGTTTCTAAAAGCTGCTTTTCGGCTTTTCTACAGTAACTAGCTTTTAAACGGAGTATTTTTTCAAGACATGGTCTACTAGTTAATTGTAGTACATACTTTACTGACTTCATTTATATCGGCAAAAACGTACGTGATTTTCTGTTACTCTGTAATCTCTCGTACAAACAGCCCAAAAGCCACAAGCCGCAGCCAAAAAGAACAGGCCCTCAAGCACCTGAAGCTGCAAAAATCTGGTGTGACAATATTGGAGCTAAATACATGTATGCTAATCCAGTGTTTCATGCACGTACTAAACACATAGAAGTTGATTACCACTTTGTGAGAGAAAGAGTGGCAAGAAAACTTATAGAGATTGAATATATTTCTACCAAAAATCAAGTAGCTGATGGCCTCACCAAAGCTCTTGCTCTGAGATGTTTTGAGATGTTTAAGAACAATCTAAATCTTGTAAGATCAGTTTGAGGGGGAGTGTTAGATTTCCATATATACTTTTGTAACCAATACAGTCTGAGTTTAACCCGGCTGGCTATAGATAGAAAATTCAGATCTCTTTTCTTTGTATTAGGTTGGCCGGTTACGCAACTCATCTGTATATATACTGCTGGACCCTTGCCGATTATTATGGCCAGTAATTAACACGCAACCGCCTCTCCGTCAGGCGTTCCTCCATCCAGTTCTACCCTCTGATTTTCTTCAAATAATAGGTGGATGTCTCGTTGGATGTTGGAGTGGATTGCCAGATTAGATCGTGATGATCTCCGATTGGCATTCACAACAATCTATGAGCTTTGGAGGGCGAGGAATGATGCGCGGGAGACCAGCATACTAGAAGATCCAATTGCAATTGTGAAGCGAGTCTTTCTTCTTATTGAAGAGTGGGAAGGAAGTAAGCAGTCGGTCCCTCATCCTCAGTCGAAGCAGATAGACCATTGGAAACCTCTTGTCATAGGATGGGTTAAGGCCAATGTTCACAGGGTGTTTAATCAATCTGGGAGTAGCGATCGTATTAGTGTGATTCTAAGGAATCACCATTGCGAGTTCCTTGCAGGAGCGGGCCATTTTTTTATCCACTGTAGCAAATCCAGAGTTGTCAGAAATTTTGGCCGGCAAAAGGGCGATCGAGTTGGTGATGGAGATGGGAATTTCAAGGCTTGAACTAGAAACAGACAGCCTGTTAGTGTGCAAGAAGCTCTAAGAAGAAAGCTTAGATCGTTTGGCTTTTGGCTTACATCTTGCAGGGATCAAGAGGAGGCTGAACCATTTTGAAGTTGTTAGGGTTAAGTTTGTTAGGAGATTGGCTAATAGTGCCGCTCATATGGTAGCTAAGGCTAGCTACAAGAATAAGCTTGTTGCTACCTGGTTTAGTGTTCCTCCTTTTGTGTAAAGTTCCTTGATGTCAGACTGTAATGGAGTTGAACAATTGAGTTGAATGCAGCTAAGTTTCTCCAAAAAAAACATAGTATAGACCCTTTTGCGGTCATAGCCAAATAATAGTTTGCTCAGCAAGGTTACCTCGTAGCGAGAACGTATCCTGTGTTTTCATGCTACCCATATGTGGCGACCCGTATCATTACCGTGGGGTAATAACACTAGTCAACGGATTGTTACTTGTCATTTTGGTAGAACACGCCAACAAGAGTAGTTGCAGCAGAACAATAATTAGAGACCGAACGTACATTATTTATTACAAACCATGGGTGGCTTAAGGTCAAGCCACCTAGTTGTTCCAAACTATTACAATACTGCTTATCAATTGCGATACAAGGTACTAAAATAGAGGAAGAGATATTTATATTTATGGTATAGTACCCATCTGCCTTGATATGGTGAACTCTAGATTGTCTAGTCCTCCCAGTCCCAACCGTCCGATATGGCCTCTACCTCGTCATACTCCCCGCCGATCTCATCAATACCCCTGGGTGTCTTCATTATCAAGCCCACCCTCGTCAAATCCCAGATATACCCCAGCTGGGTATGGCTCTGAATGGGGGAGATTTAATACCAAGAGTGAGTATGACATACTCAGCAAATTTTTAAATAATGATGCAATTTTATCCACAATTATGTCTTAGTTATGCCTGATCCAAGTTCAAAAGACATAATATTATTTTGAAAGTTTGGCAATGTTTTAACTTTTTGAAATTTCTATCCATCATTCTAGAACAGGAGAAAACCCAGTGTTCCTGTAGACTCTTATCCAAGAGATTGTAATGAATTCATGATTTTTAGTACTACGTCGACTTGTATTATTTTACCCATAATTATTCTGAATTCTTATGAACACTGGTCATTCACATTTCCTTTGATGCTACCCAAAATTCAAAATATAGAATGTTTCCTCGACTCTTATTACTATATCTCCATCCGACTATATAGCTATTGGTCGAGCGGTTTTGAATACTCGACACTTCACATATGCTAATATAAGGAACTTGGGATCCCGGGTTTTCTGAGAGACCATGTGGAGGTATCCCCATGTTTGTGATGAGTAATTGACGGTTGTGTTAGAGAGTTTGAGTTTGTTTTGGCTGTTCCAGGATTGCGTACCTTTTACTAATGCTATCATTGATTATGTTGTTTCGTGCGGTGCTATGTGACTGTTTGCTTGTCTGTATGGCTGCAGGACTTTGGAGCTAGGTCATAGTGAGGCGAGGAGGACTGGGACTAGGCACAGGAGGTGTTGAGGTCCACACAGTCAGAGATGCCGAAGATGATCAAGGCTGCTGAGTTGGTTGCGAGCCAGGAGACGAGGAGCCGGAGCAGGAGCTACCAGTGATGGACACGACGGGCAACGACGAGTGGACCGGGACTAGGCTCAGGGAGGAGTCGGAGGTCCAGACGGTTGGATGTCAGTTGCGGTCGTGTGCGACGGAACAGACCAGGACTAGACTCGGGTGGAGTCAGAGGTCCAGTCGGTCGGAGTCGGGTGGACACGACGGGTAGCGGTGAGGCGGACCAGGACTAGACTCAGGTGGAGTTAGAGGTCCAGACGGTCAGGATGCCGGGTGCGGTCGTGTGCAGCAAGGTGGACCGGGACTAGACTCAGGGAGGAGTTGAGGTCCAGACGGTCAAGGTACCAGTTGCGGGAAGCTTCCGGGAAGGTGCTTGAGGGCAATTTGCATAATTGACTCAAGTTTGGAGTGGAGAGGCTGTTTTCTTTCCGTCTGGTTGTTGAGTTGGCACGTTGACTCTTTTCCTTGCTTGGATGAGAGGCATGGAGTGGGTTGGGCTACCTCTTCTTGATTTTCTCCTTGTGGCATGTGTGCTCATGTGGGCTCCCTCTATATGAGGAGGGGAGTTGACTGGAGAAGTCAAGCAAGGGAGCAGAAGCAATGAGTCTGAGCTCTGTGTGTTCTCGTGTGAGTTCTTCACAGGAGTGAAGCATGTAGCGACTTTTCTCCTCAATTGCGTATGGGGATGTAGAACTCTTGCTTGTAATCATTCATCTCTCCTAATTGATATGAGAAATGCTGTGATTAAGATGATTTGGCTTTCTGTCTTCCTGTGTCTGGGTGTTTGTTCTGCATTTAGTTCTTCTCTCTGCATTCTCTGTCTTTTGAGTGATTCTTTGGTTGTAGAATGCCAAATGAGTTTGCTCTGAACTGAGGGATCTGCATCAAAGCCATTTGGCTAATTTATCCCTGAGAGCAAACTATTTTGCCTTGGTCTGTTTGGAAATCCTTCGCTTCTGATTTCCTCTGTCTTAGGATGTCTAGGGTTTGGAGGCAGAGCATGGCTGTTGCTCTTGATTCCCTTCAAATGATGGGTTGAAATTTGTGCTATCATGTCCTTAGATTAATTCCTGCTGAAATGCATAGTTTCTTGAGCAAAGGAACCAGAAATCGTGAGGTATTCTGGACTTTGTCTCATTCTGGAGCAATCTTCTAACAATATCTGTAATAATTGTTCTTCCTTGCTCCCTGGTTGATTTCTCTTGCCTCCTGAGGTTTAGTTCCTATTTAGGTTAAAATCTTACTCCTTTGGCTTGAGAAGAACAGCTGCTATCCTTTGAATTTCTCTAAAGTTTGCAAATTCAGACTTTACTGTGTAAAAGCCTTCAGTCAGGTGCTCTGTCTTCGCGGCACCGGTCAGATCGCTAACCCTAGCGGTCAGACGGCTTGCACGCCGCCGGTCAAACCAATCAGGTAAAGGCGGTCAGACTGGCCGTGTAAATCCGATCAGACCGGGTGTTCTATGGCAGTTGGGCCGGACCAGCAAGGGCGGTCAGACCAGCTTTAAGCCGGCGGTCAGACCGGCCATGGACCAGCGGTCTAACCGGCCGAAGCATTGCGGTCTAACCAGCTTGGTCCAGTTTTCCCTGATTCTGTTTTCTGCTACCTGATCTTCTTTGGAGCTTTTGTCTTGTTGCTTCTTCTGTGTGTCTTGAATTTCCAGAGAGCATGAACCTTCATTCTTCATAGCTTTTGTAGCTATCGGAGAAGGAGAACCATGTTGTGCGAATACTTCGGGGCATTTTAAAAAGGCACCATTCACCCTTCCTCTGTTGCCATTTCCGATCCTTCATTTTCCTACCGCTCTGAGCCCCTCTCCTAAATTATTATTTGCCGAGCATGGAGATAGTAGTAATAAAAGGGAGTAACATGTTCCACCCATTCAACATGGGAGTACAGTTGATACTGTTTTACATCTCATTTCAGAATAAAAATTGTTTTCTAGCCCTTATGTAATAACCATATGTAGAAGGTCTCACTTGCCTCTAAACTCACCACCAGAGCACCATCTATCTGCCTTTATTATTTTCTTTAATTCCATTGCTCCTTCGGTGGCCCTACCCCCTTTTGATTCTTATCATGTTTTCCATCCTTCTAATCAATTTCCTTTCGTTTAGAAAATACTTTTAATGTAGCATCAAAAAATTTGAAAATAATTGTGTCAAAAACAAAATATTTCATGTACCATAGCATGCTTGACAGCCTGTTTTTAGTTGCTTGATTGAGATGTACTGATGTCGGTGATTGTCTAGAAAGTCGCCTCCCCTGGATCCAAATCCCCTCCTACGTTATTTTTTAAAAAAAGAATGTTGTAGGGGTGGCCCCCACCTAAGCCCAGCCGACCTGTAAGAGGCTGTAAAGTCCAATATGAGACGTATGTAATGACATAAATACCCTTGAGAGGATTACTTAGGTGTAAGGGCAAGGTTGTAAAAACACTCCCCATGTGGATATATATATATATATATATATATATATATATATATATACGACACAGGCCATGGGGAAACCCTAAGCATTGCTCACCTAACTCTCCACTACCATACATCTCTCTGTTTGGTCTGTAACCACAACAGTTGGCGCTGTCCGTGGGGAGGACAAGAGCAAGCCTCAAGATCTGAAGGATGGCACCGAAGAAAGCTCCATCATCGGCGGCTAAGAACAAGAGGGGAGCGCGATGGAGTCTCACGTCAACACCAGGGCTTCGGCAGCGGCAGGCGCGGGCGTCGACGACGACACGGGTGCGGCAGCCACGAACGTCAACGCTCATGGCGCGACGGTCGATCCAACCACCATCGACGCGACAGTCGCCCTCAGCGCATGCGCGACGAGCGAACCTGCCGCTGGGGACGGTAGCGCCAGCGCCCATGTAGCGCGGCCGCCATCCCTATACCAGGCGCGGGAGAGCCAAAAAGTTCAGGCGGCAACACCGGCCTCTCCACCGGCACCGAAGTCTGCTGCGCCGGCCACGAGCACCCCGGGAGCACGAGCTGTGGTCGCCATTGTACTCGGTGCGCCAATTGCCCTGGCTACGCCAATGGCGGAGAGCGCCCTGCTGACGGCCATCGGTACACTCCAGCGGGAGTTGGCGGATCTTCACGGAGCCGTGCGGGATATGCAAGAGGCTCGAAGCCAGCAGACCCCACCAGCGGTTGCGCCGAAGCCCACGCCAGAACGTGAGGATAGCCGCGACGCCCCCACGTCCAGCCGCATCCCGTTGCGACGCGTAGACCCAGAGTCCCCGCTCTTTGCGGGTCTGCAGCAGACGGCATGGCCGGAGGACTTCAAGTTCCCCTGCGCCATCGAGCCATACAAGGGCGACACGGACCCTCGGGAGTTCGTGCGCGTGTACGAGACCGCCATGAAACCCGCCGGCGGAGACGACACCACGAAGACGAAGGGACTCCCCCTTGCGTTACAGGGAGTGGTGCTCTCTTGGTTTTTCACCATCAAGCCAAACTCCATCTACACTGGGAGCAGATCCGCGACCACCTCTACAACAACTTCCAAGGGAACTACGTCGAGCGCGTCGACGCGGATCAGCTCTTCGCGGTCAAGCAAAAAACCTGCGGAGAAGCTCCGGGAGTACTTCAAGTGCTTCACGAAGGTCCGCTGCCAGGTCAAGGATGTCAACGAGACAACCATCATCAATGCAGCGGTACAGGGCCTACGCCCAAGGCCGCTGGCTGAGTACAACGCGCGAAAGCCAATCAAGACGGTGGCGAAGCTCTTCGACAAGATGGAAGAGTATGCGCGGGCGGAGGAGGATGCGCGGAGACGCAAGGACGACGACTCTGACCTCATTAAGGCGGAGGGGTTGCTGCAAAAGGGAGGCGCGGGGAAAGATCCCCCTAAAGGAAAGCGCAAGCAAGGGTCTGCGGGAGGCCCCCCTGGGCATAGTGATGCCGGGGTGCATGAGAATTCGTCAAGTGGTAGGCACAAGCCCAACCGCAACCAGCGTCGACCCCAAAAAGCCTGTCATGTCCTCGGCATAGAGGACGCTCCCCGGGACTCTCCCGCGTTCCGTGGGAGGAACCAGGGAGGCCGGGGATGGGGGCGCGGGAGGGCTCACGACGAAAAACCACGCGCGGAGCAGGAAATCCAGGACTATGGCAGGTGGTGCAAAGTGCATGGCTATGGTGACCACCCCACACGAACATGCTCCGTAGTTGTGGCGCTACGGCAAGCAACCAATATGGCTCGGGCCTCAGAAGCGCCGCTCCCTGTTGTGGCCCACGTGCAGCAGCCACAGGGAGCTGGGCCCCAGACGGGGCCCAACGCCGAGTCATTAACGTCATCTTCGAAGGATCCTCGTCGGGGACCTCCTCGGCGCAACCACCTCCGGGAACAGTACACCGTGAAATCACCTTCACGATAGCAGACGCCCAGTGCGTAGAGTTCCCCCACCAAGATCCCCTGGTCATCCAGGCTGACATTGCAGGTTGCAACATTAGGCGCGTCCTCATCGACAGGGGCAGCTCCGTGAACATTCTGTTTACGGAGGCCCTCGACCTCATGGGGATCCCTCGAGGTCGTTTGGGACCATCAGGACCTCGCTCTAAGGTTTCGGGGCCCAGCCGCTGAAGGCCGTGGGTCAGGTATGTCTCCGAGTCTCCTTTTGTCAGGGCGATAATGCCAGGAGCGAGGACATTGTCTTCGACGTTGTGGACATCCCGCACCCGTACAACGCTATACTGGGCCGCCCTTTCATCAACTCCTTTGGGGCGATCCCACACCACGGCTTCCTGTGTATGAAGCTTTCGGGCCCGCGGAGTGTCATCACCATCTTCGGTGACCAGGACCTCGCCCGACGCGTGGAAGCTGGCTCCAGGAGCCCACACCGTAAGGTGCACGTCCTCACCGACAAGCTAAAGGCAGACACGCTGTCCACTCCAGGATGGACGCCTAAGCCCCGGCCGGAGGGCGGAGTCAAGAGGGTGCCTCTCCAAGCTGATGGGCAGTTTGTGTCCATCGGTGAGGGCCTTCCTCTGGAGGTGGAGCGAGACTTGCTCCAGGTTCTCCGGAGCAATGCGGATGTATTCACGTGGTCCCCGGAGGACATCAAAGGCGTGGACCGCGCCCTCATCGAACACAATCTAGCGGTCTGCCCTGATGCCAAACCGGTCAAGCAGAAGCTTCGGCGTATGTCCATGGACCGGCAGCAAGCGACCAAGGCGGAGGTAGCGAAGCTTCTCCAAGCCAGAGTCATCCGCGATGTCCAACACCCGGATTGGCTTGCCAATCCGGTGTTGGTGAAGAAGGTTAGGGGCGCCTGGCGTATGTGTATCAACTTCACTGCCCTCAACATGGCATGCCCGAAGGACGACTACCCCTTGCCGCGCATAGATCAACTGGTCGATGCTACTACGGGGTGTGAACTCATGAGCTTCTTGGATGCCTACTCCAGCTACCACCAGATCTACATGGCCAAGGGCGACGAGGACAAAACTAGCTTCATTACACCGATAGGGACATACTGCTTCATCAGGATGCCCTTCAGTTTGAAGAATGCGGGCACAACCTTCACTCGCCTCATCGCGCTAGCGTTGGCCGCTCAGCTCGGGAGGAACGTGGAGGCTTACGTCGATGACGTAGTTGTCAAAACTAGACAGCTC
Source organism: Dendrocalamus latiflorus (assembly GCA_017311315.1). Taxonomy (NCBI): domain Eukaryota; kingdom Viridiplantae; phylum Streptophyta; class Magnoliopsida; order Poales; family Poaceae; genus Dendrocalamus; species Dendrocalamus latiflorus. Next base: position 17,810,799 of record CM029629.1, on the reverse strand, counting down.
GCCTCTCACGGTCAAGATCCCCAGGAGACCTTTGACAATCTCAAGAAGGCGGGCATCAAGCTCAACCCAGACAAGTGTGTCTTCGGCGTGCAAGCGGGCAAGCTCTTGGGTTTCCTTGAGTCTGGGCGCGACATCCAGGCGAACCCCGACAAAGTCGACGCGATCCTCGCTATGGAGCCGCCCAAGATGATAAGGGAGGTCCAAAGGCTTGCTGGCCGCATGGCTGCATTGAGCCGCTTCCTGTCTAGGGCAGCAGAGCGGGGCCTGCCATTTTTCAAGACCCTCCGCGATTGCGACGGTTTTCATTGGGATGACGATTGTGCAAAAGTCTTCGACGACCTCAAGAGACATCTCGCAAGCCTCCCCACTTTGGTTGCCCCGGCGCCAGAGGCCCCCCTCCTGCTCTACCTCGCCGCTTCGGCAATAGCGGTCAACATCGTCCTTGTCCTTGAGGAGGGCGCTCTTCAACGCCCTGTATACTTCGTCTCTAAAGCCCTTCAGGGTGCCAAGATGCGGCATACGGAGCTCGAGAAGCTCACCTACGTGCTGGTCATGGCCTTGAGGAAGCTCCGACACTATTTCCTAGCCCATCCAATCATGGTGCCATCCTCGTTCCCCCTGGCGGAGATGCTGCACAATAAGGAGTCCACAGGGCGCGCGCATTGGCAAGTGGGCAGCTGAGCTCGCCCCATTCTCCTTAACGTATGCCTCGCAAACAGCGATCAAGTCCCAGGTCCTCGCGGACTTCCTCGCGTAGTGGACCCCGCCGACCCAGCTCGCCCAGCAGCCGAAGGACTCGGTGTGGATGCTCAACACCGATGGAGCCTACGGCGTTGCCGGCGCAGGCGTAGGTGCAGTGGTTACCACGCCAGAGGGGTGCCGCCTGTTGTACTCGGCGCGTCTCGCATTTCCCGCCACTAACAACACGGCTGAGTACGAGGCGCTACTCTTTGGTCTCGCGAAGCTTAAAGCGCTTGGCGTGCGACGCGTTCTTGTCTACACTGACTTACGTCTGATGGCAGGCCACGTGGACAAGTCATACCAGGCCAAGGACCCCGAGTTGGCCAAGTACCTGGCAGCCGTAAGAACAAAGGAGCGACACTTCTTGGGTGTCACAGTCAAGGCCATCCCTCGGGCGGACAACGAGCAAGCTGATGTTCTTGCGAAAGCCACCAGCCAACAGCTCCCAACTCCCGAGGGGGCATTCTACGAGGTCCTACCAACGGTGGCCATCGCGCAGGACAACCGCAATGCAGCCCTCGTCCACCAGATTTCCCAGCAGGGTGACTGGCGGGAACCTATCTACAGTTTATTGCAGGGCATCATGGAGCCGGATGACCCCGTCGAGCTCCGGCGCCTGCAGTATCGCACCAGGTCCTTCCAGGTACTCGACGGAGTACTCTACAAGAAAGGAGTATGCGCACCGCTTCTGCGGTGTCTTTCACGCGAAGAGGGAAAGCACCTCCTCACGAAAATTCACGCCGGCCTCTGTGGCTCGCACCTCGCACCGAGGTCGCTAGTCGGCAAGGCATTCAGGCAAGGCTTTTACTGGCCAACCGCCGTTGCCGATGCCCAAGACCTCGTGCATTGATGTCAAGGCTGCAAATGGATGGGCGGATCACTCGCAGGCCCCCCACAAGCCTCAACCCCATTCGGCCAGTATGGCCGCTGGCGCGATGGGGCATCGATGTTGTGGGACCACTTCCACGGGCACCAGGAGACTTGCGGTTCGCAGTGCTCGCCTTGGAATATTTCTCCAGGTGGCCAGAGGCTGTGGCTCTTGCTAAGATTACCTCGGCAGCCATGCAGCGTTTTCTTTGGCAAAACATCATACGCCACTTCGGGGTGCCCAGGGAGATCACTGTTGATAATGTCCTGCAGTTCGACTCCGCCCCGTTCAGGGAATTCTGCGACAGCATGGGCATCGTGCTTTGATTCGCTTCAGTCGGGCACCCACAGTCTAACGGAGCGGTGGTGCGGGCGAACGGCGCCATCTCCGCCGGAGTCAAGAAGCGTCTCGTCGGGCTGCCAAAAGGCAAGTGGCCAAGCGAACTCCATAGCGTCCTCTGGTCTCTCTGGACAGCGGTGACACGCCCGACAGGATTCATGCCGTTCAAACTTCTCTTCGGCAATGAGGCGGTGACGCCCGAGGAAATCAAGGCCAGCTCGAGAAGACTCCTCATCCAAGCATCGGTTGTCCCTGGACCTCCTCGATGGAGAACGAGTTTGCGCAACCCAGCACGTCACAAAGTACGTGCGGCAAATGGTGCGCACGCGCGGTGGCTTCACATACCCGCGAGTCCAGCCTGGGGACCTCGTCCTCAAATTGGCACTTCATGCGAAAACGGTCGGCAAGCTGGAGTCCAAGTGGGAAGGCCCATACTTCGTCGCGGCAGCTCTATAGCGGGGAGCCTATCACCTCTCCACGCTGGAAGGGCAGACGCTTCGCCACACATGGAACGCAGACAGATTGCGGTGGTACTACGTTTAGGACCAAAAGAAAGCATGTAGCGACCCCGGCACCTTGCCTAGTGTAAGACGCTCGCCCGCACAAACAGGAGATTAATAAAGCCATTCGCCTGCCAAGCTTTCATCTAGGTCCGCCTCCGTACGCACTCTACGGAGTATAAATAAGACGTAGCATTGAGGTGCGCCTCCGCACGCACTCTATGGAGTATAAATAAGACGTAGCGTCGAGGTCCGCCTCCGCACGCACTCTACGAAGTATAAATAAGACGTAGCATCGAGGTCCGCCTCCGCACGCACTCTACGGAGTATAAATAAGACGTACCGTCGAGGTCCGCCTCCGCACGTACTCTACAGAGTATAAATAAGACGTAGCGTCGAGGTCTGCCTCCGCACGCACTCTACGGAGTATAAATAAGACGCAGCGGGGGGACGCCTCCACGCGCACTCTACGGAGTATAAATAAGATGCAGCGTCGAGGCATACCTCCGTGCGCACTCTACGGAGTATAAATAAGACGCAGCGTCGAGGCATACCTCCGTGCACACTCTACGGAGTATAAATAAGACGCAGCGTCGAGGCATACCTCCGTGCGCACTCTACGGAGTATAAATAAGACGCAGCGTCGAGGCATACCTCCGTGCGCATTCTACGGAGTATAAATAAGACGCGGATGCTATCCCTGCGTACTCTACCGAGTATAAACAAGACGCGGATGTCCCCGTGCACGTGTGGGTGTTGCCCTTACACGTACTCTTCGGAGTATAAACACGACGTGGTTGATGTTCCCACGCGCTCTACGGAGCATAAATAAGACACGGGTGTTGTCCCAGCGCACTCCACTGAGTATAAATAAGACGGATGTGGCCCCTACGCGCGTCGAGGTACTAGGCGCCAGCTCCGCTGCCACCGCTTCGAAGGGTAGGGGACGGAGAGCTCGCGCGTCTACCTCGACTAGGCATCAGCCCCTTTGCCACCACTTTGAAGGGTAGGGGACGGAGCGCTCGCACGTCTACCTTGACTAGGCACCAGCCCCGCTGCCACCACTTCGAAGGGTAGGGGACGGAGCGCTCGCGCGTTTATGTTCCTTGGCCGTGTATGGCCCAAGGAGCTCAACTACCGCGCGCTCTGCATTCTCCAGGTGGGGCACTGCACACAAAATTAGGGGATCAGTCATAAAGGGTCGCACGCGTACACGCGCGGGCACGGAGTCTAGGGCCGAAGGGCTTACAAGGAGCGGAGGGTTTCAGAAGGGAAGATACTGTCGGGTGGATGCTATCTTTTCGGGTGCGGCCTCGTCGCTCATACTTCCACCGGCTGAAAAGTGGCGCCACCCCGTACATAGTGAACTCTTCAGCAAGGTCACGCATGTTGAACCGGAGGGCGACACTGGCAAGCCTCCGCGCCTTCTGCTCATCGTCGACCTTCGGCTTCACATTCGGCAAGCTGTTGAACGATATCGGCTATCCCCGACATAGTAGACCGCTCGTGCTCGTCACGTGGTAGTAGAACCACCGTCCATCCAACCGGATTCCCACTTCCCTCGCGTAGCCAGCGCGGGGAAGATCTTCGTACATTGCATCCTCAACACGAAGTTGACGCTGCCAAAGTTCGACAGCGCCCCTCCTTCGACCTTCTTCGGCTGGCAGCGTGCATCGTGCAAAATGGCGAACAGGCTCGCGCTGGGACGGACATCTTCTGTTCGCGTCGCCCAGGCGTAAACAGCCAGGTGAACTATCGCATTTGGGGTCAGTTGCGCCAGCTCCAACCCGTAAGCCCGCAGGACCTCACCGACGAAGAGTGTCGAAGGCATCCGGAGCCCAGCATCAAAAAATGCAATGAAGACAATCGCCTCTGTCTCCGCCGGGTGCGGCTCCGTCTCGTCGGGGCTGGGCAGGCGAGCTGATGAGGACATCACTTCTTCGGATACATACAACACTCCTCCACTTGACATTCAAGGACCAATCACTAGAGCTCGCGCCCGACAATTGAATTTACAGGTGAGCTCGTTCCTAAGTACTTTCTTTTGTCCATTTGAGAATAGATTGCTACCTAATGATTTAATTATGATTAGGAACCATGGAGAGGACCTGGAAATACTTGGAGAAGGGCTACAAGGCGCACAAGTCTAGCAAGGGCGGTCGAATCATGTTGGAGGCCCAACTCAAACCGACTTCGAATCCAATTCGGAGTCCAGGACCAGACCGCACTAAAACGGACGCCCAGATCGCATCCGGACTCCGTTTTGGACGTTCCACATATGTATGGAAAGCTGAGAAGACCACCTTTCCAATGGCTTTGGTCCCATGTCAAAATTCCTTCTGAGTCAACGGGAATCGTCGAAACAAGTGGGCGTTCAAAATCTGTCAGGGTGCTGCGCCACCGTCTTTCGGGCCGATCGGCTTTGTATCGTGTGGGAGCCCATTAGGGGCGCGTCCATGGGTTTTGCACGCCCCTAACTCCTCTATATCCAGCCGCCACCCCCACCATTAGGGTTTGGGTTTTGCTTAGATTGATTTGTCTTTGAACAATTCGCCGTTCATCGGTTTGTGAGACCCCAACTTTCGAGTGCTAAATCTATCCATCTGCAATTCAGTTGTGTTCTTCCTTGTTCTTGCTTGTGTTCTTCGATTCGCAGGCGAGGATTAGCCTTCTTGGCGAGGTCAACCGGGCTGCGCACGGTTGATAACCTGAGGAGACGTGGTGCTGCGATTGCGGGGTTCGGAACGTGTCGTTCGGAAGCCGGATCGATTTGTGTCGCGCCTCCACCAAATCGAATTTACCCAGAACCTGTTGGAAGATCGGGACCCCGTCCCCATCACGAGCCCCTGCACACTCTTCCAGTTTCTTCTCCCGGAGAAGGGTCTGGATCATCTCCTCCGTAACGCGACTCCGCCCCAGCACACGGGAACAGCGGCCCTTCGACTTCTTCATGGCATCCAACCGCCTGTTGACCTACGGCAGATCGCGAAGCATCAAAGGGTAGTCCGCCAACGGCAGCGACAAACAGCGCTGGCTCGATGAGGCGCTCCCACTGAGCCGGCGAGTGGGGTCTTCGCGGTACGCCATCCTCCCCCGAGATGAAGAAGCAGCAGCAAGGGCAGATGGTACAAAAGAACGAGGAAGAAGAGCAAAGCAACGGCAAACGAGCAGCCAAGAGGAGCATTCGCATGCCAGTGGTGACACTTTATAAAACCCCCTCACCTCCCCCACGATCGGAAATGCAACCGGCGGGAGCCCAGCGGTTCAGCTCCCCACCACTACAAGAGATGTGTCATTTTGTGACATATATGGCATGACAAAGGGTCTAAATGTCACTAAATCATCTAGTTTATGACGTTTTTGTAGAGGTAATTTGGCTTAGTGACAAAAATAATATGAATGTCACAAAAAATGTCATGATGCAAGTCTAAATCAATGTAGTGACAATATTTGTTGTGTCATTAGGGCTACTTTGCGAACGTCATAAATTAATGACAAAACTGGTGTGTCAGAAATTATTATATATCTATGTAGTGACAATATTTGTTGTGTCATAGGGGCTACTTTGCGAATGTCATAAATTAATGACAAAACTGATGCGTCACAAATTATTATATTGAATTATTTAAACCATCATTTTCCTTGTTGGCATACGGCCCACCTGTCAAGATAGGTCCCACCGCCACGTGGCCCAACCAACTGTTTTTTAATGAGCTTGCTCAGGGCCCAACCAACTGGGTTTTTAATGGGCTTGCTCATATTTTTCATATTTTGAGACCATTTATCATCATTTATATACTTTCCCATATTTAATTGCTCGAAATGGACCATTTTACATTTTTATATATTTTTCTGCAGGCCGGCGTGATCTAGGCGCATAAACGATAGATTTGGACTACTCCGTACAGATGTGCGTGTCGACACGGATATGTGGGATCTATCCGCGAAGAAAACGGAGCTCCGGAGGTCTAAATCGGAAGAAATGAAATGCGAGAAGGATCTATTTGTAAACCCTAGAAATTTTCGAGGATTAATCTGCAAAATGCCAAAAATTCCCCATCCCTCAAAGCCAGCGCCGCCTGTGGGAAGTCCTTGAGCCCGGTTCTTTTGTCTCCCCTTCGCCTTCTTGCTTCCTCCCTCGGTTCTCTGCCACATCCGGCCGCCGGCGAGGCCGGGCCGACTCGCCGACGCGCCACCGCCGTCTCTCTCCACATCTACCACCCCCGCCGCTCCTTCCTGCTCCCTCCGGCGCGCCGCACCTCCTCCGCACCTCCTCTGCGCCTCCGAAGCGCAGCCTCCATCCAGATCTGGCGCGCCGCCCCTCTTCTCCGGCCGCCCCTCCAGCGCCTTCTCCGGCCACCGCTCTCACCATCTACTCCTTCTCCACCCGAGGCCGAGCCGCCACCATCTCTCAGTGTGCTGTGGCAGCATCTCCACGCTGCCGACCGCACCGATCTTCTCTGTGACACGCCGCCGCCATCCACAGCTCTCACCTCGGCGCCGCCGCTCTGCTCCAGCATCGGCAGCATCCTCTCCACCGACACCGACTGTGACCTCCTCTTCTTCACCGAGCTGGACGGCATCGACGGGCACTGCTTCCTCTACGGCACCGCCACCAAACTCTCCTCTGCTACTTCTACCCCATTAGGTTGAATCCTTCCCCAAATCTTCTATTCTTATTACTGTTGATGTTAATTAGCCTGTTCATTACAGATTTTGTGAATTGTGAATGTTAATCTGGCATTATGAATTTGGTTGATGTTTCTGTGTGATGGTGAATTATGCACTGATGAATGCTTGTGCTCACTGAGATGTTATTTGAGATTAGTTGTCAATCTATTCATGTGGTATCTGCTCAGTGATTGTGATCTCTGTAAATCAATCTCTGTTAATTTGTGCTCTGTTATTCACCTGTTAGTACATGTGGGTTAGTTTATTTGTCTGTGTTCAGTGTTCTTGTCGTGTGCTTGTGTAGACGTTAGTGTTGTTATCTGTGTTGGTTGTGTTGCGCGAACTAGCTATTCGATGACCGTCCTTTCTCAATTCATCTAGTGGTATTGGTTCAATTGGTTTATTTTTTACTTGCTGCTCATACGTGCCAATAATACACTAAATCTAGCAATAATATGACACACTTTATCTAGTCAAATTGGCTAGTAGCAATAATAATGCACTTTAAGTTTCCTGTTATGACTTTGAAGATGCAAAAAGACTCAGTAAATGTACACTGACTGACCATGTTGTATATGAAATTGTATGTGGCCTTCTAACCATATGTTCATTCTCTTTTCCAAAGTCAATTCACCATCGACACAACCACTGAGCCGGTGAAAGCTGCATGTACTGATTTGCTCAAAAAAGGACAGCGGCAGATGAGATCCAAGGCTTCCTTCGTTCCTTGTTTGGCAGCAAATTTGCATCATCTGATGCTGAGTAGTAAGCTCTCAAACTTAGGCTATAGATGAAATTTTGGTGGCTAAAGTTATCATTTTGATATGGATACCTGTGATGAGGTTGAGACAACAACTATATGTGTTTTGAATTTGTGTTGAGACATCAATTTTATGTGTTTTGAATTTGGTGATGCATGAAATGCTTGATATTTAATATCAGACCTGATTTGATTTGAATGTGTGTTGAGACAACAACTATTTGTGCATTTTGTTGGATGGTTTGAATGTATGGGCTGATAAAAATATAGGGCTCAAAATTGTGGGCTGAAAAAAAATATGGGCTGCAATCATAAAAAAATGGTACCCATCGGGCCAGAGAAAAAAATAGCCCAATTACTATTTCAGCCCAAATAATTTATGACATTTTTTAAATCTGCCACATCAGCGTGAAATCAACATTTTATGACGTTTCTAAATCTGCCACATCATCTACCATGTAAGCATTTTTTTATGACGTTTTAAAATCTGCCACGTCAGCGCCACGTTAGCATTTTTTATGACGTTTTTATATCTGCCACGTCAGCGCCACGTCAACATTTTATGACGTTTTTTTATCCTACGTGGCAGCTGCCTACGTGGCAAGGCCTAGGATTTTGTGACATAAAACAAATGTCATAAGTTATTGTGACATTAAAATGAATGTCATACTTTTTGTGACACGGGACAAACAAGCGTCATTAAACAAATTTGTGACGCTCATTTTTTGACATAACGATTTTCGTCACACAGATGTCATAAAAGGTGAATTATGACATAATTTTAGATATTATGACATAAATGATATGTCAAAAAATGGCACTTCTCTTGTAGTGCACGATCGGGAAGTGCAACCGCTGACAGCCGGGGACACGCAGTGGCAGACGGCCGGACAGCGCACGACGTGCCAGTAGCTTCCTGCCACGCATCCTGCTTCTCTCGGGAAGGGGCGCGCAACTGTGGTCGTGCGACCGCTGGCAGCCCACGACGCGCCAATCGCGTCTCGCCGCGTGTACCTTCCCATCGGGACAGCGCGTACGACTGCAGCAGCCCACCCCTGACAATTCAGGGCTCGGCGCGATTCTTGCTGTCATTAAGACGAAATCTCCGGACCGCGAAGCTGTCGGGCCATGTCAACGCCGGACCGGGTGGAGCCCCCTTCCCCAACTCAGCTTCCCGATGCTACGCGCGGGATCCTCGCCTACCTAGCACCCAGGGGTGTCTGCGGCATGAGCCTATCTCTGCATTGACTCCGACTCTACCGGCATCTTTGACTCCGCCGGCATCTTCGACTCCGCCGGCACCTCTAACTCCACGGCTAAGCGGGTCCAAGGCCAGAAACACCTTCGACAGCAGGTCTGGCCCCACATATGCAGTATGACAGCAGGCTGTACCGGCCATGGGGAAACCCTATGCATTGCTAACCTAACTCTCCACTACCATACCTCTCTCTGTTTGGTCTATAACCACAACAGTTTCCATGGTGGTGGTGCCTTGCCAAAGGGCTTTCTACCGGCTGCTGGTGCTAAGCACATGGGCGTCGCCATCGGCTTTACCATTTGGCAGTCAAGTGCCTCGGTGGTGAAGGAATGCGCATAGGCTACGATAGCAGAAAACAAAACTTTTCTACCGCGCACACCAGGACATCATGCTAAGGAGGGATCATGGATCGTTACCACTAGACGCGCAGCGCAGCGGAAGAAGAGTTGGAGAAGCCGATCCAACCACGCGCGTCGAGGTAGTAGTGGAATTAGTCGATCGCCCCAAACAGATCGTCTCCTCCACGTGATCAACCACACCACGTGCAAGATCCAATCTGTAGATTGTTGATGCCGATCAACGCCGCAATGAGCAGCGCCTCCACCGGTATCCACACGTCCGGGGCTGGAACACCGATCGCGAGTGTACCAGCACTCGCGAGCGGCTAGGGTTTGGCTCGGGAGGTGGCGACTAGGGTTTGGCTCGGGATTAACAGAAGCATGCACCCCTCAGCCCCTCGCCTCCATATATATAGACCTCCTCACTTGGGCCTCGTGGACCGAGGCCCAATAGGAGTCTATCCGGATCTCTATCCGAATTGAGCCCACATCCGAATCACATTCGAATTAGTATTCCAACCCGTTAAGTGTGCGACCCTGTAGGTTCACGTATACTTAGTCGCGACCCGGAAATGCCTTTCTGGTCACCCTGTTAATAGCGGCCTCTAGTAAGACATATTAACCCCAAAGTATACGTAAAGATCATATCGGCTGAACCTGTAATGTTCTCATGTACGAATCCCTTTGCCTCACGATATAGATTGAGCTCAAGGCGAGACCTGTGTCATCCTCTTAATAGCTCAATCACTCTCTCGATTTCGTGATGGATTATAAACTTGTGATTGACTCCTCAATCACCTTGGCATGGCCATGCACTTTCATAATCCATTACATCGAGGGGCCCAGAGATATCTCTCCCATAAGGAGGGACAAATTCTATCTTGATCATTCACATCCCACTACATGTTTCATGGCAAACCCGAAGACTACTTTTATGACTACCCAGTTACGGAGTAGTGTTTAGTAGTCCCAAAATAAGCTACTACGCATGTTGGGAACCATGATGATCTCAAGTCTAAGGATTCTACATAAACACTACTTGAGACCAACTGATGACACATGGAATCTCTGCAGTGTCTCATGGCGGGTCTATCCAACATATGTTCACTAACACATGTCCATATTATTGATTTGGTATCACCATACTATGATCCATGAGACAAGATCATCAATCAATACATATGCTGATCTTTGAATCATATTTGTTCCTCATATGATATATGATCAGGGATCATTTAGAAATAGCAACATTTTAGCATTAAGAGTCTCATGAATAAGTCACATACTCATTGATCAATAATGATAATGTCTATTTCAAGGAACAAAGTAATGCATCATAAACATAGTATGTGATATATATATATATATATATATATATATATATATATATATATATATATATGTTGCCTCTAGGGCATATCACTAACAGGTGGAACTGAGGTTTTGACTCCCGGTTGTTTCCTCCCCGTTGGTCCCCTATGTCACAGTGGTCATGAACCATTGACACAGTACCTTCTTTGTCTTTACCTGGTTCTTCCTCCCCTCCCTACTCCGACCTTTATGCACTTCTTCTTGTTGTTAGTGTGAACTATGTGTGGTGCATGAGTAGTCGTAAGAACGTTTAGTGTGCAACCATACTGGAACTGGACATGGGCATATGCTAGGGAGTATTGTCCATGTCCAGGGTTTATGTATGGCCACTAATTTGGCTTAGTTTTGAGGGTCTGTTGGTGAGCAACCGTGGGTTGCTTGGGTTTTCTGGGCATGCACTGGGAGGCATTGATCCATGGCCTAAAGTCACACTGAATGGCCACTGCCAGTCTACTATTCTCAGGTGCTGAATTGGTTTGGTTACCTCATCTTGGCTCTACCGACTAAACTTAGTGTTAGCAATCTACTTACAGAATGGATGAGGGTTTTCTAGGGCTTTACCTTAGTCATGCTGTCGGCTCAAAAGGGTGGGGATGTTTGTGCTTGCTTGGCTATCCATCTTGCTCCTAGCTCTGTGGTGTGGCTACCTTCTGGAAGTACTTCCTGGTCATGGTACTTACCGGTTGTACTTTGGTCTTGTGGCTTATTCTTGACTTCCCTCTTTCGGTTGACTCTTGGTAGAAGGGGTTTAAATGGGCAATGCTACTTTCGGCTATTTGTTGTCTAGGGGTGACTCGTGAGGGTTCTGTGCGGTGGTATGGTGATGCAGGGTTGTGGCAGTTATTTGCCTGATGCGCCTTGGTGATGGTTGATGGCAGCTCTCTGTCATCTTTCTATGGTAGTGAACTTTGGGTAGTGGGCTCTGGGCAGTGAGTCTGAAATTTCACTGGTGGCTATGGGTGGTGTGATGTGTCTTCTTGTTCCTCTGTGCTAAGAGCATTTTTACCTCTTGGCCGTAGGCTGGCCAATGTTGGCTTGAATGCTTGGCTGTAGGAGGGAGACTTGTTATTGTGGGACTTGGGATGACACTAGCAGCCTTCGGTTGCTATTACCACTCTTTGTCATTAAGTCCTTTAGACATCAGTGGTGTGGTATGGCTGTGAGCCATCACTTCTCCCCTCTGTCGGTTCTTATGAGCTTGACTCATCTATGGCTCTCTTGTGGTGACTTGTGGCCCTCAACGTGGCTGTGTGCATGTCTTTCATGGTATGACTCACCAGGGAAAGTAAAAGTTAAGGTAAGTTTTTACCGCCGGATGCCGGAAATCTATATACGCTAGATGGTGCCGATTGCCCCGGACAATCTTGGTATATCTATGCGCGTTTGCCTATGTGCAAAATTATAAAGACATATTTCTGACAACAATGTAATACTTAATTTCATTTTAGATTTACTTCTTTCTAGTTTTGGTTAACTTAATGGTATAGGCTTTTGATTTGTTTGACGGCTGCAAGGAGATGAAGTTATAGAGTTAGATGCATTTTGATGTAATTTATATTTGTAAGACTTTGTTGTATGAGATGAATTTTGAAATTTGTAATATTGGGTTGTAATATTTATTCTTTTGTAAATTTGGAATAAAATTTTTGTATGATTATTTATGATATTTGTTATTGTAATTGAGTTCTTTTTGTAATTCAGATTGTTGATTCTAATATTTGATAGTATTAATGGATAATTAAATTTGTTAATAGTTTCCTTTTAATGTTAATATTCCCATTGACATATTAATTGTCTTCGTAATAGTGTGCTCTTGGTTAATTAATTTTGAGGGTTCTCACATCCTCTCCCCATTAGAACAGTTTTCACCCCCAAAATCACTTTCTTGAAGAGATTAGGGTAGCGCTCACGAAGGTCGTCCTCTCTTTCCCATGTTGCTTTATGAATAGAATGATTCTTCTATTGCACTTTGCGAAAGTAAATGGTGCGATTTGTTAACTTCCGTTCTTCCGTTCCCAATATTTTAAGAGGTTGCTCTTTGTAGGAGAGATCGTCTTGTAATTGGATGTTTGCATCTGACAGTTGTTTTGCTGGTGCTTTGAGGCATTTCCATGGAATACATGTGGATTCTGGAGAGATAGCTTCGCAATTCAAGTTGATATGCTGATGTGCCCTTCTGTGCAAGAATTTTAAAAGGGCTGACATATCAGGGACTTAGTTTGCCTTTAAGTCCAAATCGACGAATCCCCTTCATAAGTGAGACTTTTAGATATACCAGATCACTAGAATGAATTTGAGATCTCTTCTACGATTGTCTATGTAGCTTTTCTGTGTGCTTTGGGCAGTCTTAAGTCACTCCTTTATGATTTGTATTATGCTATCATTTTCCCTCACAATTTCTGGTCCTAGAAATGGCTTTTCTCCCACTTCATACCATCAGATGGGAGATCACCACTTCCTCCCATACAATGCCTCGTATGGAGCCATTTGAATGCTAGATTGGTAACTGTTATTATAAGCAAATTCTGCTAAGAGTAAGTGCTTATCCCAAGATTCTCCAAAGTTTAGCATACTTGCCCTAAGCATGTCTTCTAGGATCCGATTCACTCTTTCTGTTTGACCATCGGTTTGTGGATGATAGGCTATGCTGAAGTTTAGTTGTGTTCCCAATAAATTTTGTAAACTTTTCCAAAATTCAGAGGTGAAAACAGATCCTCTGTCTAAAGTCATGGTCTTTGGGACTCCATGGAGAGTGACTATTCTCTCGATGTATAATTCTGCCAATTTGTTAAAGGAGTATTTCTGATTGGTGGCGATGAAGTGAGCCGACTTAGTGAGTTGATCCACTATTACCCATATAGCATCTTTCTTTGTGGGGGTCATGGGAAGTCCAATAAGGAAGTCCATTGTGATATCCTCCCATTTCCACTCTAGAATTTTGATTGGTTCAAGTAAGCTGGCTGGACATTGATGTTCAGCTTTACTTTCTGGTAGGTGTCACACTTGCTGACATATTCAACAATTTCTCTTTACATACCCTACCACCAAAATGTATCCTTGAGGTCTCGATACATCCTAGTGTTTCCAGGATGGATGGTGTAGAGAGTGTCATGAGCTTCCCTTAAGATGGTTTCCTTGGTTTTGGGATCATTGGGCACACATATTCTGTTTTGATGGTAGAGGATGCCTTTGTCACTGAGATTGAATTCAAATGGTTGCCTGATTTTAATTTTTTTTGCTTCTTCCAATATGAATGAGTCTATTTTATATCCTTCTTTCATCTGATCTAATAGAGTTGGGTGGAAAGTCATGGTTGCTATTGTTACTCAGAAGGGGTGACTCTAAAATTGATTTCCATTTTGGCCAATTCTTGTATCAATTCTGAAATGTGTTCTTGTATTAATATGCTATTACAGTGAGCCTTTCTACTCAGTGCATCAGCCACCATATTTGCTTTTCCAGGATGATAATTTATGGTTAGATCATAATCTTTTATGAGCTCCAACCATCTTCTTTGTCTTAAGTTTAATTCTTTCTAAGTGAAGATATATTTCAGGCTTTTGCGGTCACTGTACAAAGTGCACTTAGCTCCATAGAGATAGTGTCTCCATATTTTTAGAGAAAAAAACCACAGCTGCCAATTCTAGATCATGAGTTGGGTAGTTTATTTCATGCGGTCTTAGTTGTCTAGATGCATAGGATATTACCCTACCTTTTTGCATGAGTACAGAACCCAATCTGCTTCTTGAGGCATCGCAATACACAACGTATTCGATGCCTTCCTCTGGAAGGGCTAGTACTGGTGCGGTGATTAATCTTTTCTTCAATTCTTGAAAGCTTTTGTCACAAGCTTCTGTCCATATGTATGAAGTATCTTTTCTTAGCAGCTTTGTGAGGGGTGATGTTATTTGAGAGAATCCTTATGAATATGCATTAATATCTCGCAAATCCTAGGAAACTTCTGATTTCAGTACTGTTGGTTGGTTGCTTCCAGGAGGTTATGGCTTCAATTTTCCTGGGTCAACTTCTACTCCTCGCCCAGATACAATATGGCCTAGGAATGCCACTTGATCTAGCCAAAATTCACACTTGTTGAACTTGGCATAGAGTTGATGTGCTCTAAGAGTTTCCAGCACTATATTAAGATGTTGAGCATGTTCTTTTTTACTTTTGGAATAGATGAGAATATCATCTATAAAGACAACCATGAATTTATCCAGGTATTTCATGAATATCTTATTCATGCTCCCTTGTTGAAAAATGGTCCAAATGTTCACGCAAAATTCCCCCAAAAAATTGTCAATATTGAAACCAAACCAATCTTTTTTGAAACAGATGGTAGGAGCTTGGCACATTCATTTCATAAAGGAAAAAAGAATTACAAAACACCAACATCCTTCGAGAAGGCACATCAACAGAAAGAACACCACATCACTCATCTCAAAAACACCACTTTGCACCACATGCCACAACAACACATAGGATAACACCTAAGGAGACTCACCCCTGACACCCTGTTGCTCCACTAATAACAGGCAAAAGAAAATCAAAAGATGGCATCAAAGGCTGTGATATTCTGCATCTCGTTGTTGGGGCCCTTTGCCTTGTCTGATCCATAAAGAACAAGCACAATTAAGTTTGGAGGAAAGAACCCTTTAAGAGCTCTAACATCTATCTATGGCTTGTTCATTTACTTTGTTGTCACCCTTTCTGATGATGCCTAACTTCCTCAACAATGTGCTACATGCCCTTCGCTCCCCGCTGGGTCGCTCATGAGCACTCTTTCTCGGTGTAGGACTGTAGGATTAGCGCTCCACCTTTCAAGACTCCCATGCTGATCTCCCTACATCTAGGGTTTATCCACCAAAATGGCATGAGGCGTGACTGTCGGATCTTGGAGCAGCAACTCCGAAACCCTCTGTGTTAATCGCACTATCCCAGAAAAAGCTAGTGCACACAGTGATAACAAAGACAAATATCATGTATAATGACAAACTTTATTTAACTAATATGAGCCTGATGACTAAAGTTTACAATAACAGCAAAAAGAAGACAACGGAAGATAACATAAAGCAACAGCCCATCCAGCCTTCCCACAAGGTGAATGACTGTAAGACGTGGCCTACTCGCAATCCTCACTGTAGTCGTCGAAGGCTTCCTCAGGAAAGGAGATAAATTGAGCAACATGAGTACATAAAGTATTCCACAAGTTACACCAGAAGATTAACAAAATTGATGCATGCATATGGAGTATCAAAGGAAGGCATAATATGATTAATTTGCATGAAAGGCAATCATTGGAGTAAATATCATAAGTGAGTGCAAAAGCTGAATTGATATAGTAAGTAAAACAACGGTGTAAGAAAAATAGTTACCGTTAGTGCAGGTCCATCCCCCACACTAACCTAACCACGGGCATCTCACCTGGACCATCTTTCCACAAGATATCATATGGATTCCATCCATCCATATACTTTTAAATTCCCTCATGGATTCCATCCATCCATAAGGTTTTTGTAAACCATTTTGAAAACAAAGTCTAATTCGTGAAAAACTTCACTCAGCTTGCCCATGACTGCGGGCACGGCTATCCAGGATAGATTATAACTACAGAGGTTGTACAGCTTTACCCACAAGACATGATCATCCCTTTTTGCCACCGGATTAACACACTTCCTTAGGTGTGCGGCGAGGAGATCATGACATGGCCTTTACAATGATCCATTGTCAAGATAATCACGCCGCCACTAAGGTTTCGCTACAACATGAATCCACATGTTGGAGCCCCCTCTTGTGCCATGTGAGACTTCTCACGACCTACGCCTTGCTCACATTCAGCCTGTAGCGAGATCAAGTTGGAACTTCATAAATTATTCGGCCAAGTCTGTCTCATACCAGACTTGTGGTAGTACGATAGGGCTTTGCAATTGTAGCTCACAGACCGGTCCTTAACTTGACTTAGGCCTAACCACTTACCCCTTGTGCCTGGTAGTCGACATTGAGTCATCCAACTACAATGCATGCCAGCAAGCACTCACCACCGTACCAATGCCTAAGTCGAAACCAAGTTTTATATTTTATTTGAAAATAATCTCATAAACATTATTGACTCACCAAAGTCAAGAATCCAGTTTTAAAGTTTGTCATTTTATATGAAAGATTATCCCAAACCGAATTATTCTAAGCATGGCTAAGCAATTCTACAAAAATTTCTAGTTAGTGCTAATGTACTAACTAGGTTTTATCTATGGTTGACAAGGTATAATGGTATTCAATGTCAAATTTGGCTGTCCAAAGGATTTAGGCATAGCTAGAGTTCAAAACTGAATTTAAACTAAACTTGAATAAAATTATGCATGCATAATAATTTAAAAACAACATAAATAATTTAAAATAATCGGGTCAACATGGTCAAGAGTGTAACTTGCCTTGCTCGAAGACCTGGTGCGAATCGTCGAGGTCGTTCTCTCCGAGATCTTCGTAATCTACGCGTGAAGAACCAAACAAATAAAATTCAACAAAACCCCAAATAAAATTTAAAAAGATTCTAGATTTGGGTAGTTTAGGATTTTAGAAGAATTTAGAAATTTGAACGGGTCAAATCGGAGTTAAAATGAAGAAATTCGGGCTTCCGGAAGTTTAAAAAGAGAGAAAATAAAAAAGGCTATTTTCTGGAATTATTTTTTGTACTGAAAAAGAATATTTATGACGTCAGCAGATTTTGAATTTTAAAATTTTGACGGGTGGGCCCAGTCTACTGTGGACTGGGTCCACAGATCAAGGTGGAGCCCGAGGTGGCACTCCTGGTTGGCATGGCGCCACGCGGCGTCCACGTCAGCTGCCATGTCGGCTCGGGGGCGCATGGAGGCCGCACGCTCGTCGGAGCGCGGACGCTCGGCGGCGGCTGGCGGGAGGTGGCGGCAGTTCGGACCTTACCGACGCCGGTCTTGGGGAGGGCCAGAGTGAGGCAGCGGTAGAGGAGAGAGAGGGCGGCGGCGGGTGGCTACGGCGTGGCAACTCTTCGGCGGTCAGGGCCTTCAGCTGAGGAGGGGCGGCGAGGGGAGGGGATGCGGAAGGAGCGCCCCCAGGGGGGTTTATAGAGGGAAGGGGGTGCGGCGCTCGCCGGAGTCCACGGCGAGGGCGGCGGTTTTCGGTGTGAACGCGGGCGGCAGCGCATTTATAGGGAGGCGAGGGTGCGGCTGCGAGGGTTAAGGCCCGAGGCGGCTTTTTGGGGAGGAGCCGGCGAAAAAGGAGCTTGCGTAGGCATTAATAGTGGCGAGCTGGAGGTTGAAAGAGATGGAGGAAGAAGAGACATATGATAGGTGGGGCTCACATGTCGGTGAGAGAGGAGGGCAGAGGAAGGGGTAGATGGCCGGATTCTCGACACGCGGCAAGGAGGATGAATCTTGGCCATTGAATTAAAAAGAAGGGGCAAGTTATAGTGGACGGTTGAGATTAGATCAGGAAAAAAGATGGATTTAATCCGGGCACGACACGTGTTAGCCCGAGATTAATCCGGATAAATTTTTCAAAATACGAGAAAATTTTATAAATACTAAAAATAGTAAATAAAGTCTAAACATTCCAGCAAATTCATAGAAAATTCCTGGAGTTATTGTATACTTAGGAAAAATATTTTTAATTCAAATTTGGCCTTTAAAATTTTTTAAAATACCTTTTTGACTAAAATTGATTTTTAAATCCAGAAATTTCTCAAAAAATTTATAAATTCAAGGGAGCTTGGGAAAAGCAAAATAAACTCTTTTTAGCTTCAACACAATATTTAAATTAGATTTTCTTGCTCTAAGTTTTGAAATAAAATCCACATAACACGAAATAAATCCTAGAAAAATCACAAAAAAATCCAAATAAAAGCCAAATAATTATTTTAAAATAGTATTTTTACAGAAAAATTTCAAATACCTTTTATTTAATAATAATTTTATGTTTTAGTTTAATTTGTTGGAACGTAAGGGCCTTCTCACCCCAAAAGCTAGCCAATGAGGTGAGGGACTCCCCCACTTTTAAGTTAGGTCACTTGCCCTTCCACAACCAATGTGGGACTATTCCAACAATCTCCCCCTTCACACATTGGTGTCCCTCAGCCCTTCACCGCCCCTTCACCGTACACCGACGGTCCCTCAGGGTCCCTTCACCGTACATCGACGGTCCCTCAGGGTCACAGTCTATTAGGCGTTACACACTAGTGTCCATTGGACCAGAGGTGTTAGAACCAGGCTCTGATACCACTTGTTGGATCGAGAGACCATGTGGTTGAGACCCCATGTGTGTGATGAGTAATTGACATCGGTTTAGGAGAGTTGAGTTTGGCTTGGGTGGTTCGGACCTTGACGTTGCGTGGTGCATTCGGGCTCAGTCGGACTTGGTCAAACTTGGTCATATGGGATTAGGACGCTTATTCCTTTGATTCGACAGGTTTGGACTTCGTCATGCGTAAGTATGATGTTTTGATGCTATTTATGCTTTCATGTATTGAGCGGTGCTATTTGATGTGTTTCTTGTCTGTGTTGGCTGCAGGACGTCGAGGCGGAGTCGTGGCGAGACACGAGGTGACCGGACTAGACGCAGGTGGCGTTGAGGTCAGAACGATCGGATGTGTCGAAGACGGCGGAGATTCGATGTGGTCCCATGTGTGTGATGAGTAATTGACATCGGTTTAGGAGAGTTGAGTTTGGCTTGGGTGGTTCGGACCTTGACGTTGCGTGGTGCATTCGGGCTCGGTCGGACTTGGTCAAACTTGGTCATATGGGATTAGGACGCTTATTCCTTTGATTCGACAGGTTTGGACTTCGTCATGCGAAAGTATGATGTTTTGATGCTATTTATGCTTTCATGTATCGAGCGGTGCTATTTGATGTGTTTCTTGTCTGTGTTGGCTACAGGACGTCGAGGCGGAGTCGTGGCGAGACACGAGGTGACCGGACTAGACGCAGGTGGCGTTGAGGTCAGAACGGTCGGATGTGTCGAAGACGGCGGAGATTCGATGTGGTTGCGAGTCGTGGATGACAAGTTACGCGGAAGCTTCCCGGAAGGTGTAGGAGGGGCGAATTGGTCATTTCGCGAGGCTGCACAAGCGGGAGCGATTTCCGTTGGATTCAGTGGGTGTAACGGGTTGGGGACCCGTTAGCCAAGGGCTATATAAAGGAGGGAGTGGCTGCATGCCCCCCTCATGGCTTTAGGAGAGAGTTAGGGTTTGCTAGAGTCAAAAGAAGCTTTGAGAGTTTGTTTTGGCTTTAGGCTTTAGTTGGTGAGGCTTTAGTAGTGGAGAGTTGTTGGAGAGGGCAGAGGCTTTGTCTCCATCGTAGCATCTCCTCCCTGTGTGTGTTCTTCCAAGAACCATGTAGAGTGTGGGTTTTCTTGATCTTGGAGAGGGAGAGGATGAGTTGAGAGTCTTGTAATCATTCCTCTTGTTCTAATGTCCATGCGTATCGGGGCTCCTCTGTAATCCTCTTTTGTTTTGGAATGAAAATCTGAAGTTTATCTCTAGTGCCTCCCTGTTTTCCTTCGACGCTTCTCTGGCTTGATTTTTGAGTTTCTTGTTTTTGGCTCGATTCCTTCTGAGGAGTGGCAAAAAGGATTGCTCAGTGATGGGAATAGGCTTCAAGATCATTTGATTGGATTTTCCCAAGAGCAAATTGATTTTAATCTCAGATTCTCTCCATCAGCCTCCTCTGTTCTTGTTTTGCCTTTCTAGGGTTTTGGTGCAAATTTTGTTTCCCTCTTTGCGATGGCTTGAAATTTGGTACCTAGAGTCCAGAGGCTATCTATTAGCTATTCCCAAAGTTTCATGGCCAAGGGATCAAAGAGGAGATGGCAATTTGAAGTTTTCAGTTGTGGCTCTCTATAGTGCTAAGTTTCTAGTGTTTTGATGTTTTTCGTGTTTCCCTTCATGAGATGGCATGAAACCTGGTATATAGAGGCATGAGGCTATTAAGTACCTATCCTCAAAGTTTCATGGCCAAAGGATCAAAGGTTGAGGAGTAATTTGAGTTTTGGTCCTGTCTTGCAAAAATTTCATATTTTTGTCATTTTTTGAAGTTCTTGCATTTTGGTTGAAATCCAGGGTTTCCGAAGGTTCTAGGGTTATTTGGAACATGTTCTTGGTCTTTAAGCCTGAGGAGAAAAGAACCATTCCTCTAATTCCCCTGGATTTGGCAAATTTCTGAAACTCCCTGTTTTCAGCCTTCCCTCGGCCTGTCTCTGTCCCTGTCTGAACCGTCGGGCGGTCAGACCGGTCAGTTCCCACCGGTCAGACCGGTATATACTTGGCGGTCAGACCGACATATAGCCAGCGGTCTGACCGGCGGCACAAGACCGGTCATACCGGCCTGGCAATTGCGGTCTGACCGCCCCTGCCTGCCATGATGGGTGTGATTTTTTAGGCTTCCCTTTAGTACTCTTTTCTCTGTTGGTTTGTGTTGTTGGTCTTCTCCTCTGTGTTTTGAAGGTTCCAGAAAGTATAAGTTATCTCTTTCATAGATTTTCATAGCTAGTGAAGGAGGGATTCGAGCGAGTACTTTTTGGGGACAAGTTTTTAAGAGTCGACATTCAGCCCCGCTCTGTCGCTAACATCGATCCAACAATTTGTATCAGAGCCGGTTGGCTCTTCTCAATAGATCTTAACCGGTCTCTAGAGCCATGGCGACAGACAAGTACTCGACCAAGCCTCCAATCTTTAATGGCATTGATTTTCTGTTCTGGAAAAGCCGGATGGAGACATACATCCAGGCTCAAGGATATGCCATCTGGAGGAAGGTCAAGGTTCGCCATCTTGTTCATGCCGATGAGAACATCAATGTGGCGAATATGCCCGATGTTGAGGCGAATGCAAAGGCAAGAAACATAATCATCCAAGGTTTGAGTCATAGCGAGTTTGACCGCATTTCGCACCTCACGTCGGCTTTCGACATTTGGGAGACCCTCAGTGCTTACCATGAGGGCACCACCCAAATCAAGACAGTCCGACAGGACTAGTTCAAGCGAGATTACAATAAGTTTGAAATGCTCGCTGGTGAGTCTCTCGATGAGTGCTTTGCGCGTTTTCATAAGATTCTGAGCAACCTCCGAGCGGTCGGTCTCACATACCCCGACTCGGACAACGCTCGACAATTGCTCGCTGCTTTGGACCTGCGTGTGTGGGAGATGAAAGTGATCACCATCAAGGACACTACGGACCTCTCGACTTTGACTCTTGATGTGTTGTACTCACGCCTCAAGACTCACGAGATTGACATTGTCTCTCGAAAGTCGAAGTCACAATCGATGGCGCTGGTCACTGATCCTAGTATGGTTTCCGGTTCTTCTTCTGATTCGACTTGCGGATTCTCCCTTGCTGCTCTCTGTGACATAACTGATGATCAGTTAGAGCAGCTTACGGATGAGCAGTTAGCCCTCCTAGCTCGGAGATTTTCCCATGCTTACAAGAGGAGGGAAGGGAAGAGAGGAGGACCCGTGATCTGCTTCGAGTGTGGTGGCCCCAACCACATTCGAGCAAACTGCCCCAAGCTGGGGAAGGGCAAAGGTGACTACGGCGGTTCGGGCAAGAACGACTACATCGACAAGAACCGCAACAAGAAGCCCTCAGCTCCCGTACAAGGCAAGAAGAAGTTCCACGACCTTGGTAAAGCCAAGAAGCTCTTCCACCGCGTCCTCACCGCCTTCGACGACCTTGATCTCAGCGAGGTGGAGGGGTGGAGCGACGACGATGGAACAAACGAGCAAGAACCCAAGGGCGGCGACGACTTCTCCGGCATATGCTTTATGGCCCTTGAGGGCGAACTGAGCGACAGCGAGCTGTACTCTGACTCCGACGAGATATCTCCCACCTACGAGCAGCTTAATGATGCTTTTCTTAAGCTAGGTAGATTCCATGCTAGATCTAGAGCTAGGTGTATCGAGTTGGAGAAGAAAGTAGATAGATTGTCACGGGAGCTTACTTCACTTACATCTGCTCCCTCCCGTGACGATTGTGATGTATGTTCTGCTTTGCTGGATGACATGGAGAAGCTAAGGACCTTGCATGATAGTGTGTGCTCCGAGCTTGACATGATTAAGGTGGAGAACATTAGTCTTCTTGCTGAGCTTGAGATGAGTAGGGTAGTTCCTGTTTCATCTACTACTGTTGAGACTAGTGCACGCACCTCATGTGAGGATAAGGACAACGCTTTTAGAGGTATTTATACCATGTTGCTCGATCTGCCCGAGACTTGTGAAAACTACAATAATTTGAAGATGAACCTAAAACGGGCAGATCATAAAATTGCTGAATTACAAGCTTTTCTTCTTGAGCCGATTGCTTCTTGTGTGAATTGTCCCAAGCTTACTGCTGAGCTTGAAGCTGTTTCCAAACAGTTTCAAGAATTAGTTGATGACAACAATAGATTGGCTCAAAATGCTTCTAAGGACCCTGTTAGCTCACCATGCATTAATTGTAACAAACTAAAATCTGACTTGATTGCATTGGATGAAAAATGTGTGAAGCTAACTAAGGACCTTCTAGAGAAGCCACTTTCTGCTTGTAATGTGATTGCTGAGAAGGGGGAGGAACCCAAGGGTAAGGTGGAGACGCTTAGCGACGTGAACTAACTGGCTAGTAGTAGGACTGTCCCCTCAGAGTCGATTGTGCGTGCACAAGCTATTCTTTCCTCTGCTGTTGGTTCTTCTTCTTCCTCTACTCCCTTACCTTCTGCTACTCCTTCTTCCCCTTGCTCTTCTTGCACCTCTCTCTTTCGAGAGTGTCAGTATCTTATGAACACTCTTGAGAGATTTGTAGGAGGCAAGAAGAAGCTTAATCTTATTCTAGACCAATCCAAGATTTGCAGATTTAATCAGGGTCTAGGATACGATTTCTATGAGGACATGATGAAGCATCCACCTGTCGTGCTCAGACCTATAGCACCAGGTGTGATCGAGACTGAACCTAGGACCGAGAAAGTCCAATTTAAGTCAGCGGGCTTTGTCCAAGGGATTTCTAACAGCAAGGTGATTCCCCCCTGCAGCTTTGGCCTCTCAGAAGGCGAAGCCTCACCGTGTTACTTCTACCTCTCAAAAGGTGAAGTACCACTGCACCTTCTGTCAGAAGGATGGGCATTTGATCGATCGATGCTTCAGGTGCGCCAAGATCGCGCGTAGAGACCGTGTTCGTGATCTTAGGCGTATGCAGGGTCAGCCCCAGACCTTGAGTGCACCTAAGACCAACACGAGGTCTAGGCTTGCTTCTGTTGATGGGTTGGGCAGCGTCGAGGACTTGGTTTTTTTGAGTTTTCTGGTTTTCGTCCTCATGCTCCCTTTGGTCGTGACTTCCATCGTTCTAAGGGTAGATCTCGCTTTCCCCGTCGAGATGGCTACCCGCGGCGTGATCAGCATGTTGCCGGTGCTCCGACTCGCTCTCCTGTAGCAGTCGGACCCAGCAACAGCTTTAGGTCTACACGTAGACCTTCTTCTTCTTTGAGTGACAGAGAGCGTAGGGTAGATAGAGGTCAGTCGTGTTTGACTACTTCATCTGCTCGACGTGTTACTCAGTATTGGGTGCCAAAATCACTCTTGATTTACCCCAGTACTGAGACTTTACTCTTTGTTTGATTCAGGTTCACCGGGTAGGGAAGGGAAAGGTTTGGCTCGTAGACTCCGGGTGTTCATGACACATGACCGGAGACTCTCATTGGTTTTCTTCCCTTGCCCGTGCTCTAGGTGATGAGACGATCACCTTCGGAGATGCTTCATCTGGGCGCGTCATCGCCAAAGGTACAGTGCACGTTAATGATTCTTTCATTTTGAAAGATGTTGCCTTGGTTAGTAAGCTGCAGTATAAGTTGCTTTCCATTTCTCAGCTTACCGATGACAGTTTTGAGGTGAGCTTCAAGAAAAATGCTTGCAAAATTCTTGATTCTTCGGGTAGTCTGGTTTGCGGGATCTCTCGTTTTGGGAGGATCTTTCGTGCTGATTTTTCTGAGTCTTCTGGTGATCCTCTCCGGTGTTTAGTTGCTTTGGAGTCCCGTGATCTTTCTTTCTGGCATAGGAGACTTGGTCATATTGGATTTGACCATTTGACTCGAGTTAGCGGCCACGACCTCATTCGTGGTTTGCCGAAACTCAAGATGGTTAAAGATCTTGTTTGTGCTCCATGCCGGCACGGCAAGATGGTTGCCGCTTCTCAGCCTCCGGTCACAGTGACCATGACCGATGCACCGGGACAGCTGCTCCATATGGACACAGTTGGACCAGCTCGAGTGCAGTCAGCAGGAGGGAAGTAGTATGTTCTTGTCGTGGTTGATGACTTTTCGAGGTACTCTTGAGTATTTTTCTTAGCCTCGAAGGATGAGACGTTTACACATTTTCGAGGTCTTTTCAGTAGGCTTTCTATTGAGCTTTCGGGTGCCTTACGAGCGATCCGTAGTGACAATGGCACGGAGTTCAAGAATTCCTACTTTGAGAGGTTCTGCGATGAGACAGGTGTAGAGCATCAGTTCTCCTCTCCGCACGTCCCACAGCAAAATGGCGTCGTGGAGAGAAAGAACCGTACCTTGGTCGAGATGGCCAGGACGATGCTTGATGAGTACTCTACACCGCGGAAGTTTTGGGCTGAGGCTATAGCTACCGCGTGCCATGTTTCAAATCGAGTTTTTCTTCGGACACACTTGCATCGCACTTCTTATGAGTTGAGATATAGGCGAAAGCTCAGTGCCTCGCATTTTCGCGTGTTTGGTTGCAAGTGTTTCATTCTGAAGTCCAGGAACCTGGACAAGTTCGAGTCACGTTCTTGTGACGGGATCTTTCTAGGCTACTCGACTTCTTCGTGGGCTTATAGGGTCTGGAACTGCGAGTCTAGCAAATTGGTAGAGACCTGTGAGGTGACTTTCGACGAGGCCAGTCCGGGGACTAGGCCCGATATCTCAGGTTCTTTAGAGCAGTCCGAGCCCATCTTTGTGGATGATGAGGATGATGGAGATGAGGGTTTTCTACCCGATCCAGTCCCTCATCCACCTCTCGAGGTGCCGTCTTCCACCGCACCTCGAGGCGATCAGCCAATGCCTTCTACCTCTTCTGGAGCTAGTGGCTCTGTTCCTACCTCGTCAGCTCACGAGGTAGAGGCCACTTCTTCATCTCATCCTGGACCTCCTAGACACATTCAAAAAGACCATCCTTCTGAGAAGATTATTGGAGACCTGTTTGAGCGAGTCACTCGTTCAAAATCTGGCATGTCTCAATTCTGTCTCTATTCTGCCTTTGTTGCCTCATTCGAGCCCAAGGACGTTTGTCATGCTCTCTCTGACGAGTCTTGGGTTAATGCCATGCATGCGGAATTAGAGAATTTCGAGAGGAACAAGGTCTGGTCGCTTGTTGAGCCCCCTCGAGGTCACAATGTTATTGGAACTAAGTGGGTGTTCAAGAACAAGCAGAGTGAGGATGGGGTGGTTGTTCGAAACAAGGCTAGACTGGTAGCTCAGGGGTTCTCTCAGGTTGAGGATCTAGATTTCGAGGAGACCTTTGCCCTGTAGCTAGACTTGAGGCCATTAGAATTCTGCTTGCCTTCGCAGCTTCTAAGGGTTTTAAGCTTTACCAGATGGATGTCAAGAGTGCCTTCCTCAATGGCTTTATTGAGGAAGAAGTCTATGTCAGACAGCCTCCAGGTTTCGAGAACCCCAATACCCACACCATGTCTTCAAGCTTTCCAAAGCGTTGTATGGACTTAAGCAGGCCCCTAGAGCTTGGTATGAGAGGCTTAAGTCCTATTTGTTGAGTCATGGTTTCGAGATGGGTAAGGTGGATAAGACCTTGTTCATTCACCGGCATGGCACCGACCTCTTACTCGTCCAAAATTATGTGGATGACATCATCTTTGGCGGCTCCTCGCATGCTCTCGTTTCCCAGTTTTCCGACGTCATGAGCTCGGAGTTTGAGATGAGCATGATGGGCGAGTTGAGCTTCTTTCTTGGCTTCCAAATTAAGCAGACTCAGGAGGGTACTTTCTTGCATCAGGGCAAGTACACTCGAGACCTCCTGAAGCGCTTCGATATGAGTGATGGTAAGCCAGTGTCCACTCCTATGGCTACCTCAGTTTCACTCGACCCAGATGAGGACGGCGAGCCAGTTGATCAGAAGGAGTATCGTAGCATGATAGGCTCCCTCTTGTACATCACTGCTTCGAGACCGGACATACACTTTGCTGTGTGTCTATGTGCTCGCTTTCAGGCTTCTCCTCGCGTATCTCACCGCCAGGCGGTGAAGCGCATTCTTCGGTACCTTCGAGCTACAATTGACTATGATATCTGGTACTCTTCCTCGTCCTGTCTTTCCTTGAGAGCCTATTCGGATGCAGACTTTGCTGGCTGTAGGATAGATAGGAAGAGAGCTTCTGACACCTACCAATTCATTGGCACCTCTCTTGTTTCTTGGTCTTCTAGAAAGCAGTCCGGTGTTGCACAGTCCACCGCAGAGGCCGAGTACGTTGCTGCAGCCAGTTGCTGTAGTCAGGTGCTTTGGATGGTCTCGACCCTGCGGGACTTTGGGTTAGTTATCGACAGTGTCCCACTCTTTTGTGATAACACTTCTGCGATTAACATTGCTAAGAACCCAGTGCAGCATTTTCGGACCAAGCATATTGATATTCGCTATCACTTCCTTAGAGACCATGTACAGAAGGGTGACATCGTGCTCTAGTTTGTAGAGAGTGACCACCAGTTGGCTGATATCTTCACCAAGCCTTTGGATAGCTCTAGGTTTTCAGCTCTGCGAGGTTGGGGTGGTCTGTCCTTATGGACTGTTGTGAGGGGGAGCTTTGTGCTTTACTGCTTTACTATATTGTTTATGCTCTTACTCCTTTCTGCTGCATTGCATTTGGGTGCATTGGGTTAGTCCTTCTGGCATAGGTTAGAGTGGTCTTCTTGTCTAGCGTTTAGACTTCTTACTCTTATCTTGTGATTCTAGGATGCTGCTTATTAGCTGTCTTTCTTCTCTCTAGGTGGAGTTTACTCACTTCTTGTAGGTTCTAGCGAGGGTTGGGCCACCCTCGAGTAGACAGGGTACGTGTTTGCTCTCTAGGTTGTTAGTAGACCAGCTGATAGTCCTGGAGTCATATGGGGTAGATGAGAGTCAGTCTGAGCCATAGTTTCCTCTATATCTTATCTATGCTTTAAGGACTGCCCTTTCGATTTTTCTTGCCAGCTTCTCGTATCTTCTGCTTTGGTTCAGGGGGAATTCATTTGGGAGCTTCTGGAGCTTAATTTTGACATAACTCAACTTGAACTAAAAGTTGCATCACATGTTGAAGGGGGAGCTGGATTTTCTTGCATTTTCAACATTTCTACATTGTAATATAACTGCATGGAGCCTTGATTATTATCCTTTTATGACATGTTTACAATGCTTTACACCTTGCCATGACTTGTTATTTGCTAGATTTATCATGACTTCATATGTGTAGACTAGCTTTTGCCATAATAAGTTCATTAAAATTGCTCAACTTGAATTAAAACTTGTCATGCTAGCTCTCGAGATTAGTCTTTCTCTAGTTATCCTTTTATAATTCATGCCATGTCAAATAGACTGAGTTGAGACTTGAATCTTTGTTGAGCTTTAGATCGAGCTATGCTAGTTCTTGATGATGCATAAGTTAGTACAATCTTTTATGGATGCAAAAAGATCTCTTTTGTACGAAAAAACTGATCTCACCAATTCTTTCTCATGAGACGGCTTGCCATTGCACTAGGTATGAACTCAGGGGGAGTTTTGGATTACCTAGACTACCTTCTTAAGCTTCTTGCTTGGAGTGGTCGCACAAGGCTTGAGATCTAGCACATGATAAAACAAAAATCTGGTTGGTAACAATCATGAGATTTCTAAAGACAAACTTATCATTTGTGCTCAATTTGCTAAAATTACAAAGATTACAAGTACTTAAACAAATATCTCATCCTAGAACTTGTAGCACTCTAAATTTGCTCAATTTTAGCTTCTTGGTTCCGCTTAGCTTATTGACATGGTTTGCATCATCCTTGGATACCTCTAGCTAGACTTTGATCATGGATGACTTGACATACTCACAAATTGCATTACATTTCAGATTGTCATCTCTTTGGTTTAGATGGCTTACATATATCCTGTCATGATCTAGATAGCATTCTATTGAGTTATGGCTTGATGTAATACTTAATGGTCATTTTGGATAATTCTCATGGCTCTAAATGCTTAGAATAATCAAACTTCAGCCATTTCATCCCTTTCCATGACTTGTCCTCTTCCTTGCATCCTTGATGTGTTTATTGCCAAAAGGGGGAGAATAGTGGTAGAAAAAGCCATTCTGGGAGCTTTGAGAAAAACTTGCTCTTTCTTATGCTCCTTGTGTCGACATGGTCATTAGCTCCATTTCCTTCCTTTGGACCATGTTTGACTTCTTTCTTGCATTTCAAACTCAACTTTGTGCTTTTTCGGGTTTTGTCAATATACTCATCAAGGGGGAGATTGAGAGACCATGCGGTTGAGACCCCATGTGTGTGATGAGTAATTGACATCAGTTTAGGAGAGTTGAGTTTGGCTTGGGTGGTTCGGACCTTGACGTTGCGTGGTACATTCGGGCTCGGTCGGACTTGGTCAAACTTGGTCATATGGGATTAGGACGCTTATTCCTTTTATTCGACAGGTTTGGACTTCGTCATGCGTAAGTATGATGTTTTGATGCTATTTATGCTTTCATGTATTGAGCGGTGCTATTTGATGTGTTTCTTGTCTGTGTTGGCTGCAGGACGTCGAGGCGGAGTCGTGGCGAGACACGAGGTGACCGGACTAGACGCAGGTGGCGTTGAGGTCAGAACGGTCGGATGTGTCGAAGACGGCGGAGATTCGATGTGGTCCCATGTGTGTGATGAGTAATTGACATCGGTTTAGGAGAGTTGAGTTTGGCTTGGGTGGTTCGGACCTTGACGTTGCGTGGTGCATTCGGGCTCGGTCGGACTTGGTCAAACTTGGTCATATGGGATTAGGACGCTTATTCCTTTGATTCGACAGGTTTGGACTTCGTCATGCGAAAGTATGATGTTTTGATGCTATTTATGCTTTCATGTATCGAGCGGTGCTATTTGATGTGTTTCTTGTCTGTGTTGGCTACAGGACGTCAAGGCGGAGTCGTGGCGAGACACGAGGTGACCGGACTAGACGCAGGTGGCGTTGAGGTCAGAACAGTCGGATGTGTCGAAGACGGCGGAGATTCGATGTGGTTGCGAGTCGTGGATGACAAGTTACGCGGAAGCTTCCCGGAAGGTGCAGGAGGGGCGAATTGGTCATTTCGCGAGGCTGCACAAGCGGGAGCGGTTTCCGTTGGATTCAGTGGGTGTAACAGGTTGGAGACCCATTAGCCAAGGGCTATATAAAGGCGGGAGTGGCTGCATGCCCCCTCATGGCTTTAGAAGAGAGTTAGGGTTTGCTATAGTCAAAAGAAGCTTTGAGAGTTTGTTTTGGCTTTAGGCTTTAGTTGGTGAGGCTTGAGTAGTGGAGAGTTGTTGGAGAAGGCAGAGGCTTTGTCTCCATCGTAGCATCTCCTCCCTGTGTGTGTTCTTCCAAGAACCATGTAGAGTGTGGGTTTTCTTGATCTTGGAGAGGGAGAGGATGAGTTGAGAGTCTTGTAATCATTCCTCTTGTTCTAATGTCCATGCGTATCGGGACTCCTCTGTAATCCTCTTTTGTTTTGGAATGAAAATCTGAAGTTTATCTCTAGCGCCTCCCTCGACGCTTCTCTGGCTTGATTTTTGAGTTTCTTGTTTTTGGCTCAATTCTTTCTGAGGAGTGGCAAAATAGGTTGCTCTATGATGGGAATCGGCTTCAAGATCATTTGATTGGATTTTCCCAAGAGCAAATTGATTTTAATCTCAGATTCTCTCCATCAGCCTCCTCTGTTCTTGTTTTGCCTTTCTAGGGTTTTGGTGCAAATTTTGTTTCCCTCTTTGAGATGGCTTGAAATTTGGTACCTAGAGTCCAGAGGCTATCTATTAGCTATTCCCAAAGTTTCATGGCCAAGGGATCAAAGAGGAGATGGCAATTTGAAGTTTTCAGTTGTGGCTCTCTATAGTACTAAGTTTCTAGGGTTTTGATGTTTTTCGTGTTTCCCTTCATGAGATGGCATGAAACCTGGTATCTAGAGGCATGAGGCTATTAAGTAGCTATCCTCAAAGTTTCATGGCCAAAGGATCAAAGGTTGAGAAGTAATTTGAGTTTTGGTCCTGTCTTGCAAAAATTTCATATTTTTGTCATTTTTTGAAGTTCTTGCATTTTGGTTGAAATCCAGGGTTTCCGAAGGTTCTAGGGTTATTTGGAACATGTTCTTGGTCTTTAAGCCTGAGGAGAAAAGAACCATTCCTCTAATTCCCCTGGATTTGGCAAATTTCTGAAACTCCCTGCTTTCAGCCAACCCTCGGCCTGTCTCTGTCCCTGTCTGAACCGTCGGGCGGTCAGGCCGGTCAGTTCCCACTGGTCAGCCCGGTATATACTTGGCGGTCAGACCAGCCTGGCAATTGCGGTCTGACCGCCCCTGCCTGCCATGATGGGTGTGATTTTTTAGGCTTCCCTTTAGTACTCTTTTATCTGTTGGTTTGTGTTGTTGGTCTTCTCCTCTGTGTTTTGAAGGTTCCAGAAAGTATAGGTTATCTCTTTCATAGATTTTCATAGCTAGTGAAGGAGGGATTCGAGCGAGTACTTTTTGGGGACAAGTTTTTAAGAGTCGACATTCACCCCCCTCTATCGCCAACATCGATCCAACATAATTACCTTTCATAAAAGCCTTTTTCCAAAGCTGAAAGCGGCAAATAAAATCTCTCAATTTTAGGCAACCAAAGAGCACTTGCTTTATTTTAAATTTATTTTTTACTGAAATTTTGAAATAAACAGCTAGGCTGTTACAGTGACGCTCTCTAACAGCTCTCCATGGTGTTTTAGTATTGAAGAGAGTACTTTTGTTGGCAATGAGGAAGGAGTGTTCACTAGCTTTGAGGAAGAATTGTCCAATGCCATGGTGGACGGCACCGACTACATGGTTGATGACCCATTCGCGAACAAAGTCATCACCTTCAGGGATGACATGGTTGGCAAGGCTGCAACATCTAGTGACTCCAAAGTAGCTATCTCTAACCCAATCTATCATGCCATTGCCGCCGACAGCAAAATCGTGCAAGGAAATGAAGGGAGCACTAGGGTAGCACTGGTAGTTGACCTGCCACTAGCGACATGTGAGGACGCATGCATCACGATCGATGAGCATGGTTTGTGCACGAAGCAACCTTGCTCAGTCCCTACTAGCACCTGATCTAGCCACTCACAAACCTAGCGCTAGATCCAACCAACCTCGTCGATGCTAGCACCTGATCCTTCTCCCCCAACCCTGCTGACACTCATTGTAACTCTACCAATCATAGATTCGCCCATCTCGAATCATGCCAGCACACTACAACAAAAGAGGCTATACTTGATGGCTACATCACAGACGGTTCATAAAGAACCGTCTGTGCTATAATTATCACAGACGGTTTTACAAGCGTGACCGTGTATCATTTGTGATACACAACTATGACAGATGGTTCATATGAATAACCGTATGTAATGTTTTCACAAACGGTTATTAATACGAACCGTCTATGATAATGCACCGTCTATGAATTATCACAGACGGTTAGTGATACAAATCGTCTGCGACATTTTATATTATCACAGACAGCTCGTATTGATAACTGTCTATGAAAGTTCGCATACGGTTATTAATACAAACCGTCTGTAATCAGTTCATATCACAAATGGTTTGTGGTTGGAACCGTCTGGATACGTCACGTTATTAAATAGCTAGTGTAGTCTCGACAGATCTGTCTTCATTGTGCTGCATTAAAGGAGGTGGCTGACTTTGGGGAGTTTGATAAAAACATACCGTTTGTAGATCAAGCTTGTAGATCAATTTATTCTTAGTAATTAGAGGTTAGTATTTGCTTCTAATAACTTATATGCCCTGTAATAGAGAGAGATAATAGCTAGATTTAGAGAGAGATGGTAGTTTGCTCCAATTTAAGAATGAGTCAGTACTCCTAGTTTACTTCAATATATTCTTATCTGATATGTATACACACATACATACATGCATATTACTTCATGAATATGTGGCTAGCTACTTAATTTAGATATGGACAATTTATTTTTAGGTGAATGATAACTATGTGTGTAAGTAGTTAGGCTAGTTAATTAGATATAGTAGCATTAATAATCCAATTTGACACTAATTTGTTACATGCATAGTGTAGATGGACTGAAACTGGATGTACGTTAAGAACCATGTGAGTAAAGAGTACATTAATGGCATGTCTACTTTTAGAATAGTGGTCGAGCAAGATATGTTGAAGAAGGGGATGGAATATATATATACTGTCCATTCATTCATTGTGATAATCTAAAGATATTTATCAACTCAGCGCAAATCGAAACTCACTTGATTCGAAGGGGTTTCAAAAAGGGGTATACATGTTGGACTAGTCACGGTGATCAGAAGATTATACAGGAAGGTAGTTATAACATCGTTAAGGGAGACAATGATATGCCAGTTGTGAACTATGCTTTCGATGAGGATATGCCATATGATGATAATCTGGATTAGATACTACACGATGCAGATGGAAACTATAATGAGAGAGAGTTTGGTAAATTTGAGGGCTTCTTGAACTGCTAAAATTGAAGGCAAGCAATGGTTGGTCCGATAAGAGTTTCATGGCGTTGTTAGGTCTCATAGCGAACATCCTTCTAGAGGGAAATATGTTGTCGAGAACCACCTACCAAGCCAAGAAGATTATTTGTCCATTGAGAATAGAAGTGGAAAGAATACATGCATATCCAAATGATTGTATCCTCTACCGTAAAGAGTATGCAAAATTACATGTTTGTCCGGTGTGCAAAGCATCCCGGTACAAGCGTAAAAATGACTCCGATGACAGTGAGGGTATCGACATGAAGCAAAGACCTCTTGCTAAGATAGTGTGGTATCTATCTATAATTCTCCACTTAAAGCATTTATTTACGAATTGAAAGGATGCAAGATTGCTGCGTTGGCACTCGGAGGAGCGTAAGAAAGATGGAATGGTAAGACACGTTGCTGATTCTGCCCAGTGGATGAACATCAATAGGATGTTTGTAGACTTCAGTGTAGAACCGAGGAATATAAGGTTTGAGTATAGATAGAATGAATCCTTTCGGTAACATGAGCAGCTGACATAGCACCTGGCCCGTAAATGTATGCATGTACAACCTTTCTCCTTGGCTGTATATGAAGTGAAAGTACATTTTGATGTCACTACTTATCCAAGGGCCAACGCAACTTGAGAACGATATTGATGTGTACCTAGCACCATTGATAGAAGATCTTGTGACACTATGGAACAAAGGGGTACATGTATGGGATGCGGACAAGCGAGAGAACTTCACTCTGCGCATCATGTTGTTATGTACCATCAATGATTTTCTACCCTTGGTAACCTATCGGGGTTCAATACAAAAGGAGCCAAAGCCTGTCCATACTGCTTAGATTATACCGAGAGTGTGTGGTTGAACAACTAGTGCAAAACTATGTACATGCGTCACCGTAAGTTCCTTCCACAGTATTACTGTAACATTCTGAATTTTGGATGTTTGAAATTTTGAGCAATTCAAATTTTTTTGCAACTTACTGACATTCGAATTTTGGTTCCACAATTTATTTGAGTTTTCTTAAGTTTTGTGCTGAGCAAAATGATAACTAGAAATAAATCCTAAATACAGTATAAGAAATACTTTAAATGTGAGTTTAAAACTCTAAGAATCAAAATACCAAAAATCTGGAATTCCAGTTCAGGTCAATAAAATAAATCTAAAGAGAGTATTAGAATATATCCATAAATACCCAAACCAAAAACCTATTCTCTTAATTCAATTAGTAAACCAAATTTCGAGGGCAAATTGCATGAAATAGAAGGTAGAGAAATATTAGATTTTGTATTTGAAACAATATTCAAATTAAAATTGAAATCAATTATGTTAAACAGGAAATAGAGATTTAAGTTAAAATTTTAAATCCTAGAGTTGTGCTTACAATTCCTTCTTCTTTCTCTCTCCTACGCGCGGGCCCTACCCTTCTTTTTCTCTCCCCTCTCCCTTTTCCCTGCCACTGGGCCCCCCCAGCCGGCCTCTCTCTTCTCTTCCCCTCTTTCTTTCTTTTTCCCCAACTTCTCTTCCTGTTTGGTCGTCACTGCCACCAGCTCTATTTCTTTCCCGGTTGTCCTCTGCTCGCGTCACCTGCGCTCGCCCACGCCCCGCCGTGTCGCCGTGCATCTGCCCCCGTCACCCTCACATCCGCGCCAGTGACCGGTCCCGCGTCACCACACGTTGCTGGCGCCCCTGCCCTGCCATGTCTCCCGTCGCCTCACGCCCATGCCCCTGTCCTGTCCTGTCCCGTGCACTACTCCCGCGTCTCCGGCAACAGCCCGCCACCGCAGCCTCTCTCCACAGCTATAAGAGCCCTGCCGCCCTTGCATTTCCCTGGCCTCCCCCTTCTCTACTCTCAGGCCGGTTTCGCCCGAGCGCGCCCGACGACGCCGCCTCCTCGCCGCCCCGGCTCCTCCGACGAGCTCCGGCCATTTGGACCGTGCCAACTCGCGCCCCCATTCCTCCTCTTCCTCCCCTTCTACCCAATTGGAAATCCATTCACCGGAGATCCCCCAATTCGGCCTTCTTCTTCAAAGCCGGCCGCCATTGCCCTCCGCGTCGCCGCCGTCGTTTCTCCCTCCACGGTGGGTGGCGTCTCAATTCCATGCTCGGGGAGCCTCCTCACGGTGCCCTGAGCTCAACCTCACCGCCGTCCGGGGCCATCTTTCACCCCAGCTCGCCGGCGCCGTGGACATCCCCATGCCGCCCTGGGTCCTCGCCGCCGGCTCACCACGGCCCCTCCCCGACACAACCACCGGTGCGGTAAGCCTCCGTCCACCTCCCTTCCGCTCATGCATGCGCTATCCCGCTCTTTCCCCCACGCCGGCGCCGCCGCCCCTTTCCTACCTCACCGCCGGCCGCCCCACACCGTCGCCCTCCCGCTTCGCCGCCGCTTCGGTCAAATCGACGCCACCCCTAGCTTCCCCATCTCCTGTGCATTCCATTTTGCGGGTCGCCACCCCCTCCTCGACTATCGTACACCGCCGGCAACTCCGGCACCGTGCGCCACCGGCTCTCCCCTGTTTTGGCCCTAGGAGGAACGCAACATCTTTTCGTTTTAGTGCCATTACACTACCAGCCCAGGCATCCTGCCCAATTGGCTACCCGAGCACACATAAGAGTTTCCAAGCCTTGACATCCAGAGTTCGAATCCAGTCTGCAGCACTTTTTCCCCACATATTTATTCTGCTTTTTGTAGCTCAGTTTAATTAATAAAAATAAGGGAAAATAAGGGAATAGTGTAGAGAAGCTAATAAAAGTTTAACTAGGATATAAATGGGATTATTTAAGATTTGAATTTTGATTAGTTCATTAATATGGTTTGAGCAATTATTTAAAAGGCAAATTATTAGATCCAATGCAATAACAAATAAATATGACTTTGGTTAAATATTCAAACATACTAAGGAATACCCTTAATTACAATATATGCCCTAATATTCATCCTGCTACCATTAAATAAATCCCCGTGGTAGATTTAAATAAATAGCGATATTGATCTAAGAATCTATATGACAAGCCTTGTTAGATAAATAAAATTTGAGATAGAAATAAAGCTAAGTTTAATAATAACAAAGGTGTATACAAGATAATAATAGTATCATTAATTAAATCCTAACGTTAGGTTTAAAGGAATAATAATATTGACTAGTATACATAGATCCTAGTACAAAATTAAACTAAGCCAAATGCTAACTAAGGATACATAACATGTTGTACTATAAAGTGCTATAAACCCGGATTCTAAACTTAATTCAGCAAACTAAAAAGTGTAGACAACGCATATAGCATATGCCCTGAATATTAGCGATCGACAAAATAATGCGTCTCAAATCACTAGCAATATAAACAAAATTTATAAGCGAATAGGTATATGGGGGAATATTTAGAAAAGCACGGATGATAGGAATGTAACCCACTAGTAAATATGTTAGTACAATTCTTGTGTCCATCATAGACCCAACTAAAAATGTAGACACCACCATTACCCTATTGCAGATCGCAAAATCTTAAATGGTAGCTTTAAATTAGTAACGATAACAAAATATAATTATGTGTAGCAGGTTCAAGCAGTCATAAATAAATTAAGATTAAAATTGTGTCAAAAGCTAAGTAAAGGGGGTAAAATGTCAATAACTTCCATAGTGCCTTCAGATTAAAAAGTTATATTAATAAACAGGTACCAAAATATAATAGCCCTAGGTCATCGGGCATTAAAATGACCTAACCAGTATATAAATATTCTAAAGTAAACATTTAATCAATAACACGAGTAATTAAGGTTGCATAAAATGCTACCTATCAAATTACTGGCAAGATAAATTAATTCAACAAGATAAAAGTTGTATACACCATCTCTGGAACCCCGCCTTAAATTCATAAATGACAACAATTGACCAATACGATACTTAATACTCAACCAAATTCATATACCTGCCCATAGGTCTAAACGAGCTCATGGAACTTCCTTGATAAATATAAAAATAATAAAAGAAACTGTTAATAAAAGATCGAGTCACCGTTTTCTACCACCGGCCTTGCCTCAAATCACCCATTAACTCATAATAATACAAAAGTTGAGTTTATTCAGATTTATTTGGATCTTTTGAGTTATTTGCTTTCATTTGGATTCAGTCATTTGTCGCGCAATTAGAAATTGGAAGTCGTGAAGAGTCAGCGGATCCAACGAGATTAAGCTCGAAGTGAAGATAGAGACCAGAAGCTTAAGAGGAAGCATTGTGTGAGTTCAAGACCATGGTAAACCGCGCCAGGCGAGTCAATACTTTGATCATGTTGAACCTACATTTTCTGCAAACTATTTTTGTTTAAATTATCAAATTGCATGCTGTTATTTTATATGCAAATACATGTTTAATTTAAGATTCTAGTTATATGCCCATTATTTAACTTGATTAATATTCCACCTCCTTTGAAATATTTGAATATGTGAACCTTGTTGCCCTAGCAAAATTATAATAGTAACCTTTCGAAAATAAGTCTATAATTATATGCCATGCTTAGTATTGCTTAGAAACTCATGGGCGCAAGAACGGCCAAGCATCACTTTCAATCATGAGAAAAGTTGGTTGGGCAGTCATGGTGGTAATGACTGGTATATGTTGGATATGATTATTTTATGCCCCAAAAATCTCAAATTGCTTATTTATCTGGGCGGATGGTTCGGGGGTATGGTGCAAGGGTGCACGAGAGTGTGGTTTGTGGTAGAACCGCCCAGATAACCCTAAGGACTGAATCTTGTCATGACCTCCTGTGTAAAACAAGTACAACCACAAGTCTGTAAAGTACAACTTGGCCTAGTAGATGTACCGGACCCTGAAAATCATCCTCATAGGTGGAGGAGGTGAGGTAGTGCAAGCGGCTGTCTGGGTGACGGCTTGAACGGGGCATCCGCAGAGGGTGAAGTTCCGCTGTGGCGTGCTAGCAGTGTGGGTAGCCAGCTGCTAGGCGTTCAGAAGGGGGACATCCCGCACAACCTATGAGACCTGCCGCAAGCGGGCCAAGCTCATAGGGGTGAGATGATGGAAGGGGCGAGGTACTTTGAACGGTTACTGTGATGGCTTGCTCAACCGCACGGCCAAGGAATCGTGTGGGGCAACAAGTGAACTGTCTCTTGTGGGTAAAGTGTGCAACTCTGCAGAGTCAAAACTATTCGAATAGCCGTGCCCACGGTCAAGGGCGGACATGGGAACTTAACCAGATATAGTTCTATTTCAAAAAAACTTTATGGGTGGGAATGGAAAAGTGGAGGGCAGCGGAAAGCCCTGATTTGAGTTGTCCTGGGTGTCGTCCCAGTGGTAAGTTAAGCGGCTATAACGCTGAAAGATGTTATACGGTGTGATGCCATATGTATGGAAAAATTATGGTGATATTAGGCATATGGTGTGATGCCATATGTATGGAAAATCATGTTAATATTCCTTGAACATTATGTTTTGTTCCAAAGCTGCTAGGTCTCAGGAAATTTTATGTATTATATTTCAAATAGTGGCATTTCTATTCTTACAAAATAAAATATGGGTGGAATAAACAGGGTCGTGAGTAAAGAAGATGGATGTTTGTAGTATGCACATAAAAGTATTGGTGGATTCAGGTCGATCATGAATAGGAAATGATAGTGTGGGTTCTGGGAGAAATAAATTAGTGGGGTCCAGTTGAATAGATAGGCTAGATAAATGATCTAATTGAATCTTCGGGAATTTGGAGGAATAATACAAGTATTGGATTATAATTCTTGATTAGTGATATTCTTGGTGGATATATAATGGTGAATCGTAGAGTTGATCAATGCTATTCTTGATGGATATATAATATTGAACCGTAGGCTTGATCAATGATATTTTTGGTGGAGGTATACTAGTGGGTTAGTTAGAAATAGATAATGGGAAAATAAGGTTGATTATTATAAGAGCAAATTGTGGTTGTGGATCAATAGCAAAAGGAATGGGTTGATAGGAATTTTGGAATACAAAAGATATTGGTGGATTGTATAATTGATGGTATTCGCTGTTTGGAGTTTTAGACAGCACTCAATATAGAAAGTGTGTGTTCGGTGGATTAATCAAATGATATTAGATAGATGATGTCACAAGCTGTTTGGAGTTTAAGCAACAATTGATCGGTGGATTATCTAAATAATGTCACACGCTGTTTGTAGTTTTAGACAGCAATAAATATAGAAGGTGTATCATCGGTGGAGTAATTGGATAATGTCACTTGCTGTTTGGAGTCTTAAATAGCAACCAATACAGAAAGAATATGATCGGTGGATTGAATAGAGGATGACACATGCTGTTTGGAGTTTAGAGAGCACTCAATAAAGGAAGTGTAATTTCGGCGGATTAAGTCAATTATGGCAATCGCTGTTGGGAGTCTTAGACAGTAGTTAATAAAGAGCGTGAGTCTTTGGTGGATTAAGTCAATGATGTCATTTGCGGTGAGGAGTCTTTAGGTCACAAAAACAACAAAATAATATAATAATAGAAATGCTACTAAACGCGTTTTATGGCAAATAAAATAACCCGAGCCTCTCCTTTGATAAGCCATGCATACTATTTATTTGCATTCTGTGTATTGGCTCGCGGAGCACGGGGTTGGAGTGCTCACACTCGCTTTTGCGACAAAATTCAGAATCAGGAATCAAATCACCTCGTCTCAGCCACAAGATTGGACAAGCTGGCAGAGAAGATGAAGATGTCAAGGGCTAGGTCGCGAACCTCCAGTTGGCTGCCTGTGGGCATGTCCTAAAGGTCCCACTTGTGTGCTTCATTCCGCTGTTGGAATTTATTGATTTCGGTCTAATCGGCCCATGAGTAAGTCTACTATTATATTTACGCTTTCGCTTGATATGTACTTTTGATATTCAGAACTGTAATCTGTGAGCACTATCTACTGATCCAGGGAATAGTGCGGTGGAATCACAGAGGATTCCAGATTATATAATCTGGGCTCTTACAATTACCCATATCACAAGATGAAGAAACAATTTGATGGAAAAAAGAAGATAACTCGGCACCAAGGCCTTTTAGCGGGAAAGAGGTCTACGATATAGTCAAGGATATCGATGTTATGTTGAAAGGGATGTAAGTTGAGAACCCGTCAGAAGAACATGTGGAAGAAGATGTCAGTATTTTTTTGATTTGCCTTACTGGGAGCACTTAGAAGTTCGCAATTGCATCGATGTCATGCATATAGAGAAGAATATATGTGATAGCTTGATTGGTCTCTTACTGAACATTCGTGAAAAATAAAGAATGGTGTAAATGCACGACATGACTTGGTCGCTATGAATATCATGACCGAGTTAGCACCGATAGAGACTGATAAAGGCCGGACATACCTTTTTCCAGCTTGCTACACTCTGTCTAAGTCCGAGAAAACTGAACTGCCAGTGCTTGCATGGTGTGAAAGTTTCGTCTGGTCACTTCACCAGCATGAAGAAACTTGTTTATATGAAAGATTTAAAATTAATTGACATGAAGTCTCATGAATGTCATACGCTAATGACACAACTGCTTCCTGTTGCAATTAGAAGAATTTTGCCGAACAAGGTTTGAGTGACAATCCTGAGGTTGTGTTA
The DNA here is from genome assembly GCA_017311315.1 of Dendrocalamus latiflorus. Lineage (NCBI taxonomy): Eukaryota > Viridiplantae > Streptophyta > Magnoliopsida > Poales > Poaceae > Dendrocalamus > Dendrocalamus latiflorus. The sequence continues at coordinate 17,769,640 of CM029629.1, read as the reverse complement.
TTTCTTTAACGCAAGTGCTCAAAAGGCCATCGATTCCGTTTGTGATGTGGTTTATATCACAAATGGTTTTATAAGAGAACCATTTGTGATACTAATATCATAGATGATTCTTTTAAAGAACCGTCTGTGATAATTCCTCCTATAAGTATTGTCTCGCTAGGGTTTGCACCCTCATTTACTTACTCGGCCACATCCTTTCACCTCCTCACCTCTCCTCCCTATCACCTTAGCTCGCTGTCGCCCCCAGTCAGATCGACAATCTCGCCATCACCCCCAGCCGAATCTGTCATTGCCTCTGTTGGATCTGTTGTCACCCCCACCAGGATCCGTCATCGCCTCCATTGGTTTTGCCACTGCCCTAATTGGATCCGTCATCGCCCCCACCTGGTTCGACTGTCTCTCCTTCCTATCACCTTAGCTCCAATCGAAGGTATGGATTTGCTTCATCGTCTTTTCTGTCGCACTAGCAATCCTTGTAGAAATTATTTGAGATAGTATTTATTTCTGTTAAGTAGAACATATTTTTGTTACATATATCTAGACAATTTTTTTTGTTAAGTAGAACATATTTTTGTTAAAAATACATGCTGAGAGATTAAATGGCTAAGGAATGAATTTAGAGATAAATTATTAGAGCTATTGTTTCTATTGTCTTGTAGTTTTAATATACATCGCCGAATGTTCTTACATGTCCCCTCCTCTAAATCAGAGTAGTAGTTGTAGCTAGGGACTAGCTAGGGAATGAATTTAGACATAAATTGTTGGAGCTATTTCTTCTAAGTGAGTTGGAGGGTCGTGTTATTGCTACAAGATCTATTTAGAATGGCATGTTAATGTGTTCCAAGAGACCTTGTAGCAAAAATATATGCCAAAGAGACCTTCAAAGGGCATAAAGCAAATCACACACTCTAGGGTCCTTTGTGATTCACTTTGTTATTACCACAAGATCTATTTGGAATAGCAAATCACACAACTCAGTGTCTCAGGTTCTACAAAGTAAGTTATGGCTAGAGTCTCTTCCTCCTCATCATTCTGCATATTGAGCTTGGTTATTGTCTTACGCATAAGAGAACCTTTGGCGCAACAGCCCAAAAGGTTCTCTTACGCGTAAGATAACAACCAAGCTCAATATGCAGAATGATGAGGAGGAAGAGACTCTAGCCATAACTTATTTTGTAGAACCTAAGAAACTGGGCAGTGTGATTTGGGATATTAGTATTGAAAAAAGACCTTGTAGCAATAATATATGTTGTTGGATGTTCTTATTTCTTATAAGATCAACCATGTGTCAATATTTATACTTACAGGTCACCGTAATTAGTTTTCACCTTAGCTCGCCGAATGGGCCTGATGTTCCGAAGACTAGGGAAACTAAGCATGGTAGAGGAGTATCTAAATGGCCAATAGACCGAATGACCATCACGGAGGTCTCTCCGGATGGGGTTCCTCTGCATCTGAAGAAAGTAGTTATAGTATTTTGGACTACCTGCAGGATAATCGGAAGGTAACGGGTCCTCATCACCATAGCAAACTGGAAAGGTTTGACAGAAGACAAAAGAAAAGTGTTGTAGATGGAAATTTCAAACTCGTTCGAGATCCCAACAGAAGTCCAGGAACTCGTGCAACGACATGCACTCCGCATGATCGGAAAAGCGTGGAAGACCTTTAAGAGTACGCTTGTAATGCAGTACATGACTAAGGATCACATGCCCTTCACGAGATATCCTTTCGTGACACCAAAAATGTGGGAGACCTTTGTGCAGATGAAGATGATGACCAAATTTCAATAGAAAAGTGCGGTGCACAAGACTCTCTAGACACGAAACACTCATCCCCACAGACTCGGCACTGCTGGGTATGTGGGTAAAATCCTGCAATGGAGGATGTGGTCACAATCTGATTGGAGGCCTCCCTACCATTTGTTGGGATTACAAACGAGAGTGCCCGAAACTAGTTAAGAGCAAGGTTATCAATTGCATCTTCAAGCGTCACCTCTTTCAGAAACCCCACAGACGAGGAAGTATCCCAATGCCTGATAAGATATATTAAACTATCTAGATGTTAATAGGTTCATAACTTCATAGGGTCTAAATTAACATGATCACCTCTTACAACAAACACTGAATCTTCTGAAGGCTCCTTCCAAGCAGTCAGGGAGAGTGATATACTGTCCACGGCCCTGGAAAATAAGGAGCACCTAGGGGTTTATGTATCTTGAAGACAATGATCCCCAAATAACTTTGAGGCGTATAGGAGTAGAAAGAGATCCAAGGCCGAGAGTGAGGAATGTATGAAACGGGACTTTGATGCAAAACTTGAGGACATAACTACCTCACATAAAGAAGTCCGTAACCAGTCGTAAGCCACCTCGTTATTATGGTATCCAATCCCCCTCAACGTCGGAGTAGCTGCGCATCCACGCCACATTCTGAATATAGTGACGATCACTTACCTATCAATGACATCCAAGTAATGTACATCTCTAGAATGCTACATAGATAGGCTTGGTGGATACCTTAGCTCATCGTGTATTGTTATGTAGAAGGCCACGTCGTGCATCCTCAGAATCAGGGTTGTTAGCTCCACTCCCATTGATGTTGGGTGGGGGTTGGCGTATCCATGCCTGCTAGGGACATTGGTGCATGGTGCCCAGTTAGGGACCAGTTTCGTGAAGGTCTAGGTGGACTAGATTAATGACGTATTCAAAGCCATCCTACTGGAGAGGCCCCCAAACAGAGAAATCATGACACTAGGGTATAACGTCTACACATTCGTCTAGTGGCCCAAGAGGGACATCACCTGGACCCTTCCGTGCCACGATTTCCACACGACCATGCCTATCAAACAGAATGCTCTATGACTCCACCTTAAGCTCCTCTTCAGAAGGCCAGTGCATCGGCTCCCATGAAGGCGATGACAAAAATGTATCGCAAGCGAGGCACCATAGCCTAATTGAAAAAGATTAAGGCGCCTCCCAAGGAATGGAAATTCATGCTCAGAGTGCCGTTAGTCCTCGAGTCACAATTACCCAGCCTTGGACTGGTTTACAGAACTTTGCATACCTAGTACATGCAGAGGTCCAACATGAAGCCAAACTGGCATAGTGGATTCACCGTGAGATACACGGATGTATATTTCCTCCACGACTCGGGCTACTTCGTCGTGATCTTTGAAAACTTATTCTTACTATTCAACCTTGACAAATTTGACGCCTCTCTTCTACAATGCTGGACACTATAATTGTATTATACAATCAAGTTCTATATTCACGTAAGACCATAAATGTCATAAATCATTGCTTATACATAGATCCATGATCCAACAAGTCTGATGACGGTGAGAACCGGTGGGTTTTCTCGACCCACACTTGGTCTTTGAGCAATCCATTAATGATAATGGATCCTTCATTCAAGATTACATAATGAGGGGATTACTTGCTCACAGTGACAAGGACTACATCATTGTACCCTTCAACCAGGAGTAAGCGCTTTACTAATTGCCAGACAAATTTTATTTGTGCTTTTATGCGCAACATGAACTTAGGATTAATTACTATGGTGACATACATGACTAGGGGTCACTAGATTCTGATTATGATTGTACCAAAGTAGAGCAAGATAATATATCTTAATTCCCTACTTAAGAGCAACAACGACTTCACCCGTATGTAACAAATAATCGACAGGTAAACTTATTTTCTTCATACATAACTCTATTGTAGTTTTCCCTTCGTTTGCAATAGCCGAGGCTAACCTTTTAGAATCACATAAGTCGTTCAGCGTTTACATTGCCCAAGGAGGGAGACACAAGGAATCCAACGCCACACTGCGACACAGGATGCGATTTCTGATACCCGCTATAACACATCAATCCTATATCACACTTCGTTATAATATCTCTAGAACTGACAATACCTATATATGTAATTTCTATTTTTGCAGTGCCACCAGCAGCTACAGGGCAACGTATGTGGATTCTACATTTGCTGCCATATGGAGGAAATCATGGATGCTAAGACGAATGATCCAAAGGTTTGTCAACCTACCAATAATTATTTTGTGATTATCAATATGTATGTATGTATGTATGTATGTATGTATGTATGTATGTATGTATGTATGTATGTATGTATGTATGTATGACTTAACACTACTCGTAGCGACAGCATGTGGAATTCGACATTCCACAAAAGTGCAATCGATCTTGACAAACTCGCTGAAAACTCTCCCAATTCTTGATAGCAGAGGTCATAAACAAGACTAGAAAGTTTTACCCAGTAATGATTAGATGTTGAAACATTTGATACAATTGTAATAACTCAATTGTGCTTAATCAAATAATTCATTCAAATTTATATCATTTAGTTGAGATCTGTGTAATGATTATCATGTGCTGTATATGTGGTCTATTGCTCGTTTTCAAAGGGTATGACTAGCATTTCCTTAGGCTAGCCAAAAAACAGGAAATAATATAAGTATTTAAATAACTATCACAAATGATTTTTGGTATTAGCTGTCTGTGATACTTGATATATCACAGACGGCTATATTAAAGAATCGCCTGTAATACTTGATACATCACAGACGGCTTATCGAAAAACCATCTGTGTTGTAATTATCACAGACAATTTAAGAGTCATCTGTGATAACCACCTATTATCACAGGCACATAAATTCATAGGTTCAGAAACCGTCTGTGATTATGGTTCTGAACTGTCTTTAATGAGCTTTTCTGTAGTAGTGGGACCAGATCCACCTCCCTCGACCCCGTCGGCATGTGCATTCGCAAGCAGAGAAGGCACAAAGGCTGGAGGGGGTGCAAGCCATTGAAAGGTGGTGGAGGAGCACAACGGAGACAACGAACCAGTCGAGCACTGGTGGCTAAGAAGAAGAGAAGAGGAGGGAGTCGACTAAGGGTGAGAGAGGGAAAGCGAGGCCAATTTCCAACCCAAAAAACATTAGGCTGATCTGATTTCCAACCCAAAAAACATTCTTAACCCACAAACCTAATTATTCATATTTTTCTTCCAAAATAAAAAAAATAAGATATTACTGAATCTAATCTATTTATTACCTCTTATTATTACCTTCAAAACAATTTCATCAACAAAAAATCCTTCTCTCAAAATCAAATGTATGTAAATTGATAATATTTTAATTTGGAAATAACTAATTAAATAAAACTATAGTTTGGATGCAAAATAATCAAAATATGAAGGGGTAAACACAACGATAATATATACTTAGATGATGCTATCGTGCGGGCTGTATTTCTAGTTTTATATTTTTACTAAGAAAAGAATATTAGAGCTTGACACATGAATTTTACAAAATCTTATTGTATTTTTGCGTTCTAAACGACCTTAGGTTTTGGTATGTGGTTTTGTCCACCTAGCCAATGAAATCAAAGTTACCAAACACTTTTCTCCCCTAAATTCCAAAATTAAGAGTCCAAAACGTCATACCATAAAATAAACCAAGCCATAAAAAAGCCAACAAGCAACTTACCACCTCTTCTTCTAACAAAAACCAACAGCAAAGCATCTTTATTTACTCCACTAAGAAAGATTATATCAGACAAAAACATGACAAAAACCAACATGACAGATAGAGGAGAGCGGTGCCTAATCTCTACCATCTAAATAATACCTATATTACAGCCGGGGGGATTCCCCGGCTGGGAGCCGTGCCACGTCAGCTTTTATTTACAAAAAATGTCCCTGCATTTTCTGAAATTACGTAAAGGTCCTCCGTTCTCGCAAAAAGGTCCCTGTCAGGTTTTTTTCGGAAAGAACCCTCCACTTCACCGAAATTGCGTATCCTTTGTTGGATAGCGCCCTGTGGTTTTCTAAAATTACGTATAGGTCCTTTTTTAGTTACGTATAGGTCCTTGGTTTTTTGCGAAACTCCCCATGAATTATCGTCTCTTTTGCTTCAATCCACACGGTAGCTAGCGTGGCGTGTCGCCGCGCTTACGCAGCTAGTATTACATACCGTAGGAACTATAGCCGACTTCTTTTCAACTTTCAATTAGCTAATGCTTATACTATCTACAGTAACTAATTTTTAAACGGTGCGTTTTTTAAAAATGGAGTCAACAAGAAGATTGTAGTAAAAAGTGTACTGATTTCAGCTGTATCGGCCAAAATGAGATGCGATTATTTTTCTGTGCGTACTATTTTTAGCGAACAGATAGAAATCAAATATTTAAGCCATAAGGCATAAGCCATCAGTCTAAAGGCCTGTTCTTTTCGACTGAAGCTAGCGTCTTTTGGCTTTTGCTACAATACCTAACTTTCAAACGGGGTATTTCTCAAGATGAGGTCTACAAGTTAATTTTAGTACACGTTAAAAGCCTAACATCTGTATTAACCAAAATCGCAAGCGAGTATCTCTCTCCGTAATCTCTGTCGTAAACAGCTAAAATTCAAAAAATTCAGTCAAAAACCATAAGTCGCAGCCGCACCAAACAGGCCCAAAGAACCCATTTTATATCTTCGGAGTTTTTAAAAATTCTAAAAGAAATGCCATGTGTAGAGAAAGAGATGTTATTTAATCATACAATTTTTTTATGCCTAACTCAACCTCATTTCACTTTTTTAATATCATGTAAGTGAGATTAAGTTCGATCACAAAAACATGCATGGTTAAGGCCCCGTTTGGCACAGCTCTAGCTCCGAGATCTATGCTGGATCTGTAGTTTGTTGACTAAATTAAAGTGATTTAAATATTTTTATTTAATATATAATATAAATGAAACGAGTTATGTAAATGCACTTAACATGCCTGCAACTCTAGATCCATGATTTCCTAGAGCTACAGATGACCAGCTCTAGGAAATCTACAGATTTCCTAGAGCTAGAGCTCTGCCAAACGGGGCCTAAAGAACATCTCCTCTCCTGCACGTGATACTTTTTTTTGGAATTTTTGAAAACTTCACCGATATGGTTTTCACGGTTTGCACAATTTAGGCTCCGTTTGGCAGAGCTCTAGTTGTAGATTTCCTAGAGCTGGTCATCTGTAGCTATAGAGTTGCAAGTATGTTAAGTGCATCTACATGACTCATTTATATTATATATTAAATAAAAATATTTAAATCACTTTAATTTAATCAACAAATTAAAAATCCATCATAGATCTCGGAGGTAGAGTTGTGCCAAACGGAGCTTAGATGGTTTTTCACCCCATATATTGCCTGGCCGTCCAAACAATCTCAACAAAGGCCAGCGCGAAGTCAGTATCCTTTCTTTCCTCTCCCCTTTGTCCTCCCGGCCTCCCCTCGCTCTAATCTAAATCCTCCTCTCGTAGCTTCCTCCTAACCGTCGCTGCGTAGGGTTTTGCTGCTCCAATCCAGGCCTAACTACTCCTCCACCCGAATCAGTGGCTGCGGCCGTCCGCCTCGGCGGCGGCGGCGAGGTGGTCATCTGCTCTGTGCCCCCTCCTACCGGAGGCGCTTCCAGGTTAGTATCTCTTTTCTTGGTAAGCCCTAGCTTTGGTTGGTTCACTTCATTTTTTTGTCTAATTTATGCTGCGAGTATTCTAGGTCTTCATTTGTGTTTCCCTACAGTTCTTGCGTGCGTACAGTATCGGACGAGTTGCTCATCTGTTTCTTGTTTACAGAATAAATCGAATCAGTTCTGTAAGTGCAGGGTTTATTACATAAATCATGTACGATTATTCACTCTTGACTCCAGAGCTCCTGTTTTGTGTGTAGTGGATAAAACAGCTGGCTAATTTCTTCTTTTGGGCGACAGGTGGGTGTTCTTGTGTGGTTTCTTCAAGAAAGAGGGCTCGTTCTGTTTGTAGGGTCCAAATAGCGTTACGGGCTGTTTGTTTGGTATCGGTCCTACACAGTCAGCACCCCGCAACGGGATTGCATGGCATCTTCAATGGGTTGGCAAAATGTACTTATTTATGGGTGTAGAAAAATGATGCACATAAGAATAATATTTTTTGACGAAATGTTGATAAAGAAAATACACTAATACGGAGCAGGAGGAAGTTTGACATTAAAGATTTACTTAAAGTTACATTTTTTACTCAAAATTGCATAACACATTTTAGTTTTAATCTGACATTTGGACTCAAGAGTATAAATGGCTTGAGTCAATTTATCATATCATTTTCACATCAATATTAAAGTATATAATGGGAACAATTGCAATGTTGCTATAGCACCATCCTAAAATTAGCTGACCTTTGTACATCATAATTTTAACAAAATCCTCAAGTAATCTGAGTGCTGCTTGCAATCAGTTTATTTTCATCAGAGAACATTTGTTCATAGGAATCAGTGGCTAGCTTCAGAGATTCTAAAATTCGTTGATATTCTAGTAAAAAAGGTAGAAGTGCCCCAACACTGTTCCTTTAAATGTTGACCTACAGCCCAACTTTAAACTAATTTAATAAAGGAATCAAGGTCATAGTGTCAGCTGTTGAGTTTGAGTATGTGCTGGCTAATTTTCTGCATATTAAATGGACTTGCCTAGAGTAATGTTTTGTCATTATTAAGTGTGATACCGAAGGCTGAAGCATATGACAGAAGTATAGTTCTTTGGCTAGATCCTCTTATAAGATATAACATCATTGGTGGAATTTGAGTTGCTGTTGCTAGTTTGCTACTTCTGCTTATGTACTTGCTGTTTTTTTTGTATGTATGTATGTAACTATGTATGTTGGGCTTATTCTGGAATTTCACTAGAATCTTGTCTAGACTATTAGCTTGTACCTGCTTCTTGCTTCTGGCATTATTTTGGATGCAGCTCTTGCTCTTCAACAGTGTTGTACCATCACTTTATGTGCTACCAAACACAACCCGATGCTTGTTTCCTTAATTCTGACCTAGGTACTTAGATTTTTAGTGTTTACACTCTAATGTTGCACATGACTTGTTAAGCATGATTATTGTGCTTGTTAAGCATGATTATTGTGCTTCTTTGCTGTAGGTTGAGCTACATTTTACTAGGTATTCTCCAACTAGTGACACATTGCTTGTCACATAAAAGGATAGAGGACAGCCTGATGGAACCTAGAAAAGATGATGTTCGCTCTGCAGCTCAAAATACTGTACATGGATCCTCAAGTTCAGTATCCACCAGTTCTCCAGTTCCAGAGTACCCTATTTCAGGCACCATTAAGCCTGTCCTTAATTATTCAATCCAGACCGGGGAGGAGTTTGCTCTTGAATTCATGAGAGATCGAGTTATATCCAAGAAGCATCTGGTTCCTGGTATGTCTCATGATCAAAATGTTGCATCTGGTGCTGGTCTCAAAGATTCTAGAGGAATCCTTGGTGCTCATCGTACAGGAGCAGAAAGTAGGTTCGATGCATCTATCTTTTTGACTACAGATAATAATCAAACAGAGGAGGTTGAAAGAAAATCTGTTGCTGAAAATGAGAACAGAAGCAGGCACGTCTCAACTACATCAGTTCCACAGGCTCCATCCAGTGGTGGAAGTCGCCAGGGACTGACCCATAGCTATGCTTCTTCTGAGGCTTCAGACACCTCCAGAAGGATAAAAATTCTCTGTAGCTTTGGGGGGAAAATATTACCCCGGCCAAGTGATGGAAAGCTTAGGTATGTTGGTGGTGAGACACATATAATTCGAATCAGCAGGAACATTTCCTGGCAGGAGCTCAAACAGAAGACGGCAGCCATCTATAATCAACCTCATGATATCAAGTATCAGCTTCCAGGTGAAGATCTTGATGCCTTGATCTCAGTTTCAAATGATGAAGATTTGAGAAACATGATGGAGGAATGCGGCTTCCTTGATAGTGGAGAGGGATCCCACAAGCTTAGGATCTTCCTCATTTCCTCCATTGATTTTGATGACCTGAGTTTCAGCCTGGGCAGTATGGATAGTGATTCTGGGATCCAGTATGTTGTTGCCATCAACGGGATGGATGTGGGAGCTGCAAAGCCTTCAAGTGGGCAAGGTTTAGTAAACACATCCATCAGTGAGTTGGATCAGTATATTAATCTCAATATTGATAGTAACGAGGCAAATTTTAGCAGAGACTCTTCAAATTTGCATCCTGTGAATGCAACAACTTTCGTGCCTCTTGCTATGATGTCAAGACCAATGCTAGCAGGTCTATCTGGTGATAATACTGCAAATTTGCATTCTTACCATAGCCATGGGATGCAGCATGTGCATGGTTCTGATTACTCTTATCCAACTTCCAGTGAAAGATTTTATGACACTGAGGGCCAGATATCTATTCCTTTATCGACACCTTCTTATTATAGATATACTTCCCAGTATGCACCTTACTCAGGAACTGCTTCACTGCAATCTTTTGATCAACAGTCTTATCAGGATGGTGCGACAGCAAAATCAATGGAGGAAAAACAGGCTTCTGTTAAAATGCCGCTTCAAAAGAACGAATTGGATTATTTTCAATCCCTCGAGAATCTGAGTGCTCCTATGATGCATCATGACTCTTCTATTTCAAATTATATGCATTCAGAAGCCCCCCCTACAGCTTCCGTTCAAGAAGGCTTAACATCTTCTCTTCAAGAAAGTGACAGTGCGAAAAGTCTAGAGACTTATACAGTGTCAAAAGCTATGTCTGCCACTCATGGTTCAGAGTGTAATGAAGATGATCGCCAATCCAGTGAAGCTTTTGCATCTGGCTGTTCTGACTTTCAAGTTGACATGACGGATCACAGTAATAAGAATCCACCACCTCACCCTGGACGAGTTTTTCATTCTGAGCGGATTCCAAGGGAGCAGACAGGGTTTCTGAATCGGTTATCTAAATCTGATGATTCACTTAATTCTCAATTTCTAATTCTTCAATCACAGTCTGGTGTGGCAAATGAATCCATTGCAGAAGCCATTGATCCTGCATTTGAGGGGACTGAAAAATCAGATTTAGCCACCTGGGCAATAAATTCGACTGATCCAGCTGCTGCTGATAGCCTCATACAGTTTAAGAAAGAATATGTTAACACTGTACAACAGACTTCTCCATTTAGTGAACAACTGCTTGGTGAAAAGAGGTCCTCAAATGACACAAGTACTATAAATGCAGAGAAAAGTACACATGCAGCAGAAAAGGTTGTAGCTAAAGGTAAACTGAATGAGGCAACTGCTGATGGTGTAGAAACAACTAATCAGCGGGGAGCTCATGCTGCTGTGCCACATCATGTTAGTTGGGATGCTCCCAAGCCTGCACTCCCAACTGATGTTGAATGTGATCTGGTTGTGCCTTGTTCCAGCAGCTCTGTAGATGATTCTTGCAAGCAACCTATTATCCCTAAAACAGAGAATAGAGATATTGCTGGTGATGGGAAGACCTCCCCTGACATTCTTTCTGATTTCTTTGCCAAGGCTAACACTGCAGCACAATCATCAAGTCCTTTTAATGATCCTGTCCTTAGCTTGAACATGACTAATTATGAACCCCAGCGGTGGTCATTCTTCAGAAATCTTGCACAAGATGAGTTTCAACATAAAGATAAGGACAAATACCTGGCAAACATTGAGGAGGAAGCGTATCCTTTGGCACGTTTAGAGGATACAATGAACGTGAAGAATTTGCCCCCTCAGAAGGATATTCATGTGGAAACACATCCAGTGCCTTCCAGCACCAATGTTGACTCTAGTATTTTGCCTCCAGGTTTTATCTCATCACAGAACGACAGCCCACCAATGATGAAGAATGTTGAAGGGTTTCAGGTTGACAATCCTTTTACAAATATGCGTGAGATGGTGCCATCTGTTCCTGAGTTTGAGGTATACATGTCAAAAAGGAAGTCTGGAATTCTTTTCATTTTGTGACATTTATGGTGCATAAATTTGGGATTGTTTACTTGGTTTCAGGAGCCAAAGTTTGAAGAGGGCAGAGCTGTTGGACCAGTCATGGATGCTTCTTTTAAAGATAATGATTTCGAATACTTGCAGGTATGAGTGGCTTTTGGTTGCAGGGAAGTTTATGCTCTGTCCTAGTAGTAATGTCTTTTTAAATATTAAGAATGCTTGGTTGTATTCTATAAGTACAATCACCCTGAGTTGATGCATGCTTGTGTCTGCACACTGGCTATGTATATATATATGTTGGCAAACCAGCATGTTCTATCCATGGTGCTGACTTGAGTGAATTCTGCAACAATTGAAAGACCAGCAAGGAAGCAAATTGAAAGATATGAAATAAATAGCTAAAACCAGGGATCCGAAACCAGTACCTGACCACTTTTGGGACTGGGTACTAGTCTATGTTGCACGGACACAGACGCGCGTGTCCGACACGACATAGACACAGGGATTCGGCATTTTTCCAAAAATGCCAACACAGGGACACGGCTATATATATTAATTATTATTATTACATTATATATAAATATAATAGTATGAGATGGAAAATCATCATAATCATGCCAATATGCCATTAACCTGAGTAGGAAACAATATAATTAGTGCATCAAATTTGACATATAGACTTAAACAACCAAACAACAAAAAAAGGTGATGACTGATGAGGAAGCAGGAATGACCAATGAGACATTAAAAAAAAGCCACAAACAAGATACGGAAAATTTAGATCTGACATGCCGGAGTGGAGAGGAAGGAGCACGAGAAGATTATGGGGCTCATTGGGATTACCGTCGGTCGCCACCACGGCGTACCTTCCTCTCATGCAGAAACTTCTATTTAAATGTCCCCATACGTGGCCTTGCTGTGTCCAATATGTTTTGTAAATTCAAATTCTTTTTTTTCGCACGACAATATTCAGATATGTGGTAAATACGTGTCCGAAATGAATTTTCTTTTTTTTTTCACTTGGCAATTTTCGGACACGCGGAAAATACGTATCCAAGCTATGTCCATGTCCGACATGGATTTGCTGCCTCCTTGCCATGTCCATGCATCACAGGTACTAGTTACCTACCACTTATTGGTCTCAATTTGTCTAAATCCAACTGTAAAATCAAATTTGGATCCACTATGGTCAAGTAACTAGCTGAGTCCCATATTGTTTGTTCAATGGTCCTTTTTAGATTTTTTTTTAAAAATGTTTACTTGTTTGATAATTTTGGTTAAACATGTGACTCCATATGAACTCATCCAAAGCAATGTAAAATCGTGCGAACATGTCATTTCTTTCCATAACTTGGTCGATGATTCTTCACTCTGGTCAAACTGGCTATTTGCATTTTCTGGTTATTGCTATTTTTTGGAGCTCATGTCCAAAAACCAAGGCAGGCAGAACCTTGAACCAAGCCTTAGAAACTTTGATTCTATGACTCCATTTGCATGAACCAGCTTGTGTCTTAACTCATAAATAGAGTTTTAACATGGAAGGGTCTTAATATGGTCATAACTCATAACTTGAACAAATAATCATGTACGATAAGAGTGCTAATATTATGTATGATGGTATGCTATTCTACCAATCTTGTTAGCTGTAGATCAATTACTTGTCGTATGCTCTGATGCTCACACTTTCAATACAGACAAGGATACAAGGTAAATTTTTTGTTGGCATAATGGCATTTCAGCACAACACATTCAAAAGTAGGTTGAACTTATTTTGTTATAATATAATTCTCTCTCTCTTTTTTAATATGTGATTCCATTTAAAATGGGAAAGTAATGAATGGCACCAATCTAGAAAAAAGAGTTGCAATCACAAAACAAAAAAAAAAGTTGCATTGATACCTTGCACAAAGAGCTTTTGCGGAATCCCCAAATACCATACAGAACCATTTCATTTGGTTGCATTGTGATAAAATCGTTAGCAGGTTGCAAATACATCAAAGCGTCATGATAAATGCATTTTAATCATTCTATCACAATATACTAAATCCTTCATTTCTATACCACTTAATTCTTCATCTTATGGTGTGAAAATCTACATCTTAGCAACTGCTCATTTCTAAAAAATGGTTGTCAAAAGATTGAAAGAATTAAACAAACATGGATATCAATGCTATGTATGCTAGTACAAAATGAGGGTAAACATCTGTCGAAAGGAGGTCAAATAGCGACAACTTGAAGTAGAATGATGCTAGATGAAGGGGAGGGTACCGATTGGGGAGGGAAAAATCTAAGAACAGCTGGCCAAGGAGAGGAACACGGCAGGGACTTAGAGACTAGAGGAGCTTGGTGATTCACTTGGTGATGTGCTTCGGTGTTGGTGCAGATGCGTCGACACTGTGACAACCTATGTGGTTGCCTGATCAATATGACAAAAGGCCTCGTTGATATACAGTGGAACCTGAGACAACGCAGCCTGAGATGCATAGTTATGGTCAAGGTTCCAAGTACCGGCGGTAACCAGCCACCGGCTGGTTACCGCCGGTAACCGGTTTTACCGGTGCCGACCGGGAGAGAAAAAACCGCTGGTTTTTATTTAATTCAAATTTAAACTTTTGAATGTAAAAATTAGTTTATCTAATGATATTTACATTGTTTAACACTAATAAAATGTATTAGGAAGATGCATGCACTTCCTGTGCTTGACTTCATACTTTTTGCCATGAATGTATTAGGAATTTTCAAATTTTGAATGTAAAAGTTAGTTTCCCAAATGATATTTATATTGTTTAACACCAATGTGATGTATTAGGAAGATCCATGCATCTCCTGTGCTTAACTTCATACTTTTTGCTATGAATATGTTAGGAATTTCCAATTTCAAATTTGAAAAACCGGGTTTTAGCGGGTTTTCTCCGTTTTTTGGGCGGTTACTGGCCGGTTTTTCGGGTTACCGATTTCAAATTCAAATTTTGACGCGTGAAATTCGACCGGTTTTTTTCCGGTTACCGGCCGGTAACCGGTACTAGCCCCTAGGCGGGATTTACCCCGGTAGCAGTAATTGGAACCTTGGTCATGGTGCAGCCATGACCAGTGCAACCAAAGGTGTCAAGGGTGGTGCGGACAGCGGACGGCATGGCCATCACCTCCTTCGGATCTTTCACCGTTGCCATTATGTTATCCAAGATGGCCTTCATCTTATCAAGCAGAGGATCCATGGATAGCTCGGTATTGGAAGCTATGGTGAGTGATTCTGATACCAATTATATGTACCTTGGTACATAATGAGGGTAAACAGCTGTCGGAGGGAGCATGATGCTACACGAAGGAGGGTGCCGATTGCAGGGGTGGGGTTGGAACCTGGAACAACAGGCCAAGGAGAGGAGCACGACAGGGACTTAGAGACTGGAGGGACTTGGTTTAGTCATCTTTGCTTAATCTGAAAGCACTCTCCATCCGCTCAAATAGAGGTGGGCCTAAACTTGGCTATATATAAGATGGAAACAATGTAATTGGAAAGTTATCGGTTATGAGAACGCCACAATCCTAGGGGTTTCTACTGCCATGCGCTTGTTGTTGCTGCCATCCTTGGCACACATGACAATTGAGGACTACAATAACAAGCATTGTACCACTCATGCATTAACATGTCATCAAATTCCAAATCTAAGGCGCATTTATGCGAATAGGTTAGCCCTGCAGTTAAATTAAATCAAGAAGTTACAGTGACATTTGATTTATCTCCATGAATATGGGACTTTTGTGGCACCCGCAGACAAATAAAAACCCAATCAAACAAAGAGATAAAAAACAAGCCACTAATGGGCAATGAACTGAAACAGTTGATCATCAAAGCTTACCTCTTGTTCAGTCTACATGCAGTACATTAGACCATGTGAGTGTCGCTGCTTTCACTGTCTACAATCAGTTCACATACCAGCGGCGATGATATCTGCAAGAGGAAGGTGAAGGGGCAATGGATGCAAGAGTGAAGGAATCACACTTAGCGAGAGCGCAAGATGAGGATTTGTGGATTGCATGACACCGTGGGAGCATTCACGTGAGATAGGAGGGAGTCTATTGGGAGTTATGATTTTGAGATAGTCTGTTGGAATTTTGTTGTGTGAGTGTGTTGCATGGTTGTCACGGCGTCGCCTAGGCGACGCCAAGTCGTCCTGGCGCCGGGGAGGAGACGCCGGGGAGGATCGCCTCGCCTTGGCCTGAACCCTAGCTTCACCGCCAGCCCAGGTACGCCGTCCGCCCGTCTCTTCTCCGGCCGCGCCGCCTCCCTCCACCCGCGCCGCCTCCCTCCCACCCGCCGCGCCGCCTCCCTCCCTCCCGCCGCCGTCTCTCTCCCGTGCTCCGGCCACCTCCCTCCAGCGTGCTCCCGCCGCCGAGGGGAGGGGAGGCGACGGGGGGAGGCGGCGACAGGGGGAGGCGACGGGGAGGGGAGGCGCCGGGGGGGAGGAGGTGGCGCGCGGGGGAGGATGTGGCTGGGGGAGGGGAGGCAGCACGCGTTGGAGGGGAGGGAGGCGTCAGGGAGAGAGCGGGAGGCGACGGCGTACCTGGTGGGGAGGCGTCGGGGAGGAGCTTCTGGCGGCGTCGGGAGGACGGAGAGAGCGAGAGTCGGGAGTCGGGAGGACGGAGAGAGCGAGAGTCAGGAGAGAGTCGAGTCGGGAGGACGGAGAGAGCGAGATACGGGAGTTATATGGGGGCCTGAGAGATACGGGAGTTATAACCCATAGTCCCATATACGCGAGAGAGACTCCATCCGTCGCCGTGCCCGTCGCCTAGGCGTCGCCGGGCCCTCGCCTAGGCGTCGCCTAGGCGTCCAGGCGCTCCTCGCTCGCCGTGGTCGCCGACTCCGCCGTGACAACCATGGTGTGTTGGTGTCGGGGGGGTGGGGGGTGTTCAAGCGCTTATTTAGATTTTTAACTATTTTATATATTAATATCTTGTAAAATACTATGGGACTGATAGGAAACTTATAAAACAAAAGCAGAATTACACCAATACTGTATTATTAAAAAGCAACCTATGTTCCAATTTACAACAACAAGCTAAGCACCAAAGCACTAAAAATTGTTGACAAGACTGGAGTTTAGGACACGATTCTCATTTGATGGTAGACATGATGAGGCCAATAAGGACAGTTTAGAAGATACACCAAAGCACTAAAAATTGTTGACAAGACTGGAGTTTAGGACATGATGCTCATTTGATGGTAGACATGATGAGGCCAATAAGGACAGTTTAGAAGACACAGTAAACAACAGTGTACGCTCTACATTTCTAGACATTCTGGTAGTTCGACTGTGGAATTTTTACAGTAGCATATGCATCTTGTAGTTAGTTTGCATTTTAGCATCTCTTGCATTTGGAACTTGTGGTGTGTTAAGGAAGATTGTGATGTTTTTGTAATAATTGTTTTGAACATTTGAATTCGTGCCTTTTGGGTTTTTCTTTAATTCTTGTTGAGCTATAAGCTTAGCTACGGCCTGTCCAAAATTTCTACTCCAGACCCAAAAAAAGGCATATAGTGGCTGCTATTTCAGCAACATGTTATAGCAAACCACTACACAACATTAATGTTTATGTAGTGTTTGAGCTATGAAGTTGCTATGGCGCTGCATTGGCCCACTACTTAAATAAAAGGGTGTACCCAGTGCCGAACCTCCCACACTGTGTGGGGTCTGGGGAAGGGGATTTTCTAGACAGCCTTTCTCCTGCTTTGTAGAAAGGCTGATTCGAATCTGGGACCATCAGCGCACAATGGAGAGACTCCATCAATGTGCCAGGCCCGCCCTTCTGGCCAACTACTTAAATCACTAAAAAAAATCAAGTACAAAGAAAAAAATCATTATGGTATGCACCAAGATGGTTTATGTAATGTAAAATGTATCCATTCATCCGTTGTTGCCAGATGAAATCTACTATATGTAAAGTTTCAGCCTTTTTACCTTTTTATATACTTGTCTAGAGATTTTGTTATCTTTACTCTTCACTAGATCTTTGGAAGTAAAGGCACAAACATTATATGATACATCAAGCAATAGTTTAACTATACACATTTGTACTTAAAAAAACCTTGTAGAGTGAGATTCTAGAACTCAGTTGAACGACGATTCTGCCGAAGCAAAATCAATTCTATCTAGAGCCTTGATTTTTACTAGGATAATTGTTACTAAACATGTATGCCTGCAGTTTGAATTAATGTTTTCCTTAATTTGATATTTCTTTCTGTAATCTGCTTCAGAAAAATAGTCCAGAGATGAGCCTTAGCCTTGTTGAAACATTTTTCCCACACTAAATTGTATCAGATGCAATCATCCTCCTGCATTTACTTTCTTCTCCTTGTTAGATTCACATTTAACTAGAATACACATCGGGTACTGTGGTAATCTGTTATGAACCTTAGTTCATAACGGGTAAACACCACCAAGAAGATGGCCGGATAGCGTCGGCGTAGGGAGAGAGAGGAAACTATAGACGAGGAAGACTTTGATATTATTCTGCTTGATTACAATAGCATGCGGTAGCCCCTTTATATAGATGGCTCCTCCCTAACAGATGTAATCTAACTTCAATCATATCTCTAACTATATCTCTAATACAAGGAAACCAATATCTAATTCAAATAGAAACCAATCTCTAATTTCTAATAATAACCCGGCTGGGCCCAAGGCCCATGCTTATAACACTACACCCCTCCCGGACTAGCAGCTCGTCCTCGAGCTGCTAGACGGCGGCCAATGGAAGACCTTCGACGCCGATGTAGAGGACGAACGGTGGTAGGGTGCTGCAGCAGTTGGAGACGGGCGGCCAGATCCACGCGGAACAAGGCTAAATGATGCCTGCAAAATAAATTGTTTTTTTACCTTTTTTTTTGATTTTTTTGGGGGGTTTTTTTTGGACAGACTTAAGTGATCGGTCGGTCGGTTTAGAAACCGACCGCAACCCACACACACCCAGTGAAACGGGCGGCGGAGCGGGCGGCCGACGGAGCGACGGCCGGAGCGGCCAGCCGGAGGAGCGGCTGTGGTGGCGGCTCGGGCGGAGGCGGATCCGGCGGCGGCCGCGGTTGCGATGCGGCGGAGGTGGTTCCGGTTGGAGACGGCCCGGCGATGGCGACGGTGCGGAAGGAGACTGCCCGGGCGACGGCGGCCACTCGGGCGGAGCCGGCCTGGGCGGGGGCGGATCTGGAGCGGTGTCCGTCGGGCCCAAGGCGGGCGACTGCGGCGGCCTCGACACAGACGGCGGCTTCGACACGGCGGAGGCGGAGACGGAGCGGCCGGCGGGAGAAGCGGCTCTGGCGGCGGCTCGGGCGGAGGTGGAGACGGAGCGGCCAGCAGCTCCGAGCGGTCCACGGCGGAGGACGTAGGCCCGACGGCGACGTCGACGTCTCGGCAGCAGAGCGAAGGCGGCGCGGAGAAGCCCATGTCGGGGACGTCCCGATCTGGAGCGGAGGTGGCTGGATCCGGACACGTTGTGGCCGATGGCGGCCGGATCGCGCACAGAGGTGGTCGGTAGAACGACGGGGGCTCCGGCGGCGACGACGAATCGGCACTGGGAGGCGTCGATCTGGCCAGGTCAAACGGCGGCTCGGGCGACGGCTTGGGCGACCATGACCCGGGCGACGGCGGATCTGGTGAGGTGGCCCATGCAGGTCGATGGTCGGCTTCGACGACTTCACCGAGCAGACGACTTCGACGGCTTTTGAGGACTTGGATTCGGACGTGAAGAGCGACGGGGCTGGGTCTGGGTTGATGGGGGGTGGAGAAGATGCTGCAACGGTGGAATTCCCCTGGCTTGGAGCTGATGCGGCCGGTGGGGCATAGCCGGCGGCTAAACTCCCCCTGGATTCAAGTGCTGCAATCCTGGCATTGGTTGCAATGCTCTGCCGCGTCAAATCTGCAATCTGGGACTTCATCTCGGCCTGCTGCTGCATGATCTCAGCCATCTGCTTCTGGATTGCTTTAAACACTGCTCTCACGGAATTGGCCTCCTCGCCGGAAACCATGGTAGCAGAAGTCGTGGGAAGGGATCGACTGCTCTGATACCAAGTTGTTATGAACCTTAGTTCATAACGGGTAAACACCACCAAGAAGATGGCCGGATGGCGTCGGCGTAGGGAGAGAGAGGAGACTATAGACGAGGAAGACTTTGATATTATTCTGCTTGATTACAATAGCATGCGGTAGCCCCTTTATATAGATGGCTCCTCCCTAACAGATGTAATCTAACTTCAATCATATCTCTAACTATATCTCTAATACAAGGAAACCAATCTCTAATTCAAATAGAAATCAATCTCTAATTCCTAATAATAACCCGGCTGGGCCCAAGGCCCACGCCTATAACATAATCTCCATGAGATATTATCCCCAGTTGTTACTTGCCTGGGCATTCTGTGTGTGATAGATAATGTATCTTCACGTTAGTTTTTTGTGAAATTTTCTATTTGTTAAATTAGGCCAGAAAGAGTGGCATCTCTTGTCTTTGCAATGTTCAATGCCTAGAAACGGTACATTGAAACCTCTTATACATTTGGTTAATTCCTTCCTGAATTATCTTACTGGAATTTTGAAGATAATCAAGAATGAAGACCTTGAAGAACTTAGGGAACTTGGTTCTGGCACATTTGGAACTGTATACCATGGAAAATGGAGGGGAAGTGATGTGGCTATTAAGAGAATAAAGAAAAGCTGTTTTACAGGACAATCGTCAGAGCTAGAAAGACTAGTAAGCTCCACTCCAGCTTTGTTGTACATCTGTGTTATGTATTTCTGGTATCATTGACATTATATTTGCATCATATGAAATATGGCAGTATGCCATGAGGATCAAAGCTTGACCATATTAGGGACTCAGGGTTACTATCGTGCAGTGATGTCATGTATTGATAATCACTACATGCAGTACACCACAGGGTACCGCTATGGCTATGCCCATATGTTGATTAATACGTCCTCACTCCCACCATTGCTCAAATATAACATTTAGCAGACATCTTGAGTATCACAATTTACTTTCCATATTTGCTGGTTTTTCAGGCAAATGAATTCTGGCGGGAAGCTGAAATTCTCTCAAAGCTTCACCATCCAAATGTTGTGGCTTTTTATGGTGTTGTGAAAGATGGGCCAGGTGGTACCTTGGCAACTGTAACTGAGTTCATGGTTAATGGTTCTCTTCGGCATGTCTTGCAGCGCAAGGACAGGTAATTGCTTTCTGTGCTTTGTATTTGACTTTGTTCTTTTGTTGTGAATAACAAAGTATTTTTCTTACTGGACAGAATCCTTGATCGTCGTAAGCGGCTCATCATTGCAATGGATGCAGCATTTGGGCTAGAGTATTTGCACTCAAAAAATATTGTGCATTTTGATTTGAAGTGTGATAACTTGCTCGTGAATCTTAAAGATCAATCGCGTCCTATATGCAAAGTGAGCTGCACTTCCATTTGTACTGTTGTATCACTTTTTTTGTACATTTTTTTAAAAATAATTGCTTTGTGTTCCACTCATTCAGTGAATTCACCATTTCTATTCAGGTCGGTGACTTTGGCTTATCCAAAATAAAAAGAAATACCCTGGTTTCAGGTGGTGTGAGGGGAACTCTACCATGGATGGCCCCAGAATTACTCAACGGAAGCAGCAATAAGGTGTCTGAGAAGGTAAAAACAAAATTCTTGCATTTTTTTCAGCCATAGTGTTAATGTTCCATATTGGTTCATGAATTCTCATTCATGATGAGGCTGTTGCTTATATTAATTTCCAGGCTGCAGATTTATATTCATTTAATCTAGTGGTTGTAATATCCATAATTGTTTCATTTTTTAAATAAAAAGTTATGATTAGGGTACTGAGTCATCATATCGTTGCCACGGGAACAGGTTGATGTATTTTCCTTTGGCATTGTCATGTGGGAAATCCTCACTGGAGAAGAACCTTATGCCAATATGCATTATGGTGCAATTATAGGTATGTAATTCATCCTCTATAGCATTTTCCAGGAATTGTCTAACTTGACAATGTTGTATGTGTTTTCCTTTGCTTTGCTTTGCTTTCCCTTTTTGAGAAAATTATCTTCTTCCCGTGAGTCATTGACCCTGCCCCATGATTGTTAAAATTTCTGTTCTTCCGGTGAGGTTCAATTTTACCTGGGCAGTAATTTACTGATAACCTTCACGTTGATGATGAGATTTCTGTTTAATTATGTGGAAACTTTGTCAGCATATCTGCAAACATATGGTTCCTGGAGGTAAACAATGACATCATTTATATTATATGGTGGTCACATTAGTTATCTGCATAACTTCCATTATGTTTATGATTTTGGTTTCCTCCTTAATTCTGGATCTTTCGAAAACTGTATTAAATTTTGGAGTGATGGTGGTGAATCTTGCCAAACAATTGTAAGGAAACAAGTTTCCACATTTGCTGGTTGGAAATGCTAGGTGATCAAAAAATGATGTTTGAGACTCCTCTATCTCGTTACCCACAGTCCTGCGCCCTGGTTATCTGTTATTCGAAGTGTTCAGCATTGTGCTCTGATACACCATATGAATCTTGTGCTGAACTTCCATTGTACTTATATCCTATGTGAATTCAGTTCCTTTCCAAGGCTAGCAATTTTGTTTCCTTTTTGTATTTTTTTCTCTTCGTCCATTTGCTGATATGGAACTCTTGAAACTCGTGTTGCAGGGGGAATTGTAAACAACACATTGAGGCCGCCTGTGCCAGCGTCATGTGATCCGGAGTGGAGAAGGCTAATGGAGCAGTGCTGGGCCCCGGATCCGGCACAACGCCCAGCGTTCACAGAGATAGCTGGACGACTTCGTTCCATGTCTGTCGCGGCAAATCAGGCGAAGGCGACCTCCAAATAAGGGGTGCAGGTGGAGTACTTTTACTCCACTTAGTAGTTTCTCTGTTGGAAAGTGGTACAGAATGTATGGCTATAGAGGTGTAAAATTAGCGCTTTGATTTATACCATCTGATGGACGGGCTGTTTATATACCAGATTCTATCTGTGATGTATAAAGCTTTATTTGGACTTTTGAGAAACATTATCATTGAAAGCTCCTTGCCCATAAACAGAAAGAAGTGTTGCAAGTGTACTCAACACTGTGAATAAGAAATACCATACAATATACCTTTTAAGCCACATTATACTATGTTTCCTTTTGAAAAGGAATGTATTACACGTTTTCTGTTCGTGGGCACTTTATAGGTGGTTTTTATGCCATTTGGCATTTGCTGGATATCTCAATTCTGATTGTAACGGAGTTTGTATGTCCTGTGTGCTAAGATGCTTTTTTGCTATTTTTGATAAGCTTGTTCTCACCTATATTTGTTTTCGTTATATACACTTCACCTCCTGTATTTGACGCACAAAATAAATAAGAATCAAACTGACAAGCGCAATTAGCTTGAGACTGACGATGTAATATCTCAATTATTGCACTGGTTGAGTTTTCCCAGAAATATTATATTTTAGAGGCTGTAAAAAGTCAGAGTTGACCACTAGTGTTTTTCTCGAAGGAATTGACCAGTACTGTTCAAAAACCGAGGTGGCTAATAAACTAGCCATCAAGTACAAGAACATGTGCTGCATTAGACGACAGAATCCTCAAATTTTGAGCTCTCACAGAAAAATAGCAAAATTGTATCATGTAACAGGCAGGGGTGGCACTACTTTGGTTTTTTAGCTTTTATCTTTTACTATAGGAATTATCTTTCAAATGATATATTTTTAAGGTAAGATATACTAGTTGGTTGTATTACACATTGTACCAATTTTAGCTATATTGATCAAAATCTCATGCGATTGTCTCTCTCTTCATAATCTCTCTCGCGAACTGGTAGAATTCAAAAGTCACAAGTCAAGTTATAAGTTAGCCTAAAAAACCACTTATAGTCAATGTAGTAATTGGTCTCACACTTGCCGAACAATGCTAAGGTGCAAGCTGGCTCTGGTCATTTGGTTTTTTTTGTGATTTATGGTTTATTTTTTACTGTTTGGTACTACGGCAAGCTTATTTTGCACTGTAATTACTGATGATAATTTTTGGCATAATTAAATTTAAAAAAATAAAAATAAAAAAATAGGTTAGCCCATCACGGACAATGCAAAGAAATACAGGAAAAAAACAAAAGAAAAAAGGTCAGAAAAAGACGAAATTAAGAAACTAGAAATTAGAAGCCAAAGACCAACAGAGAAGCCGAAATAAGCAGGGCTTTTTAAAAAAGGCAAAAGAGGACGCCTAGGGCTCCAAACACATGGTGAAAATTCTAGTTACTTGTATGATCTTGGTTTCACTGAAATTTGGCAAAAGGAACAACAACCTAATGTAGCCATACGTGGGGAAATATAAGAATTTTTTTGCACATATAGCAATGTTTGAACCCGTATTTACAAAAAGTGGTAGTATCGCATGGTATTAGCAAAAATATTGTTTTTGCTGCCCGGCCATCGAGCGGTAACGCCGTAGAGCCGACACATGCCACCTGGAGCCCAGCCATCGTGAGGCGACAACCAACCACCCAGCCAACGTGCGGCAGGTAGCCTGCCGCCCGGCCACCGAGCTCCAAGTGATTATCCCTGTAATTACACCAGCTAAGCACATGGTCTAATGGCCAGGCGATAGGCCTTGGCAGCGTGCGGCAGGGCCGACCCCCGCCTGTGTCTTTACATGTATTATTGCGCGTGGGAAAGAATGGAGTGGGCTAAAAAGGGTGCTCCGTGCAGACGCGACGAAAGAACAGACCACCGAAAGTGAGCTGACGTCACGTCTGTCTCATCGCGTGCAGTTCACTCCCGCCATTATCAGCACTTTGTTAGCACACTGCGCTCTCGCTCTCGCTATAAATTGTGAGCTCTCCCGCAGTCGCTCTCGAAGTCTCTCTTACGCAATCTCTCTCATAGTCGCTCTCGGAGTCTCACAATTGTTCGCAGCCGGTTAGCAGTCGTATTAGCATGTACTTCCTTTGTAATACATATGTGTGTGTGCATACATATAATATATTTATGTAATTATTTTTTCATCGTAATTTTTAATTTATAGTATTGTACTGCCATTATATATATTTATTTCATTGTAATTTTTATGTACTATTGTACTACCATAAAATAAATAATTATGTAATTATTTATTTGTAGTATTGTACTGTCATGAAATAAATATTTATGTAATTATTTATTTCATTGTAATTTTTAATTTGTAGTATTGTGTTGCCATTATGTATGTGTATGTATATTTATGTCATTATTTATTTGATCGTAATTGTTAATTTGTAGTATTGTACTGCTATTATATATGTATATGTAATACTTTATGGTCTTAGAACTTTGTATTATATAGTGTTTTATATCTGGTTAGTGATAACACATGGTTAGTGATGCGGGGGATTGCCTGATCTTCACGGCGTAGGATCGATGAAGATAGTTGGATCCGTGCAACCTGACGAATCGATGGCGCCAACCACTGTTAGAACAGCAACCTGCGACAAAAGAATTCGCCCAACCACACGCTCGTGATCCCGTCTACCCGACCACCAAGTAGACGTGTCGTCGCTCCTGCAAATCACAAGGAAACACAAGAACAATGGGGAAGAACGTCCGATTCTCCTCTAGGTTGCATCTATGTGTCAAACCCTAGAAAAAATAAGCGTATAGCTCTCTGAAAATAATAGATTGATTCATGATGATCTATTTTCTTTACAACGGAAAACACAAGATATTTATTTAGCTAGGGCCGGCGCAAGTCTATTCGGCCACGGCCACCAGAACTGTTGAGGAACCGACGCTGGAGACCAGTCCGAGCGATTCCTCTGCTTAGAACAAGAACGAATCAATCACAGAATCACAGAATAATAGATTGAACACAGAGAGGTAGAGAGAACTCCTGGTCTTTCTTTATTGCTTTAGATTGCATCGGGGTACATAATGAGGGAGGGTCTAGGTCCCTATTTATAGTCTACGGTGGGGTGCCCAATTAGATCAGGACTCTGGATAGAGTCCAGGTTTCCTAACACTCCCCCTTGGGCACTCACCCAACATGCTCATGCCTCGTCAAAACTCCATAAAAACCCAGTGGGAAAAATTTGGAGAAAGAGTACATGATACATGTGATGCTGCGATGCACGAATTACCTCATTAAAAACCTTGGTCGAGAAACTTCATGGAAAACTCGTCAAGGGAAAAAGAGTACAATTCACCCAAATTCATTTGGTCTGCAGGACTTTATTTTTGGGTACTTAATCTTCATGATCAAGATTTATTAGCGGGTTTGTGAGAATTCTCCCCTTGAATTCTGCACTTCTCTAAGTCTCATCATTCCAATTCCACGCACGCATCTTTCAAAGCTAGATGCGGGGAGTGACTTAGTGAATAAATCTGCGAGATTTTCACATGACTTAGTATGCAGTACTTTAATCTCGTCCATCTTTTGTAATTCATGTGCATAGAAGAACTTGGGGTTAATATGCTTTGTGAGATGACTCTTCACATAGCCTGTTTGCACTTGTGCAACGCAAGCGGCATTATCTTCATAGATAATTATGGGGGTTTGCACAATGTTCATCCCACATGACTGCTGGATGTGGTGAACCATTCGGCGGAGCCAAGCGCACTCTCGTGCGGCTTCATACAGTGCTATAATTTCTGAGTGGTTCGTCGAAGTAGCTACCAAGCTTTGCTTAGACGATTTCCATGAAACTGCAGTTCCACCACACAGGAATACATAGCCTGTTTGTGACTTAGCGGTATGCGGGTCTGACAGATACCCAGCATCTGCATAGCCAATCAAGTTCAGATCTTGATTCTTTCTGTAAAACAATCCGAGGTCCTTGCTACCTTGGAGGTATCGGAAAATGTCCTTTATGCCCTGCCAATGCCTTTTGGTGGGCTCTGCACTGTACCTTGCTAACAGGTTCACGGCAAATGCAATGTCCGATCTAGTGCAGTTTGCTAAATACATGAGTGCTCCCACTGCACTCAAGTATGGGAATTCCGGTCCCAGGACTTCCTCCCCCTCTTCCCTTGGTCGGAAAGGATCTTTTTCTTGCTGTAAAGACCTACCGATCATCGGTACTTTCGAGGGAAATGCCTTCTCAAAGCCAAACCTTTCGAGCACCTTCTGGGTGTAGGTCGACTGATGTACCAAGACTCCTTCAGGGACATGCTCAAGCTGCAAGCCTAAGCAAAACTTGGTCTTACCCAAATCTTTCATTTCAAATTCTGACTCCAAGTAGGAGCTTGCTTCTTTTATGTCTTCGGCTGTCCCGATGATATTCAGATCATCTACATACACAGAGATTATACAGAATCCATTCTGGGATCGCCGTATAAATACACAAGGACAGTCTTCATTGTTCGTGTAGCCTTTCTTGCAGAGAAAGTCGCTTAAGCGATTATACCACATTCTTCCAGATTGTTTCAGTCCATACAGTGACTTTCTGAGTTTCACACTGTACAGATTTCTATTTGCTCTGTCTTGGTTCGGGAGAGGAATTCCTTCAGGGACTTTCATGTAAATCTCTGAATCCAAGTTACCGTAAAGGTATGCAGTCACAACATCCATCAATTTCATTTCTAAATTCAAGTTCACTGCCATTGAGATCAAGTATCTAAAGGTAATTCCACTCATGACTGGGGAGTAGGTTTCTTCATAATCAACTCCAGGACGTTGAGTGAAACCTTGGGCTACCAGCCTTGCTTTGTATCTCACTACTTCATTTCTTTCATTTCTCTTTCGAACAAATACCCACTTGTGCCCAACGGGGTGTATGTGGGGAGGTGTGCGGCATACGGGCCCAAACACCTCTCTTTTATTCAGAGATAGCAATTCAGTTGCTATTGCCTTCTTCCAATCTTCCCAATCTGATTTTTTCTTACATTCAGCGAGCGATGCAGGCTCGGGATCAAGATCGATGATGGTGGTAATTTTCTTTGCGAAGTAGATATCGATATTAGCTGTTGTCCTATTCAGGGACTCTCCCGTGTGCACATAATTTATAGCTATTTCTTCATGAGTTGCTTCTTCTGGAGCTTCACCTTGCGTATCGCTTCTTTCAATTGCGGTGGCAAGTCCCTTTAGTTTTTCGGCTCCGATGTGTGCGCACACATCCATGCCGATGGGGATATTCAGATCCGGTATGTCCTTTTCGGAAGGTGTCATACTTGTGTCAGGTCTCGACTGGCTCCCCTTCTCATTCTGGGGGACTTCAATGATCGGCTGTGATAAATCCCTTTTATCCTTTTTCGCCGGGCGTCCCCGGTTACTTTGGACTCGAGGAACCGGAGTTCTCGTCCTTTTATTCTGAGGCCTCTGGACGGGATTAGGGATACCTTCAATTTTCTTTGGTATTTCAACCCTCTCCGGTGCATTACGTGCAGGCACATGCGACTTAATCACGCTCTTCAAATCACTAAAGTGATCGGGCAGTTGATTTGCTAATGCTTGCAAGTCGATGATCTTCTGGACCTCTTTTTCAGTTTCACTAGTGCGCGGGTCATGTGCATGAATTCCCGTGGCTTCCCACGTAATTTCCCGACATTTTTCATCAACGGGTTGATTTCCTCCCCCTAATGACGGGAAATTATCTTCATCAAAAATGCTATCAGCGAAGTGGGCAGTATGCAAATCTCCCGACATGGGTTCCAAATACCTGATTATGGATGCAGTTTCATAACCAACGTATATCCCAGTCTTGCGGAGTGGGCCCATTGCAGTTCGCTGCGGAGGTGGTATCGGTACATAAACCTTACATCCAAACCTCCTAAGATGGGAAACTTTCGGTGGTGACCCTTGCGCTAGTTGCATAGGTGAATGGATGTTGTAGGCCGAAGCTCTAAGGTTGATGAGATTCGCTGCATGAAGGACTGCGTGTCCCCAACATGTAGCTGGCAAATTACTTTTATGCAAGAGGGGTCGGGCAATAAATTTAATTCTTTTAATTAAAGCCTCTGCCAAACCATTCTGAGTATGGACATGCGGTACCGAGTGCTCAACTGCAATTCCCATCGCCATGCAATAATCATCAAATGCCTTTGAAGTAAATTCTCCGGCGTTGTCCATTCGAATGGACTTGATATGATGATCTGGAAACACATTTCTGATGCGAATGATCTGCGAGATCAATTTTGCAAAGGCGTGGTTTCTTGTGGACAACAAACCCACATATGACCACTTCGAAGAAGCGTCAATGAGCACTATGAAATACTTAAACGGCCCTGAGACGGGCTGAATGGGACCGCAAATGTCTCCCTGGATGCGTTCCAGGAATGCAGGGACTTCATCCTTCACTTTCAGAGTGGAGGGTCTAGTAATTAGTTTCCCGGTGGCACATGCAGGGCACACAAAATCTTCATGATTCGGGAAATTCTTCACATTAATATTATGCCCATGTGAGTTATTTATTATGTTTCTCATCATCCTAATACTTGGGTGGCCTAATCTGTCATGCCAGAGACAGAAGAGTTCAGAGCTTCTAAACACTGTTTTCAGAACAGTGTACGCTGCAGGCGCTTTAATTGTGGTATAATATAGCCCTGTTTCAAGTGAAGGAAGCTTTTCTAATATTCTTTTGCCATTCTCTTCGCGCTTCGTGATGAGCAGGTATTCTTTACCGTACTCTTCGTCAGTCTCAACGTGGAAACCGTTGGCGCGAATATCCTTAAAGCTTAGGAGAGTTCTAGTCGATTCTGGGTACAATAAGGCTTCTTCAATGACCAAAGTTGTGCCCATTGGAAGTATAATTGTGGCTCTTCCGGAACCGATTATACATGCATCGCTTTCGGCGATTGTCGTAAGGCTGCCATTGCTCTTACGGATCGACTGGAAATATTTAGTCTCTCTTAAGATGGTATTCGTTGTGCCGCTATCGGCAAGGCATACTTCCTCCATAGGGCGCCGCACGTGTTCTAATATAACGTATTTAATTAACATGTATTAGAAGGCATTCAACACATAAATAAATACGTAAATACCAGAACATAATATGCCATTATAAACTGAATAAATGAATGCTTTATTCCAAAATCATCCAACCATTACGAGAAAGCAAAATCCTAAAGCACCAACCATGCAAGTTCTAAACTTATCCATTTAACACGAAATAAATGACAATTAACGTCTCATGCATTCTGTGCATCAGACGGAATCAACTAGAAAACTATCGACTTCTTCGGCTATTTTCTCAGCAGTGACATTCTCTTCAAGAGAGATCATAGCAGTGGCTGCTTCTAAGTCATAAGGAGGTGCTGCTACCGGGATGGACTCAATCTCCATCATCTCCGGCAGCTGCTCAGGCTGCTGCTCAGGCTGCTGCCCAGGCTGCTCCCCCTCAATGGCTGCAAAGTGGGCTTCAGGTTGCCCTTTGCCATTCTTCTTCTGAGCTTGGTGGGCATCAATGACATGTTGCGGTGCTTTGCATATCCGCGACCAATGTCCCCACTTGCCACATTTGTAACAGCCCTGAAACTGCTGGCCATAGGTCTTGTCACTCTTTTTAGCTTTCTTGTCGTTTGGAGCATCTGACTTGCCTTTCTGGGCAACGATCTTACCCTTCTTCCCCCTTTTCTTCATCAAGGGCTTTCGCACCTTGAGGTTGCTAGCGTTGGCTTCATGGCCAGCGGTGCTGCCTTGTGGCTACGAGACGTAATTCTTGCGGAGAAGTTCGTCCTGAGCCTCGGCTACCTGCATCATATCAATCAATTCGGCATACTCCTTGTAGCCGTTTTGACGATAGTTGCGGGCAACCTGTACAGCACTGGGGTGGAAAGTGGACAGGGTCTTCTCGATCTTCTGGTCCTCTGTGATCTCCTTGCCACAGAGTTTAAGGTTTGTACAAATCCTGTGCAAGGCAGAATTGTACTCCCCGACCGTTTTAAAGTCGGCAAACCTCAGTCTGATCCACTCCTGCTCTGCTTGAAGAAGAATGGTGTACTTGAGCCTCTCAAACCGCTTCTTGAGTGCGGTCCAGAGTGCTAGCGCATTTCTCTCTGCCATATACTCATTCTTGAGAGTTGAGCAGAGATGGTGCCTGAGAAAATGAAGTGCCTGATCATTCTCCTCAGGTGTGGGTCTAGCGTCTTTCTGTCCGCTTATCACAATAGCTGCACCGAGCTTCCGGCCCCCAAGCACAATCTCGACATCGGATGCCCATGTCAGATAGTTTCGGCCATGCTGGGCCAGCTCCTCGAACTCCCGGTTCGAAATTCCAGTCATCTACATGTGTATGAACGAAATAAAATAAGTTTACTGCAGGTAAACGTGCATGGGAAATTTACTACAGGTAAATAAAGTGGTGCAATAGTTTCCCATAATGTTTCATAATTTTCTGTGCATTTTCTATAATTTTACTGCTAATTTCAGTGATTAAAAGCAATTAAAACAATTACAATTAACCAAAAACAGTAAATAAATACAGAAAATACAGAAAGTAATAATGGCATAAATAAATAAGCTTCAATGCAAAAAATGATGCAAAATTCGGATTCCCGAGGCCCTTTTATGCTAAAATATGAAATTTCAGCAAATTCTGCAATTCCAGGGGGGTTTTTACGCAAAATTTCAGTTCAGAGAAAATTTGCGCAATTTTCTGATTTACCGAGGGGTTTTCTGCAAAAATCTGGACCCGCTCGTAAATTTGAGGGCTTATACGTAATTTTCGGAATTACGAAGCCTTCCCTGCAAAATTTCAGGACTTGTATGCAAATTGTAGGGCCTTTTCGGTAATTATAGTGATTTCTAGGGTTTTCATGAAAAATTCCGCCCCTTCCCCCGGTTTGGGCCGATTTCCAGCCTCCGCATATTTTTACTCTAGTGCATCCCACAACTCTGTGGCGGACTTGTAGTCCATGTACACATCATAGAGCTGATCTGCCAGAACAGTTAGAATGCAGCCAAGAGCAATATTGTTCGCAGCCTCAAACTGCATATACTGCTCAATCGTAAATGGATACTGTGGGTGGATAACCCACCATAGCCCCAAAGACATGAGCCAAAACTTGACTCTAGTCTGCCATCTACGAAAGTTCTGACCAGAAAACCTCTCAGGTTTCATCGCATCAGAAGCATTAGCCATTTCTGTATTGCAACAAAATTCACAATAAGGTTTCTGGATTGTTGAAAACATAGGCAATATTTTAATTCCAAGTTTTATTAGGAGACAGAAATAATAAACTAATGATGCAAAACTCACAACTAACAGCAAGCTATTCACCATACTTCAGATTTTGCACAAGAAAACAATACAGAGACAAAGTCGAACGTGCGCACGAACGACTTACTTGTTAGTCTGATGAAGAATAGGAAGCCGCGCAGGCTTGACGCAGTGCAGAACGAAGGTGTCGCAGTGCAGTGAGCGGTCGCGCAGTTGCGCTGCCCAGAAACCTTATTGCCGCCCCCGTGCAGGTCTTCACGACAGCAAAGGTCCGGAGATACCGCTCCTCTTCTTCACGGTGCACGTCGGGAAGAAGAGTCGACGAAGTTCTTGCAGCACAATACCACAGCACAAGATCGCAGAGCAGAAAGTAGAGACAGAATGGAGGTGCAAAAATTCTCTACTTTGCCTGGACGTCTCCAGGCCCTTTTAAGGGCGCTGCTGTTACTACTCACTAGTAACTGCTGCGTTTAAACAGAATTATGCACTGGTAACTGCCTCATCAAATCACAAATTAAGCAGTGCAAATTGACTAGTAACTGCCTCATTCAACTGTTTGAATCTCATTCAATCAGGGAGATAGTGGTGCGCGCAGAGTTTAGCAAAAATAAAGATGGACTTGGTCTGCCACGCGGCGCGCCACGTCACGACACGGTCGCGCGTCGCAAGTCACAAGTCACGCGATTTTCACGCGAAAATACGCGAGTACGCGCGCGCGCGTGCGTGCGCGTGTGTGTGACTAGACAGAGCCATCCTCTAACCATCTCTTTCCATATTCAAGGAGTGGGGAGGACTCCACCTTATAAATTGGTCTTCCTCCCCCTACCTTAGCAATATGGTACTAACCATGCATGCTTTGGGATTCGCGAAAATGGGCCTCGCTCATTGGGCCATTTTCTAACAATCCCCCACCAATTCCAAAGCAGAATTAGAAGTCAAATATATTGTGCTAAAGTACTGTTAATATACCAGTCTTTTAGTGTAAGTCCCGTACGGGTTGAACTTGCACCTAGAATGACAAGATTCATCTTCTCACAACTGATGAATGGACTATGCCTTGAATTCATAGCTTTTTGTGATCAGATTTCACTTGAAATCTCAACTAGTACTAGGCTGCCAATGAACCACGCCTAAACGAAGCGTTATATGGTCATGCTCCCTTATCTGCTCATGAGCTTTCTAGAGAATGCCCCGTTCTCGTGAACTGCGACCACACAGTTAGGCTCAAGTAGGTGTATTCTTTCTAGGTATCCTGCAGGCTAATACCTTTTCCTTATTTGGACAACAGAATACATTAAGGCTTTATGCCAACCTTCCATACAGTCGAAAGTACATTGTTTATTAGGACATGGGTACAATAAATATGTACTCTCTTGTTACAACATCAATTTGTTTTTCCCATTGCCTAAGTCACGGGATCTCCGATCAAGAAGGTATGGGTTACCATTGTGATGTAACTTAAATGGGCCTCATTCCCATGTCCATAGACGCAACAGAAATCGCTTTCCGTGCTAACCCCTTTGTAAAAGGGTCTGCTAGATTTTTCTCAGTATGAATATAGTTCACAGCAATTACTCCGGAGTTTCTCAGTTTTCTGACAGATTTAAGCCTACGCTTCACATGTCTAGAGGACTTCATATTATCCTTTGCACTTGTGACTTTGGCCAACACTGTTTGATTATCACAGTACATCAGGATTGCAGGTATTGGTTTCTCAACCAATGGCAAGTCCAATAGAAGTTCTCTCAGCCATTCAGCCTCAACTGTGGCTGTATCAAGTGCTACTAGTTCTGCTTCCATGGTTGACCTCGTCAATATGGTCTGTTTGCAAGACCTCCATGAAACTGCAGCACCAGCTAAAGTGAATACATAACCACTTGTAGCTTTGATCTCATCCGCATCAGAGATCCAATTGGAGTCACTGTATCCTTCTAATACAGAAGGGTGTCCAGTATAATGTATTCCAAAAGATGTTGTGCCTCTCAAGTAACGCAACACTCTTTCAAGTGCCTCCCAGTGATCATCTCCTGGGTTAGAAGTAAACCGACTTAATTTGCTCACAGCAAATGAAATGTCAGGTCTTGTGGCACCAGCTAAATACATTAGTGACCCAATAATTTGTGAATATCTTAATTGATCTTTTCCTAACCCCTGGTTCTTTCGAAGCTTAATGCTCGCATCATAGGGTGTTGGTGAAACTTTACAGTTTTCAAAACCAAACCGGCTTAATATTTTCTCAGCATAATGGGATTGATTCAAAGTAATCCCATCCTTGCTTTTGATCAATTTAATATTCAGAATAACATCTGCCTCTCCCAAGTCTTTCATATCAAAACACCGAGATAAGAAAGATTTGACCTCGTCAATTAAGGCAGTATTTGTTCCAAATATAAGTATGTCATCTACATACAGACATAAGATAACTCCTTGACCCCCACCATAACGATAATACACACATTTATCAGCTTCATTCACAACAAAGCCAGCGGATGTTAAAGTTTTATCAAACTTTTCGTGCCATTGTTTTGGTGCTTGTTTTAGACCATACAAAGATTTCAATAATCTGCATACTTTATTTTCCTGTCCAGAAATCACAAAACCATCCGGTTGATCCATATAGATTTCTTCCTCCAACTCTCCATTAAGGAAAGCTGTCTTCACGTCCATTTGATGAACATGTAGATCAAAGGAAGATGCTAACGCAAGGAGCACTCTGATGGTAGTTAATCTGGCGACAGGAGAATAGGTATCAAAGAAATCTTCTCCCTCTTTCTGGGTGTAACCCTTGGCCACAAGTCTTGCCTTGTACTTCTCAATTGTTCCATCAGGCCTTAGTTTCTTTTTAAAGATCCACTTACATCCTACAGGTTTACACCCGATAGGACGATCCGTGATCTCCCAAGTCCCATTAGCCATGATAGAGTCCATCTCGCTACGGACTGCCTCTTTCCAATACTCAGCATCAGGAGATGCATAAGCCTCTGAAAGAGTCTTTGGCACATCATCCACGAGGTATACAATAAAGTCGTCACCAAAGGTTTTCTCAACCTTTTGTCTCTTGCTCCTGCGAGGAGCTTCTGCGACTAGATTGTTATCCTCCTCAGGGATATCACATATTGGTTCAGAAATGGTGGGAAGTTCAGAAGTTTGATTATTCTCATTTTCAATATTATCAGTTTGAACATTCTCTGTTCGTGAAGTACTGCCTGCTGTTCTCATAGGAAAGATATTCTCAAAGAATGAAGCATCTCTAGACTCCATTATTGTATTAGCAATAATCTCAGGAGTTTCTGATTTAACTACTAAAAATCTATAGGCCGTGCTATTTTGTGCATATCCTAGAAAAATACAATCGACTGTTTTTGGTCCAAGTTTTCTCTTTTTCTGCAATGGTATATTGACTTTTGCCAAACACCCCCAAGTTCGCAGAAAATTAATATTAGGTTTTCTCCCCTTCCATCCCTCATACGGAGTAATCTCACTCTTTTTAGTGATTACTCTGTTTAGGACGAAAGTTGCTGTTAGAATAGCTTCCCCCCACCATGCCTTAGGCATACCGGCACTCTCTAACATGGCATTAACCAAATCTGTCAGTGTCCGGTTTTTCCTCTCAGCTACCCCGTTTGATTGGGGTGAATATGGTGGAGTAAATTCATGGACTATTCCATGCTCAGAACAGAATTGAGAGAATTCATGAGAGACATACTCTCCTCCACGATCAGACCTCAATCTTTTTATTTTCTTTTCTAGTTGGTTCTCAACCTCGGCCTTATAAGTTTTAAAGTAGTTTAAAGCTTCATCCTTAGTTTTCAGCAAATACACATAGCAGTAGCGTGTTGCATCATCAATAAAAGTTAGAAAGTATCTTTTGCCTCCTTTTGTCAATAATCCATTCATTTCACACAAATCTGAATGAATAAGATCTAAAGGTGCCAAGTCCTTTTCATCCTCTAATCCCTTAAAGGGTTTTCGAGGTTGCTTTGCTTGCACACAGGACTGGCACTTTGATCCTTTGACAATTTCACATCTTGGAATTAAATCTAATCTGGACATTCTAGCAATACTATCAAAACCAATATGACATAAACGAGAATGCCAAATATTTGCCTCACATTTATTTGAACCAGTTGCAATATTCAAATTATAACAAGACTCTAAGATACTTAGGCGGAACAAGCCTCCGCTCTCATAGCCTTTACCAACAAATTTTCCGAACTTAGACATTACAATTTTATTTGACTCAAAAACTAGCTTATAACCATCCCTACATAGGAGAGAACCACTAGCGAGGTTCTTTTTTATTGTAGGCGCATGCTGTACGTTCTTCAAGTGGACAATCTTCCCTGAAGTAAGCTTCAGATCCACCGTGCCAACACCAAGAACAGAAGCATGCGACCCGTTTCCCATTAGGACGGAGGAAGCCCCTGCTGCCTGATAAGAGGAAAACAAGGAAATATCAGAACATACGTGAACATTAGCTCCAGTATCAACCCACCAATCAGTGGATTGACAAGCTGAAAAGACAACAGGTGAATTACCATACCCTCCTGAAGTCGAGGCCTCGCCTATGGTCACGTTAACAGCCTTCTTCTTAGGCTGTTCACCATCTCTGATTTTGCGGAAACGACAGTCCTTCGCCATATGACCGTCTTTACCGCACACAAAGCAGGTGATGTCCTTCAAATCCTTTTTCTCAGTTTTCTTCTTAAAACTAGTTGTCTTGTTCGGTTTGTTGGATTTGTACTTCTTAGCAACAGTCTTTCTCTGTATGACATTTGCATTATTCTGGCCAGATGTGCTAGGTGCATCTTTTGCTCTTGCTTTTTCTTCCACATCAAGGGCTGCAATGAGATCCTCAACAGAAATCTCTTCCCTCTTATGTTTCAAGCTAGTAGCAAAATCCCTCCAAGAGGCAGGGAGTTTAGCAACAATGCCCGCAGCCACAAACTTTGGAGGCAACACACAGCCCAAGTGCGCAATCTCACCGACTAGTAGCTGGAGGTCATGAGCTTGTCCAACTATGGACTTAGCCTCATCCATGCTAAAGTCGAAAAATTGCTCACATATGTAGAGCCAGCGACCTGCCTCTGCCTCCGCATATTTTTGCTCTAGTGCATCCCACAACTCTGTGGCGGACTTGTAGTCCATGTACACATCATAGAGCTGATCTGCCAGAACAGTTAGAATGCAGCCAAGAGCAATATTGTTCGCAGCCTCAAACTGCATATACTGCTCAATCGTAAATGGATACTGTGGGTGGATAACCCACTATAGCCCCAAAGACATGAGCCAAAACTTGACTCTAGTCTGCCATCTACAAAAGTTCTGACCAGAAAACCTCTCAGGTTTCATCGCATCAGAAGCATTAGCCATTTCTGTATTGCAACAAAATTCACAATAAGGTTTCTGGATTGTTGAAAACATAGGCAATATTTTAATTCCAAGTTTTATTAGGAGACAGAAATAATAAACTAATGATGCAAAACTCACAACTAACAGCAAGCTATTCACCATACTTCAGATTTTGCACAAGAAAACAATACAGAGACAAAGTCGAACGTGCGCACGAACGACTTACTTGTTAGTCTGATGAAGAATAGGAAGCCGCGCAGGCTTGACGCAGTGCAGAACGAAGGTGTCGCAGTGCAGTGAGCGGTCGCGCAGTTGCGCTGCCCAGAAACCTTATTGCCGCCCCCGTGCAGGTCTTCATGACAGCAAAGGTCCGGAGATACCGCTCCTCTTCTTCACGGTGCACGCCGGGAAGAAGAGTCGACGAAGTTCTTGCAGCACAATACCACAGCACAAGATCGCAGAGCAGAAAGTAGAGACAGAATGGAGGTGCAAAAATTCTCTACTTTGCCTGGACGTCTCCAGGCCCTTTTAAGGGCGCTGCTGTTACTACTCACTAGTAACTGCTGCGTTTAAACAGAATTATGCACTGGTAACTGCCTCATCAAATCACAAATTAAGCAGTGCAAATTGACTAGTAACTGCCTCATTCAACTGTTTGAATCTCATTCAATCAGGGAGATAGTGGTGCGCGCAGAGTTTAGCAAAAATAAAGATGGACTTGGTCTACCACGCGGCGCGCCACGTCACGACACGGTCGCGCGTCGCAAGTCACAAGTCACGCGATTTTCACGCGAAAATACGCGAGTACGCGCGCGCGCGTGCGTGCGCGTGTGTGTGACTAGACAGAGCCATCCTCTAACCATCTCTTTCCATATTCAAGGAGTGGGGAGGACTCCACCTTATAAATTGGTCTTCCTCCCCCTACCTTAGCAATATGGTACTAACCATGCATGCTTTGGGATTCGCGAAAATGGGCCTCGCTCATTGGGCCATTTTCTAACACCAACTGAGGAGGACATCCCTTCCATGGATATAACTCATCCACAGAAAGTGTTGCAAGGACCACTTACTCGAGCTCGTGCTCGTCAACTTAATTACCAGGTGAATTCATTCGTAGGTTTATATATTACTGAGAATAGACTGCTACCTAATGCAAGTGATTTAATTGTGCTTAGGAACCTGGGAAAGGACGAAGGAAAGGGACATGGAGTCATGGATTTGCATGGAAGGAATAATGGAGGTCACCACGTCACTTTGGGACCAAGTCAAGCATGAATTCGAGTTGGACACATTCTGGAATCAGACTCGGACTGCTGCGATGGTACCAAGTTCAAACGGGCATAACTTCCTCATACAGACTCCGTTTGGGGCGTTCTTGTACTTCATGGAAAGCTTATGAAGTCTAATTTCCAATGGATCCAACGTCACCTTCAAATTTTATCCGAGCTGGCCGCAATCATCAAAAGAGTCTACATTGATTTTTAAGTCCGAGTCAAAAAGGGTGCTGCGCCACCACCACTTGGGCCCATGGGCCTTGTAACCCTAGGGCATGCACTTGGATGCCACCCCTGGTCGTTCTCCCTATATAGGAGCCGCCGCCTCTCTTGCTAGGACTGGGATTTCGTTGAGTTTAGGTTTAACCATTGTGCAAACTTCTGTTCTTCAGTTGTGTCGGATGACCACCTGTCAAGACAGTTTCGGAATCCCAACTTTGTTATTCGCAATACCATCTACGCTTTATTCATATTCACAATATCAGATTGCCTACACCTTATTCTTGCTAGTTCTTCGATTGCTCGCAGGAATTGAACTTCGTGCTCAGGTTGATCGTGCTTCCAGCAAGGTCAATAACATCTCGGAGTTGGTTCAGCGATTGCTAAGGCGCAAGCGTCGTCGTACGGTTGTAGTTGGATGGTGAGAGTCACCTCCACCAAAATCGATAGTTATCAATCTCATCGAAAGATCGGGCACCTCGTCTCCATCAAGTGGTACAGAGCCCAAGGTTGCTCGGTGAGAACTTCCAGTTTACCACAGATTAGATTGTTTTTCTTTACCTAGAGTACAAAAAAAACCACAAAAAAATAGCAGTAGATCATCCTGTCCAAACCTGTCTTAGCCTCGCAATTTTCTTTTCAGTACATTGCATTGTTGAACTTTTGGTTGCATAGTTGTGTCCTTTGCTGGTCTTAGTGTCTAGTTCCTCTAGAGTTTCGAGTTCTGTCCACGTTTTGGTCTCACCGTTGCAGTTAGATCCGAACTGCCACGGCGAGGGTAGAAAAGGAGGACTCGGTTTTTAGGGAGGCTTTGCCCTAGTTGGTCTCGGAGTAGGGCACAATTTCGGATTCAACCGTGTCGTGTGTATGAAAAAAAAAGAAAATGAAAAAGAAAAGAAAAAAGGTCTAACTTTTGCGTACGACCTCCGATTGAGGCGTTTCTTGATCCGTTGGAAAGGAAATGAGAAGATAGAGTGAAAAAAAAGAAGTCAGAAATCTGGAGATTTTAGATCCGCGTAAGCATCCATGCACACACGCAGCAACTTCGAGAAAAATTCATGTTTCTCAGAATTCGCCTAAAATTGACGGAGCCCTTCTGCACGTGATTTTAAGGTTCCCTGTGAAGACGGCATCCTTTTTCGAGCTTCCGAACTCCGTGTGCAACGTCATCTAGTTTCTTTCTGCACGGTGTTTTCGTTTGTGTTCTAGCTCACGTCTCTAGTACGGTCTAGCCTAGAACCAGCACCAACCGGCATTGAACGAGTTTTTCAGCTTGCATTTTCTGAATTGATTATTGCTACTCCATGCTACCAAACTTGAGCCTTCCCGGCTAAGCTTCACCTGGCAATCGCTCCATCCAATCTTCGCAGATATATTATCATCGCTGGTTGTCGATTGCCCCTGTGTGCTTGGTAAAAATTGGTAAGAATTCGATAGAAGGTTTGAGTGTGAGCGACTTTTGAACCACCATACCCTAGTACTTGTTAGGGACATATTCTTGTGTTTTTGCTAACAATGGCAGGTTCTGGAGAGTTTAAAGATCAGGATGCATCTCATACTCCTCGTACGAAGGGAATCATACAATATTTCCGGTGCGAAATGAATCTCCGTACAGAGGGCCTTGAGGAGGATGTCAGGGTCACAAATGAGCAACTTGCTCAACTCGAGGGCGCCCAGATTGAGACAAATGCAACGCTCGCTGCAATGGAGAGAGCACAAGGTGTCACTAACACTTCTTTGGCAGATATTATGGTGCACCTTGAGGAGATTGCCCAAGCTTCGTCTGCTGTTCCCCCTGCTGCGACGGTAAAAGGACAAGACGAATTTGACTATGTGGATGATTCCGAGGCCGAGGGCAGGGCTAACCACAACAACGATCGAGCTCATCGACAATTGCGTTTTAACCGACAAGGTATGCGAAGAGAACCCCCACGACGTGAGGTACGTGACCACGATGATGCTTTTGCTAAGGTTAAATTCACTATGCCCTCTGTTAATGGTAAATATGATCCTAATGGTTATCTTGATTGGGAATTAACTGTTGATAAAAAATTTGCTTGCCATGACTTTCCCGAGAATAGACGAGTTAGGGCTGCTACTAGTGAATTTACCGACTTTGCTTCTATTTGGTGGAAAGAACATTGCCGTCAACAACCCAACAACATACCTAACACTTGGGAGGGTTTAAAATTGCTTATGCACCATCGATTTGTTCCCTCATATTATGCTCGTGATTTGTTAAATAAACTGCAATGCTTACAACAAGGTGCAAAGTCTGTGGAAGAATACTATCAGTAATTACAAATTGGTATGTTGCGCTGTGGGTTAGTTGAGAATGAGGAGACATCAATGGCAAGATTTTTGGGAGGGTTGAATCGAGAAA
This sequence comes from Dendrocalamus latiflorus, assembly GCA_017311315.1. Taxonomy (NCBI): domain Eukaryota; kingdom Viridiplantae; phylum Streptophyta; class Magnoliopsida; order Poales; family Poaceae; genus Dendrocalamus; species Dendrocalamus latiflorus. Next base: position 17,728,485 of record CM029629.1, on the reverse strand, counting down.
TTCAGGACATCCTTGATTACAAAGATTACAACTCCATTACTAGATTGTTTCATCTTGCTTGCAAAGCTGAATGTGAATTGTAGGGACGCCAGACGAGAACACGATCTAACCCTTCTGCAGGTCGCACAAATTCATGGACGCCGCACACACCTTCTGCTTCATCCACTGTGGCGCCCCTACCATTACCCTCCAACAACAAGCAGCGCCCTACTACGTCAAATTCAGCGCCACGAGTTTCCGAAGCACACAAATCAGCACCACAACTTTCTGCAAAAACTTCCTCTTCGGTTGCTTCGATAGGACGAACGAGGGACGTTCAATGCCATCGTTGCAAAGGCTGTGGACACATGATGCGGGACTGTCTGTCGAGACCCGAATTTGCAAATCCGGACTCTCTGTGTATACTGCACTAGTCCAGGATCACGCTAGTGCACACAGTCAACATAGAGGTAATCATCACCACAATCACGATATTAAATAAGGGAAACTCGAATTATTAAACAATATCCAAAAGTGAGACCTTATGGTCAAGCTTACAATCTTAATAGCCTTAAGGGCTTAACAAAACTTAGCAGCGGAAGAATCAAAGTAAACGTAGTGGCCAATCGACATGCCCACGGGCAATCGAGTGGGGAGCGAAGCCTAGAACGCGTAGTCGTCGAAGTACTCGCCTCCTGGAACCTCTGGCTGGTAGCACTCCTCTTCCTCAACTGAGCAACATAGGCGTAAAGCCGTGAGTACATTGGTACTCAGCAAGCCGTTTGTAACAAATGATGCAATATAGTATGCAAGGCTTACCAATGGAAGGCTGAAAGGTTAATTTGCATAAAACAGCATTTGAAGATACAATAAATAGATTGAAGGCGCATTTGAAGTAAAACAATAATAATTAATCAAAGGAATTGAAGTAACCACTTATGAATCTCCCATCCATAAGCTAAACCAACCACTCATGGATCTCCCATCCACAAGTTAAACCAACAGTGAATTAACTATCCACTGTCCAAAGCTTTTTAGAAATAACTATACCTCGTGTGAAATCACCGAGCATTGTCCATGACCGAGGACGCGGCTATTCGAATAGTTTTACACTCTGCAGAGGTTGCACAACTGTACCCACACGATGTGATTAGCCTCGCGCTAAGGAAATCACAACAAAGCCTTTACAATGTTCAATTCCAACCCAATCCCGCCCGCTAGGGTTTCGCATCACACCCCCCCTTGCGCCTCATGGAAATCAGCAACCATGTTCATCCCAGCGAGATTGAAATTGAAACATCCCAAATTAATCAGCCAGGTCTGTCCCATACCAGACATGTGGTTTGCACGGTAAGACTCAGATCAATGGCGCACCAAGTTAAGTCCTTAAGTGCTCTCGGGCGAGACTACCACATCCCACGAAGTGCTCCAACACTTCCCCCTTTACTGCACGATCACTCGCCCGAGTGAAAACCAATTTTTTGTGAAACCACCACCAATGACGCACCAACGTCACGGCACAAATTTTATAACAGTGGCACCAACCACAATTCAATATCTCATTAAGTCAAATTAATTAATCACATGCGATGATGAACCCAAACGATAATAAAAGCATGGCTAAGCACAGTAATCGTACCAACCCCAATGTGATAATAGCATAGCATCACTACCTAGTTTCCCAACTTATGGTGACAATGGCATCATGGCATTCAAATTATCAAGGATGAAATAATCAATTTGGTCATTAACTACCATTACAAGGGTTTGAATAAAATTAGCGATGCAATATAATTTAAAGCAAAATAATTAAATAATAGATTGCAAACTGGGTTCAACATGATCAAAGAATACGACTTGCCTTGGCCTTGCTCAGTTGACGGCTCTTGATCTTCAAATCTGACGGCGGCTCCCTCGAATGCGTGATCTAACGAGAGAGAAAACGAAACAAAGAGACAAAAATAAATTCAAATAAAATTCAAATGAACTCCAAAAACTTTCAAACCTGAACCAAAAGGTAGAGCTCAATTTTAGATGAATTTAGAAAAAAGAACGGGGTCAATCGGAGCTAGGACGAGGGAGAACGGGCTCTTGGGAAATTGGATTTACAGAAAATCGGGAAAATTGGAAAAGTGCACTGTGCTGTGGACCGGGCGCACGGGGAACTGGGTCTACGGTGAACTCGGCGCACGGAATAGTGCGGCTGACTGGGCTGCTGGCGCAAGCGGCTAGGCTGACGTGGCGGCTGGCGTGGCCGGTGACGTGGCGGCTGACGCGGCGCACGCGGGGCGGCGGCGGCGGTCGATCGGACGGCGCGGATGCGGACACGCGGCGGAATCGTAGCCGTTGATCCAGATCTGGATCGACGGTCGCGATGCGGGAACGGCGACCGTTGGATTGGCGACGCGTGGCGGCACGTGTCCCGAGGCGTCGCGGACCGAGGCGGCGGGTGCGGGCGTCCGCTGGCGGCGCGGTACGCGGGCGGCGGCCGGGCAACGGCGGCGCGACGGCGGCTGGCCGGCAATGGCTCGGGGCGGCGGCGGCGGCTGCGGCTGCGGCTGGCCGGCGGCGACGACGGCGACGGCGGCGACGGCGACGGAGACGACGGCGGAACCGAGGGCGCGGCGGGGCTCACCGGCGACGACGACGGCGGCGACGGCGGCGGCGCACGGCGGCGGCGCACGGCGACGAAGGCGGCGCGCGGACGACGGCGAGCGGGCGGCGGCGGAACCGAGGGTGCGGGCACACGAACCGAGGCGGCGCAATAAATACTCGGGCGGCCGCGAGGGCTGACGTGGCACGGACGCCGTGTCCCCGCCGGATTCGGTCTCTGACAGGTGGGCCCCACCTGTCAGTGGAACCGGGCGAGCGGGCGGTAGCGATGGCGCGCGGGCGAGGGAAGGCGCTCGGATGGGCGACGCGTGTCGTCCATCCAACGGAGGGAGGCGGGTGCGGGCGCGCGCGGATGCGCGCCGCGTGGCTGCGGGGTGCGGCTGGGCCGGCGATCGGACCGGGCCGGTTCGGTGGGTTTCGGCCCACCGGCCGGTTCGGGATTTTCTGGGGTTTTTCTTTTTTCAGAAATTCACATAAATTAATTTGAGCTCTAGAAAATAGCAAATAAATCCAGAAAAATCCTAGAAAATTCCAGAAAAATCCTTGAGACACAAGGAACTCAAATAAAATACTTTTGGCAAATGTTAATGTTTGACTTAAGCATATTAAATCCTTTTAATTCATAAAAATTCCATTTAAGCTTTAATTAATTCCAGAAAAATTCAAATGGTGAACTTTATTTCAAAAGCTTCAAAAAGGCTCTGAAAATCAGGATGTTACACTGTCCAAGCAAGCGTGTATTGATTATACGCGATGATGGTGGGTATTTCTCTGCTAGTGATTTTGATGATGAGACATATGCTATGCTTGCAAATGACGCTGCAGGACATGATAATGAATCTGATCATGAGGTGGAGCATGTTGGCACCGAAGATGCCGACAAGTATTTGAGCATTATAGTGCAATGCGTACTAAGTGCTCAAGTGTCTCGTGCCGAGCAGAATCAGTGCCATAATTTGTTCCAAATCAAGGGCGTTGTCAAGGAACGCTCGATTCGCATAATTGTTGATGGTGGGAGTTGCAACAATTTGGCGAGTATGGATATGGTGAAGAAGCTTGCTTTGTCGACTAAACCTCATCCCCACCCATACCATATTAAATGGTTCAATAACAATGGTAAGTTGAAGGTAACACGGATGGTGAAAGTACATTTTTCTATGGGTTCATACCATGATTATGTTGATTGCGACATTGTTCCTATGCAAGCTTGTTCATTGTTATTAGGAAGACCTTGGCAATACGATACTGATTGTATACATCATGGTAAGAATAATCAATACTCTCTCATGTTCAAGGAAAGAAAATTGTGCAGCATCCTATGACTCCTGAACAAATTGTTAAAGATGACTTTGCTAGAGCTAGAAGAGAGAAAAGTCAGGAGAATTCTGAGAGCGAAAATCAGATTGTAGCAAAAGAGCTTGAGCAACATAAAAAGAAAGAACCTAAATATGTTCATGACAAGAATAAAGAAATTAAATTGAAAGGTGCTTGTTTTCTTGCTACCAAATCTGATATGATTGAACTGGATGCTAGTAATTCTGTTTGCTATGCATTAATTTGCAAAGAAGCTTTGTTTTCATTTCAGGATATACCTTCTTCTTTGCCACCTGCTGTCACTAACATTTTGCAAGAGTACAAAGATGTCTTTCCAAAGGATATACCGCCAGGGTTGCCACCGCTTCGTGGGATTGAGCATCAAATTGATTTAATTCCCGGTGCATCATTGCCCAACCGAGCACCATACAGGACCAATCCAAAAGAAACTAAAAAAATTCAGCGCCAAGTTCAAGAGTTGCTTGATAAAGGGTATGTGCGCGAATCTCTTAGCCCTTGTACTGTTCCGGTCATTTTAGTACCAAAGAAAGATGGGTCATGGCGCATATGTGTGGATTGTAGAGCAATCAATAATATCACCATTAGGTATTGTCATCCTATTCCTATGTTAGATGATATGCTTGATGAATTGAATGGCTCTGTTGTTTTTTCCAAGGTTGATTTGCATAGTGGTTATCATCAAATCCGCATGAAATTAGGCGATGAATGGAAAACAGCATTTAAAACTAAGTTCGGGTTATATGAGTGGTTAGTAATGCCTTTTGGTTTAACTAATGCACCTAATACCTTCATGAGACTAATGAACGAGGTTTTGCGTGCTTTCATTGGTAGATTTCTGGTGATTTATTTTGATGATATACTAATATATAGCAAATCATTAGACGAATATCTTGACCATTTACGTGCTGTTTTTAGTGCTTTACGTGGTGCACGCCTATTTGGTAACCTTGAGAAGTGCACCTTTTGCACCGATCGAGTTGCGTTTCTTGGCTATGTTGTTACTCCACAGGGAATTGAAGTTGATCAAGCCAAGGTTGAAGCAATACAGAGTTGGCCGACTCCTAACACGGTCACACGGGTGCGGAGCTTTTTAGGACTTGCTGGGTTCTACCACCGCTTTGTGAAGGATTTCAGCACCATCGTCGCACCATTGAATGAGCTTACCAAGAAGGGCGTGCCATTTGTTTGGGGCGCCGCACAGGAGAATGCCTTCACCACATTGAAAGATAAGTTAACACATGCACCTTTACTCCAACTCCATGATTTCAATAAGACTTTTGAACTAGAATGTGATGCAAGCGGAATTGGTTTAGGTGGTGTGTTGTTACAAGAAGGCAAACCTGTAGCATACTTCAGTGAGAAATTGAGTGGGCCTAGTTTGAACTATTCTACTTATGATAAGAAGTTATATGCACTCTTTCGAACTTTAGAAACTTGGCAATATTATTTATGGCCCAAAGAGTCTGCTATACATTCTGATCATGAATCTTTAAAGAATATTCGAAGTCAAGGAAAACTGAACCGTAGACATGCAAAGTGGGTTGAATTTATTGAGTCTTTTCCCTATATCATAAAACACAAGGGAAAGGAGAATGTTATTGCTGATGCTTTGTCTAGGAGATATGCCATGTTATCACAACTTGACTTCAAAATTTTTGGATTAGAGACTATTAAAGAGCAATATGTGCATGATGCTGATTTTTCGGAAATACTGTTGAATTGTAAAGAAGGGAAAATGTGGAACAAATTTTTCATTAATGATGGGTTTGTGTTTAGAGCCAACAAGTTGTGCATTCCTGCTAGCTCCGTTCGTTTGTTGTTGTTATAGGAAGCACATGGAGGCAGGTTGATGGGACATTTTGGTGCGAAGAAAACGGAAGATATACTTGCTGCTCATTTCTTTTGGCCAAAGATGAGACGGGACGTCGAGCGTTATGTTGCTTGCTGCACTACATGTCAAAGAGCTAAGTCACGACTTAATCCTCATGGTTTATACATGCCCTTACATGTTCCTAGTGTTCTGTGGGAAGACATTTCAATGGACTTTGTTTTAGGATTGCCTAGAACAAAGAAGAGGGATAGTATATTCGTGTTGTTGATAGATTTTCTAAGATGGCCCATTTTATACCATGTCATAAGAGCGATGATGCTATCAATATTGCTGATTTATTCTTTCGTGAAGTTATTCGCTTGCATGGTGTGCCTAATACTATAGTTTCAGATCGTGATGCTAAATTCTTTAGCCATTTTTGGAGAACTTTGTGGGCTAAATTGGGGACTAAGCTGTTATTTTCTACTACTTGTCATCCCCAAACAGATGGACAAACTGAGATTGTGAATAGAACTTTGTCTACAATGCTTAGGGCTGTGTTGAAAAAGAATTTAAAAATGTGGGAAGAATGCTTGCCTCATATTGAGTTTGCTTACAATCGTTCATTGCATTCTACTACAAAGATGTGCCCTTTTGAAGTTGTTTATGGTTTTGTGCCTCGTGCTCCTATTGATTTAATGCTTATTCCATCTTCGGAGAAATTGAACCCTGATGCTAAACAGCATGCTGAATTGATTTTAAAAATGCATGAGACAACTAAGGAGAATATAAAGCGCATGAATGCTAAATATAAACTTGCTGGTAGTCAGGGGAGGAAACATTTAACTTTTGAACCTGGGGATCTTGTTTGGTTGCACTTAAGAAAAGATAGGTTCCCTGAATTAAGAAAATCAAAATTGATGCCAAGAGCTGATGGTCCTTTCAAGGTGTTAGAAAAGATTAATGATAATGCATACAAACTTAACATGCCTGCAGATTTTGGGGTTAGTCCTACTTTTAACATTGCAGATTTGAAGCCCTACTTGGGAGAAGAGGATGAGTTTTGAGTCGCGGACGACTCAAATGCAAGAAGGGGAGGATGATGAGGACATCCCTTCCATGGATACAACTCATCCACAGAAAGTGTCAACTTGCGCTCGGGTTATCATCAGCTCAAGATCCGGGAGCAAGATCGAGAGAAGACAGCCTTCATCACCCGATATGGATTATATGAGTTCACGGTCGTGCCCTTTGGTTTAACCAATGCGCCAGCTTATTTCATGAACCTTATGAATCTGGTGCATATGGACTAATTGGACCGATTCGTGATAGTATTCATTGATGATATTCTAATTTACTCCAAGAGCGAAGAAGAGCACAAGGAACATCTGCACATGGCATTGACCAGATTGAGAGAGCATCAGTTATATGCCAAGTTCGACAAATGCAGTTTTTGGCTAAAAGAAGTTGCTTTCTTGGGTCATATTATATCAGAGGATGGAGTCAAGGTTGATCCAGAAAAGATCGCCGCAGTCATGGAATGGAAGCAGCCCAAGACAGTGACGGAAGTGAGGAGCTTTCTTGGATTGGCGGGTTATTATCGCCGATTCATAGAAGGATTCTCGAAAATTTCTCGTCCGCTCACTCAACTATTGAAGAAGGACAAGCCCTTCACATGGACAGACGCCTGTGAGGAAAGTTTTCAGTTATTGAAGACCAAGTTAACAACAACGCCAGTTTTGATCTTGCGCAATCCAGAGAAAGAATTCCAAATCTACTGTGATGCCTCAAAAGAAGGTTTAGGATGTGTACTCATGCAAGACAGAAAAGTTGTTGCCTATGCTTCAAGACAACAGAAGCCACATGAAGAGAACTACCCAACACACGATTTGGAGCTAGCAGCTGTAGTGCATGCACTCAAAATTTAGCGGAACTACTTGCTAGGGAATCGTTGTGAGATATTCTCATATCATAAGAGCTTGAAGTACCTCTTCACACAGCCAGAGTTGAACATGAGACAATGAAGATGGCTAGAGTTGATCAAAGACTATGATGTTGATCTCCAATATCATCCGGGCAAGGCTAATGTGGTTGCTGATGCCCCTAGCCGAAAGGTTTGACAAGGCAAACCCAATACCGCAGAGTACCCACCAGAGTTGCAAAAGGATATACTACAACTGAATTTGGTGATCACAGAACAAGGCAGTATGGCAGCGTTAGAGCTTCAACCGTTGTTGACAAATCAGATCAAAGCAGCTCAAGATGAAGATGAAGAGATTCAAAAACTGAAAAAGAAGATACAAGAAGAAGAGTCAACAGAGTACGCGATAGACGAACATGGAATCCTTACTTTCCGTGGCCGCTATTGCATACCCAACAAGAAAGAGTTGAGAGATTTGATTCTATCTGAGGCTCACTCATCACAATTCTCAATCCACCTAGGAGGTACCAAGATGTATCAAGACTTGAAGAAGAAATATTGGTGGAACCTGATGAAGAAAGAAGTGGCAGAGTATGTGGCTAAATGTGATGTCTGCCAGCAGATGAAAATAGACCACCAAAAACCATCAGGATTGTTGCAGCCTTTGCCAATTCCCAAGTGGAAATGGGATAGTATCGGCATGGACTTCATTACTGGACTTCCCAAAACTCGTGAGGGATAAGATGCTATCTGGGTCATTGTTGATAGATTGACCAAGGTGGCTCATTTCCTCCCGATCAAGCAAACCTATGGGAAGGATAAGCTTGCCGAGCTGTATTTGACCAGAATAGTGACACTCAATGGGGTTCCGAAGAAGATTGTGTCCGATAGAGGAGCACAGTTCACGTCCAAGTTTTGGGAAAAATTGCATGAAGCTATGGCACCGATTTAAATTTCAGCTCAGCATACCATCCACAAACAGATGGGCAAACAGAGAGAACAAATCAGATATTGGAGGATATGTTGAGAGCTTGCGCTATTGTGTATGGAGCAGCATGGAACACGTGTCTACCATTTGCCCAATTCTCTTACAACAACAGCTATCAAGCCAGCATCCAGATGGCCCCGTTTGAAGCACTTTATGGCAGAAAATGTAGGACCCCTCTGAATTGGTCAGAAACAGGAGAACGATAACTTATTGGTCCCCAAATTGCGCAAGATGCAAAGGCACATGTCAGAATTATCAGATATAGACTCAAGATTGTACAAGACCGACAAAAGAGCTATGCTGATAACCACAGAAAAGACTTGAGCTTTGAAGTCGGAGATTTCGTCTATATCAAAGTCACCCCATTCAAGATTGTCAAGAGATTTCAAGTCAAGGGCAAACTAGCACCGAGATACGTGGGACCGTTTCAAATAATCGAAAGAGTTGGGGAGGTAGCTTATCAAGTGCAGCTCCCGCCCAACTTATCAAGAATCCACAACGTGTTCCACATATCCCAGCTTCGGAAGTGTCTACGCCAACCTACAGATGAAGTGCCCCTTTCAGACATTGAACTGCAAGACGATTGGACATATCCTGAAGAGCCATTGCAGATACTTGAAACGTCAGAAAGACAGCTCAGAAACAAGAATGTCAGGTTTTGCAGGGTGCAATGGAAGAATCACACGGTGGATGAGTCCACTTGGGAAAGAGAGTCAGACTTGCAGCGGGATTTTCCCAACTTACTCCTTGGATCAAGTTAATCTCGAGGTCGAGATTCTTTTAAGGGGGTAGGTTGAAAAGCCCCAAAAATTTCAAACAAAAATTTCCTTTGCTTTTGCTGGATTCTTTAGTGTTTTTCGGGACTTTCCCTTTTTGGAAAGTCTCCCCGGAGCCGCTTTCCTCTTCTGGCCGGGCGCCTTCCCCTTCCCGCGGGTGCCTTCGCCTTTCCCCGCCTCTTTCTTTTCCCTAGCGCCCGCTCCTCTTTCCTTCCCCGCTGGCGCCCCGCGTCCCGCCCGCCTTCTCTCCGCGCACGCGCTACGCGCTGCACGCTGCGTCCGCCCCTGGTTTTGCCTTCGACCGCGTCACCCCGACTTCCCCCGGTCTGAAGCCCGCACCCCCTTCCAGTGCCGCGCGTCGCCCCCTCCTTCGCTTGGCCCCACCTGCCAGCCTCCCCTCTCTTCCCTTCCCCCGCAAGCCCCGCCGTCGCCCATGTCGTTCGGCCAACTGCACCCTGCACCGCCTTTTGCCGCCATTACTACTGCTCAGTGCCGGACACCGCCCCATTGCGCGGAGAAGACACCCCAGCTGCCTCCCCGTCCGGCTATTGACTGTTGGCACCGCGCCATTCCTTCTCCCCCACGGATCCCCCTCCTCTCCGCCGAGGTATAAAACCCCCTACCCGGCTCCCGCTCGCTCTCTTGCTCCTCAAGTCTTCCCACCACCCTCAATCACTTCCAACCGCTCCAAGGAACCTCCCAGAGCAACTGATTGAGCCCTCGTCGCCCCCATCGCCGCCGCTCTCCCCTGCGCCGGCGACACCCGTGAGCTGATCTCCTCCACCCCTCCCTCATTCTTCGATTGCTTTCACCCGAAGCACCCTCACTACCCCCTGACCACTGTGGTGCCCTTCCTTGGCCAGGTGAAGCCCAGTGTTGCGCCGGCGTCGAAGCTCCTCTCTGGCAGAGGCGCCTCACCATGGACAGCTTCCCAGAAGATCTCCTAGCTGACCCCGCCACTACCATTGTGATCCCCGAGCCTTGAAGACCATGAAAAGTCATTCCCTCTTGCTGGAGAACCATTGGTGAGCATCTATGCCGCCGTGAACCCGAACCCCCTCCCTTCACCGCCGACCACCGCCAGTCATTCCCTCTCACTTAGCTCTACCCTCTGGTCCCCATCTTTTTCCATGAGAATCATCGTTGCCATCGGAGAGCGAAGGCGCCGCCCCTCTGCCCCTCTGTCGCGAGCTCACGGCGAGAGGTAGACGAAGGGGAGACATGGCCCCAATCCGGCCGTTCACTCCAACCGTTGCTTTCTGACTTCAGCCGTCCGATGGCAATTTTCCTCCGCCGTCCGATCTTCATAACCTCTTCTCTCCACACCCATCCGATCCGGCCTTACCGCTCCCCCGTTTTCCCCACTTCGCTGTCGTCCGATCGCCACCCGTGCAAATCCAGGCCGCCCACTCCCGCTTCATCTAGGCCATCCACCCGAGCGACGAGTCGGACATCCGAGCCACGCGGACGCACGTTGGCATGGGTCGAGCCCCTCGGCCTGCTCCGCCGCACCGAGCGCGCGCGCGTGGGCCGCGCCGGCCGTTCGGCCGCGCGGGCTGAATTTCCAGCCGGGCCGTACTGTAGCCCCGGGCCGGCCTTTTACTATTTACCTGAAATTCCAGCCATTTTCCAATTTCCAAAATTCAGAACAGCTCAACTAAATCCTAAAAAATCACAGAAAATCCCAAAAATTCCCAGATTTCACCACTTTACTCCATTTAATGTCCTGAACCCGTTTTTGACCCCCATTTTCCCAAATTCCTCCCAGAAAAATTCTAAAAATTCCAATTTGAGGATTTATGCATTTTACTCCTTTTTAATAGATTATTTTGCCTCGCTTGCTTAGGCTCAAGCTGGACTTATGTTATTTTATGTGTTTGTTCTAGTTTCGGAGATCCCGGAAGTTCAGGTGCAGTCCTAGGATCCAGGAGCTTCTACGTTCGAGCTAGCCGAGATCATCCAGATTAACGGCAAGTCGCAAATCTTTGATCATATTGTATCCCATGATGCTTAATTATGTTATTATGTTATTTGCATTATGTTAGTTGTGAAATGCTAGTTCAAAGTAAAATAAAATGTTTAGAATGACATGTTATGTAGATAAAGTCTTGACACCGACAAATGCCATGTTAAACTTGTAGCCCCGCCTTTGTTAACCCTAGAATTAATTACTTGATAATCTAGATAAACGTAGGTTACTTATTATCACACAAAGTCTTTACACTAATAGGTGGTGGCTGCGGGCCATTAGGTTTTGGAAAACCCGACTGTAAGGTAGGGTGGTATGGGACACCGTACCTTAGGGCGGAGAGTGCCGGCATGCACAAGTTAGGGTAAGGCTGTTGGGGAAGGAGCCGCGAGACGGTCTTCGCCCATCTCTTACCCTAGGTTTGGAGTTAGGGTAAGGGTATTGTGGGGAACCGCGAGACGGTCAGCGCCCACCGCTTACCCTAGGTTGGGGGTCGCGGACCTGGCGAGGTTGCGGACCCCGTGAAAATATAAGGACTAGACCCTTACGCCGAGCAATTGACATAGTGATCGCTCAACCACAGGAGTTGACTTGTCAACACTGGTTTAGTAGCTGCTCAACTCAATTGAAACTCTATAGGTGTTGAGAAGGCAGGGTGTCGGGAAGTTAGGTTAGGTATGCTGTGCTGCGGATACCTAACAACGGTAGGGTTCATTCAAAGCGGACGGGAGTTTTCATGTGCCAGACCTGAGTGGATTCTACCGGGTAGAGCCTATATAAAGAATTGAGCAGTGAAACGACCTGGCTTTCTTAACTCTGTCGCAGGAGTTAAGGGATCGTGTGGGTAAAGCTGAGCAACTCTGCAGAGTCAAATAAATGGTATTCGAATACACCGTGCTCCCGGTTAATGGAGCTGTGTCACTTGGGTGATTCCAGCCGCGAAGCTTAAATAGTTTTGTAAATGCTTTAACTTAGTTAGCTGGTTAATTATCTTTTTATGAAAACGTTTAAGGAGTAGTTTTCATCTGGTGAATTTCCAAAATGTTTACAAATAAAATTGCATCCACTCAAAGCTAATAAACCAAGTATACTCCCTTCCTTTGATGACCCGTGCAAATAGTAAGACAAGGTTTTCCTTTGTGACTTGCTGAGCTGGTTAGCTCACGGCTTGCTAAATCCCCCTTTTAGAGGATCAAGACGTCGGTGAAGGTCTTCCCGTTGAGGAAGCCCCGGAGGAGCTCTTCTTCGACGAGGACCCATGGCTTTAGGTCTTCGCCGCGCTGCACGCCGCGCTGCAGAAAACTGGTTGTTAAACCGTATGTGAAATATATGCTGGACTTTTGTTGTTAGCATGCAATGGTATACTCTTGCGCGACACTCCATAACTGTTCATGCGTGAATAGTTGCGGAATGCCGTGTCCGTAAGCGCCCCTGGAAACGGGGGCGTTACAGACTTGGCAAAACAGGATTTCCAAAGCCACGAAAGAAATACCAAGAAAAGGATAAAAAGGAAAAGACGTGAAGACATTATGGACACCACGTTGTACATGAAGAATCACCAAATATTATCCCATTATTATGGTTTGACAAATGTCCTTATTTTATTGGGCTAGAGAAATTCCTATCTTGCATTATCATCCATATTTTGCAGTAAGTTCAAGTTGATACTTGATAATAATGAAGTGTCTCAATCTTTTGTAGAAAAGAAAAACAGTGGAGATGAAACATATGGTCTGTTGGTTAATGATGGTTTAAATAGTTTACGTATGTTGGATGGCTTTGCCCATGTACTCAAGCTCTTCTATTGTAGTTTAGAAGCAGAAAGTGTAATCTTTATTGTAGTATATACATTAAACTGAAAATACAAGTAATTGTTAGAGCATTTGTGTATATGCTTTCGTCTCTTGTCGGATTAAAGAACTATCAATTCTTTAGGAGGTTGAATTCAATATGCCTGCCCACCTGTCGTGTCGTAGGATCAGAAATGGCAACAGAGGGGGGGTGAATGGTGCCTTTTAAAAATTTGCCCCCAAAGTATCCATGAATGAATCTCCTCTCTGGTAGCTATGAAAAACTATGAAGGAGACGATTCATTCTCTCTGGAACTTCAAACTAATCAAAGGAGAAAAAAGGTACATAAAGCATCAGAGAAGAAACAAGTAACACAACACAAAAAAAATAAAGAATGGCAGCTGCATCCTCAGGTGGCCGGTCAGACCGCACCTGATACACCGGTCAGACCCCTTGAGCCTAGCCGGTCTGACCACCCATGGCCGGTCTGACCGCCATTGACAGGTCGATCGACCGCTAGGGTTAGCGGTCAGACCGCCATGGTCAGTCCGGTCTGACCGTCGTGTATTAATCGGTCTGACTGGCCCATTTACAACGAAGGCTAGAGGACATAAATCAGCACACCTCCGAAACTAAAAATACTGATAACTTTGAAACCAAGGAAATTTACGGTTTGCTGCTGATCTTCTCAAACCAAAGAGGCAGGACTTAGTTCTAAACAACCACTAGACCTTAGAAACAATAGAATCCAAAACAAAAGAGCAAGAAATCTTAATCTGAGTGAAAAACTGAAAACTCACAGAGAATAGGACTATTTTTTCAAATTGCTTGTCATTCTTTGATCTTTTGCTCATAGAACTTTGCAATTAGCTAAGCAATGATCTTAGGACTTGAATACCCAAATCTCATGCCATCTTATGAAGGGAAATCACAAGAATCCATCATCCCCTGACATGAAACCCTAGCTACAGTGAATAACAGAGGAATGTGCAGCCCATGAGTAAAAATGAAAGATCCTTTGATTCTACCACTTTGCTCTTTGGGAGTTAACTGACCAAATGGTCTTGAGACTTATTCCCATCACAGAGCACAAACAAGAACAGTGGGTACTCAAGAACTCATCTCAGAGATGGAATAAGCAGAAGACAGCAATGGAGAAGCTTGAGCAAACACACAAAGCAAAACACAGAAAATCAAACTGGGAACCAACAACTCTAGCTAAGGATTTCTCAAGGGAAAACAGAGACATGAATGATTAATAAGAGGAATGATTACAAATGGTTACAATCATCCCACTACATGCTTCCAGTAAGAACTCACACACACACACTCTGCTGCCCACAGCTCACTCCAGAACACCTACTCCACCCCTTGCTCTCCATCCCCTTTTAACAACCAGCCCTCACACTTAAAAGGGAATTCAAGAAGTGTCATACTACATCCACTCCCTCACCTCACACACCATATGAGGCAAAGGTCAAACCTAACACAAGAAATGGAGGGAATCAGCCACTCCAACCAAAACTTGAGTAAATTCCCCAAATTGCCCTCACGCGCCTTCCCGGAAGCTTCCCGCAACCGGTACCTCGACCGTCTGGACCTCGACTCCTCCCTGTGTCTAGTCCCAGTGTGCTCCACTATACACGACCGCACCCGGCATCCTAACCGTCTGGACCTCAACTCCTCCCTAAGCCTAGTCCTGGTCCACCTCGCCGCTGCCCGTCATGTGCACCTGACACCGACCGAGACCTCCGACTCCACCTGAGTCTAGTCCTGGTCTGTTTCATTGCACACAACCGCAACTGACCTCTAACCATCTGGACCTCCGAATCCTCCCTGAGCATGGTCCCGGTTCTCTCGCCGTTGCCCGTCGTGTCCACCACCGGTAGCTCCAGCTCCGATTCCTCGTCTCCCGACTCGCAACCACCTCACCAGCCTCGATCATCTTCGGCATCACCGACTGTCTGGACCTCAACACCTCTTGTGCCTAGTCCCGGTCCTCCTCGCCTCACCATGACCTAACTCCGAAGTCCTGCAGTCACACAGACAAGCAAACCGTCACATAGCACTGCACGAAACAACATAATCAATATTAGCATAAGTAAAAGGTACTCAACCCTAGAATACCCAAAACAAACTCAAACTCTGTAATACAGCCGTTAATTACTTATCGCAAACATGGGGATACCTCCACATGGTCTCTCAATCTCCCCCTTGATGAGTATATTGATAAACACAGAAAAAGCGCATAAAGTTGAGTTTGTTTGAAAGAGTCATACATGATTTAAAAGAGAACAATGAGATGCAAGTCCATGTAGACAAGGGAGCAAAAGAAAGAGCAAGTTTTCCGCAAAAACTTCCAAAGCTCCCAAAAAGTGGCCTTTTCTCCAATATTCTCCCCCTTTTGGCAACAAAATCATCAAGATGCAAAAGAGCGAACATAGCATGGTGTGGCTGAAATTTTATTCAATCTAAGCAATTAGAGCCGTGAAGATTATCCAAATTGACTTTTGAGTATTATACCAAGCCATAACGTGAATGCTATCAAGATCATAACAAAATATGCATAATCAAGCCAAGCCACGTAAGTAACAATCTGAATATTAGATGAAGTTCTGAGTATGTCAAGCCATGCAAGATCATAGTCTAGCTAAAGGTATCCAAAGATGATGCAAGCCATGTCAATACTCTAAGTCGAACCAAGAAGCTAGTATTGAGTCAATTTAGAGTGCTACAAGTTCAAGAATGACTCATTCGTTCAAGTACTTTAATATTTTTGTAATGAAGCAAATTTTGCACAAGTGACATGTTTTTCTTTGAAACTCATGGTCGTTTCCAACTAACATTTTAGTCATGTGCTAGATCTCAAGCCTTATGCGACCACTCCAAGCAAGAAGCTTAAGGAGATGATCTTGGTCATCCAAAACTCCCCCTGAGTTCATGCCTAGTGCAATGGCAAGCAGTCTCATGGGAAAGAATTGGTGAGATCAGGTCTTTCGCACATAAAAGAGATCTTTTTGCTTTCTTAAATAGTTGTACTAACTCATGATTTATCAACAAACTAGCATAGCTCAATCTAAAGCTCAATAAAGATTCAAGACTCAACTCAGCCTATTTGACATGGCATGAATCATAAAAGGATAACTAAATACATACTAGTCTCAAGAGCTAACATGACATGTCTTAATTCAAGTTGTGTAATTTTAATTAACTTATCAATGGCAAAGGCTTGACGACACATATAAAGTTATGATAAATCTAGCAATTAAGCACAAATCATGGCAAGATGTAAAGCATTGTAAACATGTCATATAAGGATAATAGTCAAGGCTCCATGTGATGCACAGTGCAGAATGTTGAAATGCAAGAAAATCCAGCTCCCCCTCAACATGTGATGCACGTTTTAGTTCAAGTTGAGTTATGTCAATATTAAGTTTCAGAAGTTCCCAAATGAACTCCCCCTGAACCAAAACTAAAAACTGAGAAGCTAGCAAAGAAATCAGAAAAGATAGTCGTTAAAGCAGAGACAAGATATAGAGGATACTATAGCTCAGACTGACTCTCATCTACCCCATATGACTCTAGGACTATCAACTGCTCTTCTAACACACTAAGGAGCAAACATGTTCCCTGTCTACCCAAGGGTGGCCCAACCCTTGCTAGAACCTGTAAGAAGTGAGTGAGCTCAACCTAGTGAGAAGAGAGACAACTAATAAGCAGCATCCTAGATCACAAGATGAGAGGAAGAAATCTAAGCAACTAGACGAGAGATACACTCTAATCTATGCTAGGAGGACTAACCCAATGCACCCAAATGCAATGCAACAAAATGAGAATAGGAGCATAATATACAGGATAAAACAATAAAGCACAAAACTCCCCCTCACTACAGTCCATAAGGAGCTATCCAAAGGCTTGGTAAAGATATCTGCCAACTGGTGGTCAGTCTCCACAAACTAGAGCACTATGTCACCCTTCTCTACATGGTCTCTAAGGAAGTGATATCGGATATCAATGTGCTTGGTCTGAGAGTACTGCACTGGGTTCTTAGCAATGTTAATAGCAGAAGTGTTGTCACAAAAGAGTGGAACACTGTCTACAACTAACCCAAAGTCCCGCAGGGTCGAAGCCATCCAAAGTACCTAGCTGCAGCAACTGGCGGCAGCAACATACTCAGCCTCTGCGGTGGACTGTGCAACACCAGACTACTTCCTGGATGACCAAGAAACAAGAGAAGTGCCAATGAATTGGCAGGTGCCAGAAGTGCTCTTCCTATCTGTCTTATAGCCAGCAAAGTCTGCGTCCGAGTAGGCTCTAAGGGAAAGACAGGAAGAGAAAGAGTACCAGATACCATAGTCAATGGTAGCTCGAAGGTACCGAAGGATGCGCT
Source organism: Dendrocalamus latiflorus (assembly GCA_017311315.1). NCBI lineage: Eukaryota > Viridiplantae > Streptophyta > Magnoliopsida > Poales > Poaceae > Dendrocalamus > Dendrocalamus latiflorus. Next base: position 17,710,913 of record CM029629.1, on the reverse strand, counting down.
TCACCGCCTGGCGGTGAGATACACGAGGAGAAGCCTGAAACCGAGCACAAAGACACACAAAGAAGTGTATGTCCGGTCTCGAGGCAGTGAGGTACAAGAGGGAGCCGATCATGCTTCTGTACTCTTTTTGATCAACTGGCTCGCCATCCTCATCTGGGTCAAGTGATGTTGTGAATGCCATGGGAGTTAACACCGGCTTGCCATCACTCATGTCAAAGCGTCTCAGGAGGTCACAAGTGTACTTGCCTTGATGCAAGAAAGTACCCTCCCGAGTCTGCTTGATCTGGAAGCCAAGGAAGAAGGTCAACTCGCCCATCATGCTCATCTCAAACTCGGTGCTCATGACATCCGAGAATTGTGAAATAAGAGCATGAGAAGAGCCGCCAAAGATGATATCATCCACATAAATCTGGACGAGTAGAAGGTCACTGCCATGCCTGCGAATGAACAAGGTCTTGTCTACCTTACACATCTCAAACCCATGGCTCAACAAATAGGACTTAAGCCTCTCACACCAAGCTCTAGGGGCCTGCTTAAGTCCATACAAGGCTTTGAAAAGCTTGTAGACATGGTTTGGGTATTTGGGATTCTTGAAACCTGGAGGCTGTCTAACATAGACCTCTTCCTCAATAACCCATTGAGGAAGGCACTCTTGACATCCATCTGGTAAAGCTTGAAGCCCTTAGATGCTGCAAAGGCAAGCTGAATCCTAATGGCCTCTAGCCTAGCTACAAGGGCAAAGGTCTTCTCAAAATCTAGACCCTCAACTTGGGAGAAGCTCTGAGCTACCAGTCTAGCCTTATTTCGAATGACTACCCCCTTCTCACTCTGCTTGTTTTTGAACACCCACTTGGTACCAATGACATTGTGACCTCTAGGGGGCTCAACAAGCGACCAGACCTTGTTTCTCTCGAAATTCTCTAACTCCTCATGCATGGTATTGACCCAAGACTCATCAGAAATTGCATGACTAACATCCTTAGGCTCAAAGGTAGCAACAAAGGCAGAATGGAGACAGAAATGTGACATGCCAGACTTTGAGCGAATGACTTGCTCAAAGAGGTCACCAATCATCTGCTCTGAAAGATGGTCTTTTTAAGTATTTCAGAGAGGTCCTTGATGAGATGAATAAGTGGCCTCTACCTCATGAGCTGATGAGGTAGGAACAGAGCCACTAGCTCTAGAAGAAGCAGAAGGCATGGGCTGATCTCCTCGAGGTGCAGTGGTGGAAGCAGGCACCTCAAGGGGAGGAGGAACTGAATCGGGTAGACAACCCTCATCTCCATCCTCCTCATCATCCACAAAGATGGTCTCGGACTGCTCTAAAGAACCTGAGATATCGGGCCTAGTCCCCGAACTGGCCTCATCGAAGGTCACCTCACAGGTCTCTACCATTTTACTAGACTCGCAGTTCCAGACCCTCATCTTTATTGATTGCTGTCTAAGACTCCAAACGGCAATTATCATCAATTGTGCAATCCACCAATCATACCTTCATTGCTGCCTAAATCCCCAAATAGCGAGTATCATAACTTATATAATCCACTGATCAATTACTGCCTAAAACTCCAAACAGCTAGCGGCATCATTTATCTAATATCATTTATTTATTCCACCAGTATCTTTTGCATTCTAAATTCTTAACAATCCAATCCTTTCGTTATTGATCCACGACCATAATTTTCTCCTTCAATAATCAATCTTATTTTTCCATTATCTATCTCTAACTAATTCATGAGTATACATCCACCAAGAATATCATTGACCAAGGATACGATTCACTAGTATATATCCACCAAGTATATCATTGATTAGGTCTACGATTCACCGGTATACATCCACCAGGAATATTATTGATCAAGTTTATACTCCAGGAATTGTTATCATACCCCAAACTCCCAAAATCAATTCATCCATCTAGAACTTGTTCAAATCCTATTAATTCCCCATATTGTCAACATCTTCCAAGAATTAATAAACAACAGTGTTGTAATCCAACCATTACCTTTGCATTTCCTAATACTCCAAAAGTCATATAATTCATCTATCTAGTCTATAAATACATTTGGGCTCCACCAATTTATTTATGTTTTTACCACAAGCTTCCATCTCCTTTACTCCCGACTCTATTTATTTCCCCATATAGTTTATCTTGTGAGAATAGGAAACATTTTACTTTTGAAATATGATACATAAAAATTTCCTGAGACCTAGCAATTCTGAACAAAAACATAATGCTCAAGAAAATACAATAATAATAGCGATCCAGATTCCATCCACCGTTACATGGCATCTGCATCATATAGCATCTTTCAGCGTTATAGCCGCTTAACTTACCACTGGGACGACACCCAGGACAATTCAAATCAGGGCTTTCCACTGCCCTTCCACTGCGCCATTCCCACCCACAAAGTTTTTGAAATAGAACTATATCTGGTTAAGTTCCCATGTCCGCCCATGACCGTGGGCATGGCTGCTCGAACAATTTTACACTCTGCAGAGGTTGTACACTTTCACCACAAGAGATGAATTATCTTCATAGCCAACATGCTTCCTTAGGCATGAGACCCAGATAATTTATCACAAAGCCTTTATCTTACTCCGATCTAGCTAGACACCACCCGCTGAGGTTTCACCGCTGAAGGGTTACACCACCACTGTCAGAAGCCCCCTCTTGCGCCATGCGAGTACAGTAAAACCCTGTGCCTCACTGTGAGTAAACCAGTACACCCTGGCACCCACTTTCCACTGGTGATATCTGAACTAAACCCTTGCAAGTTATTCAGCTAGGTCGTACCCATATAGACTTGTGGTTGTACTGTTTTACATCAGGAGGTTATCATAAGATTCAGTCTTTAGTATTATCTGGGCGGTTCTACCACAAACCACACTCTCGTGCACCACTGCACCATACCCCCCATCCATCCGCCCAGACAAATAAGCAATTTGAGGTTATTGGGAATATAAAATAACCATATCCAACATACACCAGTCATTACCACCATGACTGCCCAACCAATTCTTCTCAGGATTAAAAGTGTTGCTTGGGCGCTCTCGCGCCCATAAGTATCTAAGCAATACTAAGCATGACATATAATTACGGACTTATTTTTGAAAGGTTAGTATTATAATTTTTGCTAGGGCGACAAGGTTCACAAATTCAAATATTCCAAAGGGAGTGTAATATTATTCAAGGCAAACAATGGGCATATAACTAGAATATTGAATTTATCATGTATTTGCATATAAAATAATAGCATGCAATTTGATAATTTAAACCAAAGTAATTTGCAGAAAATGTAGGTTCAACATGATCAAAGTATTGACTCGCCTGGCGCGGTGTACCGCGGTCTTGAGCTCACGCAATGCTTTCTCTTGAGCTTTTGGTCTCTATCTTCACTTCGAGCTTGATCTCGCTTGATCCATTGAATCTTCACGACTTCCAATTTCTAATTACGCGGCAAACGACTGAATCCAAATAAAAGCAAATACTCAAAAGATCCGAATAAATCCGAATAAACTCACTTTAGTTTTATTATGAGTTAATGGGTGATTTGGGGTTATTTGAGGTAAGGTCGATGGTAGCATACGATGAATTGATCTTTTTATTAACAATTTCTTTTATTATTTTGGTATTTATCAAGGGAGTTCCATGAGCTAGGTTAAACCTATGAATTGGTGTATTTTGTCGAGTGCTAATGTTTAGGACATATAATATATGTATATATATATATAAGTAATGTTCGCAAATTTTAGCTTACCGAGTTAATCTTATGGTCTATGTTTATAGCATTTTGTGATATGACATTTTATGTACCTCCATTTATTACTAGGCTAAGTTTACCTTGATTCAGGGTCTATTTATACGGGTCCCAGCTTACTATATATACAATTATGCTCAACACTATTATGTACTAACGCTAGTGTTAAGATTTAATTAATGGCTCTATTATTATCTTGCTTATACTCTATCTACTACCAGGCTTAGCTTTATTTCTAATCTTAGTTTAAACTTAGCTATCTGAGTAAAGCTTGGTATATATCATTTTATGTGATCCTAATTACTCGTGTTAATGGTAACATGTTTACTTTAGAGTATCTATATGTCTTGTGGGATTATTGTGATGCTTGATGACCTAGGGCTATTATATTTTAGCATCTGTATATTATCATGACCTTTTAATTTGAGTGCTCTCTGAAAATTACTGATACTGATATTTTATCTCTTTATAACTCGAACCTGCTGTACATGATGATATTTTGTCATCAATATTGACTAAGGTTACCATTTAAGATTTCATGATTGACAGTATTTTAATGATAGTGTTTACATGTGTATATATATATATTTCTAATAAGGTCTACGGTGAACGCAGGAATTGTACTGTTATATTTACTAGTGGGCTGTATTCATGCTATCCGCATTTCTCTAACCACCTATTTATATATATATATACATATAGAGGTAAGGGGACGCTCACCATGGGGCTGGCCGAGCCGGAGGGAAACCATGGCGAGCCGGCGGCGTGAGGCTGGGTCTGGCGGCGGTGGCGAACGGTGCTGACGGCCTGGAGAGGGGGAGAAGCTCCGGCGAAGTGGGGGTTAGCTCCGAGGTGGCCGGGCGGTGCTCCAGGCGTGGGCAATCGGCTTACGGTGCGGTGGTTCACCATGGAGCCCGGAGACGGCCGGAGAAGCTTGCGGTAGAGGAGATGGTGAGCTCGAGTAATTGGGGAAAAGGTGGAGGTGGAAAAGGGAGTGGGGAAAGGAGGGGAGTGGCGCGTGGCTCTTTATAGCGTCGGACTTGGTGGGGGACCGGGCGGCGGGGAGGTCTGCCGGGCATGGCGCCGCGCGGGGCTTGGCGCGCAGAGGCTGTCGGGCGGCGCAGAGCGCGGTGACGCGGTCTGCACGGCGCGCGTGGGCGCAATCGTGATTCGCGCGGCGCGCAGGCGGGATTCGCGGTGGCAGGCATGACGCGCGCACAGGAATTGCCGACGCGGTGCGAGCTCAGCCGGGAGAAGAATGGAGGAAGGAGAAAAAAAAGAAAAGGGAGGAAGGAGGAGAGACTGGGAGCTGGGCCCGTGCGCAGGGAAAAGATGGGGGTCAAGTGGCAGTGAAGGAAAAAGAGAAGAGGGAGGAGTGAGGGAAAAGAAAAGGGCTGGGGCCCACATGTAATAGAGAGAAAAGAGTAAAAGAAAAGGGAGGAAAAAGGCTTAAGAATAATTTTTTCAATTTGAATACTTTTGATTTTTACACTTCTTTTTCATATTTAAAATTATTGATTTCAATTTTTGACTTTTAACTCGAGTTTTGGTTCAAGTATCCAGATACAAAATTTAATAGTCATCTATTTTTGATTTTATTTAATTTGCCCTTGGATTTTGATTTTGACACTATTTTGTTATGAATTGTATATATAAATTTGAATATTCAGCCTTGGATTTTGGTTTACTAATTGAATTAAAAGAAGAGATCTTTTTATTTAGATATTTATGGATATATTCTAATATATATATATTCTAATATTCTTTATGGATTCATTTTATTAACCTGAATTTGAATTCAAGATGTTGGTATTTTGAATCCATGATCTGTAATGACATTTTCCATTTTTATAATTTACAAGACTATTATTTGCATTTGGGAGTATTCTTAATTATTAATTTGTATGGCACAAAACTCAAAAGATTTCAAATAAATACTCAGAAGAAATTTGAGTGCTAGTAAAATGCAAGAAAAATTTTAAAAACTCCATATTTTTGAGCACTTGAAATTTCAGAATGTTACAACAACCATCCCACTACATGCTTCCAGTAAGAACTCACGCACACACACTCTGCTGCCCTCAGCTCACTCCAGAACACCTACTCCACCCCTTGTTCTTCATCCTCTTTTAACAACCAGCCCTCACACTTAAAAGGGAATTCAAGAAGTGTCATACTACATCCACTTCCTCACCTCACACGCCATATGAGACAAAGGTCAAACCTAACACAAGAAATGGAGGGAACCAGCCACTCGAACCAAAACTTGAGTCAATTCTCCAAATTGCCCTCACGCGCCTGTCCGGAAGCTTCCCGCAACCGGTACCTCGATCGTCTGGACCTCGACTCCTCCCTGAGTCTAGTCCCGGTCCGCTCCGCTGTACACGACCGCACCCGGCATCCTGACCGTCTAGACCTCAGCTCCTCCCTGAGCCTAGTCCTGGTCCACCTCGCCGCTGCCCGTCGTGTCCACCTGACACCGACCGAGACCTCCGACTCCACCTGAGTCTAGTCCTAGTCTGTTCCGTCGCATACGACCGCAACCGACCTCCAGCCGTTGAACCTCCGACTCCTCCCTGAGCCTGGTCCCGGTTCACTCGCCGTTGCCCGTTGTTTCCACCACCGGTAGCTCCAGCTCCGGTTGCTCGTCTCCCGACTCACAACCACCTCACCAGCCTCGATCATCTTCGGCATCACCGACCGTTTGGACCTCAATACCTCCTGTGCTTAGTCCCGGTCCTCCTCACCTCACCATGACCTAGCTCCGAAGTCCTGCAGTCACACAGACAAGCAAACCGTCACATAGCACTGCATGAAACAGCATAATCAATTTTAGCATAAGTAAAAGGTACTCAACCCTAGAATACCCAAAACAAACTCAAACTCTCTAATACAGCCGTTAATTACTTATCACAAACATGGGGATACCTCCACATGGTCTCTCACGTGTTAAAAGATTTTAGCTGTGCCAAAAGCATATGTTTAATGTAATGCTGGAAAGCATAGAATATTTTTTGTGGTACACTGAGGCTAAGAATGTTGATCCGGACCATGAACTCTTTCTCCAAAGCCTTCAACAGTCTGATGGGCTCAATCATCAATATGCTATTCTTTTTCATATGTTTTTTCTGTATCAGGAATTCTGTTGCAATGACTCATGATTTAGCACAAGCTTAGGACGATTCATTTCTTGCAAATTCCGGAATAAATGAATTTCGATCTTTAATGCTTTTGATGTGGATTGCATATACACGCTTACTAGTAATACATATATGTATGAGTAAGTAATGCATATATGTATGAGTAGCTGGGTCAAATTCGTCCTCAGTCAGGCCAACCCATTAGCCACGCCCGTCGGAGTTTTTTGCTATTTTAGTACCCTCGAAAGCGGGCTTCTCTAAAATAGTACCGATACCGTGGGCTTCTCTAAAACGGTACTGTTAATGATCTATCTACTTCATAATAGTACTCCACTTTATTTTCTTTTTCTTTTCTGATTTTTACTCCCTAAACTACCTAAAGTACCCCTCCTAATTTGATTTCGATCTAATCAAATCGTTTCAAACGATTTTGTTCCAGCCCGCACTGTTCGCATTCCATTTCCGAAGGGGTCACAGGCGGCGAGCTCGCAGGGCCTCCTCGCCACCACCGACGGCCGCCCAACCGCCGAGGGCAGCACCTCACTGACGGTGACGAACCGACGGCTTTTATGATTTTCTTGTGCTTCTAATCAATGCATGCAGGTGATTAGGTGAGATCTGGACAAAACATGGATTTGGAATAAAGAAGTGAGGGCATGCATGCATACAAGAGTCTCTGATGGATATTTGTCTTGTGTGCAAACTTGTTCATTGAAGATCCAGCGACGCCGTGTCGTATTGAAAAGCAAAAGGAAAACGGCGGCTACTGCATGCGTATTTACGAGATGAGAGCTGGCCGGAAGTACGCAAATTTGGTCGCTACTTGTCGCCAGTTTCCCGGTCTTGATCTTTAGACTTGATCATAAGACGCGCAGGGGCAGCAGCCGTCGGTTCGTCACCGTCAGTGAGGTGCTGCCCTCGGCGGTTGGGCGACCGTCGGTGGTGGCGAGGAGGCCCTGCGAGCTCGCCGCCCGCGATCCCTTCGGAAATGGAATGCGAACAGTGCGGGCTGAAACAAAATCGTTTGAAACGATTTGATTAGATCGAAATCAAATTAGGAGGGGTAGTTTAGGGAGTAAAAATCAGAAAAGAAAAAGAAAATAAAGTGGAGTACTATTATGGAGTAGATAGATCATTAACAGTACCGTTTTAGAGAAGCCTACGGTATCGGTACTATTTTAGAGAAGCCCGCTTTCGAGGGTACTAAAATAGCAAAAAACTCGTCGGCGTGTCTACTCCCTCCGTTTCCAAGTCTCTCGGCTGGGTTCTGGAGGGCCGAGGCGCTGAGCGCTGGAGCGTGAGCGGCCACCGGCCGAGCGACTGCCGCAATGCAGGCCTGCGCCCTGCGGCACTGGGGCAGCCCTCCACTCCGACTTCGAGCAGGCGAGGCGAGCAATCCTCCGTCTCGCAATTCCTCTGCTCCGACTCTGAGCAGCCCTCCATCTCGTGCTTCCTCCGCTCCGACTCTGAGCAGCCCTTCGTCTCGCGGTTCGTCTCGCCGTCGTCGCTCGCCGGCGCAGGATCGTCCCGGCGTCCCCCAATCCCCCATGGCCCCTTATCCCTCGTAGATCTACTAGGGTTGGTTATTAGTATTACACTCAAACTTTCTTTCATTTGAATGCTGCAAATGGGACGACAAGTCAAATATTGTCTAATATTAGATGCTTTCTCAATAAGTATAGTTATATGGGGATTCTTTGTTGACAGTAACTGCGTCCTTGAATTTTATGCATGCTTGTGTGCATTAGAGATGATTTGAGTGTATGCAATAAAATTGAATTTGTGAATCCACTGGATTTGTTTAGGTGACCTTTATGCGCAGTTTCAGATGTATCAAGTAATCAAGACATGGGCATGCAAACTCTGAAATTCTGAATCTGAAGCCATGCCATTTTGCAGTTCAGATAAAGAGCAGTTCCAGTGGAGTGGAGCCCTCGACCGAGTTAATCTGGTTGCATTTGTGCACTTCCACCAAGTAAAGCAATGTAAAATTTTCAGTTTCTGTTTGCCATGTTCTCGATTCATCTATATAACGACTTCTGTTCGAATCTTTATTTGTGTGTATCATGAAACATGTATAATTGATTCTTGTTTGTATGTGAATGTTCTTGTCTGCTATGTAAAAGTGAATGCGAGATTAGTAGACCTCCTTACCTGCATTGTACATGCTTGGGCCTATGACTCATGAGTGTATAATTTCTATTGTTGCTGGAAGAGCAGCACATCAGCTAGATATTTGTGTGATCTATAATATTAGCTAATTTACCCATGTAATCGTGTACTTATAGTAAATCTGGAAAGATGCTTCGATAAAAGCTTATCTAGTAGATAGATGGCCTAGAATGCATCTTATGAATGATCATTTCTTATGAACATCCATTCTGTGAAATGATTGGCATAGTTTCGCGTGTACTTTGATTTGTGTTGAAACGAAGCATATTTGTAGCTTTTTGTCATGTGAAGGACATTGGACATCAAATGTTGCTGTTTGCCTTTCAGTTTCAGAATGAAGCACACTGCGGCCTACCTGCTTGCCACGCTCGCTAGGAACAGCAACCCTTCATCTGATGATCTGACCGGCATCCTTGAGTAAGGTATTTAATCCTCTTTGAAGTTATCAATGCTATATATATTTGGCATCTATTCATTTGTGTATAATGTGGTTATTGATACCCAGTAACATGGTTAGAAGCTTGTAGAATGCCATGCCTTCATCAAACTTTTTGTCTTCTAATGTGTGTCTCTATGTGGTGTTAGCATTTTCTTTTGCTAATGTTCATTAGTTAGGCACATGGCTTCTTATAGATGTGTCTGTTTGAGTCAATTCATGCTTCTGCTATACCATTTGTAGTTCACATATAGAGAGTAGTTTAATCTGATCTGATCTTTGCTAATATGATCTTTTATATATGTTTGATTTTGTAATTTCTTTATATTACTTGAGATGTTGTCTTTAGTATAAATAATTGTACTTTAATTTTCGTTATTATGGACCTTTATGTTTTCTATAATTCTATTGAATAATATTTTTGTAACTTCGAATGCTTATCCCAAAATTCCTGGGTCCGTCACTGATGCACATCTAGTGGTAATCCCATGATCTATTACTAACAGAGGTTTCTTGTTTACGTGATAAATTTTTTTAAATTGTACTAGCATAACCTACCCGTAGTACAACACTGCACATGTGACACACTGCTCCTCACGTGTGTGTACTTGAGATAGAAGCTAGGTGCCTGGTGCAAACAAGAACAATGCTCCACCAAGTCCAAACATTTGTGTCTTTATAAACTTGATAGAGAAAGTGCATCAGGTTAGATCAATAGTAACTAACCGAGTGCTAATGATACATAGGAGCAAACAGTTTTAGAAAATCAGCAAATGGCAGAAGAACATAAGAAATGAACTTTCCCTTTGGTACTCAAGTGTTCAACCAGCAAGCACTAAACAAATGATGAATATGTATAAGGTTCTTGTTAGAAGGAAGGAAGAGGTTATCCCTATGAATACCTGATTGGATTTGGAGATTATTACGCCAATAGGCGCAATTGTGGCCAAACATCCAGACATGAGCATATTCCAGGCACATGCAGGTGTGAGTTTGATTGGACTTAAAACTAGTGGCGCTGAGTGGGTTCGGAGCTGCAGCTGAAACCCAGATATAATTAATCTTTTTTTTACTTTTGTTAATAGTCGATCAAAAGCTAACTGATTTATTTTGCGATTTTGAATATTTGAGTTGTTGATTCCTATAATTTTGCTTCAAATTCAAGTCATAAAATTTTAACTTACACAATTCTACTCTTACCTACGGACTAAACATTTACTGCCACAACAAAATATTCAGTTTTCTAGAAACAGGGGTATTCTCCATTGTGGAAACTAGAGTTAAAAGAGTGTTTTACAGAAAGGCACACCAGCAAAGCTCTGGCTGGGTGAACATACACTACCCAGATTACATAGCAACAAATTGAGCATTTGGCCTTGAGCAGGCAATCCGTGTCCATCTTGACGATGAGATTTGCCCAATAATACACACATCAATGCTACAGAATCTCCCCACACTACGCTAGGTATTCCCAATGCCTTCCAAGCCTAAAGAATGAACCACACAATGCCCACCACATTGTTCTTGTGGCATGAATGCATAGACACCAAAATGCAGATGATTCTCAATTTGTCAGCAGTACATCATGACGATTATGGATGGGTTCCTTTGGACTGATGGCATATGACTTAAATATTTGAATTTTGTCTGTACGCGAGAGGCAATACACAGAGGAAAATAGTCACATACAATTTTGACCGATACAGCTGAACTCAATACACTTTTTACTATAATTTTTCTATCGACCTTGTTTTAAGAAAGCGCACCATTTAAAACCTAATTACTATAGACTGTATAAGTAAGCATAAGTTAACTTTGTCTAAAAGAATCTGTCCTCACCTATAGACTGTATAAGTAAGCATAAGTTAACTTTGTCTAAAAGAATCTGTCCTCACCCATTTCTAATTATGGCAAACAGCGCAACACAAATAATGCGGTACAATTGCAATGTGCACACGGCCTTCTCGGTTGCTTTATACAAATAGTACTCGTAACAAAGCTGACGAGTAGTATTATTATTCCACCAACTCTGCAACGTGACAAACAAGGCAGGTGAAGAATTCATTTACACAACAATAATATCTTATAGATGTTAATACGTTGAGTATGTTCTAACCAAGCACATTATACGATCCTATCTTGTAGTATTGCACATCCCAGGATCCAGGCTACAAGTACCTTCAATTTTGTTGAACACGCAATTTCTCGCACCACGAAAATTTGGAAAAATTCGAAGCCTCAAAGGTGGCTAATGTTTCAAAAAGCAACCATTCTGTCAAAGATTTACCTCACTCAAAGGGGGCTAGTGTCAGACCTCGGGCCTTTTGACTTCACTGTACTATTCCTTGGATCAGCAAATAATGTTCACAATACATTACTATATATCAAAAACATATCATGCGAAAGCATAAATAATACAGTAATAATTTACTTAGGCCGAAATCAATAAAATGCAGCAGCAGAAACTTTACACAGGTGGAACCCTCATGACCGTCCACAGGCAACCAACTGGGATTCGTGATCTAATTCTTGGCCTCATCATCTTCCAGCTCTGTCGACTCTTTCACACACAGCAGGACTTGTCCTTTTCCTTCTTGAGTAATTGATGATAATTAAGCATAAATGAGTACAACGGTACTCAGCAAGCCACCACACATGATGCAATAATAATAGATGCAAAGCTGTCAAGGGAGACTTGAGGTTCTTTTTGTTGCTAAAAGAATTATTTCGAAAGTACAATAAATAGAAAAATTCCTAAGACATAGCAATTTTAACTAACATAGATTTTTATGAAGTTGATTGTGAGAATGCAATAATAGTAGTAGTGCTGGTTACATCCACTTTTTACGGTGCATGGTTACCTCCATCAAATGCTAGTTTTCACCACTGGAGTGCATTCTCCTCCAGGAAAAGCCAAATCAGGGTTACCTTTGCCCGACAAGTTTTTATCTCACCCATAAAGGTTTTTGAAATAGAACTAACTCGAGAAAGTTATCATATCCACCCTTCACCGTAGGCACAGCTGTTCGAACAATTTATATTCCGCAAAGACTATACATCTTCACCCACAAGAGACAATCAACCCGATGGTCCCATATGACTCCTTGGTCATGTAGATCGAGATATCGTCACGAGGGCTTTACAATACCTTGCCTCTAGCATCTATCCAGTATGAGCTTATCCCTCACGAAGAAGATCCCATAAGTTGTGCGAGATGTTCCACCATAGATTAGCGCAGTCGAACTCTACTCTCTACATACATTAGCCATGGCAACATCACCTTTACTTGGTATCCCATTCAAGTCGGATTTTTATTATCCTCCTACACCGGTCTTCCGTGAGATGACTAAAGGGTCTAGTAAATTATCCAGTCAAGCCTACAGTTTGTCAGCTTGTGATTGTACTGTTTTACACAGAGAGATATCACATAATTAAATCCTCAATTTCTTCAGGCGTTTCATACCACAAACCATAATTTCTCGTATGACCTCGGTATCAACCTCTCTTACCATCCGCCCAGACAGGTATAGCAGGATTTTAGAATTTTTGGGAAGCATAAATCTAGTTGTCACAAATTATCAGTCACTTACATCCTGTGATCGTCCCAAAACAGGTTTTCATGTTTAAAGATTGATGATCAGCGCAAACTAGTGCCCTGAACATGACAAGACTAGCATGGCATTTAGTATGACTTATAGCTAGTAAAGTTATCATTAACATCTTGGGTGTCAAGGATCATGTATTTCAAGTGTCAAGGTATGTAGCTACCTTAAACTTTGACATACATTTGCATAGTAAATTAGGCATGCAATTTGATAGTTTAAAAGAACATAATTTTTTCATAAACTGCAAGATCAATATGATCAAACTGATGAGTTGCCTTGCTTGGTTTACCATGACCTTGATTTAACTCAAAGCCTGCTTAGTCAGTAGTATTGAATCTTGGTCTTTTGCTTTTACCCAAGTCTTCATCCCGTTCAAACCTATCGCTTCTTCGAGTTTTCAAATTCTAATACACAGCAAACGAACAAAAGACCCAATAAATCCAAATAACTACAAAAAGTTCAAATCGATTTAATCGAGCTTATTTATATTTTAGTATGATCAAGGATATGAGAGATGGTTTGCTGAGTTGCGAGATAGAGATGGAGCTAGACGGATTTGTGAGAGCGAAGTGACGGAATAACTTCGCTAGGAAGGACATAAAAGAAAGACGGGTGTTGAATGAATATTCATGAGAGCATTCCACTTTTAGATTGGAACATGGCTAGACATAGCCGATTAGGGAGTGCCAAGTCTCGATCTTTTACTTGATAAATTTTCTTTATTTTATTTATATTTATTAATGAAGTTCCACGAGTCAAGGTAGACATACGGATATATGAGAGAGATTAACAAAATACTGAATATTAAAACTTAGGAATTTTAGGATGCGGTTTCCATAATATGATGAGCAAAATTTTAATTGGTTGAATTAACTTGATATTTCAAGATGCAATATTATCTGAGATTGCAACTGCCAACTTAATAAACCATTATTTCAATAATTCAATTAAGGCATGGAGTTGGTCCTTTAATCACTTGTTATCATGCACAAAGTTGACTAGTTGGCTGATTAACGAATTTGCTAATACAGATTAATGGTTGAGATCCATAGGGAGGATGGGTTATGAGTTAACATGGTTTTCCTGATAGAGTTGCTTCGTGCATTAATAATTATTTTCAATCATTATAAACAAATTTAAATCCCGAGATAATCATTGGATGATTAATAATTATGTAAGACTTTATTTTAAATCTCATTATTTAAAGTTTAAATATCATTGATTCTATTAATCAAATTATTTCCTTTATTCATTATTTACCATTAAAGGTGTGTCTCATGATTTTGAGATGAGCAAACAATATTTATTATTTTATTTCGATAGGAAGTTAAATCTTTGAAATTTTTTCTCGGGAGATCAAGTTTGTCGAAATGAGTTTGGAAACAAGCTTCGCAAATAATTTTGATAATTCGAACTTCCAAGGATAAACATTTTTTTTGCAAATAAACTTTCAATTTAAGCTTTGTGATCCTAACCCAAGGTAGGTTTTGCAAAGAATTTCCAAGAGGAGTCTTAGACTTTTGTCAATTTGAATTTGAGATAAGAGAGCTTCAAAACTAAAAATAGCCGGTGCACCATGTAGATAAGAGGGAATCATCTAATAGAGATGAGAATGAGCAACACTACTTATATTTTGTAATTAGATTTTGAAGAAACAATTCTAGTCAAAGGTCATGACCTACAGTCGATATGCTCTGATACCAGCTCTGTCGGACCCTAGGTTAGCAAACCCAGATCCTTTGTGATTCTACCGCACTATTCCCTGAATCAGTAGATAGTGCTCACAGATACATTACTGTATAGCAAAAACGTAGCATGCGGAAGCGTAAATAATACAGTAATAACTTACTTAGGCCGAAATCAATAAAATGACGCAGCGGAAACTTCACGCAGGTGAGACCATCAGGACCTGCCCACAGGCGAATTTTGGACACATCTGGCCCCCAAAACACCCGGAATTCCAAAAGTGGCCCCCAACGCAAAAAATTTCCGAATCTGGCCCCCCGCCCGAGCGCGCGTTCGCGAGGCGTTGCCGCGTGTCCGGTCGTGCGGTGTGGTACCGCACGACCGCACTGTACCTGGGTCGTGCGGTACCACACCGCACGACCGCATTGTTCATCGCAAACTGAGCGCACGATTCGGTTTCCTGACCGCACGACTCGCCCGACCGCACGATTGTTATCCCGAGCGCACGATTCAACTGTAGCTAGGGTTCCCAGTGTTTAGGGTTTGCTGTGAGTATTTAGGTGTATATGTATTTATGCATTTATAAAGTTATATTTATAATAGAAATAATTTATGTGTATATATGAAATGATGTTTGAAAAAATATGAATTTGATGTGGAGTCCACTTTACTGCTTGTGTAATTTTTTTGCATTTTTGGAAATTAAGAATTTTGGTTGGTAGAGTACGAACGAAATTTGTGTGAAGTAACGATTAGTGTATTTGTGATTTTCATACATTGCTGACCGTGAAAAATATGTTGAACTGGCAATAACATTTTTCGATCATGTTATGTTGTTTTATTGGAAGCAATTTAATGAAAATTTTTTTGAGCACAACTGTGATACGAACAACTAGACGAAAGGAAGGAAAGTGATATTGAACACGTGGGAATGAGTGCAGGGACCGTGATGTTTATAAGTTTTGTTAATTTTGTAGTTGTAAAATGGAAAAAATTCAGATAAAATTGTAATAAAAGTTTATGTTGATTATAAGTTGTAGATGCATAAAACATTTAGGTAAATTTTTTATAGGAACGATTGAGCGTAGAACGATCGATATATATAGTGGTAAGTGACTTTTAGGGTTTGATCTGTTTTTAGGGTTTGCAATCCTTGTGATTTTTGTAAGTTTTGTCAATTTTGTAGTTGTAAGCTGGAAATTTTTTTGATGAAGTTGTAATAAAAGTTTATGTTCATTGTAAGTTGTAGAAGCATAAAAAATTTTGGTAAATTTTTTTAGGAACGATTGAGCGTAGAACGATCGATACATACAGTGGTAAGTGATATTTTGATGTTAATGAGAATTCATGTAGGGTGAGAACCGGTACGTTAATATTGTTAAATGAGTTGCTATGTGAATCATTGAATACGAATAAAATGAGATAATAAGCTTATGTCAACAGAAATAAACTTCATAAAACAGTTGAGAGTAACATGCCGCGTACATTTTTATATGATATGCGACTAACCCACCCAACTGCTCGTACGACCTACTGTGTGGACCGGGGCCACTTTCCCTTCCTTGCCCGCTCAGCGTTGAACTCCTCCGCGGCCTCTTTTGCCTTAGCCGCCATTTCCCTCTTTCTCTCGTACTCCATCTCGCGAGCCTCCCGCTCCCTACGTGTGCACGCTTCGAGATGAGCTTGCGTCTCGCGTTGTATACGCAGGGTGTGCTCATTCTTGCTATCTTGCGAGTCTCCTCCCATTGTGCCTTCTTGCGGGCCTCCTCCCTATTCTTCCTAATTTTCTCATTTATGTTGTCCGCGAATTTCTGCCATTCCTTTAGATGCTTGTTGTTCATCTCGACGTGGAGAAGGAAGGTATGATGTAGTGTTAGATTGTGTAGTGTTCTCTTGCAGATGCATTACAGCTCATTTTATAAGCCAAAGGGTAGGCATGTGATTTATTTTTGGTCGCTGCGCAAAGCTGCCCTCTTTTGTCATGTCACCTGGAAAAGGTCCTCTCTT
Source organism: Dendrocalamus latiflorus (assembly GCA_017311315.1). Taxonomy (NCBI): domain Eukaryota; kingdom Viridiplantae; phylum Streptophyta; class Magnoliopsida; order Poales; family Poaceae; genus Dendrocalamus; species Dendrocalamus latiflorus. The sequence goes on along the minus strand of CM029629.1, from coordinate 17,694,106 downwards.
TTGTCATGTCTCTGCACAAAGCTGGGTTCTTTTGTCATGTCACTGCGTAAAGCTGCTGCCTTTTGTCATCTCACTGAGCAAAGCTGCCCCGTTATGTCAGGTCACTGCGCAAAGCTGTAGTCTTTTGTCATCTAACTGAGCAAAGCTGCCCCGTTTTGTCATTTCACTGGGCAAAGCTAGCCTATTTTGTCATGTCCCTGCGCAAAGCTGCACTCTTTTGTCATGTCACTGGGCAAAGCTAGCCTCTTTTGTCATGTCACTGAGCAAAGATGCCCCGTTTTGTCATTTCACTACGCAAAGCTAGCATATTTTGTCATCTCACTGAGCAAAGCTGCCCTCTTTTGTCACGTCTCTGTGCAAAGCTGGCCTGTATTGTCACGTCTCTGCGCAAAGCTACCCCCTTTTGTCGCGTCTCTACGCAGAACTGTCCTATTTTTTTTGTTTTTGGTCACTGCAGTAAGCTGCCCCGTTTTGGTATAAATAGCACGGTTAGGGTCCCATGACATTGTACGCAGAGAACCCTGTAAATCGAACAAAGAAGTACCTTCTCTTTCGTGGTGAAACATACCATGTCGGAAGCCGAGGGGCTAGTCGAATTTGGGTCACTGAAGGAAGACGTTCCCTTCGAAAGGAGGGAGATGTTCGGTCCACAGTACCGATTGATACCAAGCCGGTGTGCTCAACCAGCGTGGCCGAAATGCAGACACAATGAGTACGCGGTCGTCCAAATCGTGGATGGCACGTTCGATGGCGGGCGATGTTTCTTCCGATGCCCATGCTCCGGGTACAAATTACTAATAGTACATTTTTTTTGTTATTGCTTATGGACCCTCCGTGTTTACCGTCCTTTCTCGCAGATGGCAAAATGCGACTTCTTCCGCTGGATCGACCCTCCTCATGAACGGTATATTGTCCGTTATGTGGATACATTATGGGAGCGAATATTGGAGTTGGAGGACCGAATCGAGACTCTCAATGAGGAGAACAACGACCTCTGCGAACAGATGCAACGCGAGAGGGGAAATGAGGAGGTTGTGAACATAGGAAGCTCTTATGATCCCACATGTTGCTGCGCGAACCCGAGCTGCATATGTGCATGCCACTACCACGACGGCCAGCTACGTCCGAGGCGGCCCCCTCAGCAATACTCCATGTGGGTGCCACGAGGCTCTTTTGGCATATAGGCAACAAGGGTTATAGTTGTGTCGTATTTTAGTTCTTGTGTTTGTTGTTGTGTTGATGTTGTGGCTCTACGAATGTTGTTTTGATTTAAATTCTTGGTTGTAGTACTTTCCATATATTCTGTATGTGCAATGTATATGTTGTTTCGTGTTGTCAGTGCGTGACGCCTTCATATTCTGTGGCCTCTTTCCATATCGAAATAATGTGCAATGTTGTTAAGCATGTCATGGATTGGTTGTTATCTTCGTGCAGTTGTTATCACGAGGCACAAAAAAATCGCAATACTAAGCAAATACAAGTAGTAAGTTATCATCTCACTGAGCAAAGCTGCCCCGTTTTGTCATGTCACTGGGCAAAGCTGCCCCGTTTTGTCATGTCACTAAGCAAAGCTGCCCCGTTTAGTCATGTCAGTTCGCAAAGCTGGCATCTTTTGTCATGTCACTGCGCAAAGCTGGCCTCTTTTGTTATGTCACTGCGGAAAGCTGGCCCGTTTTGTCATGTCATTGCGTGACCTCGTCTTATTCTGTGGTCTCTGTGACTGAGGCTGCCCCCCACAACCTATAAAAGGGAGTCATTCCTCACCTAGTCCCTTGCATTGTTATCACTCACCTCATGAATTAGTTGTTCCTAATCTGTGTAGTTTTCTTTCATGCTAACTCCCCCCGACTAGGCAATGAGTTAGCTCAGCACCTCTTCACATACACACACGGTGATTTGCCCGAAATGCAACACGGTTGTTAGACGTAAGACCTCACAGACGGCCGCGAATCCTGGGCGGCACTACTACAAGTGCCCCTATCACTCGGTGAGTAAGATTGTTTTGGGTTCATTCAAATCGTGGTGATATGTTTAAAATCTTCTTCTCATGGAATCGCAGGAAGCCCCTGGTGGTTGCTGATTCTAGGTGTGGGCGGATGAAATGGGCACTAGGACAGACATTGTTCGCCATGAGAGAGTTGTAGTGGGGGGTTGCGACCCCGTCGGGATGCGGCATCGAATCGATAGATTGGAGTGGAAGATAAATTTAATGTTGTGTGCTATTTTCTTTCTTGTGTTTATTGTTATCGTCAAGTTGTAGTGGTGGAGGTTATTCTCGTCTATGTTGGTAATGTTTCATGCTCTGTTCTATGTTGTGTTTATTGTTATCGTCTGTTGTAGTGCCAGAGGGTTGATGTATGTATGTGCGAAGCAAGCTGTAAATAAATAATTTGCATAACATTGCATAAATAATTGCAGAAAACCATGCGACGTTATACAATCTAAATTACAAAAAACTCATTGTGAACCCTCTCATCGTCGTCTCCTTAGACGGTGTATGTGATCCTCCGAGAAGGTGAACCTGGTAGGCGAGTGCGGTGCATCTCGAGGGTCATACTGCGATGCCTGCGTCCGAGGTGGTCCTGCGTACGGCTGCGTGGGGACTTGCGTTGGCGGCCCAAAAATAGAGCTCAGCCATTCGGTCGACGAGGGGTCTATGAGCTACTGAGATGGTACAGGTGAATTAGGACATGGACAGCGATGTTTGTAATGAATCTTAATATCACAAGGCATTTACCTGGGTACTCTCAAAAGCGGATGACCCACCATGAACGTCATGGCCCTGTTGCTCCGAGTAAACCTGCATTTTTTTGCCACTTCGATTATATGGCTTTGAAATAGACATGTTTAGCTTAGTACGTTAGTGCATACCGGGGTATGTGGCTGTCGAAATGATGATGTCGACGGGTAGTCGCGCATGTACTCCTGCGATGTGTATCCTTGATAGGTCTGCCCAAACCACCTGTCCCGGTCTTGTAGGTTGGGCTGCACGCTAGGGGTGAACAAGGGCATTGCCCCCTCTGGTTGCTGCGTCGAGTCAGGGTCGCTCTCTAGAGTGGGCCCCAGTCGGCCTGGAGAGCGCGGTTGCTCCTCCGTCGCCCTCCGTGATGACGATGGCTGTAGCAACGAGCTATCCTATCGTAATTGCTGCAAGAAGAACATGTGGTTAGACATAAATGACAATTGATTGGATGAACAAATAGTTCGCAATTGTCCAACCGCCGGTCCGAAGCGCATGGAGGCCGAGCGAGCGTAGCTGGGCCGACTCCCGGACTGCGATGGACGCGACGATGATGGCCGTGCTGATGGTGGTACTGACGGCGGCGCGGAGGGGTGTGGTGGTCCCTGGCCACGTCCGCCACCGCGGCGAGCAACAACGTCATCTCGGTGGCGACTACAACTCATGGTCTGTATCGCCGCCCTGGCGTCATTGTAGATGCTGCGCATCGAAGTGAGCATCCGATCAACCGTATTTGACCTCCCACGGTGTATAGCCTGCACAGCCTCGTCCTGGATACGATGCAGCCAGTCCAACTGCAGTGAAACAAACAGTGAGTTAAAACGTAATCCTGCACTAGTTAATGACATACTAATATCGTACCGTCTGGTCGTGCCGTGCCGCTCAATGATGGTCTGGACCTACCTGTATAGCGGCCTCGTGAACGACCTCAAGTGGACGATGTGGCGGCTCCCTAGTAAGCCTAATGCGGGTGCGTGGAGCGTACCACTCAAGGTATGTCCTATACGTCGCGAGGTCGTCCGGCCGTGTCTCGTCCACAACCATCGTATCCGCCTGGTCATGCCACATGTCTGTCCACGGCCGATGTGTGGCTCTCCAGTCTTCTGTCGCTCGCCCTCTCCTCGATTGCCTACAAGTCCATTGAGACATTACACAATTAGTAGGGGCACAGACTAATGCATTAATTAAATTTATGGTGTAATGACATACCGGTGGGTGCTGTCTGCAAGAGTGCGTCCTCCCAGGGGGACATGCTGGTACAGTGCGAACTGCCTCATGACTCGCTGTGGGTTGTATGGCTCGACGCAGTGCGAGAACACCAAGTGGCAAGTCGTCAACCAGTACCTGTGATCCTGCCCGCACTGAGATGATAACGCGTCGGGGGTCGTGTCCATAATGAACCGTGGAGTCCATGGCCACCAGACTATGTCAGCCTCGTGCAGAATCTCGAACCTATTGTGGAAATCCGTGTATGCACGTCTCGGTCTGTCCCTGGCCCACCGCAACTGACCATGTGTCCAACGTGTACCCATTGTGGGCCCATCAACGGGGTCGTCGCCACCACCGAGGCCGTAGAACTGCGGGCTGAGATCATAAGGGTGCACAGCACTACCAAAGTAAGGCCTGCCAACGGGGAAGTGTTCCCACGACCACAACTGAAGGAGAAGGTAGCAGACGGCTAGGACCGGCTCACTGGCCGCGCTACGCTGCGAGGCGTCACACAAACCTCGGTATGTGGCGCTAAGAACTGCTGATCCCCAGCTATACTGTGGCACCTGACTAGGCCAGCCATCCGCCAAAGACTCCACTAGGTGTATGTAGTTAGGCTGCACTGAGTCTCCAGTGGTGCTAGGGAACAAGACCCACCCGAACAGATATAGTAGGTACGCAACAAAGTGTGTCCGCACCTCCTCCTCATGTGCGTGTCCAGGACAGGTCATGTACCGATGAAACATACATAAGATGCTAATGTGCGCGATATAGAGACATGGAACCAACAATGCAGCGTACACCTCCTGAATAATGCGGGTTACATCGCAACGCACACAACACATAGAAGCAACAATAGGTACAAGAAAACATTGTGGTTGGTACTACGGAGCGTTGCTTGATGTCGACCTGTTTGGGCACTGGCTGAGGGAGTGGCCAATCGTCTTGCATAGCCTACACTTCGGGTGCCGAACACGATCCCCACGCTGGCTGTCATCCATGTCATTACGGATGCGACGGCTTTATCGTCTTCTACGACCGACATGCTTCAGTGCATCGTTGGGCACCCACTTTATCTCCCCTGGCCATAATTCCCTGTAGTGCATGTCTACCCCGTAGGAATGGAACTCTGCACTCCAGGTTGCATACAAGTGCTGCATGTCGTAGTACTTGGAGATGTACTGTGTCGACGCCTGCTGCCATACCGCGCAGACCGCGTACACATGGGAGCATGGCTTGTGCAGGAGCTGGGGCTTGTTGCAGGTGCAAGATGCTGTATCATCAATCGTGCATACCTGCTTGCGCTCCCCTCTAATGTGACCCATGACATACTTCTGCCTGAGGCGGACCTCGAACTTCCTCCTTAAGCCATCAATGGGCTGAGCAATGTGGGATCGACCCTTCTCCATCTTCCTGTCCATGAAGGCCTGCATGACCTCAGAGTATTGCTTGTTTTCTTCCAGGTGCTTCTTCACCGTCATGGCTCTATTCACAAAGTACCCGACAGTACGGTTCCAAGTCTCGCCCACGATTGCCGTGATCGGCAGGGATCTGACGGCCTTCAAGACACCATTGTAAACCTCTGACATGTTGGTTGTCATGATCCCATACCTTGCCCCACCGGTGTCATGCAACAAAGACCATATTTCCAAGTCAGGTGCATTGCCCTGAACCCATTGTGTGAATACCCCGACTCTTGTGGAGCCCCCTCCACGGCCCCTGCTTCTGTATGCACATGCTTGGTAGCCTCCTGATCGAGCTGCCTCCACAAGGTGTCGAACTTCCGCTTCTGGTTCTGCATGCATAGCTTCTTGAACATCTTCATTAGGTCCTTGCTACGGAACCTTCTGTGAAAGTTCGCTGCAAGATGCCTCATGCACCAACGGTTCTTCACATCATTCCACTACAAGGAGGGTTGCGTTCCATTCTGCAACGTTCGCAACACAGACAGCAAGCCTGCATTGCGGTCGGAGATGACACACTTCAGGGCGATCTTGCACTATGGCATGCTTAACATTGGCAAGGAACCAAAGCCAGCTATCCGCATTCTCATTCTCCACAATTGCAAATGCCACTGGGTGTAACTAGTCATTTGCATCAGCTGCAACTGCGGTGAGGATAGTACCCTTGTACTTGCCAGATAGGAATGTCCCATCTATGGTTAGCACTCGACGGTACCACCTTAACCCTTGTATCACCTGATGGAACGCCCAGAACACTCTGTCAAGAATGAAACAATTTGGGCCCTCCGTAGGATGAACCCTCTCCTGCTTGTTTATGTACGTGCCTGGGTTTGATTGTGCAATTTGCTATAGCATTCTTGGGACCAGGTCGTACGCCTCCTCGTATGTCCCAAACATACGGTGCAGCGCCTTTCGCTTCGCCCGCCATACCTTCTTGTAGCTCACTTCGAAGCCCACCATGTTCGCTACTTCTGCCATTAGAACCTTCGGGGAAATGGACACATCCGCCTGGATGAGGTGGCTGACTGTCGGAACTCGGAGCAACAACTCCTGGATCCTCTGTGTAAATCGCACTAGTCCAGGATCAGCTAGTGCACACAGTGAACAACAAAGATAAATATCAACCTTAATGGCCTTTATTAATTAAATATGGGCAGAATTGCCAAAGTTAACATCCACGGCACATAAGCCAAAATTAAACATAAGCAGCGGAAGAAAAACCGAAGCGGAAGAAGCCCACTGAGCCTGCCCACAGGCAAACGACAGTAAGACGCGGCCTACTCGTCCAAGTCTTCACCGTAGTCGAAGTCGTCTTCCTCTGTGTGGAGATAGCAAGGTGAGTACAAACTTGTACTCCGCAAGTCACACGGAGAAATGCAATATAATGATAAAGGCATCAATGGAAGGCTTATAGGGTTAGTTTGCATAAAACAGCATTTAATGAAATACAATAAATAGATTGAAATTGCTGAATTTAATACAGTAAGTAAAATAGTACTTGTATTTGAAAATAATACCGTCAGTGCAGGCTCCGACCAAACACCAACCTATCCACGGGCATCCCACCCGTACCATCTTTTCCAAAAGTTCACGTATGGATTCCATCCATCCACACGCTTCCACTGCGCAACTCTGATGGATTCCATCCATCCACCAGGTGTCAATCTCTCACGGATTCCATCCATCCGCAAGGTTTTCATCTCTCGTGGATTCCATCCATCACAAGGTTTTCAAAAACATTTTTGAAAAACAAAGTCTAATGCATGAAAAACTTTTACTCAGCATGCCCATGACCGTGGGCACGGCTATCCAGGATAGATTATACACTCTGCAGAGGTTGTACAGCTTTACCCACAAGACATGATCATCCCGTTTTGCTACGCGAGTTACACACTTAGGTGTGCGGCGGGGAGATCACGACAAGGCCTTTACATTGCAAAGCCTTCAACCTGGCCAAGCTAACACTAAGGTTTCACCCCAGGAAGGAATCCACCAGACCGGGACCCCTCTTGAGCCGAGTGAGACTTCTCATGGCCTACGCCACGCTCACTTTCATCCTACGACATGACCCAGGTTGGGACCCGCAAATTATTCAGCCAGGGCTGTCCCATACCAGCCTTGTGGTAGTACGATAGGGCTTTGCAACAGTAGCTCATAGACCGGTCCTTAATCTGACTTAGGCCCAACCACATACCCTGTGCACGACAATCAACCACTGCGGCTCCGACCAGCAGGGCATGCCTGCACCCACCACGCAACCAATTGCCCAAGTCTAAACCAGTTTTTATATTTTGTTTTCAAAATATTTCATAAACCTTCTTGACTCACCAAAGTCAAGAGTACATTTAGGAAACTTATCATTTCATGTGAAAAGCTCATCATTTTATGTGAAAAGGTATCCCAAAACAAATATTACAACTATGCAGGTCTAAGCATTTGATAAAATGTTCTCTAGTCAATACTAATGTACTAACTAGGGTTTGATCTAGGGTGACAAGTGTAACATCCTGAAAAATCTGAAATTTAAAATATGAATTTCTTGAATGGTTTCGCCATGTATTTTATTTGAGTTTGGATTTTTATGGCATTGTTCTGGAATTTTGTGAGGTTCCAAAAATTTAAGAAGCTCAAAAAGAAACAAAACATTGGTAATACCCAAAAAGGAAATGTGCAAATACTAGAAAGATAAAATTTTAAAATATGAATCTGAAAAGATGATCCAGTATAAGGAGAGAGAAACTTGAGTTGAAATATAAAAATCTCATTTTAGAAATAATGACATAAATAGCAATAAAAATTGAATGAATAAAACACAAACACATATGCACATATATATATAACCTAAATAATAGTAATAGTAATAGAAACACTCATTCAATAGTTAAAAAGAAAATTGAAGCTTAAATTTCGAATGTCATACGAAAATCAGTAAATAGAAATCCCAATTCAAGGATCAAGTTTCAAAAAAAACTACTAAAGCTACTCATTTTCCTTCCTTTATTTTTCTCTTATTTACAGGTGGGGCCCCAATTTCCTCTCTCCTCTCTTTTCCTCCTGCCACCGGGCCCCACCTCCATTTCTCCGACAGCCAGCCTTTTTCCCCCATCTCCCTTTCCCTTCCCACTGGCAGCCGGGCCCGTCGCCTCTCCCTCCCCGTTCTCTTTCTTTCCTTCTTCCCTGCTTTTCCCCATCCTTCCTTGCGTCAGCGGCGCCAGTTCCCGTCGCCCTCCTCTGCCCTCAGCAGCGCCGCCCGCGTCACCCTCTGCTGCGCTCAGCTTCCTTCCTCCACGCGGCATCCATGCACTGCCGTTGCCCACGGTTTCCCCCGCGCCGCCCACCGTTTCCATGGCCTCCCAGGTGGCCATAAGAAGCCCCACGCCTTCACGCGCTGGGTCTTCGCCCGGCGGTCCTCCCCGCCTCGCCCGGTCACACCCATGAGCCGCCACCGCGCCCCTTCTCGTGACTATAAGAGCCTTAGACTCCTCCTTCGTCACCTGCACAGCTCCTCTGCTTCCGCAGCCAAACCGTCGCGCCACTCCTCTTCTGCCCGTTTCTTCTCCTACCCCGCGCCGTGAGCCGCCGCCGCTGCCTCCTCGCCAATCCGGTGCTCCGGTTTGTCCCCCTTCAATCTGAGCCCACCACCTCGTGCCCCTAAGCCTCATCTCTGTTCCCCTTCAACTAATTGGAGATTGGTGCAGTGGAGACCGCCGACGCCATCTTCCGCCTCAAGTCCGGCCGCCGACACCTCCATCTCCGCCGCTGCTCCTCCAGGGCGTCACGGCTCGATTCCTCTCTTCAGAAGCATCTTCAGGCCGCCGCGAAGCTATCCCAAGCGCCGCCCCGCTCTCCCCGTCGCTGCAGTCCACCGGCGACATGAACCTCCCCGCGCCGCTATGAGCTCCTGCCGCCGGCTCACCTCGGTGCCTCCCTGGCCACGTCGTCGCCGTTGGTGAGTTCCTCTCGGCCCCCTTAAGCTTGTGCCCACTCTAATTCTACCCCCATCCTACCCCGGCCGCTGGCGCCTTGTTTCCCCTCACCGCCTGCCGCCTAGCTCCACCGCTTGCTCACCTCGCCGCTGCTCCGGCCGACGCGCCGCCACCTATAGCTCCCTTAAACCTTAAGGAACCCATTTCAGCAGTCACCCGCGCCTCCCCCGCCGCACCTCGCCGGCGACGCCGCCCGGCCCTTGCGCCGTTGGGATACTCTGCTTTGGAGCCCCGCCACTACACTAGCTCCTCTAATTTGTTTCCCCGTCTGTGTCAAGAAAGTACAGCCGCCCGGATGGTTAGCCGAGCCGTGGTAACGCACAGGCCCCCTGTGGTCCCGGGTTCGAATCCCCCTTCCAACACTATTCATTTCTATTCTTATTCCTATTAATTTTTAATCCATTTCTATTAAGAAAAATCAAGGAAAATTAGAGAAAAATTTGGAAGAGCTAATGAAATTTAATTAGGATATAAAATAAGATTATTTAAGCTCTAATATTGGATTAAATGTCATGTATGAGTAACTAATGTAGTTTGGAACATTTAATTACAATTTAGATTTTAATTAAAGGCATTACTAAAAGATGGATTTGGTTATATGTCCAAATTTAATAAAGATTCCAATAAAAATACATTCAAGATTAAGATTAAGGAAATAAATTGAATAGTATGTTTACCTATAAAAGCAAGGATTAATATTAAAAATTACCTTTAATTATAATTAAATATATGCCATAACCTTTAACATACAGTCATAAAATAAAACTTAGTGGTACATTTAATTAAATGACAAATCAAGCAGCTCCATAAAATGTATTAAACGATATGTCCTAACCGTTTGGAATGAAATACATATTTAAAATTTGAAAGACATGATTTAAAGTATAAACTCCGCCATTAGCCGTCATCGATAAATAAGTCTCAACGGCAGCTTTAGTAAAAGTGGTAGTAAATAAGAATATACAAAAATTTACTATTAAACATCAATGAGATAATTAAATACTTCCGTACTTCCATGAATTATTGAAATAATCATTTAGTGAATAATTCAAATACTTAGTAAATAGAATCCTATAAAATACCATACCCTAAGTTACGAGGAATACATGCCGTAAAGATAAATCTAATGCACTAAACTCTTACACTAGTCTATAGGTCTAACCTAACTCATGGAACTTCCTTGATAAATACAAAAATAATAAAATAGATTATTAATAAAAGATCAAGTGATCGTATTCTACCACCGACCTCGCAACAAATCATCCTAATCACTCATAATAAATCTAAATTTAGTTTACTTGGATTTATTTGGATCTTTTGAGTTATTTGCTTTTATTTGAATTCAGTTGCTTAGCACGTAATTAGAAATTGAAGTCCGGAAGATTCTATGGATCAACAAGACTGAGATTGATGAAGACCAGGAATTAAAGATCATCGTATGAGACAACTTCGTGTGAGCTCAAGACCGCGGTAAACCGCGCCAGGCGAGTCAATACTTTGATCATGTTGATCCAATATTTTCTGCAAATTACTTTGATTTAAATTATCAAATTGCATGCTGTTATGTTTATGAAAATACATGTTTAATTCAATAATCTAGTTATGTGCCTATTGTTTACCCTGGATAATATTACCCCTCCTTTGGAATATTTGAATGTGCGAACCTTGTCGCCCTAGCAAAAATATAATAGTAATATTTCAAAAATAAGTCCCTAATGATATACTATGCTTAGAATTGCATAGATGCTCAGGGGGCGCTGAATGCCCCAAACATCATTGTCATTTTTAATCATGAGAAACTAGTTTGGACAGTCATGGTGGGAATGACTGGTATATTTTGATATGACTATTTTATGCTCCCAAAAATCCCAACTTGCTTAAATATCTGGGCGGATTGGTTCGATGGTGTGAGAGTGTGGTGCAGTGGAAGCACAAAGTGGTTAGTGGTAGACCGCCCAGATACTACTAAGGACTGAATCTTGTCATGACCTCCCAGTGTACAACAAGTACGACCACAAGCTGGCAAAATGTAGGCAGGGCTAACTAATTTGCATCGACTTAGTAAGGGTTGCGCCGGTGTGACCACGGGCGGGTAGAGGATGGCCACATCCTCCGACGTGACGGCGCAAGAGGGGGCTTCTGGAAGGGTGGTCGTACCCGGAAGAAGTGGAAACCTTAGCGGACGTAACCCTGCTAGGAAAAATGCATTGTAAAAGTCCTGTGATAGTCTACTCAACCGCATGGCTAAGGAATCATGTGGGGCAACGAGTGGATTTATCTCTTGTGGGTAAAGTGTGCAAACTCTGCAGAGTCTAAAACTATTCGAATAGCCGTGCCCACGGTCAAGGGCGGACATGGGAACTTAACCAGATATAGCTCTGTTTCAAAAACAACTTTGTGGGTGGGAATGGAAAGGTGAAGGGCGAAGGACTGCCCTGGTTTGGAATTGTCCTGGGTGTCGTCCCAGTGGTAAGTTAAGCGGCTATAACGCTGAAGAATTGCTATATGGTGCAGATGCCATGTAACGGTGGATGGAATCTGAATTGATATTAATAATGCATTTCCTGGTACATTATGATTTGTTCCAAACACTACTAGGGATGTGTTCAACAATGACGCTTTGCTTTCGTCACTGAAGACACCAAATTCGTCACTCAGGCTGTTTTGTGACGATTTTATGACGTTATGGGCTTCGTCATGGAAAGCGCGTCACATTTGGCCTACCGTGACGAAACGACAATTTTCGTCATCGATGTGCACTCTTTCTATGACGAAAAGGTCACCGTCATAGAAGTGGTTTCTTTCTATGACGATTTATTTTCGTCATTGAAAGAACACCTTTTTCGTCATAACCTGCCGTCTGTCAGGCGGTCAGACGGCGTCTGCCACGCTGGCTGCTGACGTGGCGTGGCACGTGGCAGCTGATGTGGCGTGGCACGTGGCAGCTGACGTAACGTGCCACGTTGCAGCTGACGTGGCGTGCCACGTTGCAGCTGACGTGTTTGGCGGCGTGGCAGCTGACGTGTCCTGTGACGTGGCTGTTGACGTGGCCAGTGACGTGGATTGTCCACATGTCCACTCGTTTTCGTCACAGAAGTGGTTACAGATTCGTCACAGAATTAGTTTCAAATTCGTCACAGAAAGCTCACAGAATCATCACAGGTGCACCATGCTGATTTCATTAGAAAATGCAAATAATATTCAAAGGACCAAAAGCTTCCATAAATTAACAGATCCAGTATTCCAGTGACCATACAACTTAATCAGCAATACTAAACTTGGTTCACATTAACATCACATGCAAATAATAAAAAGTTCACTACTAAACTCGGTTCACATACTTGACATCACATTCCACCAGCAACATAAGTTATTGCATACACAAAATCACCAGCACGGACCAGCAGCTACAAGCAGCGCTCATGTCGAAGAAGCATTGTTGAGGGACAAGATACGCTTGAGCAGCGCATTGTTCTCCTCCATTGCCTTGTTGTTTGTCTCTGCCAGCTTTTCCTCAGCTTCTTCACTTCTCTTCTTGAGATCTTCGAGTTCACCTTGTACAGCAGCCCTAGCTTCAGCTGCTAGTTGTTCCCAAAGCTCGCTTTCATTTGATGATGATGATTTGGAGGGTGCCACTGGTTTGATGCCAACACTCTTTAGGAAAATGTGTGAGCTGTTCTGGGACAGCACCTGGGACACAACCTGCACACTGGAAACTGCTGGCTCTCCTTCAGCAATAGGTTGTGCCCTCAAAGCTTCCATATTTGACTGAAACAGCAATGACCCATCATTAGTTGATACTTATTGCATTAATTCGAGGAGGAAATATCACACAAGATGTATTTTACAAGATTAAAACCTATGCTGATCTCTAACCATAGTTGTAATATAAATAGGTCGATTTATAAAACATCCTGAAAGAATAAGTGTTTGAACTTTGCAGAAAATAGATAATGTCTTTTGCCAGCATTACAAGCTCAAAAAGGACCATGAGGCTGCTACTTTCCACAGAAAGCTACCAGAATAACGTTAGCAGCTAGAGACATAGCTAAAGTTTCAGAAACTGCACACTGGTTTGACAAGTACAATGAAAAGCTGATAAGATGCAAATGCTGTACACAGAAACTGCTGCAATGAAATGCAATGTGCTCTACACTGGTTTGCAACGCTGGCTAGCTATCTCTTGTTAATACAAACAGGTTTGCACATTGCAATGCTAGCAAGCAATGTCATGTTTACCTGTTTATAGAAACAGGATCTGCACATCTACAGAATGTCAAAGTCAAAAAAAAACAGGAGTACAGTAGAGTAGTGCTTCCTTCCTAATCTATTGGGTGGGGGCACTCCTACTTGGGAACTCACAAACCAATCCTCTGCAAGGTCAAAATGCTTGTCTGAAGCTTTGCTTAGCAGCTGTAGCAGCAGCACGCACTAGTGTTTACTGTCCAAGAGTAGTGAAAGCTGATTTCATGGATGCCTTTCTCTGCTTGTTTTTCATCCCATCTTTCATGAGCATCTGTCCACAGCTAGCATCTAAGTACTAATTAATGGACTACTCCCAGTGGTTAATTTAATCCTGGAGATGTATTGACTTTACTAAGTATTTGTATTTTGAAGGTGTCCCAGGCCTATCTATGTTGAGCCTATGAACTAAGTAGCATTTTAGTTAAGAATAGACACCCAAATTTGCCTCCATAAGCACTTTAACTTAGATGGTCAGGTGTACAGTTACGCCCTCAACCAACTAAGATAGGTTTCTTATCAATAAGAAAAAGAACTAAGGTAGGTTTAGTTCCTAGGACTGCAAGTACAAGCACATGCATATAGCAGATGAACTTATATGCTCAACAGGCTGAGACAAAAAAAACAGGCTGACAGTAACTATATAAGACTGGAAGCCATCCCATGCTGCCTAAAAAAATGAGTCATATTTTACGCTCAAAACTGAATGCCAATTGTAAAACTCCAACACTAGTCTTTAAATGCTGGATTGATGCAAACTATACAAAATGGATGCTGGATTGTAAAATTTCACCTTTGCTTACAACTCAAATTTCAGATCTGAACAGGAAGACTGTCTGCTATAGGAATTCCCCTTATGCACCAAATAGCTCCGGCTGGGGTTAGAACACTGGTTCTGTTCTTCAAGCTAACTGGCCTAACATTCATATTGAATATGCATACTCCCTCAGTCCCGAAATAATTGCAATTCTAGGAACTGGTACAGCAAGCAATGACAGACAGAAAATTGCAAAAATACATGAGGCCAAAAAGGTATGCAATCCATGTCGGGACTTACGACTGCTTCTCTTGCTGGTTCACTCAGACCATGTTTGGAGCTGGTATGACAGGTCTTGAATGCCTCCACCGCATCAAGTTCTTCATTTTGTTCTAAGCTGGGTTCTGCATTGTTTCTCTTCTGTTTCTGTTTAGTAGATAATCAATTGCAGCAAAGTTTTCTCAGATGAAATGCAAAATAAGTTGTTTAGTGCATGTATGTACAAGGTACTCTTTACTTACATATGCATGTAAGTGTGCCACATAGCTGCGAGAACCCGTAGCCTGATGATACTTGACTTTACGGCGATTCTGCTTGTTCTTTTCACTTGATTCCTACAATAAAATGAACATGTCAGATGACATCATAGGTTTTAAATGAGAATATCATTTGGAAACTAAATGAGATAGAACATATGACAAGATACCCATACCATGTTCTTTGGATCAGACCACTTTGCAACTAGTGCCCTCCACTGTGCATCAGTCATGCAAGCAACAGGAGAAGTTGTCCTAATCTCATTTGCAGGCACACCATTGAAGTATTTCTTCTTGAGCCGATAACACATTTGTCGCACCCCAGAGCGCAGCATATCGGTGCAAGCTTCCTCTGTTGGCTTGTCCTCTCTGTTAATGGCCAAGTGCCCCTAGTCACATGACAATTCCACATTTAGTTAGTCATTTCAGGTTAAGCAGATGTACAAGTTAACCATAGAAACAGTAATGCACTTACAGAGAGCTTTCCCACAAAATTGTTGTAATATTGTTCGTCTTTCTTGTAATCTTTCCAATGAGGTAGGACAGGAACCTTATCCCGAATGATAACACCAGCCTCAGATGCAAACTTTGCAGCTTGAACAGGTTCATGAGGCCTTATTTTGCCTTCAGTAACAGCTATGGGCATCCTCCTTCCCATAGCTTTTGTCGTCCTGTCCAGCAGTGTTCCCTTGGTGGGTGGCCTGGGTCTCCTTGGGGCTCGCTGTGCAGGAGCTAGAAAATAGAAATTGCATTTAAATGTTTTAGGTTCATGCAAATAAGCAAAAGAAATGACATTTGAATGACAAAGAAACTACAACTTGCCTTCATTGTCTTCCTCTCCAGCTAAATTGTCTTCATCAGCACCTGTACTGTCATGAGCTGCTCCACTGTCTTCCTCTGCAGTAGTGTCCTCACCACCACCTCCATTGCCTTCCTCTGCAGCAGTACTGTACTCACCACCACCTCCATTGCCTTCCTCTGCAGCTGTATAAGACCATTATGGTATTTCATCATGATCATCTGTAGGATCCTCTACATTCTGCCCATCTCTCGCTGAAGGTTGAAGCCTTTTTGATTGTCTTCTTTGGGGTTGCAGCTGTGATCCTTCAGATGCCCTCACTCTCTTACTATTCCTAACTCCTGGCGGCATGTTGGGATTTGTCTTCCTCTTCTTTGAAGTGTGGACTGGCAGCCTATACCCTGGAGGATACTGTGGGAAAAAAAACAAGTAAGTCATGTGCATTAATAAGCAAGACCATATATTACAAACAGGTATGAACGAAAGAAGGTGCATCTAGAAGCAAGGGCATATATTAAAGAACAGATTAAAAACATTCAAATGCAATTCAAATATTCCCCATCTAGTATTTTGAAGATAGAAGAAGCACCTTTATTGCTAGGGGCTGTGGCTGGTCATCCGATTCAGTGTCATCATCATCACTATCTCCTTGATCATCATCGTCAAGGAGATACTCCGATGAATCCGAATCTTCACTACTTGTTTTCTTGTTTGCTGATTTTTTTCCCGTCTGATGCAGATTGTGGTATAGAATTATTAAAATCAGTAGATAGTGTTTTCAGTCCGAGGTCTTGCATCTTCTTTAAATTGTCGTCCACGCGTGCATCCCGGATTCTCTCATAATCAGTTTTTGGAGGTTCTTACAAGAACAAGCAAATTGTGTCTATTAGAAAATAAAAAGGAGTGAACTAAGAGCTAAGAGGTAGTAATACTAGATACTAGATAGATAAGAGGTAGGAGCTAGTAGTGCCTGCTGAAGAGCTAAGGGATAAGAGGTGATAGGATATAGGCAACAAGTAAGAGGTCACAGCTAAGAGCTAAGAGCTACAACTTTTTGTGTACTGAAGGACAAATACTCAAAATGGTATATATATACTTATCAATGCAAATTAGATTGTATATTAGCACACAAAACTTTATAGTGACCAAACATTTACAGGATCACAGATCTAATTTGAATTCATCCTTATCAGGTAAAACCGGTAGGGTTAAACACCCTCTAAACTTAGCTGAAATCACCTGATCACAGATTTCCACCCCTTAAAAACAAAATCATATAAGGACGCAGAGAAAAAAACAATACAAAAATGGCACGGACACTATCCGCCTCCATATTTATCTAGCTCCGCCACTGGCACAGACAACTCCCAACTAGCAATTAAAGTGTACTACTACTTCAACATACAACAGCATACATGAATAGATAAAAGACAGAAGATTTTTTCTTACCTTGTTCTTGTTGTGCAGGTCTCTTCCTACCTTGACCCCTTGTTGCCACCATTGCGGTTGTGGCTAAGATGTGGATGTAGACCAGGTGCTCGTCGACGGGGAAGTAGCTACAGCGCGGCGAGGACCCACAATCCGGCGGTGGTTAGGGTTAGGTTGGGCGAGAAATAGGTGGATGGGGCGAGATAGGTGCATGGGGTGATGAGCGAGAGGGGGATGCGGCGACTGATTTCGGCGACGGCGCAGCTCGACGGCGAGGAAGCTGGTGGTCGACGGCGGTGTGTTCCGGCGGTGGCGGCTAGGGTTGGGAAATGGGGGGAAGAGAGGACGAGTGGCCGAGGGGGTGAGGAGGGAGTGGGGAAATGGATAAATACGTGACAATTTTGGCGGATTTTTTTTGCGGGATGGCGCCCTCCAAATGATTTTTGGCGCGGCCCGAGAGGTTGCGGTTTTCTTTTTTTGTTTTTGGCGATGCGGGATCTTATGGGTTAACTAAAATTGCGCTCGAGATCTACTGAACCCACTTGAATAGCGCAATGGAAAGGCACATTGAGTTGGATCTTGAGCTCCTGGGTTCGAAACCTATGGAAGCCATTTTTTTTGGTTTTGCCAACTATTTTTGTGTTTTATTTTTTATTTCTCTATGTTTATATTTTTTGCCAGATTTGTAATTAGTATAATATTTCTTACTGATTTACCTAATTTACATTTTAGTTTCAAATGTTTTTGACATAGTGGTACTATACATCCCCCGCTACCATGAACATCTCTCACAAGGCTATATGTGAGACATGTATGCCCTTGTGAGGATGTGCATGACCACTTTCTCAGAATCAATTGAAACTTTTTTTGTCGTCATTATACACCAAAATGAGGTATCCATCCAAGTTTGAGATTTTTCTAGGTACCCTAGGGTATTTTAACATTTATCCTTCACTAATCCAAAAAAATTACAATAATAGGTAAACTTGGTCCGAAAATTGCACAGATGCACACAACATCATAGTTTGGTTCCATAAACATGTCTGTTGTGGCTACAGACCAAACAGAGAGAGAGAGAGATGGTAGTGGAGAGTGATGAAGATAAGTGTAATGGCCTGGGTCCTCCCCATGGCTTTACTCATATATATATATACACATGAGGAGTGCTTTTACAGCTACACCCTTACATCTGGTTATCCCCTCTGGGGGCAGTTATGTCATTACACATGGCCTATTCTGGGCCTTATAATCTCCTACCAGGCCTGCTGGGTTTAGGTGGGGGCCACCCCTACGACAGGAGCCTCTCATGGTGAAGGGCTTCACAGGGCCGAAGCCATGTCGCCGAGTCCTTTGGCCCCCTCCGTCCCCTGCGCCCTGTGAATTCCTCCAAACTTGACCCGGGGCTGTTCTGTGGCTGAAGCAGATGCGTGTTCTTCCGACCGTCCACGTGGCGCGGTGCGGACCTTGAGGCGTCGTGACCATCAATGTGACGGCGGACTCCCGGCGTTTGGACTTCTGGGGCGCGCGCGCGCCTCCCGCTTGTGCTTCCACCGGTTGGCGTGCCGCCGATTGGCCTCCCTCCACGGCGGCGGCTCTTCGCCTGGTGAGGCCGTGTATAAATATGCTGGCGACAGGGGCCGCTCCCTAGATATCCCTTGCTGTGCATCCCGTACCTGTTCATGGTTAGCTTCTCATGTGTTGGGAAATTTTTGTTCACCTGCGTTGGATGACTGCGTCGACTGGCGTCAACGCCCGCGAGCGCCGGTGAACAAAACACGTCCTATTTGTGGGAATGGTTCACAGCTTGAAGCGGAGATGGCAAGGCCTGACTTGCTCTCGTAGACAGATATGAAGTAATCCACACGCTGTGATCGTGCGAACGTGCATATGCTGGTGTGGTGATGCATATCTGTTTACGAGATCATATCTGTTCTCGCCGCAAATTGACCTTTGCATGTTCGAGTTATGGTGGTCGTATGTGCTGTTCTTCGTTCTTCAAGCTCGTTCCATCCACATTCTTCGAGTGGGTGGCAGCGGAGGTTGGCGCCGAAGTCGAAGTAGACGTACGCGCTCCGTCCCATACCCATCGAACGGGTGGCAGCGAAGCTGGCGCCGAGTCGAAGTAGACGCGCGCGCGCTCCGTCCCCTACCCTTCGAACGGGTGGCAGCGAAGCTGGCGCCGAGTCGGAGTAGACGCGCGCGCTCCGTCCTCTACCCTTCGAACGGGTGGCAGCGAAGCTGGCGCCGAGTCGCAGTAGACGCGCGCGCTCCGTCCCCTGCCCTTCGAACGGGTGGCAGCGAAGCTGGCGCCTAGTCGGAGTAGACGCGCGCGCTCCGTCCCCTACCCTTCGAACGGGTGGCAGCGAAGCTGGCGCCGAGTCGCAGTAGACGCGCGCGCTCCATCCCCTACCCTTCGAACGGGTGGCAGCGAAGCTCGCGCCGAGTCGAGGTAGACGCGCGCGCTCCGTCCCCTACCCTTCGGACGGGTGGCAGCGAAGCTGGCGCCGAGTCGACGTAGACGCGCGCGCTCCGTCCTTTACCCTTCGCACGGGTGGCAGCGAAGCTGGCGCCGAGTCAAAGTAGACGCGCGCGCTCCGTCCCCTACCCTTCGAACGGGTGGCAGCGAAGCTGGCGCCGAGTCGAAGTAGACGCGCGCGCTCCCTCCCCTACCCTTCGGACGGGTGGCCGCGAAGCTGGCGTCGAGTCGGAGTAGACGCGCGCGCTCCGTCCCCTACCCTTCGGACGGGTGGCAGCGAAGCTGGCGCCTAGTCGGAGTAGACGCGCGCGCTCCGTCCCCTACCCTTCGAACGGGTGGCAGCAAAGCTGGCGCCGAGTCGAAGTAGACGCGCGCGCTCCGTCCCCTACCCTTCGAACGGGTGGCAGCGAAGCTGGCGCCTAGTCGGAGTAGACGCGCGCGCTCCGTCCCCTACCCTTCGAACGGGTGGCAGCGAAGCTGGCGGCGAAGGTGGCGCCTTCGCCTCACGGACGCCGCCGCGTGGGCGGTGATTTGGGGTCTTGTGCTGTAAAGGTTCCTGGAATCACGCCGGCCCTTGGTCTGTCAGGGTTAGGTTCCCGTACCGTGCGCCCCGACGCGCCCGGGGCACGCGGCGACCTATGACGGGTGGTCGGAGGGATGTGGACGGTTGCGTGTTTGCAGCCGCTCGCCGCTTCCCTAGGCAAAGGGGACACTGGGCGGGCGGTGAATGGCGCGGCGCCGGAGCTGTTGTGATCCCTTGGTGATGAGGCGATGGGTCCCGATCTTCCGATAGGACTTTTTGAAACGTGCTCACCTTATAATTTAAGTGATGCGTAGGAGCTCTTGTAATTGGAACAACAAGCATAGCAAATATGGTTGTATCCATAGGGGTCGTGTCCTCATCACCTGGCCCACTGGTGCACCTATAGTAGCGGCCAGGTAACGCCGTGTTGTGACGGTCCTTGGCGCCCGTGGTCTTGACCTTCCAGCGTTGGGTGGGGCGTTGTGCTGGACGGGCACTTGTACGACTGCGGTCGCGCCGCGTACCCGGACCTTCGCGACCCTTCGCTTTCAATTACAGGGAATCATGCAGGGCGGGCCTTTACACCGCTGCGGTTGCATCCGGCACGCGGATCGTTGCGACGCTTCGGTAGCGGCGGTATGGGCGAGGTGGCTTGAAATAGTCCCCCCCCCCCGCGACAGCATCCCCGCACCTTTACGCCCTCTTTCCTGCCTGCTCCGCCTTCCACACCTTCGTGCTATCTTCACCGCCTCAGTCTCGTCGTGGGAAGCGATGGCCTCCAGTAGCGAGCGCGGCCAGGCGGTTGGCGGCCCTGCCATTCGCCGGCGATCCTCGCCGTTGGAGGTGAAATACGCGCTCCAAGAGCGCGACCCGGCGGCGGCGGACCAGGAGCGGCTGGTGGCGGAGGAGGAAGGCACGTTCTCCGGCGAGCTAGGCCCCTCGCTCGTGACCGAGAAAACGATCCAAGGGCTCCTGCGCGCGGGGAAGTTGTCCGGGCGCCAAGACGTACGATTGCCCGCCGCCGACGAGACGGAACCGCATCCCGAAAGGTCGGAGGCGGTCGTCTTCGTTGCCTTTTTCGACGCGGGGCTCCGGATCCCAGCGGCGGCGGTGGTGGGCGACGTGCTGCGGACCTTCGGGCTAGAGCTGGCGCAACTGACTCCGAACGCCGTGGCTCGGCTCGCGGTGTACAGCTGGGCCTTGCGCTCGGGGGCATGTTGGCCCAGCGCGTCGCTGTTCGCCTATCTCCACGAGGCGCGATGCCAGCCGAAGGGCCGGAAGGGCGGGACGCTGTCGAGCTTCGGTAGCATCACTTTTATTCTTCGCTCGTCGTGCAAGAAGCTCTTCCCTCCGAACTCTACTCACGGGAAGTGGGAGTCCTGCTGGATGAAGCGGTGGTTCTACCACCGTGTGGAGAGCGGGAGCGGCCTTGAGTGCACGGGCCGACCAATCGCGTTCAAGCCCTTGCCCGGCCGAACGCTCGATGACGAGGACAAGCGGAGGGTCAAGCGGCTCGTAGGCGCGGCCGCCCGCCTCAACATGCGCGACCTCGCCGAAGAGTACGTGATGTACGGCGTGGCGCCGCTTGCCTACGACTGGCGTCTTGCCTCCGAGAGGCGCCGAGACGACAATGTTTCGCCATGGGTTTGCTCGCTGCCGGCGCCGCCCGATCCTCGTAAGCCTTGATCGCGTCCCTCCTTCGCTGACGCGAAACGCGTTGTATGCTGATGCTATTCTTCTTTGCGTCAGGGGTTTCCTTGGAGGAGGCGGAGCGAGCCGCGCGCGTGTTCCTGGGGCCGTACACCGCTAGGGAGCACGAGCAGCGCGCGTCTGCTATCGCCAAGGCGGGGCTGGGGCGAATAAACCGCGTGTGCGAGGTCCTGGGCCTTGCCGTGCCGGACCGTGTCGCTCCGGACGATCATGGATCGAAGAAGAAGAAGGCCTCGTCTCGGAAGAGGGGCCGCAGCGGGGCGCCTGCCGCGCCTGCTGCCAGTGTTTCTGAGGGCGCGGCGGACGCGGAGTCGGACTCGGCGAGGTATGCCGACTCGGGCTTGGGTGGCGCAGGCGCCGAGGGCGAGGTGTCTTCGGCGAGCGTCCCGGACGGCGGGTTTGCCGTTGGCAGCCGGAGGGGGGAAGCTGCGCCGCCCGCCGAAGTCGCCGAGGCGGACCTCGCGCGGACCGGCGATGCCGAGGTGGAGCCCTCGACCGCGACCGCTGTGGTGCCGGAGGCGCCCTCCGCGGGGGCGCACGCAGCCGTGTTGTCTTTACCACCAGCAGCGGAAACCGGGGTGCCCCCCGCGACAACTGCCCCCGTGGAACCTTCGCCCCCGGGCGCGGCAGCCGCGGGGTCTTCCCCAGCCACGGCTGTGGGGGCGGTGTCGCTGCTGGCTGCCCCGGCCAAACGGCCGTGTGTGCGGCCGGAGCTCCATTGGACACCGCGGGGATTCGTCGTGGCTATGGGCATCAGAAGCTTGTGGGACTCCAGCGCAAGCATCGGGGGCCCTGCGGCCTATGCGCCTTCTGCGCCTCTGGCCACACCGCCCGCCGCGCAGGGACAGCCGCCATCCTCCCCGAACGCGGAGGCTTCTGCTCGCGATAGGACCATTCCTTCTGCTACCGAAGGTAGGGTGGCTTAGCTTACTCTGGTGTATGCTTCTATGCCTTGGGGTGCTTCACCCGTATCCCTGTTTACAGCGTTGCTCATTCCGGAGGGGGAGCACTCGGCGGAACGCGAGGCCTCCGAGCACGTGAGCCCCGCGGACTTCGTGCCGCCCCCGGAGACGCTGAGGGCGTGGCGCGGGATTGTAAATGACGCGGCCACCAGCGTCGACCCGCAGGTGCTACAGACCTACGGGGCGGGGCGCCTCGAGGACGCCTTCGAGGTGTCCGGAGTGAGGGTAAGTACTCATGCGACCACGCCTGAGCTTTAGCTGAGTTTGCTAAGTCTTTTCCCTTCTACAGACCCTTGTGCTGGGGCAGGCCCTGCAAACGGCCTATGCTCGTAGCCGAACAGCGCTCGAGGATAGGCTACGGGCCGCCGAGGAGGAGCTGCGCGAAGCCTCTGGCGCCCACTCTGCCCAGGACGCCCGCATCCGCCAGCTGGAAGCGGAATGCGCCGAAGCGAGGGCGCACGCCGAGGGACTTGTTGCGTCGGCGCAGGAGTCGGCTGCGGCAGCTGCTGAACGAAAGTTCGCGGCGGAGCGAGATGGGCTCCTGGGGCAGGTTGCCGCGCTAGAGAAGGAAAAAGGCGAGCTTGCCTTGACTCTAGCGGAGCGCAACCGGACGCTGGGCGACTCCTCGGTGGTTGCGTGGGACGCCATGCAAGCGCTGGAGAGCCATCTTCAAGGGATGGTAACCGAGGTGCCAGAGCGCGGCTTTGGCCCGGAGGAGTTGTCTCGGACCCTCCGCTGGGTCGGGGATGCTGCCAACGTCGCGCGCGGTGCCGCGACGTCCTTTGGCACCCACTGCGCGTACACTTCGGCCTGCTTGGTGTGCGCGCTCCTCCAGCACCGCGGCTGTACGCACATCGCCAGGCTGGATGACCCCCAGCTGGAGATACCTGGCGGGGCCGAAGTAATGTCCGGCGCCGTCCGCGCCGCTCGCCGTGCCCTCGGGCCCTTCTTCGACCGGATCTGGGATCACGTTGGGGCGGAAGCTGTACGGATCGAGCTCCGGAAGTCGCTCTACGGGACGGGGAGCCTCGGCCAATTTCTGGACGGGGTCCCTCGACGCGACGATGGCGGCGCTGGGCCTTCCGAAGGCGCCGGGAACCCGCAGGTCTGACGCAGTGGTGCCTAGGTGTAGGCGTGCGTTGTACTGTTCCTTGTCTTTGCGAATAAAGTACACGCTTGCTGCCTGCATTCTGACTTTCGCCTATATCCCGGGCAGCTTCTTTGCTGGGACCGGCTTCGCGCGGCCGACCTTTCAACCCGGAGACGCCTTCGACGCTGGCGAAGGGCCGAAGAGTCGCTTGACTTTTGGGCGAGCCGGCCTTCTTCGATCGAGGCCCCAGCTTTAGCGCGTGTTAAGGACGAACCCGCGGGGTAGCGGCTTAGAGCGGCCGGGATGTTGCCGGACCTTTGTACATGTGGCTTTTCCGGTATGCAAACTTCCTGGTATTTTAGGATATGCGCTGTGTGTTGATGCCACCGTTGGCGAAGTAGCTGCGCCAGGGTTCCTTGGAGCGGACAGTCCGTAGACTGACGCATGCGGAGGCGGACCTCCGCAGTTTGCCTTGCTTTATAGTCCGGAGACTCGCGCGTGCGGAGGCGGACCTCGACGCTACGTCTTATTTAGAGTCCGTGGACTAGTGCGTGCGGAGGCGGACCTCGACGCGACGTCTTCTTTATAGCCCGGAGACTCGCGCGTGCGGAGGCGGACCTCGACGCTACGTCTTATTTAAAGTCCGTGGACTGGTGCGTGCGGAGCTAGGCTCAACGCTACGTCTTATTTAAAGTCCGTAGACTGGTGCGTGCGGAAGCGGACTTCGACGCGACGTCTTCTTTATAGTCTGGAGACTGGTGCGTGCGGAGCTAGGCTCAACGCTACGTCTTATTTAAAGTCCGTAGACTGGTGCGTGCGGAGCTAGGCTCAACGCTACGTCTTATTTAAAGTCCGTAGACTGGTGCGTGCGGAAGCGGACTTCGACGCGACGTCTTCTTTATAGTCCGGAGACTGGTGCGTGCGGAGCTAGGCTCAACGCTACGTCTTATTTAAAGTCCGTAGACTGGTGCGTGCGGAGCTAGGCTCAACGCTACGTCTTATTTAAAGTCCGTAGACTGGTGCGTGCGGAGCTAGGCTCAACGCTACGTCTTATTTAAAGTCCGTAGACTGGTGCGTGTGGAGCTAGGCTCAACGCTACGTCTTATTTAAAGTCCGTAGACTGGTGCGCGCGAGGGCATCCCCCCGGTGCGTCTTGGTTTATACTCAGGCCCGTCACCTTTGGCTACGGCGAGTGCACACGCGAACGTGCGTCTTTGGTTTATACTCAGTCCCGCACCCCTGGCTACGGCGAGTGCACACGCGAACGTGCGTCTTTGGTTTATACTCAGTCCCGCACCCCTGGCTACGGCGAGTGCACACGCGAACGTGCGTCTTTGGTTTATACTCAGTCCCGCACCCCTTGCTACGGCGAGTGCACACGCGAACGTGCGTCTTTGGTTTATACTCAGTCCTGCACCCCTGGCTACGGCGAGTGCACACGCGAACGTGCGTCTTTGGTTTATACTCAGTCCCGCACCCCTGGCTACGGCGAGTGCACACGCGAACGTGCGTCTTTGGTTTATACTCAGGGGAACGCGCGCGTTGGCTAAGCCTGCGCGCACCTTCACCGCGTACTTGGGCGTAATAAAGGAAGTTTTAGCGACAAACGGCGATCTTCATTATATCCCCGTTTGCGCGGGTGAGCAACTACAAAGGATGGGTATACTAACCGTTTGCCTTTGGTGCGGCCGAAGCCTCTAGTCGGTAGACATCTGCAGGGCCGGCCAGGGCGCCTGTGAATGGCCCCGCAGACCTCCGTATGGTGACGCCAGCTTCTAGGAGCACCGTTGGGCTTCGCGACGCGGGCACCTGGTACCTGGCTCGATGTGTCGGGCCATATCCTGGTCGCCTCGGACGGTGATGATGGTCCGGGGACCCGGGATCTTCATGCATAGGTAGCCGTGATGCGGTACCGCGCCGAAGGAGTTGAGTATTGGGCGCCCTAAGATGGCATTGTAAGGGTACGGAAGGTCGACCACGTCGAAGGTGGCATCTTCGGTCCGCACATTGTCACCTCGGCCGAAGGAGACTTGAAGACTGATTTGGCCCAGCGCCCGCAGGGGCTGGCCCCCGAAGCCCTGCAGTGGGATTCCCGAGGGCCCTAGGCGGCTTCGAGGGATCCCCATCTGGTCGAAGGCCGCCGCAAACAATACGTTCGCGGAGCTACCGCCGTCCACCAAGGCGCGTCCCACGTCGCACCCCGCGATAGTGACCCGGATGACCAGGGGGTCCTGATGAGGGAAATCCACACCCTGGGCGTCGTCGGGTGTGAATGTAACTTCGTGCTGCGCCCAATCCGGCGGTGCTTGCGCTGGGTACGCCGCCACGTGATGTAGTCTTCGCGCATAGGCCTTCTGTTGCCGTGCCGAGGCGAATTCCAGCGCAGAGCCTCCGGATATGATGTTAATGACCCTGCGGTAGGTTGCGTCCGGGGCCTGCAACGACAGGAGGCCCTCCCAAGGCTGCTGTACGTGAGCTTGGATCCGTAGGGGGTCTTCCTGGGGTTGCATCCCTTGCGCTTGTACCTGCATCCCTTGCGCCTGTACCTGCATGGGGGCCTCGTACGGGAATTGGACGTGGGCCACCGCAGGTGGGCGCGCCTCCGGGTTCCTGTCCCTGGCGACGCTGTCGCGCAGCGCCGCGATGGAGGTGCAGGTGCGGGTATCATGATTGCCGCGGCCGTGGACTACGCACCACAGTCCCTGATGCTGGTCGTCGTAATCTCCGCGACCCTTATCGTCGCGGCCCCTGCCACGGCCGCGCCCCCGGCCACGGCGCCCCCGGCCGCCTCGGCTCGCTGGAGCACCCTCGTCGGACCCGCCTTCGATGTTGAGGACGTACCGGTTTCGCCTCGACCTCTGCTGGCCGCGTTTGGGCTGATCGGACGACTCCTTATGCGAGTTGTCCCTGCGGTCGGGTGCGTCCCTGGACGACTCCTGCTTACGCTTTCCCTTCGAAGAACTGCCCTTCGGCGGGTCTTCGGCTTTTGCCGAGGCTCCGGCCTGGTTGGTGTCGGAGTCGTCACCTTGCCTTCGCCGCGCGTCTTCCTCCGCCCTGGCATACTCTTCCATCTTGTCGAAGAGCTTCGCCACCGTCTTGATTGGCTTTCGCGCGTTGTACTCGGCCATCGAGCCCGGACGAAGGCCCTGTATGGCTGCATTGACGATGGTGGTCTCGTTGACGTCCTTCACTTGACATCGAATCTTGACGAAGCGTTTGAAGTAGTCCCGGAGCTTCTCCGAGGGTTTTTGCTTTACGGCAAAGAGTTGGTCCTCGTCGACCCGGTCGACGTAGTTTCCTTGGAAGTTGTTGTGAAGGCGGACGCGGAGCTGTTCCCACGCGTAGATGGAGCCCGGCTCTATGGTAAAAAACCAAGAGAGTGCCACTCCTTGTAGCGCGAGGGGGAGTCCCTTTGCCTTTGTGGTGTCGTCTCCGCCCGCGGCTTCGATCGCGGTTTCGTATACGCGCACGAACTCACGGGGGTCCGTGTCGCCTTTGTACGAGTCGATGGCGCTAGGAAACTTGAAGTCCTCGGGCCACGCCGCCTGCTGCAGCCCCGCCGAAAGCGGGGACTCCGGATCCACGCGCCGCAGCGGCACGCGGCTAGACGTGGGGGCTTCGCGACTGTCCGCCCTCTCCGGCGTGGGCTCAGACACGATTACTGGCGCAGCCTGCTGACTCCGAGCCTCTTGTATATCTCTGACGGCTCCGCGAAGGTCCCCGAGCTCCCGCTGGAACGCGTTGAGAGCCGCCAGCAGGGCACTTTCCATCGCCGGTGCAGGCGGGGTCGCCGGTACTGCCGACGGGCGAATCGGCGCGGGGACGACCGCGTCGTGAGGTCCCGAGCTGCCGGTCGCTCCGTCGTGGCTACCTCGATCCGCCCGGTCTACGCCACCGGCGAGGGTTGTAGTGGGGGCGGCGAGGCCGGCTGTGGTTGCGTCGGCGGGGTCGGTTGTCGCCGCACCCGCGTCGGCGTCCTCAACCGCGGGGTCCGTCCTCGCAGCGTCGGTGACGGGGCGGGTCGTCGCGTTGCCGGTGGCGAGGTTGGTTGTCGCGGTGCCGGTGACGAGGTTGGTCGTCACCGCGCGAACATCGATGTCTTCGGCCACCGCGCCTGCGTCGCCACCCGCGCCCGCCGCTGCCGATGCCGAAGCCCTGGTACTCATACGATGCTCCGGCCCGGCCGCCTTCTTTCCCTTCGCCGCTGCTAACGAAGCTTTTTTCGGTGCCATCCTTCTTCTTCGGTCTTCAGGCTTGTCCTGTCCTCCCCACGGACGGCGCCAACTGTTGTGGCTACAGACCAAACAGAGAGAGAGATGGTAGTGGAGAGTGATGAAGATAAGTGTAATGGCCTGGGTCCTCCCCATGGCTTTACTCATATATATATACACATGAGGAGTGCTTTTACAGCTACACCCTTACATCTGGTTATCCCCTCTGGGGGCAGTTATGTCATTACACATGGCCTATTCTGGGCCTTATAATCTCCTACCAGGCCTGCTGGGTTTAGGTGGGGGCCACCCCTACGACAATGTCATTAAAGTTTCAAATGATTCTGATAAAGTGGTACTATACATCCCCTAGAAGCATCAACATGTCTCACTTAGTCACAAGGCTATATGTGAGACATGTATGCCCTAGTGAGGATGTGCATGACCACTTTCTCAGAATCAATTGAAACTTTTTTGTCGTTATTATACACCAAAATGAGGTATCCATCCAAGTTTGAGATTTTTCTAGCTACCCTAGGGTATTTTAACATTTATCCTTCACTAATCCAAAAAAAATTACAATAATAGGTAAACTTGGTCCGAAAATT
This sequence comes from Dendrocalamus latiflorus, assembly GCA_017311315.1. NCBI lineage: Eukaryota > Viridiplantae > Streptophyta > Magnoliopsida > Poales > Poaceae > Dendrocalamus > Dendrocalamus latiflorus. The sequence goes on along the minus strand of CM029629.1, from coordinate 17,665,366 downwards.
GCACAGATGCACACAACATCATAGTTTGGTTCCATAAACATGCCATTAAAGTTTCAAATGATTCTGAGAAAGTGGTACTATACATCCCCTAGAAGCATCAACATGTCTCACTTAGTCACAAGGCTATATGTGAGACAAGTATGCCCTAGTGAGGATGTGCATGACCACTTTCTCAGAATCAATTGAAACTTTTTTTGTCATCATTATACACCAAAATGAGGTATCCATCCAAGTTTGAGATTTTTCTAGCTACCCTAGGGTAGTTTAACATTTATCCTTCACTAATCCAAAAAAAATTACAATAATAGGTAAACTTGGTCCGAAAATTGAACAGATGCACACAACATCATAGTTTGGTTCCATAAACATCCCATTAAAGTTTCAAATGATTTTGACATAGTAGTGTCCATCTAAGGTTTTAGTTTTTTGTAGCTAGCTAGAGGTATTGTAGCTTTTATCCTTTAGTCATTCAACAAATAAGTACAATAATGTTGGCAGAACCAAAAAAAATTGGCTCATATCAGCCCAACTGGTTCGACTCCACCCTTCCTCCTGCAGCTCCCCTCTTTGGTCCTCGCCGGCGCTCTCCTCCCCCACCAGCACCACCGCGCCCCAATCGCCCAATCCACGTGCATCCGTCCGCCATGCCTCCTCCCCGCCTCCCTGCCTCTGGGCGTCGTGAGGCCGCGGCGGCGGACGGGGCACGACGCCGGCTGGGGCCCCTGCCTGGTGACGCGAGGCCGCGGCGGGGCGTGCTGCCTCTGGCCGTCGGGAGGCCACGGCGGACGGGGCACGACGCCGGCTGGGGCCGTTGCCTGGCGACGCAAGGCCGCGGCGAGGCGCGCCGCCTCTAGGCGTCCGGAGGCCGCGGCGAACTGGGCGCGACGCTGACCGGGGATGCGGGGATTCTGGATCTCGCCGGCTAAGCGGCGGACAGCCCCGTGCTCGCGTTGTAGAAGCCGCGGCCACGCCTTCTTCGACCCACAGACGGCAGCTGCAACCGTCCTCGACTGCCTTGCAACAACCTCGCCATCCAGCAGCCCTCGCCGAGGTCCTCCCTCCGTCGGTGCCTCGAACGCCTGCTTCAGCCCCGCTGTCGCCCTCGCCGAGCATGCCACCAGGTCTGTTTTCTTGGCTTCGTCCTGGAGCTGGAGGACCTCGGTGCTGAGATTCACAACAACATGTACCAGCCTGCAGAAAAGGGTTCACAACAAGCTCACTGTTTCTGGCCTTAAGTATATCATTCCGATAACTGATAAACTAACCACAATCTGTTATACATTCAATTCTGCAATCCTAAACAGTTGAATGCCATCACAGGCATATCTAAATAAAAATAGAGAAAGCAAAAAAAGAATAAATACAAAAAATGTCACTGCTCCATACTAGAAATCATCATCTTCATCATCTAGGGACATGTCATCATTGTTGTCATTGCCACCATCACTACAGTACTGCAGTACTGTCTCATCTTCCTCCTCATCCTCACTATCTTCACGAGTAATAGGTTGCTTCTTGCTTCTTATAAGGTCTTCTAAATTTCCTTCAATTATAGTGACTTCTCCACCTTGAATATTGTGCCTAACCTCATTATCATCACCTAGTTGCACTACATGCTCAGTATCAGAACAGTAATTATCCTGATGCACATCATGACTGGCCTCATCTTTTTCAGCCACATCATAAATATTCCTATGTTCAAATTTCTGCACAACTCGCCAATCTTTACCTAAAGATGTGTCTTGCAGGTAAAACATCTTTTTCGATTGAGTTGCTAAGATGAAAGGATCAGTCTTGTACCATAATGACTGCACATTGACGGATTTGAAATGTCCGTCATCTCGAAGGCCTCTCGTCTTTCCTTCTTGGTTGAACCAATCGCATCGAAATAGAACCACCGTCCGACGGACTTGAAGATTCGAGTTATATTCCAACTCAATTACCTCTTTAAGGACACCATAAAAATCCATGTCTTTGCCATTATGTGAACCTTCAGTCATTACACCACTATTTTGTGTCAGCAGGAACTTCTCACGATCCACGGTGCTATACCGCACTCCATTAACCTTGCAAGCTGCACAAGTCTTAACCCGCAGATCAGGTCCACATGACAGTGCCCACAGTCCTTCGCTAACCGATTCTGGATTCTCCTTGCGTTTGTTCTCAATCTGTTGCAACAAAAGTACTCAGTTCACCAATTACATATGGATAATAATGAATTTACTAAACCTAGAATCACAATGTGTAGTGACTTACATGGCTCCTAAACCACTTTGCAAATCCTTGTTCAACCATTCTATCAACATCATGTGCACCTTGCTGCACTAGATTGTCCTTGTACAAGCTGCAGGGCAAAGTTTAGTCATAAGAAAAATTCGAAAATTTAGAAATAACATAAAAACTAAATCTCAAACATCTAAACGATACTTACTCCAAATATTCCTCAACTTCTTCACAATTATTTAGCACATACCAAACTAACTTATTGAAGACAACATCATCAATGTAGTCACTCCTATCAGATCCAACAAGAGTAACACCATGCTTAAAAACAGAGATGTCATCAGGCAATGGCATCTCTCCACCACTACCATCATCATGGTTAAATCTATTGTCAATATCCTCCATGTACCTAGAACAGAAAGTCAAGGTGTCACTTGCCATATATGCCTCAGCAATTGATCCTTCCGGCCTAGCCCTATTCCTTACAAAATTCTTCAAAGTGCCTAGCCGCCTTTCTATTGGGTACATCCATCCATACTGAACAGGTCCTCTAAGCAGTGCCTCATCAGGAAGATGGACAGCCAAGTGCACCATGACATCAAAGAAGGCAGGTGGAAAGATTTTCTCAAGCTTGCATAGGATCAATGGAATTTCTTCTTTCAGCCGTTTCACAACATCTATCCTTAGATTTCTACTGCATAGTTCCCTGAAGAAGGTCCCGAGCTCTGCAACTGCTTCATATACATCCTTCCTCACCAGTCCTCTTAGGCCAGCAGGTATGATTCTTTGCAGGAGTATGTGGCGCGAATGTGTTTTCAGCTTTCCCTGCACCTTCGAACCATCTTCACTTATGTATCTTGCTAGGTTAGCCGCATATCCATCAGGAAACTTGATTCCTTTGAGAAACTTGCAAAACTCGATTTTCTGATCCTTCCCCAAGACATACGGAGCAGGTGGAGTTGTGACTGAGTTGCCATCCTGCTGTAAGTGCAATTCAGGTCTTATGCCCATATCATGCAAATCTAGCCTAGCATTGGTTGTGTCCTTGGTCTTGCCCTGTACATTGAGTAATGTGCCAAGAATGTTTTCACATATGTTTTTCTCTATGTGCATCACATCGAGATTATGCGGAAGCTTTAAATCTTTCCAATACGGCAATCTCCACAACCCAACTTTGCGGCTATAAATCCTTGGACCCTCATTGCGCTTCCTTTTATTTCCAGTAATTTCAGGATGCTTCCCTGGCCTAACATCTTTCACCTTCTCTAGCTCCTCTTGGAGCTCCTCCAAAGTGAACTTGCCTGGCTGATCTTTGTTTTCACGCTTACCATCGAAAGCCAAGTTTCTCCGCCATGCATGTGTCCTTGGAAGGTAACGACGATGTCCAATGTAACATAGCTTACCCCTTATTGCCCGAGACAACGGATCCTTGTCGCAATGAATACATGCATAATACCCTTTTGTTGTTCGCCCTGATAACGTGCTCAACGCTGGAAAATCATGTATACACCACAGCACGGCAGCACGAAGGTCAAACTTCCAACCAGTACATGCATCGTACGTACTGACACCCTTCCATAGATCGAGCAGCTCTTCAATTAGGGGCTCAAGGAACAAATCAAAATCCTTTCCTGGAGATTTTGGACCTGGGATGAGTAAAGACATAAAGCAGTTTGCTGGATTCACGCATTCCCATGGTGGGAGATTCAGCGGTGTCAGAAGCACTGGCCACAAACTGTACTGGGTACTCATGTTGCCAAATGGATTGAATCCATCGGTGGCTAAGGCAAGCCTCAGGTTCCTCAGATCAGCTGCAAAGGTTGGTTCCCTCCTGTCGAACTCCTTCCATGCTTCCCCATCAGCTGGATGGCTCATTACATTGTCGACTGGCATCCTCACTTTCTTGTGCCATTGTGTTTCCTCAGAAGTTCGCTTTGCAGCAAAAATTCTTTTCAACCTTGGCAAAAGTGGAAAATGCCTCAATACCTTGTGTGGAACCTGCTTGGTCCCAATGTCATCTTGCCATCTAGACGCCTTGCATACTGGGCACACATTCTCTTTAGCATACCTCTTACGAAACAACACACAATTGTTCTTGCATACATGGATGTTTTCGAATCCAAGGCCCAATTCTCGAAGATATTTCTTGGCCTCATCATATGATTTTGGCAACTCACTCTGAGTGTATCCTGACGACAGCAACTTCATAATTGTGGAAAATCCTGTATTGGGGATTCGATAGCGAGACTTGATATACAACATCCTCACCAGAAAAGAGAATTTTGAATGGCTAGATCCCGGGCTAAGTGACTTCTTCGCATCTTCAAGGACTCTTGCAAACCTTGGTTGTTCTCCATCAGCCTCTGCCGCAGCATACAGATCTCCTATCATCTCTGGTACTCCGTGATCCTCATCATAATCATCATCGGCCACATCCACATGTATCCCAAAGTCATGATCACCTCCTTCGACCTCCTGCTCCAAATTGTCAACTACTGCAGTATCTGCCGACTCCCCATGGTGAATCCACCTGGTGTATGTAGCTGACATTCCATAAATGTGTATATGGTCACTTACATCATCCTGAGGCCACAAACTTTGATTAAGACAGTTGCGGCACGGACAAAGTATGTGGCTGTCTTCGGAGTATCTTTCACTAACAAATTTCATGAACTCTTCAACTCCTTTCACATATGCATCTGTGAATTGTCTCCCGAAAATCCAGCTTCTATCCATCTGTTTTGACAATAAAATAAACCTTGTTCTCAGTCCTTAAATTAGAGTAAAATCAACAAAATTCAATAACATATCAAACACATGCATATTATATGTAACAATATTAAAAATCAATTCAAACCTTGTACTATGCCCGCGTAAGTCGCGTCGCCGCAGCTCTGTCCCACGCGCGCCGCCGCTACCCGGCACACCTCTGCCCGCCCCAGCTCACCGGCGCTGCTGCTCAGCTGTGGCGGAGCCAGGAATTATATATAGCGGGGGCCAGTCAGCTGACAAAACACATATAGTGTATATATATAATAGGAATTTAAATATATTTATATATAAGTATACAGCTAGAGTTCGATCATCATATATTGAAACACTGAAATCTATATTCAATAAATAATTATGTATGCTGTGATAATTTTCTATGAAAAACAACGATTGTGATCTGATGTGTACGAGTACGACCAATTAGGCCTTAGCTCTAATCCGATGGACGTAAAAGATAGAAAGAAAAGAACATACGCCGATGAATTGATGATGCCTGAACGTGTGCTGCTGCTGCGGACCTGCAGTCTCACTATCTCGGGGACGATCGCAAACTTGGGACGGGTCTTGCACCCCGGAGGCCGGACGGACTGACGGACGATCGGAGGTGCGGCCTTGCCCTCGCGGCAGGGCACGTGCTGGCGTGCCATGCGGCGGCGGCAAGAACAGCAGCGTGCCGTGCGGCGGCGGCAAGAACAGCAGCGCGCCGCCCTCCGGCCACGACTCGCGAGTTGGACTACGTACGTACATGGGCTTGGGCCATATGAAACAGAATGACAATTATCATGTTTTAAAACAACAAATACAAAAACATGCTTACCTATACCACAAACGGTTGAGTGCTCTAGTAGTAACGCTCCAACTTTCCTAGCGGCAAGTCGCAGGTTCGAACCTCCGCTGGGAGGAAATTTTTTGCCAAAAAAAAGGGAGGGAGAAGGCTGTCCCGCATTGGGACCCGCCTGTGGGACCACGGCGCCACGTCATCACGGTGGGACCCGCTGGTGGACCCCGCTGGCCACGTCATCGAGGTGGGATCCGCTGGTGGGACCACGGCGCCACGTCATTGAGGCTGGGACCCGCTGGTGGGACCGCATGCCCACGTCATCAAGGTTGGGACCAGCTGGTCGGACCGCATCGCCACGTCATCGAGGTCGGACCCGCTGGTGGGACCACGGCGCCACATCCTCGAGGTGGTGCACGAGCCAAAAATCTATGACGATTTAGTTTTGTTGTTTTATGACGCTCCGTTCGTTTTCGTCATTATTCTTCGTGCCAAAACTCCGTCACTTGTGACTAATGATGAAACTGTAAGTTTCGTCATTGAAAGCGATAGTTCTGTGACAAAAATAGTAAACGTCACGAGTGAATCGTCATTGATGAACACATTTCTAGTAGTGAAAATTGCTAAGTCATAGGGCTTTTTAATTAATTGTATTCAAAAGCACTCCTTGCAAAACAAAATAACCCGAGCCTCTCCTTTGTTAAGCCATGCATACTATTTATTTGCATTTTGTGTATTGGCTCGCGGAGCACGGGGTCGGAGTGCTCACGCTCGCTGTTGCGACAAAATTCAGATTCAGGAATCAAATCACCTCGCCTCAGCAACAAGATTGGACAAGCTGGCCGAGAAGATGAAGATGTCAAGGGCTAGGTCGCGAACCTCCAGTTGGCTGCCTGTGGGCATGTCCTGAAGGTCCCACTTGCGTGCTTCGTTCTTCCGCTGCTGCAATTTCATGATTTCGGCCTAATCGGCCCATGAGTAAGTCTACTAATATATTTACGCTTCCGCATGATATGTATTTTGATATTCATTTCTGTAACTGTGAGCACTATCTACTGATCCAGGGAATAGTGCAATGAAATCACAGTGGATTTGGATTGAAAAATCCGGGTCTGACAGTTTTGGTATCAGAGCATATCGACTGCAGGTCGTGACCTAGTTAGCCTGGCCGTTAGATTCATGACTAGAGTTATTTCTTAAAAATTATATAACAAAAGATATAAGTAGTAATGATCATTCTCATCTCTCTTAGATGATTCCCTCTCATCTATATGCTGCCTGAACCATTTTACTTCTAATGTTCTCTCACCCCGAATTCAAAGCGATAACACAAGAAAGAGTGTTGATATCAATCAAAATACCCCAAATACTTCCCTCTTCTTTCTATTGATTTTAAACGGAAAGTTTTGCTCCTCTTCTCCTACCCCTACTCCAAATCTTAAGGTTAGGAACATTGAAGATATTCAGGAAGATAAGGTGGTTCGTTTTAAGCGAACTATGCAGATAAACCCTATGCCCTTATGTGTGCTCCCCGAGTAGATGTTGTATTGTTGCAAGATTCTATTTGGCCCTGTGCACTGCCTCTTGCCCTCGGGCGTCCTATTTCAGTCACAGGAAAAGCTTGCTTTTAAAAAAAAATTGTGTGGCTCAGTATCACTCTAGTTTTCTGGATATGCCCTTTTAAAGATTAAAATGGGTTCGGATTACCTTATCCCCACGATTCTGTCCTTACCTTATGCTGTTCCCTCTCACCTCTTGCTGAAAACCCCCTCGGATCCAAAGGAACGAAATAACAAGTAACCCAAAACCAGGGCAATCAAGAAGACGTGAAGACTTTTCAACCTCCCAATATTTGAGGAGAACAACATCATTGTGAAGAAGACCACCCGCCAATCTCGTGACGACCAAGACAGCTAGAGTACAATGGATGAATAATGATAACATCATTTATTTAAGGGGGGTAGCACTATGAGATATAATGTCGGCGAAATCAAAGAGCAAGCACCCTGAAGACGACGACCTCTCCAAAAGAATACAGATCCCCTCCTTCCCTTTTGCCTCCTTTAAGTGCAGGTCCTCTCCCCTTTTGTTTACCCCTACGGCACATACCATTGCTACCCACCTATTAGTAAGGAAATTCTACAACCATATGTCCAATAGACGATGCAACTAATTCATTTTCCAAGGATGTGAAGACAACAATGTCAAGGAGCAAGTATTTGGAAGTCTACGACCTATCCCAAAGAACAAGGTTTTCCTCCTTCCCTTTTTACTTCTCCAAGTTCTAACCCCTATTGTGCATATTCTCATATCTCCGTAACGCTAAAGAGCTATACGTCAAGCAATACCCCGAAGCCCATTGCTAGCCAATATAACCCCACCTCTAATCTTTCTGCTCTACCGAAATCTCGGGGTCGAGATTCTTTTTAAGGGGGGTAGGTTTGTAACATCCTGAAAAATCTGAAATTTAAAATATGAATTTCTTGAATGGTTTCGCCATGTATTTTATTTGAGTTTGGATTTTTATGGCATTGTTCTGGAATTTTGTGAGGTTCCAAAAATTTAAGAAGCTCAAAAAGAAACAAAACATTGGTAATACCCAAAAAGGAAATGTGCAAATACTAGAAAGATAAAATTTTAAAATATGAATCTGAAAAGATGATCCAGTATAAGGAGAGAGAAACTTGAGTTGAAATATAAAAATCTCATTTTAGAAATAATGACATAAATAGCAATAAAAATTGAATGAATAAAACACAAACACATATGCACATATATATATAACCTAAATAATAGTAATAGTAATAGAAACACTCATTCAATAGTTAAAAAGAAAATTGAAGCTTAAATTTCGAATGTCATACGAAAATCAGTAAATAGAAATCCCAATTCAAGGATCAAGTTTCAAAAAAAAACTACTAAAGCTACTCATTTTCCTTCCTTTATTTTTCTCTCATTTACAGGTGGGGCCCCAATTTCCTCTCTCCTCTCTTTTCCTCCTGCCACCGGGCCCCACCTCCATTTCTCCGACAGCCGGCCTTTTTCCCCCATCTCCCTTTCCCTTCCCACTGGCAGCCGGGCCCGGCGCCTCTCCCGAACTGTCTGTTTCCACCTCCTCGTCCTCCTCGCTGCCCACTTCTTCCACCTGGTCCCCAATGTACTCATGACAGTCAATACGGGCGGCCCACCACCTCTCGTCTACACCTTCGTTGGCCTGGAAATTCTCCGCACGCCTCTTGAGGTCTTCATCACCCACTTCCTCACCCACATGTTCTCCCGCAGAAGCGTCTTCATGACTGCCGGAGATGAACCCAGGCACTACATCTCCACCAGCGGCATCACAACCAATCACGGCGGATGATTCTGCCCTCTCCACGAACTCGACATACACCATTGGCCTGGCATATATCGCAGCATCACGGTTGCACACGACCTCCATGTAGTTCGCCCATGAGGCGTCATTGGTCACCTTCAGAAGTTGCCATATGCTCTCCCTTCCATCACCCACCATTGAGGCATAGACTGCCTCGATCCGTAACTTCTTCCTTGCGGTGTGTCGATCGAATGCCGAACGGACACACCTCCGTAGCTCAGACAAGCTCATGGCGTTCAAACCGGGTGCCCGGATCACGGTCCGGTCGCAATTTGATAGGTCCGCCCCATACGGCCCATCGCGTACGAGACCACTCCCATAAAACACGAACAAGTCTTGAATGTCAGCCATTGCGTACCTAACATAAGTGCATAATCAACCATTTTAGTACACAGCATGTAACAATCGTACCATCAAACACTCACTACCCCATTGTAACATTAATAGTGCGGTATTTCATACATTTTCCTACCGCCTACAAAATCGATTAGTTTATGTATTGTATTTGTAAAACTACAATTTATTTCTAACTATTTTACTTCCAAATTCTAACATACATCAAATTACATATTCCTATGACCTACAATATCGATTACTACTATTTTAATTTCTCAATCCATATTTTTGTTTTTTTCACTACTACTTTGTATTGCATGTTTTTTTCCAATTCATGCAAAAAATTTTACTAATTTTCCTACATTTCTTTTCTAACTTTTACTTAATACACGCTCCATTTATTTGTACTATAACTGTTTATTACTGTTATTGCGTTTTAATTCTAATGAACCAAATTTATTTCCAATTTATTTTTACCACCTACCGCACTGTATCCACTTCTTCCCTAAGTGTACTACTTGTATGTTTCTAATCCTGCTACTATTGTTATCACCTACAAATGCTCTAAAATAAATATGTACTTTCTCAATGTCTACACATCTGCAAGTTCATATTTTCGCACAACATTAAACTACATTACAATACGTATGTTCACAAAAAAAAAGAGTATAACATTACATACACTACAATACATTATGCCTAACATATCGAAGATTTGCTACAAATACATACCGTATCAAAGATTAACATAAAATAACATTAACAAAACATGGTTTGCTTAATTATAGACTAATAACATACAAAAAATTATAGTTGCACGAGCACAAAACTTACCTCTTCTTGAAGCTCACGAGACGATCTACAACTTTTGTACTTACCAAATCCGCTGATTCCAAACGAAAACAACTCAAACCTTTGTGTTATCACTCCTCACTTTCCTTCACTGCCTCCCTCTCTCGCTCGGTCTTCACTCGAACCAACTGCAAATGAGCTTCCTGGATGACCATATGCGCATGGGAATGAACTCTTATCTGTGCATTCATCCGTGAGTGAGAGGGGCCATGCGAGCAAGCTGCTGATGCGTGTGCTGCTCGTGCTGCTCGGGTGTGAAAAAAGGCCAGGGAGACGCTGCTTTCGGCGAACCGATTGGACAGGAGCCGAGACATGCGGTCAGGGAATCAATCCCGCGATCAAAGCGGCAGGTCGCACGGTCAAAAAACGAGACGTGCGGTCGGAGCGGCCAGTCGTGCGCTCGGCGCGGAGGTCAGGGTGGTCGTGCGGTGTGGTACTGCATGACCCAGCTACAGTGCGGTCGTACGGTACCACACCGCACGACCGGACACACGGCAACGCCTCGCGGACGCGCGCTCGGGCGGCGGGTCAGATTCGGAAATTTTTTGCGTTGGGTGCCACTTTTGGAATTCCGGGTGTTTTGGGGGCCAGATGTGTCCAAAATTCCCCACAGGCAGCCAACTGGGGTGTCGAGACCCGAATATGCAAATCCGGACTCTCCTGTGTATTCTGCACTAGTCCAGGATCACGCTAGTGCACACAGTCAAACATAGAGGTAATCATCACCACAATCACGATATTAAATAAGGGAAACTCAAATTATTGATCAATATCCAAAAGTGAGACCTTATGGCCAAGCTTACAATAGACTAGCCCGAAGGGCTTAACAAAAACTAGCAGCGGAAAACCAAAAGGAAGCGCAGCAGCCAATCGACACGCCCACAGGCTATCGAGTGGAGAACGAAGCCTAATCCGCGAAGACGTCGAAGTACTCTCCTTCTGGAACCTCCTGCTGGTAGTACTCCTCATCCTCAACTGAGCAACATAGGCATAAAGCCGTGAGTACATTGGTACTCAGCAAGCCGTTTGTAACAAATGATGCAATATAGAATGCAAGGCTTACCAATGGAAGGCTGAAAGGGTTAATTTGCATAAAACGGCATTTGAAGATACAATAAATAGATTGAAGGCGCATTTGAAGTAAAACAATAATAAATAATAATCAAAGCAATTGAAGTAACCACTTATGGATCTCCCATCCATAAGATAAACCAACCACTTATGGATCTCCCACCAACAGTGAATTAACCATCCACTGTCCGAAACTTTTTAGAAATAACTATACCTCGTGTGAAATCACCGAGCATTGTCCATGACCGAGGACGCGGCTATTCGAATAGTTTTACACTCTGCAGAGGTTGTACAGCTTTACCCACAAGACATGATCATCCCATATTGCCACTAGATTAACACACTTCCTTTGGTGTGCGGCGAGGAGATCATGACAAGGCCTTTACAATGTTCAATCTCAACCCAGTTCCGTCTCGCTAAGGTTTCGCCTCTCACCCCCTCTTGCGCCAATGTGGGTCCATGGCCACGCCAAACCACACTCATCACAATGACGGAACCGAAATTGAAACATCCCAAATTAATTAGCCAGGTCCATCCCATACTGGACATGTGGTAGTACGGTAAGACTCAGATCAATGGCGCACAAAGTTAAGTCCTTAAATTTACTCAGGCGAAACATCCACATCCCATGTGCCTCTCGCACCCCCTTTACTGCACGATCAATCGCCCAAGTGAAAACCAATTTTGTATAACCACCGCCAATGACGCACCAACGTCACGGCACAAATTTTATAACAGTGGCACCAACCACGATTCAATATCTCATTAAGTCAAATTATTTAATCACATGTGATGATGAACCCAAACGATACTAAAAGCATAGCTAAGCATACTAATCGTGCCAACCCAATGTGACCGTCAACATAGCATCACTACTAAGTTTCCCAACCTATGGTGACAATGGCATCATGGCATTCAAATTTAACAAGGAGGGAATTACTCAATTGAGGTGATAACTACCAAATACAAGGTTTGTATAAAAGTAGCGATGCAATGTAATTTAAAACAAAATATTTAAATAATAGATTGCAAACTGGGTTCAACATGATCAAAGGACACGACTTGCCTTGGCCTTGCTCAGTTGACAGCTCTTGATCTCCAAATCCGACGGCGGCTTCCTCGAACGCGTGATCTAACGAGAGAGAAAACAAAATGAAGAGACAAAATAAATTCAAATAAAATTCAAATGAACTCAAAAAATTCTAAAACCTGAACCAAAAGATAGAGCTCAATTTTAGATGAATTTAGGAAAAAAGAATCGGGTCAATCGGAGCTAGGACGAGGGAGAACGGGGCTCTGGAAAATCTGGTTTTAGGAAAAAGGCTGAAAATCGGAAAAAGGCACGGTGCTGTGAACCGGGTGCACGGGAGAACGGGTCTACGGTGAACTCAGCGCACGGAACAGTGCGGGGGCGACCGGGCGTGCTGACGGAGCGGCTAGGGCTGACGTGGCGGCTACGTGGCGACACGTGGACGTGAAGGGCTGACGTGGCTGGCTTGCGTGGCGGCTGACGCGGCTAAGGGCGCACGGGTCCACGGCTCGTACGGCTGACCGGTGGGCCCGGCTTGTCAGCGGCTCGGCGTACGGGGGACCAGGCGCACGGGAAGGCGAAGCGGCGGCGCGGCTGGCGTCAGCGGTGACGCACGCGGGTGCGGGGACCGAGGAGGCGCGGCACGGTCCGCAGACGCGGGCGGCGGGGCGTGGCTGCGGCAGGGGGTCCGGTGGCGGCGGCGGCTAGCCGGCGCGGGGTTTGGCCGACGGGATGACCGGGCGGCGGAGCTCACCGGCGACGGCAACGACGACGGCGGCGGACGGCAGCGGATGACGGCGGACGGCAGCGATGAACGGCGGCACAGCGACGGCGAGCGACGGCGGAGCTCACCGGCGACGTCGGCGAACGGCGGCGCACGGCGTCGGCGAATGACGGCGGCGACGAGGGCGCACGGACGACGGTGAGCGGCGGCGCGGACGAGGCGACGGCTGCGCGCGGCGGCGAAGGCGGCGGCGAGGGCGGCGGTGAAGGCGGCGGCGATCCTCGGGGTCCGCGCCTTAAATACCCCGGGCTGCGGCGGGTTAGGGTTAGCGGCGCGCGCGGGAGTTTCGGCCGGATACGGCGCTGACAGGTGGGCCCCACCTGTCGGTGGCGCGGGTGAGCGGACAGCCCGGATGCGGGCGCGGCGCGAGGAGGCGCTCGGATGGGCGACGCGTGTCGTCCATCCAGCACAGGAAGGCGGGCGCGGGCGGATGCTCGCCGCGTGGCGGGGCGGGGCAGTGCGGCCGGCTGGGCTGGGCTGGCTGGACTGGCGGCACGGGAAGGAAGCGGGCCGGCTTGGTGGGTTTCGGCCCACCGGCCGGTTCAGGGGTTTTCTTTTCTTTTTCTTTTTCCAGAAATTCAAATAAAGACCTTTGAGCTCTAGAAAATAGCAAATAAATCCGGAAAATTCACCAAAAATTCCTTTTGACACAAAGAACCCAAATAAAATATTTTCAACTTATGTTAATGTTTAATTTTATTATATTAAATCTAAATAAATTCTGAAAATTCCTTTTAAGCTTTAATTAATTCCAGAAAAATCCAAATGGTGAATTTTATTTTAAAAGCTTCAAAAAGGCTCTGAAAATCAGGATGTTACAAACCTCCCCCCCTTAAACGGAATCTCGACCCCGAGATTCAGGCTTACTAAAAGAATAGGTTACCAGGTGCGACTTTGGAGACGACGTGGTTGAGGCTCCCCCTTGCAACGCTTTGAGGTATTTGGCTTCCTTGACTTGACGACGTTGCACAGCTTGCTCCTGGAGTCTTGGCAGGGGTACTTCCGAGGTTGAACGGAATTGGCGTGATTGCTTGACGCTTCTGCGGACACTTGCGAGCGAAATGACCTGGCTCCTAGCACTTGAAACAACTAAATGGAGTTGCATAGCTTCTTTCTCCCTGAGGCTGATTGCTGACATTGATAGTGCGGGGTCCCGAAATATCACAAGGAGGCATTGGAGCTGGAGTCCTGACTTCTAATTGTTGCGGTACCCGAGCTGGCTGGTATGTGTTGAATCTGGCTCTTTGTGATTGTTGCAACTGAACCCCTTGGTGAATCATCTTCCGCTTGCGAGACTCTTCCATTTCATGCTGAATCTTTTCAAGGCTCAATAGGTAAGAGGGAAAAGCAAAGGTAAGCGGTAAACTCGTCTAAGGGGGATATTCTAATGGCAACCCTGAACTAAACAAACACTTAGCCGAAAAGGCTAACAAAAGAAGCAATAAACTCCACAAAAAGATTTTGATAGGACTGCATCATAATGCTAGAAGCAAAACTGCAGCTCACATCACACCCAACGGCAAATAAGAAGCAAGACGATCTACACGATACTACAAACTATAACAAGGTTCAAATCTAATGGCTCCTAATCTTCACGGAAATCTCCAATCTTGTCTTAAAGCATTGGGTGCTTCCTTGATCCAAACTTCACAACATAGCTTGAAGAATTCACGCCAGCTTTGATTAAGGGCTCTCGAGACACCGATGGATATTATGGGGATAAGAAGTCAAATTGAGTTTCGAAAACAAGTTCTCAGAGGAGACAAGGAGCAAGAATCCTAAGAATGAGGTAAGAATCAAGAATTACTAGACAATCATTTGGTTGATTTAATTTAGAAAATAAATTTTGAAAACTTGACTAATTCGACCATTCTAACTAGGGCTTCGTCCTATAGTCGATATAGCTCTGATACCATCTCTGTAGAGACCCGAATATGCAAATCCGGACTCTCCTGTGTATTCTGCACTAGTCCAGGATCACGCTAGTGCATACAGTCAAACATAGAGGTAATCATCACCACAATCACGATATTAAATAAGGGAAACTCAAATTATTGATCAATATCCAAAAGTGAGACCTTATGGCCAAGCTTACAATAGACTAGCCCGAAGGGCTTAACAAAAACTAGCAGCGGAAAACCAAAAGGAAGCGCAGCAGCCAATCGACACGCCCACAGGCTATCGAGTGGAGAACGAAGCCTAATCCGCGAAGACGTCGAAGTACTCTCCTTCTGGAACCTCCTGCTGGTAGTACTCCTCATCCTCAACTGAGCAACATAGGCATAAAGCCGTGAGTACATTGGTACTCAGCAAGCCGTTTGTAACAAATGATGCAATATAGAATGCAAGGCTTACCAATGGAAGGCTGAAAGGGTTAATTTGCATAAGACGGCATTTGAAGATACAATAAATAGATTGAAGGCGCATTTGAAGTAAAACAATAATAAATAATAATCAAAGGAATTGAAGTAACCACTTATGGATCTCACATCCATAAGCTAAACCAACCACTTATGGATCTCCCACCAACAGTGAATTAACCATCCACTGTCCGAAACTTTTTAGAAATAACTATACCTCGTGTGAAATCACCGAGCATTGTCCATGACCGAGGACGCGGCTATTCGAATAGTTTTACACTCTGCAGAGGTTGTACAGCTTTACCCACAAGACATGATCATCCCATATTGCCACTAGATTAACACACTTCCTTTGGTGTGCGGCGAGGAGATCATGACAAGGCCTTTACAATGTTCAATCTCAACCCAGTTCCGTCTCGCTAAGGTTTCGCCTCTCACCCCCTCTTGCGCCAATGTGGGTCCATGGCCACGCCAAACCACACTCATCACAATGACGGAACCGAAATTGAAACATCCCAAATTAATTAGCCAGGTCCATCCCATACTGGACATGTGGTAGTACGGTAAGACTCAGATCAATGGCGCACAAAGTTAAGTCCTTAAATTTACTCAGGCGAAACATCCACATCCCATGTGCCTCTCGCACCCCCTTTACTGCACGATCAATCGCCCAAGTGAAAACCAATTTTGTATAACCACCGCCAATGACGCACCAACGTCACGGCACAAATTTTATAACAGTGGCACAAACCACGATTCAATATCTCATTAAGTCAAATTATTTAATCACATGTGATGATGAACCCAAACGATACTAAAAGCATAGCTAAGCATACTAATCGTGCCAACCCAATGTGACCATCAACATAGCATCACTACTAAGTTTCCCAACCTATGGTGACAATGGCATCATGGCATTCAAATTTAACAAGGAGGGAATTACTCAATTGAGGTGATAACTACCAAATACAAGGTTTGTATAAAAGTAGCGATGCAATGTAATTTAAAACAAAATATTTAAATAATAGATTGCAAACTGGGTTCAACATGATCAAAGGACACGACTTGCCTTGGCCTTGCTCAGTTGACAGCTCTTGATCTCCAAATCCGACGGCGGCTTCCTCGAACGCGTGATCTAACGAGAGAGAAAACAAAACGAAGAGACAAAATAAATTCAAATAAAATTCAAATGAACTCAAAAAATTCTAAAACCTGAACCAAAAGATAGAGCTCAATTTTATATGAATTTAGGAAAAAGAATCGGGTCAATCGGAGCTAGGACGAGGGAGAACGGGGCTCTGGAAAATCTGGTTTTAGGAAAAAGGCTGAAAATCGGAAAAAGGCACTGTGCTGTGAACCGGGTGCACGGGAGAACGGGTCTACGGTGAACTCGGCGCACGGAACAGTGCGGGGGCGACCGGGCGTGCTGACGGAGCGGCTAGGGCTGACGTGGCGGCTACATGGCGACACGTGGACGTGAAGGGCTGACGTGGCTGGCTTGCGTGGCGGCTGACGCGGCTAAGGGCGCACGGGTCCACGGCTCGTATGGCTGACCGGTGGGCCCGGCTTGTCAGCGGCTCGGCGTACGGGGGACCAGGCGCACGGGAAGGCGAAGCGGCGGCGTGGCTGGCGTCAGCGGTGACGCACGCGGGTGCGGGGACCGAGGAGGCGCGGCGCGGTCCGCGGACGCGGGCGGCGGGGTGTGGCTGCGGCGGGGGGTCCGGTGGCGGCGGCGGCTAGCCGGCGCGGGGTTTGGCCGACGGGATGACCGGGCGGCGGAGCTCACCGGCGACGGCAACGACGACGGCGGCGGACGGCAGCGGATGACGGCGGACGGCAGCGATGAACGGCGCCACTGCGACGGCGAGCGACGGCGGAGCTCACCGGCGACGTCGGCGAACGGCGGCGCACGGCGTCGGCGGATGACGGCGGCGACGAGGGCGCACGGACGACGGCGAGCGGCGGCGCGGACGAGGCGACGGCTGCGCGCGGCGGCGAAGGCGGCGGCGAGGGCGGCGGTGAAGGCGGCGGCGATCCTCGGGGTCCGCGCCTTAAATACCCCGGGCTGCGGCGGGTTAGGGTTAGGGTTAGCGGCGCGCACGGGAGTCCCGGCCGGATACGGCGCTGACAGGTGGGCCCCACCTGTCGGTGGCGCGGGTGAGCGGACAGCCCGGATGCGGGCGCGGCGCGAGGAGGCGCTCGGATGGGCGACGCGTGTCGTCCATCCAGCACAGGAAGGCGGGCGCGGGCGGATGCTCGCCGCGTGGCGGGGCGGGGCAGTGCGGCCGGCTGGGCTGGGCTGGCTGGACTGGCGGCACGGGAAGGAAGCGGGCCGGCTTGGTGGGTTTCGGCCCACCGGCCGGTTCAGGGGTTTTCTTTTCTTTTTCTTTTTCCAGAAATTCAAATAAAGACCTTTGAGCTCTAGAAAATAGCAAATAAATCCGGAAAATTCACCAAAAATTCCTTTTGACACAAAGAACCCAAATAAAATATTTTCAACTTATGTTAATGTTTAATGTTATCATATTAAATCTAAATAAATTCTGAAAATTCCTTTTAAGCTTTAATTAATTCCAGAAAAATCCAAATGGTGAATTTTATTTTAAAAGCTTCAAAAAGGCTCTGAAAATCAGGATGTTACATGGCGTTCGCGACCTAGTTCTTGGCCTCATCATCTTCCAGCTCTGTCGACTCCTTCACATACCACAGGACTTGTTCTTCTTTTCCTTCCTGGCTGACTGATGGTAATTAAGCAAGAATAAGTACAATTGTACTCAGTAAGCCACCACACAGGATGCAATAATAATAGATGCAAAGCTGTCAAGAAAGGCTTGAGGTTCTTTTAGTTGCTAAAAGCACTGTCTCGAAAGTATAATAAGTAGGAAAATTCCTGAGATTTAGCAATTTTAACTAAAACAGATTTTATGAAGTTGGTTGTGAGAATGCAATAATAATAGTCGTGCTGGTTACATCCACCTTTGACGGTGCATGACTACCTCCACCAATGCTGGTTTTCACCACTGGAGCACATTCTCCTCCAGGAAAAGCCAAAGTCGGGGTTACCACTACCTGACGAATTTTCATCCCACCTATAAAGATTTTTGAAATAGAACTAACTCAAGGAAGTTCCCATGTCCGCCCTTGACCGTGGGCACAGCTATTTGAACAGTTTATACTCTGCAGAGACTGTACATCTTTACCCACAAGAGACAATCAACCCGATTGACCAACATGATTCCTTGGTCATGTAGATCGAGAGATCGTCACGAAGCCTTTACAATATCTCGCCCCCTAGCATCTCACCCATATGAGCTTATCCCTCACTAAAAAGGTCCTGTAAGTTGTGTAGGATGTTCCACCATAGATTAGTGCAGTTGGATTCCACTCTCTACATACGTTAGCCCTAGCAACATTACCTTTACTTGGTGTCCCATTCAAGTCAGATTTTTATTGTCCTCCTGCACCAGTCTTCCATGAGATGACCAAAGGGTCTAGTAAATTATTCATCTAAGCCTACAGTTTGCAAGCTTGTTGCTGTACTATTTTACACAGAGAGGTCATCACAGAATTAAGTCCTTAATTTGTTCAGGTAGTTCATACCACAGACCATAATTTCTCGTACGACATCGGTGCCAACCTATCTTACCATCTGCCCAGATGGTGTAGCAGGTTTTTAGGGTTTTGGGGAAGCATAAATCCAGTTGTCATAAATTATCAATCACTAGCATCCTGTAACTGTCCCAAAGCAGGTTTTCATGTTTAAAGATTGATGATCAGGGCAAACTAGTGCCCTGGACTTGACGAAACTACCATGGAACTTAATATGACTTATGGCTAGTAAAGTTATCATTAACATCTCGGGTGACAAGGATCATGTATTTCAAGTGTCAAGGAATGGCATATTAAAATTAATATAACATCAAGTGGGCATGTAGCTACCTTAAGTTTTGACATACATTTGCATAGTAAATTAGGCATGCAATTTGATAGTTTAAAGGAACAATTTTTTGCATAAACTGTAGGATCAATATGATCAAACTGATAAGTTGCCTTGCTTTGTTTGCCATGGCCTTGATTTAACTCAAAGCCTGCTCAGTCAGTAGTATTAAATCCTTGGTCTTTTGCTTTTACCCAACTCTTGATCCCACTCAAACTTGTCGCTTCTTTGAGTCTTCAGATTCTAATATGCAGCAAACAAACGAAATACCCAATAAATCCAAATAACTGTAAAATGTTGAAATAGATTTAATTGAGCTTATTTATATTTTAGTATGATTGAGGATATAAGAGATGATTTGGTGAGTTGCGGGATAGAGATGGAGCCAGACGGATTTGTGATAGCGAAGTGACGAAGTAACTTCACCAGGAAGGACATAAAAGAAAGACTGATGTTGAAGGAATATTCATGAGAGCATTCCGCTTTTAGATTGGAACATGGCTAGACATAGCCGATTAGGGAGTGCCAAGTCTCGATCTTTTACTTGATAACTTTTCTTTATTTTATTTATATTTATCAATGAACTTCCATGAGTCAAGGTAGACATACGGATATATGAGAGAGGTTAACAAGATGCTAAGTACTAAAACTTAGGGATCTTAGGATGTGGTTTCCATAATATGATGAGCAAAATTTTAATTGGTTGAATTAACTTGATATTTCAAGATGCAATATTATCTGAGATTGCAACTGCGAACTTAATGAACCATTATTTCAATAATTCAGTTAAGGCATGAAGTCGGTCCTTTAATCACTTGTTATCATGCACAAAGTTGATTAGTCTGAGTAGGCCGGTGACGAGCATCCAGGGCTTCGGCGGGTGGCTCACATGGAGGGGTCACACCGGCGTGGGAGAGCGTCGTCCAGCCATTAGGGAAGTTTTGGGGTGCCGAGGTGCTACTCGCACAACAAGGAATCGAGGGGAAGTTGGCTGAGGAGGAGTTGGCGGCAGGAATGTCGGCGTCAGCTTGTCTCAAGGAGAATGACCACTACGGTGGGTTCCGACGATGGTACTGCAATTAAATAGAGGGGGTGATGCAAACGGCTCATGAAATTCTTGCCAGAGGCGGCCAAGACAGGGCGGTGGCCAGCGCGGGTGCAAGGGCACGGCTCGTGCTGAGCTTGGCCGGGGGAAGAAGAGGGCAAGGCGAGAGGGGCAGAGTGAGCTCGAGCCTTCTTATATGCGGGGAGGGTGGTTGGTCGTTGGGCGCAATGAAGGCGCATGCACGGAGTAATGCCGACGATGAAGCAGCGCCTGCGGGAGTGGAGAAGTAATGCTGAGCAGTGGCATTGATCGCGCGGCAGGGCTAGCGGAGGGTAGAGCTAGGGGAGGATCTAGGCAATGATACCGTGTGCTGGCCTGGACGTTACGGGGGGAAATCCGGGGGTGAAGCTAGGTTGTCGTGGCACGGCGTGCACAGGCTAGGCAGCTGTGAACAACACCAGGAACAGAGGGGGAAGAAAGAAAGAAGGGGAGGGAGGAAGAGGGAGTTGGCTGGGCCGGTTTGGCCGTGAGGAAGAAAATGGCCAGAAGGAGAAATGGGCTAAGGGCCCAAGAATTGTGAACAATTCCGAATTTTGAATTTCGGTCTTAGATTTGTCATTAGGTTTTGTATTGGAAAAGATTTGTCATTAGGTTTTCTATTGGAAACCTTGTTTCAAAATTTGGATTCAAAATATGAATTTCAAGATTTGCCAAGTTCCGAGAGATAATTCTTGAACTTCAGAATTTGAATTTTCAGATACAAAAACTAGATGGGAAAGATTTTAGTATTAAATTTGATTTAAGTTTTTATTATTGGTTTTGAATTTTCATAGTCTCGATTTCTTGATCAAGATTTTGGTTTTTTTTATTATTCGAGGTTTTAGTAAGGAACCAAATCAAGAAATTTGAATAACACCGATAATTTTGAGATACACTGAAAAAGCAATGAAAAAGATTTTATAATTTTTGCAATTACCCTAGTTCCCTTTTTGGGATGTTACAACTAGTTTCTTCCCACTGCATAAATTAAAGTCCATGACGGTAGTCTTAATTTCAATATAGGAAGCTGAATAAAAACATGGCTTCTAGAAGCTATTTCTTGAAGTGGCTTCAACCGCATCTACCACAATCCACACCCTACTTCTTTCACCTACCCATTCCCCACCTAAGCATGCGGCCACCTCCCTTGTGCCCGTTCGCTGCTGATCCCCTCCGCCTCCTCCCAACCCGCACCGCCTTCGACTCTCTCCCCTCCCCCGGCAACCCCTGTCTGTGTCCAACCTCTCTGGCATCTACCGCTGCCTCCTCCCTCCACGTGAAGTCTCCAGCATCATCCCCAGCCCTTTCTGCCCTTACACCAGCGTATGCAAGTACGGACAAGTTGCATTACGGTACTAGAGCGGCTTTGGTGTTGTGATGTTGTTGATGACTTCCAATATAACATATTATGTAATGTTGTGTTCGATAAATGGACAATATATTTTGATGCTCCCAATGATCAAGTGTGTTCTAAACTTAAGTTTGGTAAATTTAAGGTTAGTATACACCTAAGAAATGACAAAAAAACTCTTAATAAGACAAAAAAATATGCAATGTCGTATGACTATTTAAGTAGTGTTTGAATCAACTCCGCCAAATCAGCTCAACAAAAAGCCAAAAGCTCTAGCCAAATCAAACACCTCCTACTCTCAGCCACTTCTACTTCCAGCTGTTACTATTCCATCCCAGCCAAAAACTAGAAGCTCCAACAGTTTTAAATGCCACCCCAAGTCTTTGCACTGTGAAGTGTGTCAAAACTTGTAAAGAACAACCCCACATCCCAAATTACTTGTAGTGGTACAATAGGAGATGGAACATCCCAAGATAAACAACAACAACAACAACAACAACAAAGTCTTTTGTCCCAAACAAGTTGGGGTAGGCTAGAAATAAAACCTTCTTAAGATCAAAGAGTTGAGAGCCTTGAAATAAAAAACTACAATGCTAAAACTCTAAGCTATACATCCTGCTATCTAAGTCGAAAACCTAAAACACTACCCCTAACTTTCTTATGGTTCTGATACGTGAATCGCTAACTTCCATGCGCTCCTATCCAAAGCTAATTCTTTAGATACATTCCAATCTCTCAAGTCTCTTTTAACTGCTTCCTCCCACGTCAGTCTTGGTCGACCTCTGTCTCTACTTACATTTTCAGTACGCCTTAAAATTCCACTACGTACCAGTGCCTCAGGAAACCTTCATTGGAGATGTCCAACCCATCTCAAGCGATGTTGGACAAGCTTCTCTTCAATTGGTGCTACCTCCACCTTATCACATATATCATCATTGCGGATACGATCCCGCCTTGTATGACCACAGATCCACCGCAACATCCTCATCTCCGCTACACTCATTTTCTGTATATGTTGTCTTTTAGTCGCCCAACATTCTTCTCCATATAGCATCGTGTGTCTGATCGCCGTCCTATAGAACTTACCCTTTAACTTTTGAGGGACTTTTTTGTCACACAGGACACTAGATGCTTGGTACCACCCACCCCGCTCTTATCATGTGACTCACGTCTTCATCAATCTCATCGTTCCACTGTAGCATCGATCCCAAATAACGAAATGTGCCATTCTTAGGTACTACTTGTCTGTCCAATCTAACATCTCCATCATCTGCCCTAGCACCACTGAAATCACACCTCATATATTCGGTTTTAGTCCTACTAAGTATAAAGCCCTTTAATTCTAAGGTCTTCCTCCACAACTCGAGCTTCCTATCAACATCTATCCTACTCTCATCAACCAGCACCACATCATCAATGAAAAGCATACAATAAGGGATATCTCCTTATATGTCCCGTGTGACCTTGTCAATCACTAGGGCAAAAATGTATGGACTCAACGTTGATGCTTGGTGTAGCCCTATCTTAATAGGAAAGTTATTAGTAACATTACCACATGTTCTGACATTAGTCACAACATTTTCATACACGTCCTTAATTAGGGTAATATATTTTGTTAGGACTTTTTTTTTCTTTTGGAGCGTCCACCACATGATCTTTATTGGTACTTTATCATAGGCTTTCTCTAAGTCAATAAACAACATACGAAGGTTCTTTTTTTTCTCCTTATACCTCTCCATCAACTATCATAGTAAGAAAATCGTCTCCATAGTCGACCTCCTAGACATAAAACCAAATTGGTTTGTCATCACTAGTGGTGCACTTTCACAGAATTGAAGTCCATATCCATGATATACTGATGGGATATTTGCATCTCGATTATGTAATATAATGGTTGGAGATGCCATGCTTCCAATGTATTAATTTTCATTGGGAAAAATGAACTAAATAGTTGCTAGCTGCTGTAGAATTTTTAAGGTTAGTCCATCTCTATAAAAAAAATTGCAGACTGACAGGACATAAAAACATTTTTTTTGTAAGAAAGCCATACAAAACTCTCTTTTTTTCAAATGTAATTATTGTTTCTCTTCCCCTGAGACGGCTGTCAATCAATTGTAGCTGTTTGAAAAATTAACAATCAATCAATTGTTTGTTCATAAGCAATTTTTGGCTTAGAAAAACAAGTCATCCATATTGACTTCATCCTTGCTCTTCCTCTAACTAGAGTAAAACCCGTCGATTGCATGACCAGAAGGTAATCAAATACGTGCCAATAACCAAGACACATTTCACCTTGATGAATGGTGTAGGCAGAAAGGCTGTTTGGTTGTTCAGGTGCTGCAATTTTAGAACCAAGGCACAACCCAGCTTTGATTGAAGGCCAAGGTTCTGCAATTAACACAGAACCCTACGAATTCCCTATGCTTTCCAAGCCTACGGCAGTCTTGGCACGCATCGACAATGCCATGCATATATCCCCTTCTTGCTCCTTCCTGGAAGGCTTCATAACGGGGGAACATGATCAGTGTGTCTACATATACGCATATTTTGCACTTGCTCAGACGTAGACCATGTATGTGAGATGCGTGGTGCCGACGAACGAATTTATATACTTTGCTGCTGTTAATTTAAGGTCTTTTTTTGGCTGAGTCGTGCAAATGATTTCAGCTCTGCTCCTTGCCACGTGCGTACTCTGGCTACATGGTAAAGGCAAGAGCAATGCTCTACCTACCACTGAGGATTATTTGAGATATGTACAGTAACATTGAAATTTATGTTAAATTGAGCTAGTTGTGCATCGAGTGCTAACGGTGCACAGGAGAAAAAGGTTAACAAAATAGTAAAAGAACAACTCCAATTTCTTTAAGATTATGACATAGTGGATGAGCATCCATGGGTCTAACTAAAGTGACAATGGTCATGTTCTTTTCAACTTTTGGTTTTTGATTTATGGCTTCTTCGAAAATCAAAATAAAAGAAATGTCTTTTTAAAACAAATTCTCTAAACGGCTTCACGAGCTTAGAATTATATACGCAGTCTAACACCAAGCTTTTGTTTTTTTTTTTACTTCTCCGAAAATCAAAACAAACAGATAGACTTCTTAGAATTATGTGCGCCGTCTGTATTGGTATCTCCACCATTTACTATCATCTCAAAAACTCTATCCTCCAAAAATACAAACAAAAGCCAAAAACCATACATGGTAGGAAAAAAAACCAAGGCCATTAGTAGACGGCCAGACTTCACCAAACTCAAGACTCAAAAGCTTCTTTCTTTCCTTCAGTGCATGGTCTGTGCGACAAAGAATCCGATTCCATGGCCTCACTTTCCTACTAAACGGCACCAAAAAAAAAAATAAACACCAGGACTTCACCAAACTCTCTCTTTTTCGTTTCTTTCTTTCTTTTTCTTCTACTACTAGCTAGCTGCGCTCATCTCCGATTTTTCAACGCCCAGGTGCCTTTTGCATGTTTTGATTACTAGCTTCTTCGTGTAGCACTTACGTTACATGTTCTATGGACTTCTACATGTTTTTGTTATATTGAAAACGATTGTTGAACAAATTAACTTCATAATCAAACTAGCATGGACCGGAGCGCCTTTTTTTTTTGTTAATTTGGGGTACGGTATCTCGATATGAGAAACTCCCACGCATGGCATGGTACCATCTGGCGCAAACATTTTCGTAAATTTAGTACAAAGGAACTATTAAATCGATTTATTAGATTATCTAGTACTAGCTAATTACATTGAGTACTAACGGCTCACAAGAACAAAAGAGTCTACAAAAATACAAAAAAAAGGATAAGAGGATAAGAGTACTATGGCTTATTAGTATAATAAATAATGATCACTGAGAGTGTTAACAATTAAAAGCCGCTGAAAATCAAAAGAGAATATAGCCATAAATTCACTAAGCAGAACGGACTATTTTTAGGCTACTATGCAAGCTCACTGAAGAGAACAAATCCACTCTCAAGCCGCGGCGCCCCCCGCAGCTTCATCCTTGCGGCTGTCACACGGTCGCTGGAGGTGTCGGGTGTTGTGGCGGCGGTGCGCGGCGACGACGGGGCTGTAGATTGACGCGAGGCGGCGGAGGGCCATACGTTTGGTTAGCTTACCTAGGACTAGCCAAGATGATTATTTGGCAGAAAGGTTGTTTGGTTGCTTAGTTATCGCTTTCATTCGGTGCCATACGTATTCCCTATGCTTCCTAATTAAGCCCATGAAAGATGCATATTATGTTAGAGATGTCTAGGAAACACTCAAGTGTTTTTGGGTTAAGAGCATTTAGATTTGTTTTTAGGCATTAGATCTCCATTCAACGTCCTAGATTCAGAGCACTCATTTTTTTAGAGAGAGTAGGGTATGTGAGGATCCATTAGATAGAAATCCAACACTTCAGATTTATTTTTCTAGAGAGAGGACCCATTAGATGAAGATCCAACATCTCAAAATCTAAGTACTTCTAATCAAAAAACACAAAGTACTCCTTAGAAATTATATATTATGTTATGCAATGAAGACATATGTGCTTTACGTGCTTTACACACGCCATATTCCCCCCTGGTGGATCTATAGTAGTTCATGAGTGTTCAGCTGAACACCTAAATTTTTTGACAAAAAAACTAGTATATATGAGGTATAATACATATACATATATTTAATTGGGCTAAAATATCTAATTCCAGCCTCCAATCCGCCACTGTTCGATCAGTCGGCCGGTCCGACGCTCGCGCCTGTGGCCAAGCCCATTTACTCAGGTGATAGAAACGGCGTGTCGGCGTTGGCCCGACCGATCCGCCCTTCGCTCCGCCCAAGCGCCCGACTCCACACCCTAACCCTAGCCGAGCAAGCGAGCAGCAATGCGACCCCACGTCAACCGCGCCTCCAGCCTCTGGCGCCGCGCCCTCCGCTCCACCCTCTGGCCACTCCGGCACTCCGCCCGCACCGCGACCGCCCTCTGCTCCGGCCCTCCGCTCCGGTCCTCCGCTCCGTCCTCCAGCTGCTCCGGCACTCCGCCGGCACCCTTCTCATTTGTGCATTTGCCAACACCCCCAAGTTTCGACAAGTCACGTCAGACAATGGAACCATTGTCTCAAAGGTATTTTTTTTCTTTTAGTTGTGATGGTTGTAGTTAGCTTTTCTTCAACAACATTCTATATCATGAAGGGAGAAATTCTAGCATTTTTTAAGCCTTTTTTCTTTGTCTATAATTAAGCTTAATCTGTATACTGCCATAAGTATCTTATGGTTGACATTCTTGGCCCTTAGTTCCTGCAAAGTACGATGGATTTCCCATATTGGTGTAGGTGATGAATTGGTGTAGGTAGTCCCTTAGCATTAACTCTTTGCTTCTTTATTTTCTGAATCTTTCTACTTGATGGCATGTGTTTTGGCTGATGCTGTTCTAAAAAAATGAAATGATAGAGACACCTATTGTTCTGCAATGTCTGCTTGACCAAAATTACATTGATAATGCCAAGACAGAACAAAGTCACATACAGAACATGTAATCTTTCATCTGCATTTGGTTCATCCATTGCAAAATAGTTCTGTCCTCAGTCACCAACCTGATGTTTTCTGAAACAGAATAGGATTGCATATAGGATACTCTTAGCAATTTCCAATTTTTCATACACCATGATGGCATGCAGTATAATGCACCATTGGTTTCTATGTTGTCGATCTTCAATTCAAGAGTAATTATGTGCCATGGAAAGATTAGCTATCTCAATAATGCCACAGATAGAGAATACAAATATTTTGCTCCCGGTTTCTTGGCAAGTCATATATATTGCCTTGTCAATGTTGTAGTTAAGCAATTAAATCTTGCTCCCTGTTTCTTGGCAAGTCATATCTATTGCCTTGTCAATGTTGTAGTTAAGCAATTAAATTTACGGCAACATTAACTGTGCATTGGACAAGCGGAGTACTTTGTTTTGTTCATAGGTACACTTAAAAAGATTAGCTTCATATGGCATGAAGCATCGCTGAGTTAATTTGTGAACTTTTACAATTGTTTTGTAATTTCTTTATATTATTTGACATATTATCCCTAGTACGAACAATTGTATGTTAACTATTGCTACCGTAGATCTTTATGTTTTGTACTGAAAATATTTTTACAACTTCAAACATCTATTCTAAAATTTCTGCGTCCACCACTGTTCCCCCTTCTTGCTTATAGAGATTCAAAAGGAAACACGCAGTAGCCATCCCTGTGTCTACACATGCAATTTGCGGTTGCTCAAACGGAGAAGACCATGTATGCGAAAATGCATATATGGTATCAAACAATTTATCGTTCATTCCGGCTTTGGTATCTGGCTTTTGCCTTCCAAAAGTCAGAAGCCGAAATAAATGTATTGACTTCTTAATTTTAATTTTTTTTCTTTTTTTAATATTGTTTATGAAAATATAACAATGTGTTTTTTCTTATTTTTCTTTAATTAAATGGGTCACAAACGCTAATAGTTGTTATGCTACAATTTTAGCTAAAAATCAGAAATCGCTAAAAAACCGGATTCAACAGGGCCTTATATATCCATGTGCTGGTCATGTTTCTGTATACAATGCTGGGTTGCATTGTGCGTGTGATTTTAGCTCTGCCCCTTTAGGCAATGGCACGTGCGTATTCTAGCTGCACCTGCATGGTACCAGCAGTGCGTGGCGGAGCTAGCAAACTTAAGAGAATTAGGCAAGTCCAGCTTCGCCCTTGTTGCGCTCAGCCATGAGGCAGTTTCCTGTAGCCTGCGCCGTGTTCGACGGCGATAAACTTTAATGGCTTATCGCCGGCGAGCCCGGACAGTTATCCACACTCGCGGGTAGGTGGGTAATATCAATGTTGTACCTACCACTTTTGAGGAATGATGGTTGCTACTTCATATACGAACGCGTATCAACGAATCGATGCATCGAGTCCAGTTTGCGTGTTCATAAGCTTAGTGTAAGAAACCACCAAATGGATTTAGAATAATCTTCATTCCATATTGTCTAGTAGTAGCTAATGGAGTACAAATTTCACAGGATAGTAAAAGAACAGAGGTGACCTAGACCTCACATCACCCGAACAGTTCCTTGCTTTTAGTTTAAAGTTGGTTTTTAAATGAAATAAATTCTCAAGATGGTTTTTATGAGTCGTTTATAGAAACTATTTTGAACGAAGTAATTTTTCAACATAAATATCTTCTACTCTCTTAATCTCTTATAATCAAGACATCAATTTGAAACAAGACCAAAATCTCAACTTAGATCAGCCAACGCTGCCACTCGCCCAACCCCACCGTCCCTGCATCGTTCTGGTGCGTGATTCTCTCTCCGTCGCCGGAGGCGTCGGGTGTTCCGGCTGCGTGCGCCGGCGACGATGGAGTTGTCGTGTAGCTAGGTGAGGCGGCGGAGAGACGGCAGAGCCGTAACTCCGTACGACCGTAACGCTGACTGTGGGCAGGTGGAAAGCTGCTGCGAGCCCAGTTTAGAGGTAAGAGAAAGCCCAGCGATGGCAGATAACAATCTGGGCTCCCGTTTCTCGGCCTACTGAAAAAAAATTAGGGAAAATATTATGGACTGGATGAGCATACATGGGCCTAACTAAAGTGACATTACCACGTCGCTAGTTCCGGCTTAACTTTCCCTCGCTGATCATATTATTGTTATCCTTCCTTAAGCAACACGACTACTCGTAGGCTATGCTAGCTAGCTCATTAGGCTCAAAGCCTCCAAAAGCTCCTTTCTTAGTTACTGTGTGCATGCTCTGTGCAGAGGAGAGAATCCGAGCCTGTTCTTTTCTACTTCGAAAAACTACTTTTCGATTTTTCTATAACTAGCTTTCAAATGAAATATTTTTTAAGATAAAGTAATACATACTGTAGTTAATTTATTTATATCGGTCAAAATTATACGTAAAATTATGTTACTCTGTACTCCCTCTCACGAACAGTCTAAAAACCATAAGCTAAAATCATAAGCCACAAGTAAAACAAAAAAACTCACTTGTAATGTGTGGGCCCGTGTAAAGAAAGCATAAAGATCATGGATGAGAAAGAGGGGTTTGTCACATAACAGAGGAAGAAAACGATAGCCAAGGAGTAGCTGCCCATGCAGCGGTGCGCCAGAAGCTGCGCGCATTAGAGTCTAATTAGCCCCCCTTAGAACCAGAATTAGAGAAGTCAACTAGAACTCTCTAATCTGATTATTGAAGACTAAGGACTTGTTTATATTGGCTTCTAAAAACTGTTTTCTACAGTACCTAGCTTTTAAACAAAGTGTCTTTTCAAAGTGAGGTCTACTAGTCGATTGTTACACATTATAGTGACTTTATTTATATCGGCCAAAATTGCACACGAGTTTCTCTCTCCGTACGGCTCTCTACAAGCTATTACTATTCATAAGTTAAAGCCAAAAACCATCAGCACAATTCAATATAAACAGGGCTTAGAGTAATTTTTCGGATGCGTGAGTTGAGAACTCAACAAATGGACGTTGATGGGATAGTCCCTAGTGTCCTATTTAAAGGCTAAGGGATTGGAGGGTCATGGCTTGAATGTCATAAAAGAAAGTTTAAATTCAGAATCTCCTTCGTATTCAAGACAGTCTGTACCTTCCTTCTATACAATGAACCTTCTCGAGAACATATCTCGGTTATACGAACTCCAATCAAGTGATTCTTTTTTACATTTAGCTAATGAGGATATCTTCAACTTCATAGTTGTGGATATTTCCTGAAAACACCTTCTTTGTTGCCAAATTTTCCTTGAAAGTTGATTCCATTGTGAACTCTGATTTTCTGTGCAGGCTGTCTTGTGGGGCCATATCTCTTACATCAAAACTCCAAATTAGGTCAATAAGGACTCTAAATTGGACTACTCAAAGAGACTACAACTCTATAGTTATGAGTTCTTTTTCAATTGAAGCTGTTTCGGTCATGAAAATCACGTTGAAGATGACAGACAGATTATGTCTCATTTATTGGCGTGGTAAATATTAATCTGCCAAATGTCTTATCTCTTCACTTCCCTTTCTTCAAAAGTTATGCTTGTTATAATGAAAAAAATATGTCACCAAAAGAAAAACAGGCAAGGATTTAACGTCAAAAATTCTTATGGAAAAAACCACGAATGCACGAAGACAGAATTCACTATATAAGGATATGTTACAAGCATGAAGAACTTCAACGTATCTAAACCGTGCAATTATAGGGATACATATATAGTCTAGGGATTAGAGCCCTGAATGAGAGAAGGAAACCGAATCTGAGTCGAATGCATAGGCCTTTGCCACGTCTGACATGACTCGATGCATACATCGCTCGGTGCCACGTCTAGTGAAGTGTCCGACACGAACACGATGATGAATTTGGATCTCACTTTTAATAATGTGAAAGTATTCAGAAGTAAGAGAATAAGTTTCCCTACTCATTTGTGGGCCCCACTAATGATTTTTCCTTAGAAATTACCATGTGCATAGGCCTTTGCCACGTCTGACATGACTCGATGCATACATCGCTCGGTGCCACGTCTAGTGAAGTGTCCGACACGGACACGATGATGAATTTGGATCTCACTTTTAATAATGTGAAAGTATTCAGAAGTAAGAGAATAAGTTTCCCTACTCATTTGTGGGCCCCACTAATGATTTTTCCTTAGAAATTACCATGCACATAGCAATCCTCTACGTTTTCATGTTGCCGATACATCGAAGGCTCGGTGTTTCCATTGTAAGTTTTCCATCCGAACTCCAAATTCAACAAATGATATATGCATTTTGGTCGTCTTGATGAGAGCATCATCTTGAGAGTCTCAAAATTGGGATTTGAGAATGTCTTGATCATTGAAAGCTCATGGAAATGTTCTTCAAAACCTATCGATTTGCTAGTTGAAGAGCAGACTTATCCAAATGAGTGATTTGACATAACAAGTATCTAAAAAGTTATATTTTCCTACAATACAAAATTTTTGCATGTATATCTCAAATATAAATGATTAGTAGAAAAACATGTAGCATTAGAAAGGCATAAAAATAGGAAAAAAATATTGTGAGAGAGTATGAAATGCATGTAGAAACAATGCCAACAGCAGTGGAGGATGTGGTGTGGTGCTAGTTTTTTGTTTGGCGGCATCATTTGTGTGGGTCAATGGGTGAAGAATGTAAGTGATCTGCTTCTTTTTGAATTTTTGGCGTGCAAACGGGTGCTAGAATTGGCTAAGGAACCGAGCATTTAGTGTTTGGTAATTGAAACAGATTTTGTGGGAGTGGGAGGGAAGATACAATACAACAAGTGGATGTAGACATATCAGGTGGGTTCTTTTCAGCGGTGGCTTATGGTTTTGGTCCTAGCATGAGCGTTTGTGTGATGAATCGAATGTTGATAAGCCAATAAGGCACTTCAAGTCCTGATAAATCGCTTTGAAATATCGGTGGAGAAACCATCTCATTTATTTGTTCGAGGAAAGCCATAAGCCAAAACGAATTGGGCCATCAATTTATGGTCCTCTGGAGAAGATGCAGAACTTTCAAAAGGTGACTTGTTTGATGATCCAACCATCTACATAGGAATAACTGAGTATTTGTCACTTATAGGATGGTGTTTTAGAATTTACTATTATATAGATTATAATTCATGCTCTGGCACTCTATATATTGGGTATATTAGACTTTGCCATTTCCCCCTTTTTCCAGCATTTTCCATTATGTTCCCTTGTTTTGAAAAGATGGTTTTGCCCCTGTCCTATTATTCCTCCTCCCGGTGGCCATGGCTGACGGCCACCACTGTGTGCAACACTGACGTTTGCAAACCCTACTTAGAGACAATTGAGTGGAGTGGCAAATACTTATATGCTGTTTGCTCCGAATCCCCACCCAGATCTTTGACTTTTGGATGAGAGGTTGGAGGAGATGAAGGTCATGGAGCTCAAGGTGCTACCACTCGGGTTAGGGTTCCACCCCACTAGCAAGGAGCTTGTCAGGCACTACCTCAAGGACAATATCACCAACTAGATCAAATCCGAGGTCGAGAACATCCCGAAGATCGATGTCTACAAGTGTGAGCCATGGAATCTCCTAGGTACTACTGCTACAATCGACTCTTCTTTTTCTTTTCATTTTTTCTTCTCCTGATTGTTGGAGATTTTTGCTTTGGGGTTTGGTTGATCGCATCCTTTGTGGTGAAATTTGTGGTTCTACGAACATTTCTAGGGTTTATCTTACAGTTTTTGACCTTGATCGTTTTGATTTTGTGTCTAATAGAATCTTTATGTTTCCTAGTTCAGTGTAGATCCATGTTTGATCAAACCTTTGTTAGAAAAGGATTGTGTTGTGTTGTCAAGTGCCTAATTTTTTTTAGCTTTTTGTGGCTTTTAGCTTCGGTTTCTCTGGAAGCCAAAATAAACAGGACAACTTCTCCAAACGGCTTTCCAAGGTCAAAACCATTTTGCGTCATCCACATCCATGACTCCATTGTCTTGAAAAAACATAGATAAAAGCCATCAGCAATAGCTCAGAAGAACAAGGCTGATTAATGGAAGCTAGCTTTTCTATATAAAAAAGTAATTTTGTGGTGGACAGTGTGTGGCTAAAGAGCGAAAGCTCAGCACAAGCCTGGTCCAAGCCCAAAATTTTGTTACTTTGATCCAATCTAGTCCAAACCCAAAACTAAGGTAGGCCCCATTTAGTTTTAAGCTTTATTTTTTCAGCAAGTTCATTGAATTTTTGAAGGCATGCTCCACTGGAATGTATGATTTTTACAAGTTCTCTTATTTTCTCTACTGCAATATCTAAAACCTTCATATCTTCTTTCACTAATATATTAAGTATGTGTGGGCAACATCTCACGTGTAGATGTTCACCACCAAAGAGCACTTTATTCCCAAGGAACTCCCTTAACTTCTATATTGCCTTGTCATTAGTTGAGCAGTTATCCAAAGTGAGAGCAAACACCTTATGATCCAGTCCCCATTAAGATAAACATCTAAATATAACCCTAGCAATGGTATTAGCTTTGTGAGGGTGAGGTACTTGTTTAAAAGAGAGTATCTTCTTGTGGAGCACAAAATCCTTCGAGATATAGTGGCAAGTGAGTGTAAGATAACCCAACTTTTGGTTCGAAGTCCATAGGTCAGCTGTAAAGCTCATCTTTGAGTCCACTCCTTGCATGATAAAACGAAGTTTGCTCTTCTTATGTTCAAACAAAATCTCTACATAGTCATTGCGAATACATTGTCAACTAGGAATCTTAAAAGTTGGATCCATACTTCTCATGAGTTTATGGAAATAATGATCCTCAATTGCCTGAAAAGGAATCACTACACTAACCAAATATTTCACAATGTACCCACGAGTCTTCACTGGGTCAAAAGCAAAAGGGCTATCTTTAATTATCTCAGTTTCGACCTGCTTCTTTATAGCATCATCTGTAATACCAGTACATGAATATTTGATGTGCCTAAGCAAATGACCTGTCCCACCCCTTACTACTAAGCTTCCTCTATAATGTATACAAACAACCTTGTCCTCTTTAACCCAATGCTTGAAGTGTTGCCAAGCTTTAGATCGATAGTGTTTAGATGAAAAACTACCTAAGATTGGAGCAACACTTATTTCCTTAGATTCAAAAATAGCTGACATCATGAATCTCTAGCTCTATAAAAAAGTGCTTCGTAAGTCAAGACCGTCTCATATCTTATCTCTTGAATAAACTAACAAATGTTTTAAAATGAAAATGATTAATTGGTTCATGTTGCTAATTACTGAATAGGAAATGAATAACTTGTATCATCTTTGAATCAAAGTCAGTACTAGTACTGATTACCTATTGTGGCGTCCTTGGAGGAAAGGAAGGAGGCGGCGGGGTCGTGATAGAAATGATGGAGGCGGGGGGCAGAACTAGAGATGCCTTCTTCTGCTTCCCATTACCAAATCAAGAATGAGTGAAAAAGAGTGAATTCATGAGAAATTATTACGGACCAACCAAATTCAAATCAAATCAAGACCAACCAAATCCGAATTGAATCAAATCTAAAATCGTTACCGACGACGGCACAAGGGCTCTTTTGTGGTGACATGAAAACAGAGGTGGACAATGGCAGCGTGAGGGTTCTTGGTGGTAGCCGAGGGCGGATAATGGCGGCGCGAGGGTTTCCTGATGGTGGCAATCTTGGCAGTTGGGAGCATCGGTTGTATGACAAATCAACCTAGGAGGCAGAGCCAGAGAAAGTAGAGACCGTGATGAGGCACTCATCAGGGACACCAACGATGCAATCGATGCCTATGTTAGTGAAGGCACGGAGGGTGGCTGGGTCAACGTCGTAGAGGCAGACATGACCAACGCAAAGGCCCAAGGGTGGACGAACATGTTAGGACGACAGGACTCCATTTGACCTCTCTCTTAATACTAAAACTAAGGCTAAAGTACGGTCTAATCCAACCCAAAGATGGCCTAAAAAACAATAGGTCCAAAATTCATCCAGTCTAATTACACTTTTGGGCCAGTCTGGCCCAAAAGCTTTGATGGGCCCAAACCCATTAGCAGCCTTATGTGTGAAGCCCCTAAACCTAGAGTCAATTGATCATGGTCCTCTTCTTTTTAGCTTCTGAAAGCCGCTTTTCTACAGTAATTACGTTTCAAACAGAGTGTCTTTTTAAGCTGGGATTTATAAGTTGATTGTAGTACACAGTGCATCGACTTCATTTATATCAGCCAAAATCACACGAGTCTCTATCTCTCCGTACTCTTTGTTGCGAACAGCTAAAAGGTATAAGTTGCAGCCCAAAAGAACAGACCCCATATGGCTCAGACTAACAACAAGAAAATTCCCACTTAATTTTTTGATTTGATTTAAATGGCTTCAGCTTCTACCTTTTGGCTTATTTAACCCAGAAGCCATTTGGAACACGTCGGCTTCTAATTTCGGTTTATTTTGAATTTTTTTGTTTTTCTTTTTTTTCTCTTATTCGTTTGCATTGTTCGTAATGATATAATAATTTTTTTGATTTTTCAATTTTTTTAAAAATCTAACTAGCGCTATAATGTAATTTTAATAAAAAAATAAAAAAATCATAATCAGAAGCTTAATTCAAAAGTTAGTTGGGGGCTTGGAG
Organism: Dendrocalamus latiflorus; assembly: GCA_017311315.1. NCBI lineage: Eukaryota > Viridiplantae > Streptophyta > Magnoliopsida > Poales > Poaceae > Dendrocalamus > Dendrocalamus latiflorus. The sequence goes on along the minus strand of CM029629.1, from coordinate 17,629,320 downwards.
CATCACCTCAGACGCGCGTGGACGACCGCCGACCGCGCCGACGGCTCCTCGTGCCCTGAGCCTAACCGACGCGTATACCAACCAAACTTTCCCTTGCCCTCCCCACTCTCCTCCCCTCTCCTCTCCTGCATCGCGTCGCCAATCCTCTCCTTCCTTCCCCTCCCGCTTCCTCTTCTTCCTCACGCGCACGGCGCGCCTCTCACGCCCACCAAGCCTCGCGGGCGAGGCAGGAAACACCAACGCGGCAGGGCAATGCTGGCGTGGAAGGAGAAGGTGGCCGAGAAGCTCGCCCGCTGCCTCGCCGACTCCCCCGTCCCCTCGTCCTCCCCCGCGTCCGCTGCCGTTGAGCAGCAGGTGAGCCATCCGAGATCTGCCTGCATGCCTTCCTGCCTGCCTCACATTGTGTTTGTGTCGGATCCCTATTCTCTTTTTCTTTTCTTTGTTATTTTTCGATTTGGTGGTTGGTGCGGCTGGCCTGGGGCGGTTGGGGATCTCGCCGTCGGATGGCCCCCGCGTTCCGGTGATCGCCGAGACCCGGAAAGGTGGGATTTCCGGTCGTCGGGTCGGGCGAACGGAGCTCCTTTCCTTTTAAGAATTGCATTGCGGCTCTGCGGGAGATGTAGCTGTTCGTTGATTGATTTCCTGGTCTTGTCCACGGATCTGGGATTGGCGTCCGCCTTTGAGGCAGAGAAGAGGAGTCCTCTTTGACAAACATCGGCTTCTGTCGGGATAAAATTCTTTGCTGTCGTTCGGGCTATTTGCCATTACCATTGTGCTACCTGAATTTATGCTTTGCTGCCATGGAACTCTATGATGCTGTTGCCCTTGTGTGCTGTTTGAGAATACCGTGTGGATCGAGTTCTTGGAGAGGTGGGTTGCTGCCCCTGCCCAGTTCAGCAAATTTGGGTGTGTACTTGAGGAAATGTCAGAAGTTGTCTGCTGTTACGACATGGCAGCTGTTCCTTTTGCATCGATGTGCATTGGATGATATTCCATACTCGAGAATTGAGACCCAATATCCAGGACAATCTGTAAATGTTGTTTTTTTTTATTATTGAAAAGTAGTGGTTTCAACAAGATTTAAGAGTATGGTCAGGGAATTGAGTAGCACGCACCTAAGGTATGTTAGAAATGGTATGGAAAATGTCAGGACATATACAGATGTGCAGCACAACCACGTAGTGACTTAAGACTTAACAACTGATCAACAGCTTTAGTTCCTAGACAGACAATTCTAAAATTTGTGTGGCTTGTATACACTTAAGCCTCGACTTGGTTTGAGAAATCTAAATAGTGGTACCTCAGATATTTTGCACTAAGGGACTTAGCAATGTTTAAACTATCCAGTTAGGGCTGTGTAAGTACCTTGTTCAGTTTTTACATTTTAGCTTACGGGGTTTACCATGGTTGCTCATTTTTAACTTGAATGCAAACTTTGGACATTTAAACTTTAGCAAATAAACTTATTTGTTATTACGGGAAAAGATTCTGGTTAGGACATATGAACTATGCATTAAAGTAAAATCAGGCCCTTGAACTCTAAAACTGTTGACCAAGGGCCCTATTTAAGAAAATTGCATGAGACCTATCAATCTGCACAGCTCAATTTGCCATGCTGTTGCATGATTCACTGAATTAAGTTAAGTTGAAATTAAGTTTTCTTTACAAAATGGAGTATATTTTGTTACTGTGCTGGGAATTGCATGCTTTATACAACATATATATGTATCTGGCTATCATCACATCACCCGAATTACTGCAATATTACTGTGTAAGATGGTTGAATATGAGAGTCTAGGTGAGGAAGCAAAATATGCAAGTGAGCCTTTTTTTTTTCTGGGATGGAAGGGACAGACAAGAACGATTTCCTTCCTCAGGTGCCTAGTGTGGTAATGCCTAAGAGTCACCGCTCCCTTGTCTGCTACTTTACATTGCTCCTTAACAAAAACTAACAGAAGTTGTGAGGGAATAAGAAAAGGCATAATTTGCATTGATTTCAAGTTAATAAATGCAACACCTTTGTCAATTACTGTGTCTCAGCAATTACATGTACAACATGACATCCCATACTAACTCAAAAGGCTTGATTCAATAATTTTTCAATTTGAAATACCATGCAGCCTTGATTCAGAATGACTTGGGGCCTGATTCTTTCTGCATGCATGGTTTCAGGGTTTCATTTATAATTTTGCTATACTAGTTTGCGAGGCCTTACACTATTGACTCTTGATTCAGCAATTTGAGTTCAAGGGCCCAATGCAACTTGCATGCCTAACTTAGCTGCTTAGGGAATTTGCCTATAATTTTGCTATAATTGGTTTTCAGATGGTGCTTAATTCTTCATTGTGTATTGATCTATTTAAGTTTTAATAGTGCATCTTTCTTTTCCTGTTCAGCTGTTCTAATAAACTGTGTTTTTTCAGGCAATACCCTTTCCAGCAGAGCATTTCACTTCCCCCCAAAAGGGATCATTATTATCTAATGTTTTGTCCCTTCTACCAACCTCAAACTTGGAAGATGAAAGGAATTCACCTTGTTCAGGAAGTATGAGACCATTACCTCCCGAATCACTTCCTAAACGATGGAGAGGGAATGATTTCTCATGGAAAGATCGACCGCAGGAATTTAGTGAGGAGTCTGGTTCTGAAAGTGAGAGAGATGATAGGAATGGGAATTCTGATAACAACCTGATCCTTAAGTCATATAGGTCCGTGGATAACTCAAATGGAAATGAAGAAACATCAATATCAGACTTTACAGGCTCTCTTTATTATTTAACTGAAAAGTCTACATTTGTATCTTCAAAACTGTTTGGGTTCTTTCAGTCTTCTCTCCCTGGGACCTTAAAGGGATGCCACTGGGTATTGCTCTATAGGTAAACTTGTTAATCAGCATGCCATGCTTACAATTTTTTCTCCGAATGTGCCTTGCTTAATGTTGCCTTTTAATTTCTTGATTTCTTCTTGTTTTTGTCAAATGAAGTGCAGCACTTGGAAGCATGGAATATCTCTAAGAACACTTCTTCGTAGAAGTGAGGATCTTCAGGGTCCATGCCTATTGGTTTGTCAGACTATCTACATGCACTTACCTTCGCTTGTTTCTTAAAGTTGGGCTTTCTTCTGAAGATATTTCTCGCCCCTCCTGTTTGATTAGATTGTCGGAGATATGCAAGGGGCTGTGTTTGGTGGCTTATTGAATAGTCCTTTGAGGCCTACAGAGAAAAGGAAATACCAGGTCAGCCACAGCAGAATTTTGCGTGCTACATTTGCATGAACAAATCAGACAATTGTATTAGCATACATGCTCCTAAGTTTTTGTCCAGTTTGTATAGTAATTATGTTATATTCCTGATGGAACAGGGAACAAATCAGACATTTGTGTTTACCACTATTTATGGTGAACCCAAACTTTTCAGACCAACTGGTACGTATCAATTGTGGAAAAAACATGCAGGACAACACATTATCTTTTGGTATATCCATTATTCATTTTTGTAATAGGAGCTGATATGTATCTGTGGTCATCGAAGACTATGGAATTGCACCATAGGTCTGTAATTCATTGCAGTTATGTCACTTGAGTCTTGTCTTCTCCTAGGCATTTTGCACAATGCCACTTTAGTTGATTGATTGGTTAGTGTGACAGGAAAATTACTATGCATGCTAATATGGCCTTCACGTAAGCGAGGCAAGCTAATGTGACATGCTGATAGGTTATAATTTATGTTGAAAAATTCTAAATAAAGGCACAATTTATAATGTGGCAAGCTAATGTGAAACTTACTATTTAATGGACATGAGATGAAATTACAGTACAGGTTGATTCATTTTCATAATAGTTTGCCACAAAACTATTCTATGTTAACTTAATTAATACAATCAAATATTAAGTTATATTTGCCTTTTGTTGGTTCATAGAGCTTAGTCGCATGCATATCCAGGTGCAAACAGGTACTACTATTTGTGCTTGAATGATACTTTGGCATTTGGAGGTGGTGGGAGCTTCGCATTGTGCCTTGATGAAGATTTGTAAGTCATCTTTGCTGGCATAGACTTTTCTTCATTGTGCGAAGATTGTTAGCATGATTTGATTTTGCTGAATAGGTTACATGGAACCAGTGGATCATGTGAGACATTTGGGAACACATGCTTGGCTCATAGTTCGGAGTTTGAACTAAAGAATGTTGAGGTAATATGTTTTTTACAATCACATGTAAAGATTCGTATGTGCTGGTAATATTAGCTCACTACTCATAAATATGGCATGTAAGAAGTAGACAACACACTGAAGTGCTTTAATAGATTGCTCGAGTATGTATCCCTCCGGTCTCAAACACTCAACTCACAAGTTGACATTTTTTTACTTCTCACGATTTTGAGTGCTGTTTTGACCATTTGCTATCACGATATATCTATAAATTTGTAAGTATAAATTTTAGGAAAGTATTTTTATGACAACCCTACCTATTTCATGTGGTCAATCTAGATATTCAAAGATGTTATTGGTCAAATATAGGAAGTTTCTATGCGTGTTTTCTACGTTACAAGTTTTTGTGACCGGAGACGGATCTGATCCTCACGCGTTTTTCTCTGTTCTGCGTGTATAACACGGATCATTTTGCATGCCTTCCTATTCACCCTTGCTGACATATTCTTTTCTGCAGCTGTGGGGTTTCTCCCATTCATGGAGTCGTCTGAGGTAGACTTGTTTCAAACAGCTTCTGGTTTTTGGCTTTTAGAAGCTGGCTTTTGAATAGAGTGACTTTTTTAAGGTAGTTTCTATAAGCTGTTTGTTGGAGTCACTACAAGAGCCGCTTTGAACGGGATTTTTTTCTCAATACGAGCATTCTTTACTCTCTCAATCAGTTAAAAGCCACAACCAAAAGCTACAACACTTTTGAACAGGGCTGCTGATGATGGATATCATGCTTATTTATTTACTGTCCTTATTCTTTGTAATATCATGATTCTTTCTCACGTTTATTGACTTTATTGCATTGTTCCTAAATTACAATTCACAAAATATTTTGCAACAACAGTATGCACATATGTAGTATCTCTGCACTACGAGCTGCTTTTAAATTGCGCATGGGCAATGCAGCGTTGGCCCAGGGATTTTAAGGCTCTTATTTTCCATTGATTTTTTCGTCTTTTTAGAGAAAGAAAAGATGCTATTCATGCTCAATGAGCTATCTTTAAAACATAGAGAGCGCGCATAAAGTCACATGTTGCTTGCATCCCGTCTCAAATATATAGAAGCATGTTGAACTTAAGCGAAGTAGACATGGACGGATTTCTGTGAGCAAAACGCGGATTATTTCACACAAGCACCGATCATGCCTCATGTATTGGACTACAGGTTCACTAAACATGAGTGGAAGGACGCATGAAGCTAACGGAGTAATGGCATGATATTGAATAATTTAGCAGGCAGCACCCCCTAGCTCCCGTTTCTTTTGCGTCTGTTGAGACGATCAACACCCTGACATGGTGTGTAATGTTTACCAGAGTTGTATGGACAGCTGATACCCTACCATTTGTATGGAATGAAGAAAGCATTCGCTCTCCTGGAGAGACAACAGAGATGGAACATACTCAAGTATCAAACTGAAACATGATTGACACCTGTGCAGTAAGTGCATCTCTGCGCAGAACTGCAGATTTGCGCCGATAGTATTTGTAACAGCCGGGTTTAATAAGAGTATAGAATGTCACCAAAACTACAATCATTACATATTTTAACCATCCAACAAGTAATTTTATCAACTAGACTTCAACCATAATTCCATAACATAGACACGAACATATATATGACAACAATAAAAGATTCAATGAATAACATTAAACGAAGTGAATCAACTATAAGTTCAAACAGAAGAAATTTTGATAGGTGGCAACCAGCTAATACTATTATGTTCTAAGAGAAACCATTATTCAAACAAAGGTTTATATGACTAATATTATTTATTCTAACAATGAATGAATAAATGCTAAGTGATAAATGAAACATTGACGGTGTAAAATTGATCATATGCTAGTTCCCTCCTATGCATGCCGTTTTTAACGATTACCTAAAAACAACAACAAAAAAAGTAAGAGTAAATCCAAGACTTAGCAAGTACAAAGTACAACAATAGAAACAACATCATAATCATAATACATATCAATATCCACCATTATCTTTTTCTCATCATTCTTTCTGTTAATGCAATGAAATACAACATGCATCTCTAAGTTTATATCGGTATAGTTGAGGGAATGTCCGTTGAAGTTCACTCCCTTCCCGCCATCTCGTGGATGTGCTTACCTCTGTATGTCTCACTCAAGCGTACTCTGGATTAGTCAAATAGCTTTTTCACCGACTTGAACCATGTATTTCGGACTAGTTATTTGACTTACTCATCACCCTGTCTCGTATGCTTTTACCATGCCATGAGTGCAGCCTTTTATCATTTTACCACATATCACATTTATCATCAAATTATATTATACTAAACAAAGGTAATCAAATATAGCATGAAACGAATAATTTAATAATAATGAGCAATTATCTATCATCATCTACAATTCTACTATACATTTGCCTTTCAACCTTGTGAAGCGGAACAATGGGTAGAAGACATCAAACCTGTAGCAACTTTACCTACAACAAACAATTCATCTCAACATAGACCATAATAGTACAAACCCGTAGCAGCTTCACTGCCATATTCGACCGCTTATAGCTTGGTAACTATGTGTTCCCAATCGATACTGCTCAATCAAACTAAAACCGATGCAGCATCAGTACCCATTTCTCTGCTTTGGCAGGCACATGGCAAATGTGAATGCAATAGCCAATGCTTTATAAAGGATATGTGATATCCTAACAGAGAAGAAGACAGAGGAAACTAGAGCAACATTAGTATTATAGTTTTACCCCCAGTCGCTCGCCTATGAAAGTTTATGGCCTTACCTTTTCTTATCAAACCCTTTTTTGCTTTTGTATTGTAAGTATTTGGCCTAAGCAATCCTTTGTGTAAAAACTACCTGATATGATATATGTAAACTTTGATATGTAATATTAATCTGGAGGCACTACCTTATTGGTAATCAGCGTGAACTGTATACCAATCATAAAAGCTTGAAGTATTTCTACACACAACAAGATATGAACCTAAGGAAAATAAGGTGGATAGAATTGATAAAAAAACTATGATCTTGGTACCCATTACTAGTCCGGTAAAGCCAACATTGTAGCCAATGCTCTCAACTGAAAGCTTCATTACATCCATACATCAGCTAAGGCCAGTCAACTAGCATCACATGGAGAGCTTTGGAGATTCAATATAGAAGAAGTTGAGGAGGGTTTCCTTATTGCTCTAGTGCTATAACATACCCTTGAATCTTAGATCAAAGCCACTCAACTCAAAGATCCAACAATCGCCGAGACCAAGCGCGATTTGCAAAATGGTGAAAAATCAGAGTTCACCAAAAATGTGAGGGCAATGGTTATGCATGGATAGCAGTTTTATGTTCCAAATAACTAAGATATCAAAGAGCTAATCCTCATAGAAGCTCATGATTCACCACCCTCCATTCATCCTGGGAGTACGAAGATGTATCGGGATATCTAAGAACGATTCTGGTGGCCCAGTATGAAGAAGGACATCGCCACACAAGTTGCTATTTGCGATGTATGCCAAAGAATCAAGGTAGAGCACCAGTGACCAGCGGGATTGCTCCAATTTTTGAAGGTTCCCAAGTGGAAATGGGATAACATTGGCATGAATTTCATACTGGCTTACCGAAGACCCGAAATGGGCATGACTCAATATGGGTTATTATCGACCGCTTGACCAAATTGGCCCATTTCATTCCAGTGAGCACCACATACTATGGAGCTAAGCTCATTGAGCTCTACATGAGCAATATCATCTATTTGCATGGTATGCTAAAGACGATAACTTCTGATTGAGGTTCTTAATTTACCTTATGGTTTCGGAAAAGCTTGCATTAGCTTGTGGGGATCGAGCTATTCTTTAGCATAACATTCCACCCACAAATAGGAGGCCAACCAAGAGTAAAAATCAAAATTTTGAGGACATGCTAAGAGCTTGTGTGCTATCCTGTTGCACAAATTAGGAGAAATGTTGTTTGCTGAGTTTTCTTACAACAATAGCTTCCAATAAAGCCCCCAAATGTCTCCATTTAAAGCACTATATGGGAGAAAGTGTAGAACACCCCTTTTCTGGTCTGAGGTTAGTGAAAAATAATTCTTTGGACCGGCTATTATCTAAGGAGCTCAAGAACAAGTTGATGTGATAATAAACCGATTAAAGGAAGTGTAGTCTCATCAAAAGAGCTATGCCGACCATTGTCACATACTGAGTTTTGGGATAAATAATTATGTTTATCTCAAGGTCTCAACGCTATGTGACATCCTCCGTTTCCATGTCCATGGAAAGTTAGCACCTTAGTACATCGTGTCATACCGAATCATTGTAAAGAAGGGCGAAGTGGCATACCAATTGGAGTTGCCACCTCAACTTTCAGATGTACATAATGTCTTTCATGTCTCTTAGCTCAAGAAGTGTCTCTGCACTCTGAGTGAGCTCACTCAATTGGACAACATCGATCTACAACCTGATCTTTCTTATTGACAGCATCCGATCCTCTTCTAGACAAAGCTGAGTGACATACTCACAACCATGCCATTAAGATGTTAAAAGTCTATTAGAGTAACCACACTGAGGATAAAGCCACATGGAAACAAGAAGACCGACTTCCCAAATTTCTTTACCAAACCCACCAATTCTCGGGGGCGAGATTCTTTGTGAGGTGGGTAGACCTGTAACATCCTAGATATCAGGGAATACAAGAATGAGGGAAATTTAAAACTTTGTGCATGCATATTATTATTCTTGGTTTTTGTTTGAGTTTCCTTGGGAAAGTAACTTGCAAACACAAATTTTTCAATAGAAATGTACATAAAAAGAATGCAATTTGAATTCAAAATCAAATTGGAAAAGATGATCCTAAATGGCCTAGAAGAATTCACTGTATAAATCATATCAAAAACTCATAAATATATTCATGTCACTGGAAAAAAGATTTGAACTTTTTTGAACATGTTCTTGAATTTGTTCAAATCAAATCGGTGCTTATTACGTAGAATAGAGACATTCCAAGATTTTTCAAAAACATCTAGGGAAGATAAATTCTAAAAAAATATACACAATGACTTTCTCTATGTCAAGATCATCCACAAAAAATTTCATAATTTTTGGAGCTCATCTATACGTCAAATTTTTTCCCAACTCTTAGCTCACCCTATCTCTTTCTCTCACTGCCATGTGGGGCCCACCCATCAGGGCACTCCTTCAATCACTTGAGTCCCAATGTTGATGAGTGGGACTGGACCCCATTCATCAAGCTACTTAGTCTTCAGTTGTTGACGGACCAGGCCCCTGCATCAGGAGTTGTCTTCCACCTCACGTGTGCCCCGTGCCGTGCCTGCTCCGTCATGGCCATGCTAACGCCATTGATTTTTATGATCGAGGCCTTAGTTTCTAGCTCAACTTCCCTGTCTCACCTACCGATCGCATCGCTACGCTGAGTCCCCTCTTTCTTGTCTGTTTTGTGTGTTGTACATCGTCAAGAAGCACTAGGAGTTCATCTCATCACTGCGCTTGCAAAAGCGCAAGCGCCCCTCTTGGCCATTCCATGCCTACAAAGCCAATCCAGCTATGCCATCCACTTCCCCATCTCACACTTGCTTCATTCCCATAAAAACCCGAGCCTTTCCTTCCTTACCATACCTAGAACATGTCGTCTTCCTCCATGCCAGCGAGGGTGCTCCACCAAGCCTTGCCATGGCCCGAGCTCTCTAGTGCACCCGTAGCTTCTCTAACTGTGTCATATTAGGTTCCTTATCCTATAGAGCTTTTCCCCTTATTCAATTTTGTTACCCATGTAGACTCCTATCGGAATCGAGCCATCATCTTCGTCTCCAGCCAAAACCACCACCGTTAGTTGTTCTTCTCTAGTGAGACCTAGCCTAATTCCTTTCTCCCAAAGCATCCTCGGCTCTTTCCTGAGCTCACACAACCATCTATTGCAGCTATCCCTCACGAGGAGCCCTGCACCATGGACATTATCTGCGCCACGCTGCTTACCATTGACCAGCCACTCCAATGCTTCCGTGATGTCACCAAGCCCCTCGGTAGCTTTCTAGTTTAGTTTGAAGTTGCACCACCATATCATGAACTTCATCATAGCCGTTCATGGTGCTACAGCTGAGCATGGCGTTAGTGAAGCTTCGGTGATGTTTGGTCCTTGAGCCAAATCCCAGATGCTTTGCGACATCACCATAAGCTATTTGGACTAGTCTTAGCATTAATGTATGTCTCTCCTAGCCTTGTCGTATTTCACTGGAGTACCACCGCTACCTCTCACTGTCACACGGCCATCACCGACCACCATTTTGGTAACCATCACTACTCATAGGTGCGCAAAGACATAGCTATCCCATTTTGACCATGTTAACACCGAACCACAACTCCCTCACTACTGGTGAGCTCACTAGAGCATTGCTCGGTTCAGCTCTATCTTCCTCTCATTGATAGTGGGACCGACCTGTCAGGCAGTTAGCTTAATGCTAATGATATGTTTAAATCTAATGCCTGAATGGCGTGTGGACCCAAGCTAATTAGTTAACTCAAATTATAATAAAAATCATGTTTAAAAGCTATGAGAATGACATGTAGGATCCACATGCAGATAAAGTTTTAAAACATATGAGTATGACATGTAGGACCCACCTGTCAGAACGTTAATTAACTCTAATAATAGGTTTGAACCTAATGAGCCTATGACAAGTGGGCCTGTAAAAAATTTAATTAAGGAATTTTATTTAAACTGAAAAATAAAATATGAGCCACTGACACAGGGGACCCACACAGTAAATAAATAATTAAAACATGATTTGAACCTGTGAGGCTGACATGTATGGCCCACATGTCTGTTAATTTGAAAATTAATAAAATTCTGACATGCATGGCCCACATGTCGCTCTAATGATGCCATACATACATATTTTCCTTTAGAAAGAAAAATACAAACCAAAAACCAAATTTGTGCACAATGCTATTTCTTATATTCTCAGTATTTTCAAACTAAATAAAATTCGAATGGTCATAACTTTTGCATACGAACTCCAAATTTAGTTTTTTATCTCTAAATTTTTACAAAATCATTCTCTATCCAAATATGCAAAAATATTTAAGTTTTGTCTCTGTTTAAATTTGTTTGGCTCTTATTTGTATATATTTGGATTTTATCGAATAGACACCATTGCGCCGGACAATTTCATGAATGCGTCTAAACCATTCTCTAAACAACAAGAACAAGGAAAGCACCCCCTTTAACCATATTGATATAAATATTTAAATTGTTTTATATTGTTTGCAAAAAACTATTATACATGCATGTATGTTTCATTAAAATTTGCTATACTGTGAGTAATGGTAGTTATATCCATTTGAATGGATTGAACCTCCTTGTAAATTTGATACATTTTCTATTGTAACCTTTAGGATATGGTTTGGACAATAGCTAATGCTATTTTGGGTATATTATATTGAGTATATGGTCTAGATGCTTAGCCACACAATAGATTTCGCTAAGTTTGATCAATTGGAAAAAAATTTATGTATGGACATGGGTGATTTCGAAATGTTTGGCCAGAGGAGAAACCTATGTTAATTTGATATAAAATAAAATAAAAACCTAGATTTAGATAGGGCAAGTTATATTATGAACAGTCAAATGTAAGAGGGTATCTCGCATGTAAATAGGGAGTGATTCTTGCCCGGGTCACTTAAGGACCTATTCCTATTGTAGCACATCTAAGTCTAAGCGTACAACTACTTGTATTATATGGACTCTAGCTTTAGCTAGTGAAGTTGTCTAGGTCTAGTCTTACATTTTGGTTGGCCGAAGTAGTAATGTGTCGAGACCCGAATATGCAAATCCGGACTCTCCTATGTATTCTGCACTAGTCCAGGATCACACTAGTGCACATAGTGTAAACATAGATAAAATATCGACCATATCACAATTTACTAAGAAAGGACTCAAATATTATTAATTATTAGAGTTGCGACCTTATGGCCAGGCTTACAAATAATGGTCTGAATGGCTTAAGAAACTTACATCGGAAAAACAGGAAATAAGCGTAGTAGCCATTCGATATGCCCATAGGCAATCGATTGGGGAAAATTTATGTTTTTGCCACCCTTATGAGGTGAGGGGCAACAGATTTGCCACCCTGGCCCATTGTCAGTGACTCAGGCGGTCCCACATGTAAGTGACAGAGGTAATTGGCCAATCTTAAGAGTGGCAAAAACATGAATCTCCCGATTGGGGAGCGAAGTTCTAATCCGCGAAGTCGTTGATGTATCCTCCTTCTGGTACCTCCTACTGATATGGCCTCTCTTCCTCAACTGAGAAAATATGAATATAGCCATGAGTACATAGAGTACTTAGCAAGTTGTTTGTAACATAGATGCAATATAGTATGCAAAACTTACCAAATGATGGCTGAAAGGTTATTTTGTAGAAAGTGATGGACCTTGTGGAGGTGACCCTGAGTGTGTGATGAGTAATTGATATTTGTTTTAGGAAAGTCGAGTTTGGTTTGTGTGGTTCGGACCATGTCGTTGCACGGTGCAATTGGTTTCGGTCGGACTTTGTCAAGCTAAGGTCGAACGTGCTTAAGTCGTTTATTTTTCGTTTCGATCGGTTTGAGCTTTGAGTATTTCGTCTGATGCTATTGTATGGTTACAATATTTTGAGCGGTGCTATGTGATTTGTTTCTTGTCTGTGATGGCTGCAGGACATCGAGGTGGAGTCGTGGCGAGGCACGGGATGACCGGACTAGGTGCAGGTGGTGCTGAGGTCGGAGCGGTCGGGGTGTGCCAAAGACGGCGAGGACTCGAAGTAGCTGCGTGGCTTGGAGGGCAAGGAATGAGGAAGCTTCCTGGAAGGTGCGCGAGGGGCGTTTTGGTGAATACGCAAAGCTGCACTAAAGGAAGTGGATTGTGGATAAAGCGCCATGAGTTGGTGGAGGCTTAATGGGTAAAGCATGGTGTGAACCCATTATGGAGGCTATAAATAGAGAGGTGCTCTCTAGTGCTGAAATTGAGAGAATGAGTGTAAGAATTAGGGTTTTATTTGGTTCTCTCCATGTATGAAAAATGAGAGATGGATTATGGTTTTGCTTCTAATCTTTGTCTGTTGAGAAAGAGAGAAAGAGAGAAGGTGAGAGGTTCTCTCTATGCTCTCCAGGCGTATGGGGATGTAGGGTTTGTTTGGTGAAATGAAATGAATTGGTTGTGTTTAGTTTCTTGTCTCAGTTTCTTTGCTTGAGATGTTATGGTGATCTATCCCTTTTTGTTTTGGTTCTTGGTTTGTTAATGCTCTTCTCTGTCTCTTTTATTTCCAGTGAACTCTGTTCATGTTTTCTCTTAAGTGACTGCTTGAAGACTTGAGCAACAGATCACTGTTTTCAGCCTGGTTCCTGTAGTGTTCGGCCAGCATTTTAGCTTCCTCTTTGCAGTTTTGGCAGTGCTGTTTTCTTGGCAGCAAAACTGCTCACGGCAGCTTTCTTGCTTGCCGAGTTGGGCAGCAAAACAAGCCGAGTTGGGCAGCAAAACAAGCCTCATGCTTTTTAGTCTCTTTTTGTATTTTTAGTGTCCTCTTTCGGCTGTCAATCTGGCAGGTTGCTTCTTCTTTTGTGCTGTTTTGAAGGTGCTTTTGGCTGCATATTTTCAGGTCTGGCAGCAAAAACAGCGATTTGCTTTGCCGTGGCAAGATTCTATGTTTGTTTCTCTGCCGTGACAGCATTTTCTGCTGTTTTCTTGCCGTGTCTGCAGTTTCTTGCTGTGGTATTGTTTTGAGCTGTTACTCTGCCGTGGCAATATTTTACTGCAGTTTCTTTGCCGATATGCTTTCTCTAGTCTACCTTCTCGTCTTATGATTTGATGTTTCGGTCTCTGGTGAACTTTCATTTTATTTCTTCATAGCATCAATTGCTATCGGAGAAAGTTTTAAGTTGGTACTTTTGGGGGTCGATTTTTAAAAGACGACATTCACCCCCCTCTGTCGCCAACTCCGATCCAACAGAAAGCAATAATTTAAAGTGAAATGCAATAAATAGATTGAAAGTGAACTTTGAAAATAATTAATAAGTAAATAATCAAAGGAATTGAGAGTAACAACAAGTGAACTGACCATTCACTCCTATGAACCACCCGTGAACTGACTATTCATGTGGTGAATTGCTAGTGAACTAACCATTCGCTTCCCAACTTAACCCATCCAGATTTTTATGAAAACTCTTCCTCTCGTGTGAATCACTGAGCATTGTCCATAACAGGGGACACAGCTATTCGAATAGTTTTACACTTTGCAGAGGTCACACAACTTTACCCACATGATGTGATCATCCTCATGTTAAAGAAAATCACAACAAAGCCTTTACAATTCTCAATCTCAACCCAATTCCGCCATGCTAAGGTTTCGTATCACACCCCCTCTTGCGCCTCATGGAAATTAGCAACCATGTTCATCACAACGGTGGAATTAAAATTGAAATATCACAAATTAGTCAGTCAGGTCTATCCCATACTAGACATGAGGTTGCACGATAAGACTCAGATCAATGGCGCATAAAGTTAAGTCCTTAAATATTACCTAGGCGAAACATCCACATCCCAATGTGCGAATTGCACCCCCTTTACTGCATGATTATTCGCCCAAGTGAAAACCATTTTATATAACTAACACCAATGACACTACCCATGTCATGGTACTCACATTTTATAACTGTGGATGTCCACCACGATTCAATATCTCATTAAGTCAAATTAATTATTTAACCACATGTGATGATGAACCCAACATACTATAAGCATGTCTAAGCAATTAAACGTACAACCCATGTGGCAATTAATATTGTATCACTAGATATTACCTATCCTATGGTGACAATGGAATCATAGCATTCAAGTTATCAATGAGAGATTAATCAAATAGGTCATTAACTACCAATACAAAGATTTTATAACAAAATAATGATGCATGATAATTTAAAAACTAGGTTCAACATGATCAAAGGGCATGACTTGCCTTGGCCTGCTAAGTTAATGACTCTTGATCTTCAAATCTTACTTCAACTCCTTCAAATGTGTGATCTAACGAGAGAGAAAATGAAACAAAACACAAAATAAATTTAAATAAACTCTAAAAACTACAAAACTAGAACAAAAAGATGGAGCTCAATTTAGATGAATTTAGGAAAAAGAATCATGTTAATTAGAGCTAGGATGAAGAACGGGCTCTTGGAAATTCTAATTTAAAGGAAAAGGTTATGTAGGATTGGAAATGGCAACAGAGGGGGGGGGGGTGCATGGTGCCTTCAAATATCGCCCCGAAGTATCCACAAAAACTTCTTCTTCAATAGCTATAACAGCTATGAAGATAGAAGAGATTCGCTCATGGGAAGCCGAAAACATTTTTGTCGTTTGACCGATGATACCCACAAAAGAGACAAAACATGATCGACAAAAGAGAAACTAAAGGCAATAGACTAGCTTGACCAAGACTGAACCAATCAGAAATACCAAAAGTGAAATAGCAAAAGAAGTGAGCAGTCTGACCGCAATGAACCACGGTCTGATTGCAATTGGGCCGCCGCTCAGATCGCAGAGAAGAACCAGTCTAACTTCACATTTTGCATTTGTCTAAATCTGGCCGAAGCAACTGAGTTCAGATGCTACAAAGAATAGAAGACTGCATGCACTGGAAGCCGAACAAGACAGACTGAAAAAGAAAATGCAACCAGTCCAACCCCTAATAGCCTTTCAGTTTGACTGCAATAACAGGAGCGATTAGACCGGGGGATTAACTTCGGTTTGACTGCAGGGGAGGGCCTGTTTGGGAGAGCTCCACCACTGAAAACGTGGATCTGGAGCAGCAGCTCCACCATGGGGCAGCTCCACCGTTGTAGGATCAAGGATACCGACTAGAGGGGGGGTGAATAGGAGGTTTTTAAATTTTTCTTGTTCACTTGATTAATTCTTCATAATTTAAATGACAATGATGTAAAGCAATTAATCCTATGCAATTCTAGTTAACAACTTAGCCAACTTAGCTATGAACAATCAAATGATCACAATGAAGCAAATAAACAAGAGCTAAAGAGACAAGAGACACAACCGATATTTTTACCGTGGTAATCGGAAACTTGCCGGTTTCCCCTAGTCCACGTTGAGGTAAGCCCGGACGAATCGGACCGGCTCCACGAATTGAGCCAAGCACCTCGATCACTAATGTAGCTCTTTCCCACTCCGGGTAGGCGAGCTCCAACCTTCACAATTGCCGGGTCTTCTCACAATCTTCTTGAGAAGATCACCGAACCAACTTCTACCGGATCGTCCAAGTGCCGGCAAGCACTAAGAGTAATAGATCCCGGTGTTCTCTTGAATACAACCTAGTGCCAAATGGATTTGCAATTGAAATATAGCACTAAATGCTCAACCACCTCACTTTGATGTGCAACGGAAGAATTGAGGTGAAATGAATGCTCTAGGGCTTAAGAAATGTGCAATGAGTCTCTAACCCATACCCTTGTGCAGTGGTGGGGGTATTTATAGCCTCCACCAACCAAACTAGCCATTTGGCACAATTTTCCGCAAAAATCAGGATGAGCGGTACTACCGCCCTTCTGGGGCCGGTACTACCGCTCCCAAATCTTTGCGTCAGAACGACTCTATCAGACATGAGCAGTGACCGTTGGATTTGGCGGCGCGGTACTACCGTCGTTGATATTTGCGGTACTACCGCTCTCCGGTAGTTCCGCAAAGTCGGCGCGGTACTACCGCTCTGGCCAAACTCTGAAGGGTCCTCAGAAATGCCGCTCTCTGGAAATTACATTCCGCTTGGGCTCCGGATCAACCGGACTCCGGAAGTACCGCTCTGGGAGCGGTACTACCGCTTCCTGCGGTAGTACCGACGTTGAAAAAGCCGGTACTTCCGGTCTGGTTAAAATCCGAGACCAACCGTAGATGCTCTCTGGAAAAAACATACCGCTCGAACCTTCGGCTCTTCCGGAATCCGGAAGTACCGCTTGAGTATGCGGTACTACCGCTCTCAGCGGTAGTACCGACGTTGAAACGGCCGGTACTTCCGTTCCGCGAAAATTCAACCGAGTTCGAGGGGTGCTCTCTGGAAAAAAGGTTCCGCTCCGGAAGCGGAGCTACCGCTCTGCGGTACTACCGCATTTGGGCGCGGTACTACCGGTCGCCGGTAGTACCGACGTTGAAATACGCGGTACTACCGCTCGTCGAGACAGAGCACAAACTTAACTTTTAAATTGAATTTTCATGAATGCAAGATTCAAAAGATCATCCAAATGGCACTAGAAGTATGATTTCAAGTTACTAGCCAAGATCCCCCTTGATGGTACGATCATTTATCCTATAATCCGGTCTTCCACCATTCTCCAAGACCGGTAAAAATAAAATAGATCCTACGCTAAGTGTACCTTTGCCTTGAGCCACAATTTGGATCTTCACAAGAGTCCTTTGGCTTTGCATCTTGTTGCTCATATGTGGACCAGCCTTTCACATGCTCATAAAATACGTTAGTCCCAAATTCACATAATTTCATTAATTACCAAAATCATTTTTAGGGGCCTAGATGCTTTCAACCGTGGATCTGGGATCCCACCATGGAGTGTTTGGCTTGTACAGCAGCTCCAGATCCACGAAATTGAGGTTTTGGTGGGAATGACCACTTTTGTGTGTAACCAGTGGCATTGGTGGGTAATTACCACCCAACTCCACGGTGGAGCACCCCCTGAGGAGCTCCATGAAATCCTTGTATGTATCCAAGATTTTGGTGGATCTAGATTTCACGGAGCTGGAGCATTTGGGTAAAATTTTGTGGAGTGGAGCTATTTTTCGTGGATCTGGAGCTGGTGGAGCTCTCTCAAACAGGCCCTAAGCGGACTGAACAAAGAAAGTTGGGAGCTACAAAGCGGAGCCGAAAAGCAGCAACAGCAAGCAGCATAAAGAAGTCTGGAGCTGTACCCGTAAGCAAAGGGAAAAAGGAGAGCTATAGACAACCGACAAACAAAGTATGATTTTCTGAAGAAATGCAGCAGGTCGAACACAGTGAGAGCTGACGAAACTGATACAGTAAGTACAGAAACTGAACCGAAAACTACAGAGAAAAGAAGGAGCAGGAAGCAAGCATTTGGCTGCAATTTCAGAACCGAAGGCTTGACTGAAAACTGCTAAAAACAGAACACAGAACTGCCAGTTGAAAACAAGAATGCAGTAAACACTGTTGACAACTGAAAGACAGTGAAATTGAAGAGAAATTGCTGCTCTTTTCAGATAAATAGAATGGTACTGCAAATTAAACAGTAGATGGACCTCAGGAAATAAAAGTAATCATAAAAAGAGCAAGGAAATGAAACTTGAGCAGAAATCTGAAACATGAGCAGAGAAGAAGACAAATTTCCAAATTTCTTATCAATCTCCAATCTTTTGCTCATGAGACTTTGAAGTTCAGCAGGAAATGATCTCAGAACTAAGAAACACAAGCCTAAAACAATCTACACCAAGAGAATCAACCAACTCAGCCTTCCCCTGACTCCAAACCCTAGAAAATGCAAAACAGGGGAAAAGTGGCGCAAGTCAGAGAAATGATAGAAATCCTTGATTCATCCTTGAGCTCTTGGGAATGGGTTGGCAAAGTGGCTTTGAAGCTGATTCCCTCACAGAGCAATCCATTTTGCAATTAATCCATCAAGAATTCATCTCTAAACCACAAGAACTGAGAATAACAAAGAACACAGGTAAAGCACACAAAAAGCACTAGAAAAGAGATAGCTCAAACTCAATCCATTTCATATTGATGCAGAGACCTGGGCTATTACATATGGTTCTCCTACAATCCTCTCATCCCATTCTCACAACTGAGAAAAGCTCACATACTGAGCATCACACAAGAGAGGAACACACACGAGAGAAGCACTCAACAACTTCTTGAGCTTTTCTCTTGCAATCTGCACACTGCCTCCCTTTTCCATATAAAGAGTGAGCTCACACCCCATATGGAAAATCAAGAAAGGTCAGACAACATCCACTCCAACCTCTCACACACACACACATGAGGCAAAAGTCAAACCAACCAGGTTTGGAGGGAACCAGCCACTCCACTCATGCTTGAGTCAATTCTCCAAATTGCCCCTCAAGCACCTTTCCGGAAGCTTCTTACAACTGGCACCCTGACTGTCTGGACCTCGACTCCTCCCTGAGTCTAGTCTCGGTCCGCTCCGCTGCACATGACCGCACCCGGCATCTTGACCGTCTGGACCTCATCTCCTCCCTGAGCCTAGCCCTGGTCCACCTCGCCGCTGCCCGTCGTGTCCACCTCCGGTAGCTCCAGCACCGGTTCCTCGTCTCCCGGCTCGCAACCACCTCAGCAGCCTCGATCATCTTCGGCGTCTCTGACCGTCTGAACCTCAACACCTCCTGTGCCTAGTCCCAGTCCTCCCATGCCTACCTAGCTCGGAAGTCCTGTAGTCACACAGATAAGCAAACCGTCATATAGCACCGCACAAAATAGTATAAACAATATTAGCATTAACAAAAGGTACTTGTAACATCCTGAAAAATCAAAATTTGAAAATATGAATTTCTTGAATTATATTTGCCATGTATTCTATTGGAATTTGGATTTTGTGGTGTTTTCCGAATTTGGTTGAGATTTCAAAAACTGAGTAATTCATAAAAGATAAAGACAAACATTAGTAATGCCAAACAAAAGAAAGCAAATGTGCAATAATAGAAAACTAAAGTTTTAAAAATGAATCTGAAAAGATGATCCGGTATAGGAATGGAGAAACTTGAACTAAAATATAAAATGTCATAACAAATTTCTATATATATATGCATATATATATACCCGTGTATACCTATGTATAAATATGCAATATATCAACAATAAATAAATAAAAAAAGCAAAGAAGCCAGGCCGGCCGAACCGGCCCAGCTAGCCAGCCCAGCCGGCCTGCCCCTTTCCCCTACCTTCCTCCC
Organism: Dendrocalamus latiflorus; assembly: GCA_017311315.1. Lineage (NCBI taxonomy): Eukaryota > Viridiplantae > Streptophyta > Magnoliopsida > Poales > Poaceae > Dendrocalamus > Dendrocalamus latiflorus. Next base: position 17,609,171 of record CM029629.1, on the reverse strand, counting down.
CTTCTTCCTTCGGTGGCAGAGCTTGCTCCGCGTCACCCTTCCCCTGTTCTCCCGTCCTTCTTGCGTCAGCAGGGCCGCAGCACCGCCGCCCACACGCCGCGCAAATCCCGGCACAGCCACCGCGCGCCTCGCCGCGACTCCCGCTCCCTGTCGCCGCTTCAGACCGCGCCGCCCTTCTCCCCTTCGCCGGTCAAAAGCCGCCCCCGCCGCTCCCGCGTCGGCGCACGCCCGCTGCCGCCCGTGTCTCCCGCTGCACCAACCCCGCACGTCGCTGAGCCGCCCTCGCCCATACTCTGCGCCAACCCAACTCCGCCGCCTCGCACGCCCGACGTGGCTGTAGCGCGAAACCCGGCCACCCCACACGCCGCCCGGTCGGCCCAGCGCCCATAAAGTAGGAGACGCGCCCCAATTCGTCTCGCCTCACTTCCCTCTACCTCCACCCCCAATTAATTGAAGTCCCGTGCCCGATTTCTCACCGGCGTCCGCCTTCGTCTCCACGGCCGGCCGCCGAGCTAGCCACCGCACCGAGCCATCTCCGGGCAATTCCTTTGAGCTGGAGCGCCCTCAAGGCATCACGAAGTCACCCCCACCTCCGGCCGAGCTTCTCCAAGCCCGTAGCTCGCCGGCACCGTGCGCCTCCTCGTCGCCGCCCCGGGCTCACGCCGCCGAGCCACCTCGGAGTCTCTCCACCCCTGCCGACCGTTGGGGTAAGCTTCATGGTGTCTCCCTCCCACTCATGCGCTCGCCGCTCCCTTCCCTCTCCTTCCCGGCCGCCGGCGCCTCTTACCCACCTCACCGGCCGCCGCCCGAGCAGCCGCCCCCACCAACCTGCGCTGTCACGGGCCGCGCCTTCTCCTCCACCGGCTTCCACAACTCTTGAGGAACCCATTTTGCCGGCCTACCCCGCCCTCTGGCCTTCCCTCGCCGGAGCCCTCGCCGCCGGCCGTGCACTCCCTCCTTCCCTGTTTTCAGCCGATGACTCTTCTGTGTAGTCCCCAATCCCGTACACCCTTTAGTAATACGGCTCCCTCTTAAGTCACGAAGGATCCAAGGCCCAGTTGGCTAGTGCACGCATCTGAAAGGTTTGCGTCTGAAGTCTCGGGTTAGAGTTCCCCTACGGCCATATTTTTGGCTTTTGTTTCTTTAGTCATCTCAACTCGGAATCAGTTAGAAAACAAATCAAGAAAGCTAGCATAATTGATATAGGATCGAATAGAAATTTATATATGCATCAAAATATAAAGTTTATATGTATAAGAGCAACTAAGTGATTAAGGGGAGTAGCTTAGTATTAGCTTACTAATACCTAAATGATTGGGATTTAAGTTAAAGATTTCATAGTATATAACTGAATATACCGGGGAAAATAATTATGTGAGATATGAGTAATTAACACAAATTTAAAATACAAGATAAGAACTTAATTAAAGAAATAAAATAGAGCAATGGCAAGGAAATATGGCCATGGGTATATATCTAAACCTAATAAGGATTACACCAAATTATAATGAAAACATATATGCTCCAATATTTTTCAAGCCACCATTAAACAAGTCTCAGAGATATATCTTATTGAATAGCATCAATGAAATATTGCCCTAATCTCTGCCTAGATAAATAAATCTAAAATTAAATAAAGCTAAGCCCAATAATAGCTGAAGTATAGACAAAATACCCATGGCACTAATAGTTGAATTTTTAACGTAGATCTAGTAATAACGATGGGCATAACTGAATATAACAAGCTAGGACCAGTATAAATAGGCCCCAATTCAAATTAAACTTAGCCTAGCGATAAAAGGTTGTACATAGAATGTCGTACCACAAAATGCTATATACCCAGACAGTAAGGTTAACTCGGTAGACATTGCCTACATCGCTTATATATCACATATGCCCGGAATATTAACGCTCGGCAAAATGATACACAATTAAACTAATACACCGTTTCATAGGTCTAACCTAAATCATGGAACTTCCTTGATAAATACCAAAAATGATAAAAGAAATTGTTAATAAAAAGATCAAGTAATCGTACTCTACCACCGGCCTTGCCTCAAATCACCCGAATCACCCCTTAACTCATAATAAAACAAAAATTGAGTTTATTCGGATTTATCTGGATCTTTTGAGTTATTTGCTTTTATTTGGATTCAGTCGTTTGTCACGTAATTAGAAATTTGAAATCGTGAAGATACAGTGGACCCAGCGAGATTAAGCTTGAAGTGAAGATAAAGACCAGAAGCTCAAGAGAAAACATTGTGCGAGCTCAAGACCGCGGTAAACCACGCCAGGCGAGTCAATACTTTGATCATGTTGAACTTACATTTCTGCAAATTACTTTGTTTTAAATTAACAAATTGCATTGCTGTTATTTTTATGCAAATGCATGCTAGATTTGATATTCTAGTTATATGCCATTGTTTACATTGAATAATATTACCCCTCCTTTGAGTATTTGAATGTGTGAACCTTGTCGCCCTAGCAAAAATATATTAGTAGCATTTCGAAAATAAGTCCGTAACCGTATGCCATGCTTAGCATTGATTAGGAACTCGGGGCAAGAAATTGTCCCAAGCATCACTTTTTATTCATGAGAAATTGGTTTGGGCAGTCGTTGTGATAATGACTGGTATATGTTGGATATGATTATTTTACACTCCCAAGATCCCCAACTTGCTTAATTATCTGGGCGGATTGGTTCGATGGTGTGTATGTGTGTGGTGCAGTGATTGCACAAGTGGGTTAGTGGCAGACCGCCCAGATACCACTAAGGACTGAATCTTGTCATGTCACCCGTGTAAAACAGTACAACCACAAGCTGGCAAAGTGTAGGCAGGGTTAACTAATTTGTATGGCTCTAAGGTGGTTACGTGAAGGTGTGAACACGAGCAAAGGGATGGATGGTCGTATCCCCGCCTTTGCCCGTGATGGCTCACGAGGGACCCTTCCCGAGGGATGGTCGTATCCTACGGAAGATAGACCTTAGCGGGCGTAACCACAGTAGGGCTATGCATTGTAACAATCCTGTGATATTCTACTCAACCGCATGGCTAAGGAATCATGTGGGGCAACGGGTGGATTTATCTCTTGTGGGTAAAGTGTGCAAAACTCTGCAGAGTCAAAACTATCCGAATAGCCGTGCCCACGGTCAAGGGCAGACATGGGAACTTAGCTAGATATAGTTCTATTTAAAAATGTTTGAAAAATGGGAATGGAAAAGTGGAAGGGCAGAGGAAAGCCCAGATTTGAGTTGTCCTGGGTGTCGTCCCAGTGGTTCCTGGGTGTCGTCCCAGTGGTAAGTTAAGCGGCTATAACGCTGAAAAATGTCATACGGTGTAATGCCGTATGTATAGAGAAATTATGGTAATATTAGGCATATGGTGTGATGCCATGTGTATGGAAATTCATATTAATATTCCTTGAACATTATGTTTTTGCTCAAAACTGCTAGGTCTCAGGAAATTTTATGTATTATAATTCAAATAGTGGCATTCCTATTCTTACAAAATGAAATATGGGTGGAATAAACAGGGTCGCGAGTAAAAGAGAGGAAGGTTTGTAGAGTACATAAAGGTATTGGTGGATTCATGTCGATCTTGAATAAGAAATGATAGTGTGGATGTTGGGAGAAATAAATTGGTGAAGTCTAGCTGAATAGATAGGCTATATAGATGATTTAAATGATTTTTGGGGATTTAGGGGCTTCACAGATAAATATTAGATTACGACACTGATAAATAAATTCTTGGGAGATGACAATATTGGAATCAATAGATTCGGTTACTAGATGAATCAAATGAATTTTCAGGAATTTGGAAGAGTAATACAAGTATTGGATTATAGTTCCTGATTAGTGAATTACTTGGTGGGAGGATACTAGGGGATCGTAGAATTAATTAATAATATTCTTGGTAGATATATAACGAGGATTGCTAATTCTTAGAAGATGTTGACAATATGAGAAATTAATAGGAGTTGATCAATTACTAGAGAGATGAATTAAATTTCTGAGAAGATTAGAGGAGTCATGATAATTAGTGGATTATAATCTTGGTAAATTGAATTTTCGGTAGAGGTATATTTGAGGATTAGCTAGTGATAGATAATGGAAAATGAGATGGATTATTGGATTATGGGTTGAAATCAATGACAAGAAGGATTGAATACAAATGTTATCGGTGGATTTGAAAGTAATTATGTTAGAGAATCATTAGAGTTCAGAGGTAAGGGGCTGATGAATAGTAATGACATGATTGGATTATTAATAATTCAAAATACAAAGTATGATCAGTAGATTAAATAAATGATGATACTTGCTGTTTGGAGTTTTAGACAGCAGTCAATAAATAGAGTGCATTTCGGTGGATTAAGTCGATTTTGGTAATTGTAGTATGGAGTTAGGTAGTAATAATAAAACTTTGATTAATTAAGAATAATAATGCCGCTAAAAGCAAATTTTTGGCAAATAAAATAACCCGAGCCTTTCCTTTGTTAAGCCATGCATACTATTTATTTGCATTCTGTGTATTGGCTCGCGGAGCACGGGGTCGGAGTGCTCACGCTCGCTTTTGCGGAAAATTCAGAAGCAGGAACCGGATCGCTACACTTCAATAATACTTTTGGATCACGATGGCAAAGAAGAGGAAGATGTCGAGAACTAGGTCGCGAACCTCCAGTTGGCTGCCTGTGGGCATGTCCTGAAGGTCCCACATGTGTGCTTCGTTCTTCCGCTGCTGCAATTTATCGATTTCGGCCTCATCGGCCCATGAGTAAGTCTGCTATTATATTTACGTTTCCGCATGATATGTACTTTGATATTCAGAACTGTAACTGTGTGCACTATCTACTGATCCAGGGAATAGTGCAGTAATCACAGTAGATTCCGGATTACAAAATCTGGGTCTGACAGTACTCAAGCATGAAATACCCAAATCGACCAATCGAGCAGGAAAACAAGTGTCCTAAGCACTCCCGACCGCGATCGACCAAGTCCAACCAAACCGGACCGCGCCATGCACCGACTCGGCGCGAACTGAGCAAAACAAACTCAAACTTTCAAGAACACGAGTCAATTACTCATCACAAATATGGGGACACCTCCACATGGTCTCTCAGGTTCAAAATCAGAAATTCTACTGTGTTGTGAACCGGTGCACGGAGAGGCTAGTTTACGGTGGACTCGGTGTATGGAATAGTGTACTGGTGACAGGTCGTGCTGTGCGAGACCATGTGAAGGTGTCCCAATGTTTGTGATGAGTAATTGACTCGTGTTCTGGAAAGTTTGAGTTTGATTTGGTTGGTTCGTGCCATGTCGGTGCATGGTGCAGTCTAGTTCGGTTGGACTTGGTCGATCGCGATCGGGAGTGCTTAGGATGCTTGATCTCCTTCTCGATCGGTCGATTTGGGTATTTCATGCTTGAGTACCTTCTTCTTTTGCTAATGTTGATTATATTGTTTCGAGCGGTGCTATGTGATGTTTTCTTATCTGTGATGGCTGTAGGACTTCGGAGCTAGATCGTGGCAAGGCATGGATGGCCGGACTAGGCACGGGCGGTGCTGAGGTCAAAGCGGTCGGGAGATGCCGAAGACGATGAGGACTCAAAGTGGTTGCGAGGCGTCGACAGCGAGAAAAGAGGAAGCTTCCAGGAAGGTGCGACAGGGGTATTTCGGTAAAATACGCGAGGCTACAAAATGGAAGCGGGTTCGGTTGAGGCTGACGGGTTGAAGACCCAATAGTAAATTTTGGAGTGGTGTGCTTGTTTCCCTCCATAACTTGGTTGTAGGGTTTTTGCTTTTGTCTCATTGGGTGTGTGGTCTGGTGAGGAGACTTGGTCTTATTTCCTTGCTTGGATGGAAGTCATGGAGTGGAGTTGGGACTGCACTTCTTGATTTTTCCATATGGGGTGTGAGCTCTTTCTATATGTAGGAGAGTCTGGTTGAGAGAGAGCTCAGGTCTTGAGTTCCAGTTCTTAGTTCTCATCTCCTGTGTGTGTGAGCTCTCAAAGCAAGTTATGGAGTGAGAAGGGGTTGTATTCTCAGGGTGTTACCCAGGGCAGTAGTGAGTGTGTTTTCCTGCGTGTGTGCTCTCCTCAGTGAGAAGCATGTAGTGAGAGTGCAGACATTTCTTGCATTACCAATTGCGTATGGGTATGTAGTGAGATGGTTGTGAGGTAAACTCTTTATAATCATTCATCTCTTGGTATCCATTTGAGAAGTCTTGTGTTGGAATTGTCTGAATGATTGTCTCTCTGTGCTTTGCTTCTTTTGTTTTGTTCAAGCTCCTTTTTGGGCTGCAATGTGATTCTCTCTGTTTCAATTGGAGTTTGAGTTGAATCTTTGGTTGAAAAGTGCAAAATGGGTTTGCTTTGAATAGGGAATAATCTGAAAGCCATTTGGCTATCATATTCCTGAAAGCAATCATCTTTTCACCCAAATCCTTCCCAGGAAATGAAGCAATGTTCTTCCCCTGTTTACAAAAACCTAGGGTTTGGAGGCAGGGGACTTTGAGATTCCTGATTTTTCTTCAAAAAGGTTGTGTTCAGATTTGTGTCTTCTAGTCCTAAGATCATAACCTGCTGAAATGCAAAATCTCATAAGCAAAGGATTGAAGAATCATGCGAAATCTGAATTTTTGTCTCTCCTACTGACTTCTCCCTGACAATTTCAGAGTTTGCAGTTTTCTTTTGTTCTTTGACTGCAGTTCTCTCTCCCTATGGTCTTCCTTCTAGTTAAGACAAAGTCCAGTTTATTTGACCTAAAAGGAACATCATACATTTGAAGAATTTCTCAGCTTCTTGGTGGTCCGCAGTATTTAAGGTTTGCAATTTTCAGCTGGTGCCTTGTTTTCTCTGCTGCAGTATTTAATTGTCTCAGGTTTTCGACAGCAAGTAGTATTCACTGTTCTCAGTTCAGATTGCTGTCCGTTTTCGGTCTGCTTTCATTTTGCTGTTTTAGGTCTGCTGCTGATTATGTTTTCGGTCTGAGCAGAGTAGGTTTTCAGTCTGCGCTCTCTCGGCTGCTTCTTCTTTGCTCTCTATTGTCAGCAGCAACTTCTGAATTCTCCTGTTTTTCGGCTGTCACTTATTGCTGCCGACAACATTCAGCCTGCAGATTTCAGTTTTTCATTTTTAGTATTTCAGTCAACTGCAGATTTCAGATTTCAGTTTTTCAGTCAACTGTAGATTTTAGTTTTTCATTTTTAGTTTTTTAGTCAACTGCAAATTGCAAATTTCAGTTTTTCAGTCAACTACAGATTGCAAATTTTAGTTTTTCAGTCAACTGCAGATTTCATATTTCAGTTTTTCATTTTCAGTTTTTCTGTCAACTTCAGATTTCAGATTTCAGATTTCAGTTTTTCATTTTTTAGTTTTTCAGTCAATTGCAGATTTCAGTTTTTCATTTTCAGTTTCTCCTCTTCAGTTTTCAGTCTGTACTTTCAGTTTGGTCTATGGTGTTCTGTTTGGTTCTCTTGTTAAGTCTTCATCTGTTCTCTGATCTCTGGATTTAAGGTTGTTCGACTGTTATGGTTGAAGTTTCTTTTTAGGCCGACTGTCCCAAGAATATCAGGTAGTTTGCTCATAGTTTTGGCTGTCTTGCGTGTCTCCCTCTTTTCGTCATTGCTATGTTCTCTCTGATTGCGTTTTGCTAGTGAAGCATGAATCTTCTTCTTCATAGCTTCTATAACTATCGGAGAAAAAGTACGTGGATACTTCAGGGCGATTTTTGAAGGCATCATTCACCCCCCCTCTGTTGCCATTTTCGATCCTACATGCTGACGTGGTGCTAGGGTTGACGAGGCTCGGTCCATCGGTCTACGACACGGTGCACGGTGGACTGGGTTTATGGAAAGATGAAGCGGTGCGAACAGTGTGGGTGTGGGGTGACGCAGCGGGTTCACGAACCCAAGCGGCCGGACGACTGGTTGGATGGCTGGCGAACACTTACCGACGACGAGATCGATAGAGTGGACGGCTTGGCGAAGACGAACAGTCGGCGGAGAAGGTGCAACGGCCAACGACGTTGGAGACAAAAGTGAGCACGGCGGCGCGACAACGACAGAGCATTGGGATGGCTGCAAGGGCGATGACACTGTGGGGTGTAGGAAATGAGGGAGGAGCCACGGCCTTATAGGCGTAGATGCCGAGGAGGCAGCTCAGACACGGCACAGAGTCCGGGGCAGGCACGTACACCGAGGCGGGGATGACGCAGACGGTGACTACGGAGTTTGAAATGAACACAGTGGTGAGCTCTCGGGAGGAAGATGAACAGTTATTGACTTTCAGATAGTCGACACATGGCGATCGGACGGCAGCGGAGGCAGGCAGAGTGGACGGGTCAGATACGGTGACGGTGGTCGATTACCAACACGTGGCAAGGTGGAACGGGTGTGGGCTAGGCCGGAGGAACAGTAATGGGCTTGGCCTTATTGGTTCTAGGCTTTTCTATTTTTAGAAATTCCCATAAATTCCTTAAAGCTCTAGAAAATAGCAAACAACTCCAGAAAAAATCCAAGAAAATTTCTAAAAATTCCTCAAGACTCATGGAACTCAAATAAAATACTTTCAACAAATATTAAAGTTTAATTTAGTCATATTAAATCCTTTTTAATTCATAAAAATTCTATTTAAGCTTTAATTAATTTTAGAAAAATCCAAATGGTGAATTTTACTACAAAAGCTTCAAAAAGTCTTTGAAAATTAGGATGGTTGAGAGATCATGTGGAAGTGACACCATGTTTGTGATGAGTAATTGGCACTTGGTTTAGAGAGATTGAGTTTGGTTTTTGAGGCTTGTTCTCTTTTTGGAAGGTTTTAAGCCTTTACGTCTTGTTCAGCAGTAGCTCTTACGACCACGAAGTCGGCAGTAGCTTTTACAACCACGTTATCGGCAGCGTCGTGGTCAGCAGTGGCATTTATGACCACGTTGTCGCAGTGGTCGCAGTGGATTTTATGACCACGTTGGTCGCGGTCGATGTTATGACCATGTTGTCACAGTCGATTTTACAACCACGTTGTCGCAGTCGATCTTACGACTTTGTAGTCATAGCAGGTGTTACGACTTGGTGGTCGTAGCCTGCGTTATGACTTGGTGGTCGTAGGTGTTGTTACGACTTGGTAATCGTAAGTGCTTTTACGACTTGCTCTGTACGCTCACGATGTGTGTCTTTGTAGTCGGCAGCCAGTTTTACGATTACGTAGTTGATAGTCGTAGCTTCGACTAGTTGTGGTTAATAGTCGTAGCTTCGACTGGTCGTAGTCGATAAACGTAGATTCGACTGGCCGTGGTCGATGATCATAGACTCCACTGGCTATGAGCGATGGTCGTAGGGCTTTGTTCGAGTACTCGTAAGTCGTAGCGACCATGTGTGTTAAAGTCGCAGCTGCTAGTGATGGTCATATCGTCTTTCTTCATGGTCATAGCGGCCTGCGTTGTGGTCGTAACGACTTGTTGTGTGGTCGTTGGTAGTTGGGAAGTCTTCTAGGGCTACGATCACTTCATGTCCAGTGCATATGAGTGGTCATAAGTGATTTACGACCAGTTATTTTGCTATGAATATTCACTGGTATATGCTGATTGCTGAATCTTGTTTATAGTGTGGTGCTATGTGATGTATTGCTTGTTTGTGATGGCTACAGGACCTTGGAGCTAGGTTATGGTGAGGCATGGAAGACCGGGACTAGGCACAGGGAGTTGTTGAGGTCCAGAGCGGTTGGGGAGATGCCAAAGATGACTGAGGCCTGCGAGGTGGCTGCGAGGATTGGAGGGCAAGAAAGCAGGAAGCTTCGTGGAAGGTGGTGGAAGGGCATTTTGGAGAAATGCTCGACCTGAAAAAGACCTGCAAAAGAAGCTGTTCTGCTAAAACCTTTTGAAATAGGGTTCTTGTCTCCTGTCTGTGTTAATGGGTTGGAGAGAGAGGTGTGCGTGAATACCCGATGTTAGATGGGGGTCAACTGGTTTTCCCTCGGTATCTAGAGGCCATAAATAGGGATGGAGAGCACCAGTCCGAGATGAGGTCTCTAGGGTTTTCTGTTCTTCTTGCGTGCGTTCGTGTATTCGGTGTTGGAGCGTGTGTACTCCTGGTCCTCCGGATGGAGTGGCTATAAACTCTTCTCTAGAACCTATATATCATCATGTTGATCTATCTGTGTATGCTCGTATGCGTGGAGTTGAGTTAGTTCTATTCGTTTGTATGTTTGCTCTCTGGTTTTCGGTTTTGCTCTTTCACTTCTTGATATGAGACTTTGCTTTCGGTTGTTCCGTGATGATATGGCTTTCCTGGTGTAGGGAAATCATACTCGAAGCCTTTGTGGCCCTCCTATTCCCACTTACATGGTCAGATTACCCTCTTCTCTTCTCAGTCTCGGTTTTGCACTCTGAGAGACCATGTGGAGGTGTCCCTATGTTTGTGATGAGTAATTGACTCGTGCTCTGGAAAGTTTGAGTTTGATTTGGTTGGTTCGCGCCAAGTCGGTGCATGGCATAATCTAGTTCGGTTGGACTTGATCGAATGCGGTTAGACGTGCTTATGACGCTTGTTCTTTTTCTCGATCGGTCAATTTCATGCTTGAGTACCTTCTTTTGACGCTAATGTTGATTATACTGTTTCGAGCGGTGCTATATGATGGTTTCTTGTCTGTGATGGCTGCAGGACTTTGAGGCGAGGTCATGGCGAGGCATGGATGGCCAGACTAGGCACAGGCGGTGCTGAGGTCAAAACGGTCGGGAGATGCCGAAGACGACGAGGACTCAAGGTGGTTGCGAGGCATGGAAGCGGATTCGGTTGAAGATAACGGGTTGGAGACCCGATTGTGGAAGCTAAATAGAGAGTGAGGGTTTGAAGAGGAGTGCTTGTTTTCCCTCCACTTTCCTGATGAGAGCTGTTGACCTTTGCCTCATTTGTGTGTGTGTTTGGGAGTGGAAGATGGCTGACTCTTCTTGATTTTCTATTTGAGGGTGTGAGCTCCTTCTATATGTAGTGGGAGTTGGCAGTAGTGTGTGAAGTGAAAAAAAGTGTATTTGCCTGCGTGAGTTTGCCCAGTGTGTGCTGATGTAAGGGGAGTTGGGGTGTGAGTTCCCTCAGGATGTGTGGATGAGATGAACTGGATGTAATCATTTTCTCATATATTAATCATTCATGTCTCTGTATTCCTTTGAGAAATCTTGAGCTTGAGATGTTGGTTCCTAGTTTGTTTTTCTCTGTGTTTTGTTTCTGTTTCAAAGTTCTTGCTCTCTTCCTTGTCTTTCTTGTTGCATTTGGTCTGTGATGAGTTCTTGATGGACAAGATGCAAGATTTATTTGCTCTGAACTGGGAAATACCCAAGGCCATTTGGCTAATCCATTCCCGAGAGCAAAAGGCAGAATCAAATGATTTTCACTTTTCTCAGGCATGCGCCTTAGTTCCTCTGTTCTCCAGGTTTTAGGGTTTGAAGGCAGGGGATTCTTGCTCACTTGATGTTTCTCCAAAAAGTCTGCTATTTGCTTGTACTTTCTTGTCATGAGAACACTCCCTGCTGAACTTAGAAGTCTCATGATCAATGAATACAAGAATCTCAAGTATTTTGGTTTTTTGGTTTTCCTGCAGACTTGTTTTTGGAAATTTCAGTGATCTTTTGCTTCCTGTCTGCATTTACTTCCTAGTAAGTTTGATTGGCTGTTTAGATTGTAGTTCAGGTCATTTGACCCCAGAAGAGCAGCAAACATTTGGCAAATTCCTTATCTGCAGTTGTCTTCAGTATTTACTGTGTTAGAATTTTCAGTCGGCTGTTTGTTGTTTTCTGCTGTCTCCCGCTGAGACCATGCCCGGTCAGAGCGGTCGTTCAATGGCGGTTAAACCGGAGGACAGCCGACGGTCAGACCGCTAACCCTAGCGGTGTAAGATCGGGGAGGCCGACTAGAGGGGGGTGAATAGGCGGTTTAAAAATTGTCTACAAATTAATATTAGCAATTCAAAACCTTTTCTATTTGCCTAAACCAAGTATACAATGCGGAAGCTAAATTCAAGTTGGTTTAGCTCAAATAGCGCCTACAACAATTAAATTCGCCTAAGTGCACTAATCGTTCTAGCCTAGGTCAAGGTTTGCAATTCTAAATATACAAGCAATCAATTTAATTCTATGAATGTAAATTGCTTGAATATAAATGGAACACAAGAAAACAAACCACAATTGACACAATGATGTTTTACCGTGGTGTTCGGAAACTTGCCGGTTTCCGCTAGTCCACGTTGAGGTTAGCCCGAACGAATCGGACCGACTCCACGAATTAAGCCGAAACACCTCGTATCCACTAGTGGTAGCTCTTTCCCGCTCCGGGTAGGTGAGCTCCAACCTTCACAACTTCTCACAACCTTCTTGAGAAGATCACCGCGCACGACGCCTCCCACGCCGTCTAGGAGTCGGCAAACTCCAAGAGTAACAAGCCAAGTCTCTCGCTTGACTCTCACCACGTGCAACGAATGCACAAGTTCAATCGGGACACAAAGTCCTCCTCTAGATGCAACACATGCACTCTAGATCACCTCTCCTCTCTCACAAAGTGCAACACATGCACAATTAAGTGGAGAGCCTCACTCTAGCTCAAGACAACAGAAATGGATCAAGCAACCACCTCTCCAACCAGCCACAAGAGGGTATTTATAACCCACACAAGAAAACTAGCCGTTGGAGCCAAATCCCTGAAAAAATCAGGAAAAACGGAACTACCGCAGTACAAATTGCGCTACTTCCAATTTCCTCGCCAACGGTCAGAAAACTAGCCGTTTCTCAGCGAAAACGGAACTACTGCAGTTCAAATCGCGGTACTTCCGTTTTTCCCGAGGCTAAGTCATTCAGAAAGTCGCTCTCTGAAAAAAAACGTTCCGCTCGGAAATCGGAACTTTCGGAAAATCGGAACTTCCGGAAAAATCAGAACTACCGCAGTACAAATTGCGGTACTTCCGCAAAAATCGGAACTACCGCAGTACAAATCGCGGTACTTCCGTTTTTGGTTTTTCAACACAGACGTCACTCGGAAAAACGGTCATAACTTTTGACTCCGATGTCGGAATTAAGTGATCTTGGACTCTATGGAAAGCTTATTCAGAGGGCTACACAATCCATCTATTTGCATGACCTCAAATATATTAGATCAATACAGAAATCACAAGACATCCAAAGAGTCACTACCATGGTCTAATGTCAAAGGAAATAGCAACAAACAATTTTAGACCATGCCAAGGGATAATGCATGATCTCCAACTTTTGCAAAACACATTTGCAAACTTTGATCATGCTACAAGGATTAGGTACATGGACTTCTCACATTTGCGAAACACATTCACAAACCTAAGTCACATGCCACAAGGATTATATATGAGCTTCAACCATTTGCAAAACACATTTGCAAATATAAGCCTCATATCACAAAGAATGAAAACATGGACTTCAAGCACTTGCAAAACACATTCGCAATGCATAGTTCCATATTGCAAAGATTCACCACATTAGCTTCAACTATTTGCAAAACACATTCGCAAATATAAGTCTAATGTCGAGATGAGCTAGAGCAAGTGAGGTTTGAGCTATCAACACATGATGAGACTCAAACTACTAGACATGACCCCTCTTAATAGTACGGCAACCTACACTAGCAATCCGGTCTTCCAACCAAACACCAAGACCGGTAAAAGACTAGGAACACATCCTTAGCCCTAGCTAGTCATACCTTTGCCTTGGGTCATCTTCTTGATATGCATCAACTCATGATACTTTCTTTTCATCAACACCATCAACTCATAATGGTCTTCACTTGATCAACACATGATCAATCTTTGACATGCTTCAACACATGAAGCATCTTCTTCTTTGATGGCCTTCAACACATGAATCCATCTTCTTCTCGATCTTGATTTGATGACCTTCAACACATAAAGTCATCCCAAGTCGTTCTCATTTGTGGAACCTAACCTCTGCATCCAACTCATGGAAACAGTTAGTCCACAAAACAATTGTCATCGATTACCAAACTTCACAATTTTGGTAATTCATGACAATCTCAACAAATAATGAGATATGAAATTGATTTGCGAGTATACAATATGTACACAACAAATGTATACTCCAAGATAGGCTTTAAACAAAGCTTACTTATCCGGTTGTCATTAGTCATCCAACCATTAACACATAATGGAGAAGTTAGATGACAACCCGATTGCACATGAGTATATATATACTACACAAGCTATATATACTTAAGTATGTATTTCAAAGTAAAGATCCCAAATATGCATATTGAAAGAAGCATGGATCAATACTTATAAAACTCCAAAATATATAGAGAGCTCCCCCTAAATGTGTGCATACAAGTGTATATAGTGAAGACATATGCACATATTCATTTTAGACTAATTGAGGAGATCAATCTATATTTTGGATCTAAGGAATGCACTTGTAAATGAGAAAGCGATTTCGAATGCATACCTCTTTGATTTCACCTTTTCATCCAAATGAGACTAACCAAAGATAAACTCAAATAAACATATTAGTCTCATAAATTCATTTATCATTTTCACCAAAATATTGTAAAGTAAATGTCATTAATATCACAATGTCATACTGACATTTGTCATTAGCACCAAAACCAACTTAAATGGAGCTTGATCTTTCAATCTCCCCCTTTTTGGTGATTGATGACAAATCCATTTATGATAATAGCATAAGGGTGAAAATGACTAAATGATAAACAATTAATCATATGAGATAAGGTGAAAGCATTATCAACATTTAGATTAAAGCTATTTTAATTTCTCCTCTTTTAACATTATTCAATTACTATCACATTTCTCTCCCATTAGCAATAGCATTTCTAATTTTCTAATATGCAAAGCTATTGTTTCTCCCCCATTTGGCATTATCACAAGTTTAATTTCTCTTCCTCTTCCCTATTATCGATTTGCTATTATCACAAATTTCTCCCCCATTTGGCATTAAACACCAAAAAGAGACAATTAACACTTAAATAGCATATATTAGCATTAAAAACAAGGGAAGCATTAAAGTTAAGCCATTAAAGAAGATGTTGTATCATGAGGAGCTTGATAGCAATTTAATTCAATTTCATATGGTCATAAAGAAGTATGAAACTAAATGCAAATGACCAAATGATACCACTTAAATCAACTAAAGATATTTGAAACACATTCAAATAATTTTACTCATTAGAGCTCCTTGAAGGCTTGTGAAGTGTTCTTCTTTTGGAATTTGATACCACTTGATATGATTCCAATTGTATATAAAGCACTTGTAGCATTTGGATCATTTCCAGATTTTGCATTCCAAGTGGCCTTCAAAAGCTCCCTGAAAAACTGACTTATAGATGTCCAATAAATCTGAGAAAATTTGTCAGTATAGACGAATGTCTGCGGATCAAAAGTCATAATTATAGCTTCCTCAGATTATGAGCCTAATGAAAGATACAAAAATCATAAATCAGCTCAACACATGAGTTTTCAGAAAAACTGAAAGTCTGAAATTCAGACTTTGCATTCCACTTAAGCTTCTAGAGAGAGATGAAACATTGATCAAATGCTCTTTATAAATTTTTATAAAATTGGACAATGAATAGAAACTACAGAGGATCAATGTTCATTATTATGACTTTCTCTGAATCTGAACCCATTTAGAGATAAAAAAAATGACAAATTGGCTCAGAATCATGGAAGTTCTGAAATTTTCAGCATTTTGACTAAGAGAGAAAAAGTCACAACTTTTTCAAATTAACTTGAAACATTTTCAAACTTTGCAGATTTGAACTTGATGCTATTTGTGACCTTTTCCAACAGGAATTTTTGAAAAAGACTTTTCCAATCAAAAGATATGCTAAAAATCGCTTTGAGAGCGAGAGAATGGATTGATTTTGCATCAAAGGCTTAAAATGTAAATAAATTTGATTTTCATGGAGTAATTTGCTTTCTTAGCTTCATATGAGTTATAACTACTATTTCAAGCCAAGATACACAAAGAAATCTTGCTCAAATAGCTAAACTCATTATATGCAAGAATAGGTCATTTCGGGTCAATTGAAGTTTTGGATGAGATTCAAATGAGTATAACTTTTCAATGATTGGTCTTTTGCAAAAGTTTTGAACTAGAGAAATGTTTGAGATGACCAACCCTTCGAGTTTTGTATTAACCACTTTTTCAAAAACTTGATAGATTTTGATATAAGGAAATATGTCTTTTAATTAAAAAACAAGATCATAAAAGATCCTTTTGAGGTCAAATCTTCCTTTTGCTTTCTAAAATAGAAATTTTTACTCAAAAGACTTTGAAAACCTTTGAAATACATAGTTGAGTACTTTTATTTAGTTTTTCACAACGTTTGACCTTTTTAAACAAGATTTTTGATTTTTGACCAAAGATGCTCTTTTGAAAAGGCAATCTTCCATATCATTTGATTATTACTCTATGAAAAGCAAAAGAGAATGAAACACATTCATTCCCAAGAAACATAAATCAATTTTTGGGCAAATAAGTAAAATAATTTTCCCAATAGTAATATTTTACCCTTTTTGCTTTAGTAAGCACAAGGTCTCTTCTTGACAATCCTTTCTTCTCTTTTGACACACAAAGGATTCTCCTCCTTTTCTTGTTTTTCTTCTCTTTTCTTATCTCTTCCTCCTTTGATTGACCATTAGATACCACTTGTGGGAATATATCACTTGTAGATAGATATGTCATTTGAAATAGCACTTGGAGGGGGATGATATCATTAGAGGATACATCACTTGCAAAGGTGGATACCACTTGGAAGAAGATGATATCATAGGTGAGAGAGTTTGGTTAAGAGAAGATATATTGCTTGGCAAGAAGAAAGAATAGATACCACTTTTGAAGAAATGATATCACTTTGAAAGATGCTACTTGAAAGAACAATGATACCACTCATTTTCTAAGTGAAGGAGATACCAATTTAAAAGAGTAGATACCACTTGAAAGATAGCATTATTTGGAACTCAATGATATCAATTAGGTGAGGAGCTTGGTAAAGAAATATTTGCTTGCCAAGACGAAAAAGATATCAATCCAAAAGAATAAGGATACCACTTAAGTTTCACAACTAAAGGATATCACTTGAAGGAAATGATTGATATCACTTGAGAACATAGGAATGAAATTCATGCCGAGGTCAAGTTAATCGAAAGTCTACCACTCTTTTAGAGATTGCCATTTTAATGAAAAGAATCAAATTGAGAGCAAAAAGGCAAATGAGGTCAAGAAATACTTGAGGGTAGCTTAACAAGGATTAACAAGGATCAACTTGACTGAGAGGAGCAGCGAAAATGGCAGAGAAAATTTGAAATCAAATTTTGAATCAAAACAGCCATCTTCTAGAAATATCGGAAGTACCGCACTTTCAATGCCGGTAGTTCCGAAATCCCGGTAGTACCGCAGTATGACTGTCGGTAGTTCCGGACAACGGAAGTACCGCAGAATGACTGCCGGTAGTACCGATTTTTCTGGGAGCACGCCAAGAATTTTGATTTTCAAGGAGAGGTTTGATATAATGTTGTATATTGCTCCAAAGTTTTTCACAAAGTAGCATAAACCACTTGTGGAGCATTTCCAACTATAAGCCAAGATTAAAAACTCTTTTAACATAGCTTTTAGCAAATTAATCTTTCAATTTTCAAAAACAAACTCATTTTCAATAAATCCTTCAAGACTGCAAAAATGAGCATTTGGGGGTATATTAAGCATTCAATTGTATGTATGAGTTGTTAATACCCTTGTAAGCCAATATATGTCAATAGTTTTAGCTCAAATGGTAAAACTCACTTAAGTACTAGATTGTGACCATTTAGGTCAACTCAATATTTTGGATGAGTTTTGAAATCAAATATCTTTTGATTTGTTGGCCTTTTAGAAAACTTTTGAATACCAATAATGTTTGAAATAGCCAACTCTATGTTTTTGGTATTGAACACATTTTGAATTCCTTTTAGAATTGATTTTGGGGAATTTTTGAGTTTGAAGCCAAAACAAGATACTAAATAGATAGTTTTGGGTTTGAAACTCAATTTTACTTGAAATAAGTTTTTCTAAAGCCAAAACCTTTCTAAAACCTTTGAAATGCATTTGTATACATTTTCCAACTAGTTTTTCAAAGATATACTAATAATTTCGAAATTTTTGACTTTAGGCTAAATGGCTTAATTTTGAAAAATAATTCTAGCACTTAATTAATATGGGCACACTTAGGAATGTGATATACATGAATATGATTTACCACTCCCCCTTAATGTGCCACTAACATCTTGCTCATCAATTTACAATAATGAAATTTTAGAACAAGAGCAAGAGCACCCCCTTTTAAGTGATTTTCGTGCAATGCAACCTACACAAGGCTAGGGGCTACATAAATCAAATGTAGATACTTGTTACCGAGATGGCATTGGTTCATGATGTGGCAAGATCATCCTCATGCTTGGCTCCCAATGTGCATATGGTGGAATTCACCTCTTCATGAATGAGCCAAGCCTTCAATGCCTCTCAAAGTACATATTAAGCATTTAAGCGCATTTTGGTACCCAAAACTTGGTTGGGTCCATTAATGTTAGTCACAATAGATTTGGGCACCCAAATGGCCCTAACATTAATTTTATGTAAACTAACATTTTTAGCAAACACATTGTCATTCTTATCCTTCCTAAGCAAATAATGTTCATTGAAAAGAGATGGCTTAGAAATGATACCTTTGGGACAATCCTTACTCAAATGTCCCTTTTCCCGGCAATTATAGCAAGTTTGGTAATTATGACCTCTTCTAATCTTCTTGCCTTGCTCATTACCGGTTTGCCTCTTCATTGTTGGATTTTTCTTGTTTTCCACTTTGTTGTGGCACTTAGAGGCGAAGTGACCCGTTTCATTGCAACCATAGCACTTGACATTCTTCGTATACCTTGCATTGTGCCTTGTTTTGCTATTCTCCTTCTTCTTGGAGATGAAACCAATACCGCTCTTGTCATTAGATTTTCTTTGACTACCCAATATCTTGTCAAGAGAGGCCTTCCCTTTGTAGCTTTTCTCCAAGTCATTTTCAAACTTATGACTTGGGCCTTGAGCTCATTATTCTCCTCTACAAGGTTAGTCTCACAATGCATAAAGGAGGTAGAAGCATCTAATTTTGAGCAACAAGGTAAATCTAGCAAATCATCACATGAAGTAGAAACACTAATTTTAGAAGAGTTGCTAGAGCTAGAAGCTACACATGGCATATCATCTATTAAATCCTCACATGAGGTGGAAGCATTGATTTTAGATGAAATGCTAGAGCTAGGAATTATACATGGTATATCATCTAGCAAATTACATGTAATTCCTATATTCATGCTAGGTTTAGTATATTCCTTGAATAGAAGAGACTCATGTTCTTCTTTTAGCACATCATAATTATTTTGAAGAGAAACATATTCTTTCTTCAAAACTTTAAATTTAGCCTTTTCTTTCCCAAGGAATTCATTAAGCTCTTCTAGCATATCCATCAACTCATCGTAAGAAGGTGCATCATCATCATCATCGAAATTTACCTTCTTTTTACCTTTTGCCATGAAGCATCGAGTTGATGTGGAGGGAATGGTGGACTCTTCATCGTCGGAGCTAGAAGTTGAGCATTCTTCTTCCGACATCCACTCTTGTATGCAATCTTCATCACTTGATGTGGACATCTCATATTTGTCTTGAATTTTACTCCACATGTCATGAGCGCTATTGAGATTGCATATTTCATTGAACACCTCTACACTCAAAGCACTAAATAAAGCGTTAGTTGCTTGAGCGTCGAGATGTAGGCATTTCTCTTCCTCAACAGTTGGAGCTAGAGGATCCAATGGAGGAGAAAAGCCAACATCTACAATCCGCCATATTTTTGGGCTCATGGCATTAAAATAGCATGTCATGCGGATTTTCCAATTTGCATAATTGGTGCCATCAAATAGAGGTGTGTCATCTAGGTGCACAATTCCACTAGTCGCCATCCTTTATACTCGCGGTTAAGCCTAATAAATGAGAGACCAAGCCCTGATACCACTTGTAAGATCGAGGAGGCCGACTAGAGGGGGTGAATAGGCGGTTTAAAAATTGTCTACAAATTAATATTAGCAATTCAAAACCTTTTCTATTTGCCTAAACCAAGTATACAATGCGGAAGCTAAATTCAAGTTGTTTAGCTCAAATAGCGCCTACAACAATTAAATTTGCCTAAGTGCACTAATCGTTCTAGCCTAGGTCAAGGTTTGCAATTCTAAATATACAAGCAATCAATTTAATTCTATGAATGTAAATTGCTTGAATATAAATGGAACACAAGAAAACAAACCACAATTGACACAATGATGTTTTACCGTGGTGTTCGGAAACTTGCCGGTTTCCTCTAGTCCACGTTGAGGTTAGCCCGAACGAATCGGACCGACTCCACGAATTAAGCCGAAACACCTCGTATCCACTAGTGGTAGCTCTTTCCCGCTCCGGGTAGGTGAGCTCCAACCTTCACAACTTTGCCAGGTCTTCTCACAACCTTCTTGAGAAGATCACCGCGCACGTCGCCTCCCACTCCGTCTAGGAGTCGGCAAACTCCAAGAGTAACAAGCCAAGCCTCTCGCTTGACTCTCACCACGTGCAACGAATGCACAAGTTCAATCGGGACACAAAGTCCTCCTCTAGATGCAACACATGCACTCTAGATCACCTCTCCTCTCTCACAAAGTGCAACACATGCACAATTGAGTGGAGAGCCTCACTCTAGCTCAAGACAACAGAAATGGATCAAGCAACCACCTCTCCAACTGGCCACAAGAGGGTATTTTTAACCCACACAAGAAAACTAGCCGTTGGAGCCAAATCCCTGAAAAAATCAGGAAAAACGGAACTACCGCAGTACAAATTGCGGTACTTCCGATTTTCTCGCCAACGGTCAGAAAACTAGCCGTTTCTCAGCGAAAACGGAACCAATGTTGGTTCCTAGTTTGTTTTTCTCTGTGTTTTGTTTCTATTTCAAAGTTCAAGCTCTCTTCCTTGTCTTTCTTGTTGCATTTGGTCTGTGATGAGTTCTTGATGGACAAGATGCAAGATTTATTTGCTCTGAACTGGGAAATACCCAAGGCCATTTGGCTAATCCATTCCCGAGAGCAAAAGGCAGAATCAAATGATTTTCACTTTTCTCAGGCATGCGCCTTAGTTCCTCTGTTCTCCAGGTTTTAGGGTTTGAAGGCAGGGGATTCTTGCTCACTTGATGTTTCTCCAAAAAGTCTGCTATTTGCTTGTACTTTCTTGTCATGAGATCACTCCCTGCTGAACTTAGAAGTCTCATGATCAATGAATACAAGAATCTCAAGTATTTTGGTTTTTTGGTTTTCCTGCAGACTTGTTTTTGGAAATTTCAGTGATCTTTTGCTTCCTGTCTGCATTTACTTCCTAGTAAGTTTGATTGGCTGTTTAGATTGTAGTTCAGGTCATTTGACCCCAGAAGAGCAGCAAACATTTGGCAAATTCCTTATCTGCAGTTGTCTTCAGTATTTACTGTGTTAGAATTTTCAGTCGGCTGTTTGTTGTTTTCTGCTGTCTCCCGCTGAGACCATGCCCAGTCAGAGCAGTCGTTCAATGGCGGTTAAACCGGAGGATAGCCGGCGGTCAGACCGCTAACCCTAGCGGTCAGACCGGCCGATCAACAGCAGTCAGACCGGCTATAGGCGGTCAGACCGGCGGCTCTCGGGCGGTCAGACGGTGTCTCAGTTGCGGTCTGACCGGCCTCATGAGTGTGGTTGCTGCTCTCCGTTTTGTGTTGTGTTCTTTGGTTCGTCTTCGTGTGTGATCTTATCAGTTTCCAGTGAGCATGGTCCTTCTTCTTCATAGCTACTATAGCTATCGGAGAAGAAATTGGTGAATACTTAGGGGCGGATTTTGAAGGCACCATTCACCCCCCCTCTGTTGCCATTTTCCGATCCTACAATTGGTATCAGAGTCGGTTAGCTCTTCTCGATAGATCTTAACCGGTCTGCGAGCCATGGCGAGAGACAAGTATTCCACCAAGCCCCCTATCTTCGATGGTATCGACTATCCCTTCTAGAAGAGTAGGATGGAGTCTTACATATAGGCTCAGGGCTATGCGATCTGGCGAAAAGTCAAAACTCGCTTTCTCGTAACCTACTGAGATCTTATTCGTGTTGTATGCAAAGTTTCTTGGTCATTTGATCTTTGTGTTGAAAGTTATTTGAAATCTTGGCTTGGTGGCCGTGCGCCTGACTGACCCTCCTCTGTTTTCTCGAGAGCGCCTTTGACCACGTTTTTAGCTCTATTGGCTCTCATAGTTCATTTGCTTTCGACCACAGTTGTTCTTTTGGTTCCAGAGTGATCCCGATCGCGTTGGTTGTTCGATCATTCATTGGCTTTTGACTACGTCGATGACGACCTAGCTACTGTCTAGTATCGATCACATTGTCTGTTCGACCACCCGTTGGCTTACGACAATGTCAACTTTAGTAGCACTCATTCCAGTCACTGGTTCAGGTCTGTGTGGTTATCGACTAGGTCGGTGTCCGACCACATAGTCGGTTATCGACTGCATAAACGGGTTACAACCACACGGTCTATCCATTGATGCATTCTTTCTGTTGTTCTGCTGGTCTCGGGTTTTATCACTGTCGACCACGTTGTTGAGGCTTACGACCACGTGGTAAGTCTCAACCACGCAGTCAGTTTCCGACCAGCTCGGTTTTCCTTGTTTTGCTTCTCTATTTTCTGTGAGACTTCAACTCTAGCCTTTATAGCTCAGTAGCTATTGGAGAAAAGAGTTAAGTGAATATTTGGGAAGAATTTTTAGGCGCCATTCATCCCCCCTCTGTTGCCTGTCCTATCCTACAATGTTACATAATGGCATACTGGGTAAGATGCTCGTAGGGGCTCACATTACCATGGTGTTGGGACCAAAGCTTGCCCACTTGGGGGGACAAACCTAAGTGAGGGTTCAAATGCTCTCTTAGGGGGTGGACCTAAGATAGGTTCGATAATCATTGGGCTGGTGTAAGGCTAGGTCTAGGTATGTAAAGCTTATATGATAATCAATTATATCACATGCTAGAGGAAACGTGAAGTTACCAATAGTATATTTGATTATCTCATGTGGGTAATTATACAACCTCTCGAGAGTGTTAAAAACTATTTAAATAGATATACTCGCGGTCATGAGCATACTTGGATGCAGCCACAATGGGTCATCGAGCAGTTTAGGGTGTAGTTCTACCCTAAGTCCTTCCTTGAGAGAATGGAGCACTCCTTGTCAACCTTCGTATAATGGAATATGATGGTTGTGGAGTACAAGGCGGGGTTTAACAACCTGGTCTGCTTGTGCCAGTCATGGCTGGCGATGACCACGATAAGGCCAAGAGGTTCTATTGGGGACTTAACCAGGAGTATCACCATGTCTTGGAAGCGACAGGCCCGCGTGACTTCAACTCTATAGTCGATCAGACCAAGGGTATGGTGTTTGAGAGAGAGATCACCAGGGACAGACTGCCTACTAGTGGTTCCATTCCTTATGGGGGCTCTGGTGGTGGCCAGAAGAGGAGCTTTAGTGGAAGGGCGGGTCTTCTCAGCAACCTATTTCTAGGAGGTTCTAGGGGGGCCAGTGTCTTCCATCGTCGACTCGACCTTTTCAATAGAGGCTGCCTTCTTCTTTGGCACCCTGCCCTTCTTCAGCTTTGCAGGCAATGTGCCCTGTTTCAGGCCAGAGTATGACCTACTTCAAGTGAGGTGGTGGTCACCGCGTTGCTAAGTGCTCCTGGGTTGGGGTCTGTCATCTTTGTGGTTACTTAGGCCACATGGAGCAGGTTTATCGATAGAATTCTACTGGCATCATCAAGTGGGAGCCCACACCTAGTCTTCTTTGGCCTTGTCATCATGGGGCTCTGTCCATATGTTGGCAGCCGCTCATGTGTCACATCTTCCTCTTACTTGGGCGCCGCCTAGAGCACCTCCTACTAGGCAGTAGAGTAGAGCTCAGCGTTCACAGCATACCTAGGGTTGGACACATCAGTTGGCAGAGCTCCTCCGGCTTTGCTGCCATGTCGTATGGTCAAAATGAGAGCTGCTTCACACCACGAGGGGGATTTCTAGAGTCCTTTGTTCACGACATTATTGCAGGCAGCTCGCAGTTCGGCATGTCTCAACTGGAGGACTTCGACCCTTACCGGACCTAGCCTACTGTACTTGAGCCTACTAGATCACCGCCGACCACTGAACAAATAGAACGGTCTCCATACCTCCTTTAACCCGAGACGTAACCTCTAGACCGACTGACGTACCCTACGGAACATGCTCGTGCTCAATGGAAGATAAGGCGAGGAGGTAGCAGTGGCTCAGATGGGTGATTCATATCGCATCCAGTGTGATGAATTTTTTGTACAAGTATTTCTAATGTATAAAATTGTAAAAAAAATCGTGAAATATTTGTAAATTTATGATTAAATTAATTCGAATAAACATGGTAAATTCGGACCACATAAAATTCCAAAAAAAATTACACAATAACTATGATTGTGTTGGAAGGCTTCACATAAAATTTTGTGATTTTTGGAGCTCATTTACCATATGTAAAAGCTCATACAAATATCAAAATTGTATGAATTTTTAAGCAACATTCACAATGGATACAATTACCTAAAAAATTAGACTGTAAAGTACGTTGTGTTGAAGGTTGTACATAATTTTTTGTAATTTTTTGAGCTCATTTGATATATTTAAAAATTCAAACAAATACTAAATAAAAAATAGGGCAGGTAATTAAGCCGGCTAATCAGCCGGCTTAATCACTTGCTGTCCCCTCACTGGGAGACAGGCTTGCCTGCCATCTTGTCGGACCTCGGGTTAGCAAACCCAGATCCTTTGTGATTCCACCGCACTATTTCCTGGATCTGTAGATAGTGCTCACAGATACATTACTGTATATCAAAAACATACCATGCGGATGCGTAAATAATACAGTAATACTTACTCATGGGTCGATTGGGCCAAAAACAAAGATATGTAGTAGCAGAAACTTCACACAGATGGGACCCGCAGGACTTGCCAACAGGCAGCCAACTGGGGTTCGCGACCTAGTTCATGGCCTCTTCGTCTTCCAGCTCTGTCGGCCCCTTTTGAGCATCGCAGGGCTTGACATTCCTATTCTGTCTGACTGAGTGATGGTAGTTAAGCAAAAGTGAGTACGACGATACTCAGCAAGCCACCACACAGGATGCAGTAATAATATATGCAAAAGCTGTCAAGGGAGGCTTGGGTTTCTTTTAATTGCTAAAAGCATTGTTTTGGAGTTACAATAAGTAAGAAAAATCTCCTGAGACGTAGCAATTTTAACTGAAACATGTTTTATGAAATTGATTGTGAGAATGCGATAATAATTGTAGTGTAGGTTACATCAACCTTTTTACAATGCATGGTTACCTCCACCAATGCTAGTTTTCGCCGCTAGAGTACATCTCTCCAGGAAAAGTTCAAAGTCAGAGTACATCTCTCTGATAGGTTTTATCCCACCCAAAAATGTTTTTGGAAATAGAACTAACTCGAGTGGGTTCCCATGTCCGCCCTTGACCGTGGGCACGGCTGCTCGAACAGTTTTACACTCTGTAGAGGTCATACACTTTACCCACAAGAGATAAACCATCTTAATAGCCAACATGCTTCCTTAGGCATGAGACCCAGATAATTTATCACAAAGCCTTTACCTTACTCCAGTCTAGCTAGACACCACCCGCTGAGGTTTCACCGCTGAAGGGTTACATCCGCCACAGTCAGAAGCCCCCTCTTGCGCCGTATGAGTAAAACAGTGTGTCCTGGCACCCACTTGCCAATGGTGATATCCAACTAAACCTTTGTAAGTTAGTCAGCGAGGTCATACCCATATAGACTTGTGGTTGTATTGTTTTACACAAGGAGGTCAGCACAAGATTCAGTCCTTAGTTTGTCCAGGCGGTTCTTTCCACAAACCTTAGGTTCTCGTGCGACATCAGCACCATCCACTCTCACCAACCGCCCGAACAGGTATAGTAGGTTTTTAGGGTTTTGAGGAGCATAAAATAGTTGTAGCAAATTACTCAGCCACGTACATCCCATGACTATCCCAAAACAAGTTCTTATGTTTTAAAGATTGATGATCAGGGCGATTAGCGCCCTGGACTTGACCGGACTGGCATAGCATTTTAATGTAATCCATAGCTAGCAACGATTATCATTAATATCTATGGTGACAAGGATTAAGGAATTCAAGTGTCAAGGAATGGCATATTAAATTTAATATAGTATCAAATGGGCATGTAGCTACCTTAAGTTTTGACATACATGTACATAGTAAATTAAGCATGCAAGTTGATAATTTAAAGAAACATAATTTTTCGCATAAAATGTAGGATCAATATGATCAAAGTGATGACTTGCCTTGCTCATTTACCATGGCCTTGATCCAACTCAAAGCCTGCTCAGTCAGTGATCTTAATTTTCTATTCTTCGCTTTTACCCAAGTCTTGATCCTGTTAGAATCCGTTGCCTCGTTGAGTCTTCAGATTCTAATACGCGACCAAGAAAAAAAATACCAAATGAATCCAAATACTTTAGATGCCCAATTTAATTTAAATTATACATTTGTTACGATTTAAGAATAGAAGGATGATTCGGATTAGTGTGCCGTAAACACAGCGGTAGATAAATTGGGCGAAGGATTGAGGTGGCTGAGTAGCTTTATCGTGAGGGAAAATTAGGATAAGAAAGGATCCAAGGTGAAGGAGTATCTACAAGAACTATCCACTTTGGGAAAAGAAGGCGGCCAAACATAGCCGATTGCGGAAAGGCGAGGCTTGACCTTGATGACTTTCTTTTTATTGAATCACATTTATCAAGAATGTTCCATGAGTCAGGCAGGACTCATGAACAGATAAAAGAGGTTAACAAAGATAGCAAGGAGGGACAGAGCTTTGTGATTTTAGGATGCGGAAGTTTTACAGGAGATGGGTATAATTTTAATTACCCGATGTAACTTCGATATTTCATGTGGCCATACCTATCTGAGAATTCGATGAGGAGACTCCCGGTGGCAGTAGCTCCGGCCGGGGAGGCGCCAGGGCAAGCTGGTGGCGGCGTTAGGCGGCCGGCGGTGAGGGGGAAACGGGGCGCCGGCAGCCGGGTAGGAGAGGGGAGAAGGTGACACGCACATGAGCTCGAGCAGGATACCTGGATCTCACCTGAGCGCCCGGGGCGACCGGAGGGAGGCCGAGTTGAGCTGGCGACGAGCACGGGCGGCGGCACTAGGAGGTCACCGTGGAGGGGTCACTCTGGCGGGGGAGAGCTTCGGCCGGCCGTTGGGGGGCTCCGCGATGCCAAAGTGCTGCTCTCACTGCAACGAATCGATCTGGGACCGACTGATGGGAAGACGGCCGGCCGGAAACGGGGGAGAAGCGTGTGCGGAGTGCTCAGGCAAGGTTTCCTCAATTAACTGGACGGAGAAGCGGAAGACGTCCGGGGGCACTTCGTGACGCAAGCAATTTGTGGAATGTTCGCCGGAGGTGGCCGGGACGAGGTGAGGCGGCGGTGGACGGCGCGAGCTCAGATAAAAGAGGAAGAAGGGGAAGCGGGCAATGGGAAGGAGGCGATCCCAGGGCTTTTTATAGGCGAACGGGTGCTCGAGGAAGTACCCCCGGCATGGGCACGGCGTACGCCAGGTATGGGCGGCGTGTCCGGCGGCATGGGCAACTGCATGGGTGGCGGGGAAACCAGGGGCGGCGCTGAAACCGGGGACAATGCTAGGCAAACTGGGGGCGGCTGTAGCTGGGCGAAACCGGGGGCGAGCGCCTGGGCGGGCTGGTTCGGAGAGAACGGCGCAGCTGGGGTGCCAGAGTGAGCGGTGCGCCAGAGGAACAGGGGAGAGGAAGAAGAAGGAAGGAGTGGCGACAGCTGTAGTTGGGTCGAAGCCAGGAGAAAAGGAAAGAGTGGGCGGGCCGGGGAAGAGAAGGAATCGGCCGGAAAGAAAAAGGTGGTGGGCCGGAAGAAAAAGGAAGTGGGCCGGCCCAAGAGAAATTTTGATATTTTTAACAATTTCAGAATGTGAATTTGTGATCAGATTTTGAGTTTAAACGTTTGGTTCAAATTATTGGATATCAACAATTTAATTTTAAGATCGTCGAGCTTTGGAGAATTAAATCTTAATTTTTTATTTGAATTTTAGATATGCTAATCGAATGGAAAGGATTTTATATTGATTGCCATTTCCTAATCTTGGTTTTGAATCTCCAGATTTCGATTTAAATTTGGGATTAAGACTTCCAAGTAAATTTGGATTTTCTAAATTTTGAGTTTTGATTCTTGAATCCAAGGTTTGGATTTTCATTAATCAGGCTTTTTGCCAAGAAAACAAACTCGAGAAATTCGAATGTCGCCAAAATTTTTTGAGAACACGGAATGAACTATAAAAATATTTTATAATTTTCGCAATTACACTAGTTCCCTTTTGGGATGTTACACATCTGCTGTCAGGGTGGCAAGCACCTGCTACCGGCGGCCCCGCCACGCGTCGCCTCGTCGGTGCTGCCGTCCGCCCACCGGACGGCAGAGGTGCCATTTCTGCAAATACGTCCCGTATAAGGCTAGTTTTGTAAATACTGTGCGCAACAGTGCCAAATCTAGTTTTTTCTCTTGTATAAAATTATGTACAATACAGTGTATTTTGTATAATGCATGATGAGTAGTATGCTCTGGTGTACAATATACGAATCGCTCTAGTTTGCACAGTACATGGCACATTCAAATTTCAAAAAGGATAGGAGAGAGATTTAAGGGTGATGGGAATTTGTTGATGGGACATAATTGTTTTCCAAATTTCTGACCAATTTCTTTTGCACAAATCTCAATGCATCAAGGAATGGTGGATGGGCTAGCTAGCTAGTACTTTGCTTAGTCTTCCTTGTCAATATGCATGGGCACCTATCCACGAATTTGGCGCCAAGTTTTACTTGCCGCTACGTGCGCGTCCTCACCGTCTGAAAGCAGTCAAAGCGCTGCTTGCCAAGTTGCCATTAACGATGAATTACCAAACATGATTAAGAATCGGAGGAAACCTTGTTCAACCCGGCCTATTAGCTCAGTTGGTTAGAGCGTCGTGCTAATAACGCGAAGGTCGCAGGTTCGAGACCTGCATGGTAGAGCTGTAAAAACAGCTCGAAGCTTATGAGCTACTCGAGTTCGGCTTGTTGTAGGCTCGGTTCGAGCTTTAAACGAGCCAAACTCGAGCTTGATCTCGAGCTCGCGAGCTTCACCGAGCCGAGCTCAAATAGTTCGCGAGCCCCGATTCGAGCTTTAATTCTTACCGAGCTTACTCGAGCCGAACTCGAGCTCGAGCTTATCTTATTATCGAAAATTAGTGTGTATTTGGATTATTTTGACTGTTATCGAGCTTACTAGAGCCAAGATCGAACTTAAAATTTTCTTATTATTGAAAAATAATACATAATAAATTATTTTAATTGTTATCGAGCTTCAACGAGCCAAGCTCGAGCCTACTCGAGTTTAGATCAAGCCAAGCTCGAGCCCAGATTCAAGCTCGGACCCCAACTCAAGCTCGGCTCGAGCTTCTACCAAGCTCGAGCCTGGAAGACCAAACTCGCTCGAGCTCGACTCGTTTACAGCCCTATGCATGGGCCATAATGGTCTCACTTTTTTTGTGTGAAAAGTACACCCACAATCTATTTTATTTTATTTTTAGGGGAGCGACATCGCGCGTAGGAACGTCATCCGTTCACAAGAAGATCCAAAGCCTAACCTATGCTTGTCATAAGCGATCCCTTTAAATCTGCACCGTTCTAATTGTGTACTTCCCCTTTCTTGAGGACAGCTCTGGTGTGAGTCCTGTTGGAGCCTGACTTCCTGTCCGCGTGCTGAAGCTCACACGTAGCCAGAGGTTTTTATGCACGGAGCTCGCAGTGATCCGATCGATTATTAGGTCAACTAATGTGCAGCTCTCCAAGGCTTCTGCACCAAAATTGTGATCAGTGTATAAATTGGCATTGCTAATATATAAAAGGAAGAGGAATATGTTATGCGCAGATGAACAAAGCAACAGCTAGATAACAACAAGCACCGTTACCAATGCATTGCTTTGTTAGCAATATGTATAGGATTGATAGAATACCAGATGTGGAAGCGTGGCACCACGCTGCGTTAGGTACTATGCGGACTAAAGAAAAAGTGGATAATTCGTAAGGAGGGCTTTTTTGAAAAAATTAAGGCTTAATTCCATAAATGGAGGGCTTTTACGAAAAAACAAAGAACCGATGTGTAATTTTGGAAGAAGTGCAGGGCTTTATTCGATGAAGGAGAGGTTTTCCAAAAAAACGATAATCTGTATATAATCTAGAAGGGTCTGTATGCATTTTTCAAAAATCGGAGGACTTAGTCGAAACAACATGATCGGAACAACGTAATCGATTAACGTGGTCGAAACAATGTGGTCGAACCAACATGGTAGAAATATCATAATTGAGACATTGTAGTGGACAAATGTAGTCAAAAAATCATGGTTGAAACAACGTGGTTAACCAACGTGGTGGAACTAACATGGTCAACAAAACATGGTGGAAACATAGTGGTCAATACAACGTGATCGGCTAACGGTGGTCAAAACAATGTGGCCGACTAATCTAACCGAACCAAGTTGGTCGAGACAGCGTGGCCAAAATGACATTCCTAAAAAGATGTGGTCGAAAAGACATGGTTAAGATAATGTGGTTGAGATGATGTGGTCGAAACAATATAGTCAAAACAGTGTGGTCGAATCAATGTTGTTAAAATGATGTGGTCGAAACATCATGGTTGAATCAATGTGGTTGACACACGGTGGTCGAAGCATCGTGGTTGACATGCTGTGGTCGATACAATGTGGGTGAACCAACGTGGTTGAAATGACGTCGTTGAATCAACATGATCGAGCAACATAGTTGATTAAAATGGTTGAAACATCGTGATCGAAAAACGTGGTCAAAAGAACGTGGGGTAAATATTGTGGTCGAACAGATGTGGTCAAAACATGCTAGTTGAAACAAGATGGTTGATCAAAAGTGGTTGGCACAACATGGTTGAAACATCGTGACCGACACAAACATCGTAATGGAAACATCGTGGTTGAAATAATGTGGTCGACACATCGTGGTTGAGACATCGTGACTGATCAATGTGGTCGAGCCATACATCGTGGTCGATGAAGGTGGTTGAAACATCATTGTCCATTAACATGATTGATTTAACATAGCCGACTAACGTGATCGAACTAATGTGGTGGAAATTACATGGTTGGCCAATGTGGTCAAAGCAACATTGTTGAAATAATATGGTTGAAATAGCGTAGTCATATGACGTTGTCGAAATAAAGTGGTCGGAACAGGGTGGTCGAAGTAACATTGTCAAAACATCGAGTTCCAAACAACATGGTGGAAATATCGTGGTCGAAACATTGTGGTCAAAAAATACACTTGAATCAACGTAGTCAAAACAGGGTGATCGAAACATCATGATGGAAACGATGTGATCGAAGAACGTTATCGAAGCATGGTGTTGAAACAAACATCGTGGTGGATAAACATATTCAAGCCAACATGGTCAAAATATGGTGATTGACCAATGTGCTTGAATCAACATGGTTGATAAACATGGTCGGAACATCGTGGTCGAATCAATGTGGTCGATCTAACATGGTCAAAATATCATGATTGGTGAAGGTGGTGAAACATCGTGACTGATTAACGTGGTCGAAACATGGTGGCCGATCAATGTGGTCGAAACAACATGGTCGAAACATCGTGATGGAAACGTTGTCTCAACCAAGGCACGGTGGATCAAGGTGTTCAAATCAGGTGAATACAATGCGATCAAAATTACGTGGTCGAGACAACGTGGTCGAATCAATGTGTTCAAAAAGACATGATCGATTCAGGTGGTCAAAACATCGTGATAGAAACAACATGGTCAAAACATCATGATTAGCCATCATGGTCGACAAACATAGTTGGAATATCATGGTTGATCCAATGTGATTGAATTAACATGGGAGAAATAACGCTGTCAACACAACATCATTGAAACATCATGGTCGAGATAATCATCATGCTTGAAACAATATGGTCAGAAAACGTACTCAAACCAACGTGGTCGAAACATCGTGCTTAGTCAACATACTCGAATTAACGTGGCCGATTAACATGGTCGAGACAAACGTCGTGGTCGTCAAACGTACTCAAACCAACGTGGTCGAAACATGGTGATGGGCCAATGTGCTCAAATGCACGTGGTCTATAAACATGGTTGAAACATCATGGATGAATCAATGTGGTCAATCCAACACAGTCAAAACGTCGTGAATGATCATGGTGGTTGAAACATTGTGGCCGACCAATGTGGTCGAAACATCATGGCCGATCAATGTGGGAGACAAATGTAGTCGAGGCAAACATCGTGGTCGACTAACGTGGTCGAGATAAACCTCGTGGTCGACTAACATAGTTGAGATAAACATCATAGTCAATGAACGTAGTTGAACTAACGTGGTTGAAACATCATGCTATGTTGACATACTCGAATCAACATGGTCAAGACACACGTGGTTGAAACATGGTGATTGGACAATGTGCTCGAATGCACGAGGCCAACACAATGTGGATGGAACATCATGGTGGACACAACGTTATTGAACTAACGTGGTGGAAAGAACATGGTCAAAAAACATGGTCGACACAACGTGGTTAAAAGAACGAGGGGAAAATATCGTGATCTAAACATCATAGTCAAACTGACATGATCAAAACATTTTCATTGAAACAACATGGTCGGCACAACATGACCGATTCATTATAGTCGACATATCGTGGTTGATCCAATGTGATCAAACTAACTGGCTAACGTGCTCAAATCAACATGGTTGGAATATTATAGTTAAAACATGTGGTCGAAAAATGTAGTGGACACCTTATGATCGACTAACGTGCTTCAAAGAATGTGGTCAACGAAAGTGGTCAAAACATCATTGTAGATCAACGTGGTCGAATCAAGGTGGTCGAAACAATGTGGTCGGCCAACATATTCGAACCAACATGGTCGGATCATCATTGTCGAAAGAATATGGTGGATCAACGTGGTCGAAGCATGGTGTCGAAACAACATGATCGATCAAAGTGTTCAAAACATTGTGGTCGAAACATGGTGGCCAAAAAAACATGGTCAAAACAACATAGTCGACCAACGTGGTTGATCAAGGTGATCAAAACATCGTTGTCCACTAATGTGGTCGAAACATCATGATGGAAAGAACAAAATGACCAATGTGGTTGATCAAGATCATTGAATCAGGTCGATACAACGTAGTCGAAACTACGTGGTTGAAACAACGTAGTTGAATCAACGTGCTCGAAAAGACATAATCAATTTCAAGTGGTTGAAACATCATGATCGAAACAACATGGTCAAAATGTCATGATTGGCCAACATACACGAATCAACGTGGTTGACAAATGTGGTTGATCTAACGTGATCGAGCTATCGTGGTGGAAATAACGTGGTCAGCCAACGTAGTCGAGACATCATGGTCAACCAACGTGGTGGAAATATCATGCTCGAAAAAGCATGGTCGAAAAATATGGTCGAAACAACGTGGTGGATCAACATGGTCGAAGCATGGTGTTCGACTAAGGTGCTCGAACCAATGTGGTGGACAAACATAGTTGGATCATCGTCGTTGAAAGCACGTGGTTGGTTAAAATGGTCGAAACGACATGGTCAATCAAGGTGCTCAAAACATCGTAATCAAAACATGGTGGGCCAAAAAACATAGTCGAAACAATATGATCAAAATAATGCCACAACCAACATGGTTGATCAAAGTGGTTGAATCAGGTCAACACAACGTAGTCAAAACTACGTGGTCAACATAACATAATTGAACAAAAGTGGTCGAATTAATGTAGTCGACCAACGTGGTCGAGATAAACACCGTGATCGAAACATTGTGGTTGACAAATGTATTCGAACCAATGTGATCGAAACATCATGATGGAAATGATGCGATCAAGAAGCATGGTTGAAGCATGGCGTCAAAATAAATGATGTAGTCGATAAACGTACTCAAACCAATGTGGTTGAAACATGGTGATCGACCAATGTGCTCGGATCAACATGGTTGACAAACGTGGTCGAAACATGTAGGATCGTCGATGGTAATCAGAGGGGGTGAATGATTGCAGTGCACACGGAAGATTTTCTTTTGGAATATGCCGACTTTTGATTTTTCAACTTGTCTAAGCACCAAGAAAATAAAGAAAAAAAACAGCAAAGGACAAGGCAAATAAAAACAGCACTCTATGAATAGATCAGATTTTCCTTTTTTTTACTCACGGATGCAAATCAGGAACAATCATGCATGCAACCAGCACGCATGCAACCAACCGAATTCTAATTAGCACAGTAATTAACTCTCTAATTATTCTGTCGGGCCGGCCGCTAGATAAATGCCAACCCAATGAAATTACGAGAGCCCACAACTCATCACAGCATGCATGCAATCAATACCTTAAGACTTAATGCAAAAACAAGAGAGAAAAAAAATCTAATTAGCTTTACTTAATCACCTAGCATTTATTACCTAGCCTTCTAATCAGAGCAAGTACAATAGTATAGCCAACTAGTGGCTATAACACTTGTCCATTTCATCTATAGTCTTCAAAAAAATAGTTCATACAATAAGGTAGCTATTACAATAACTATTTGGCCCCACGTGTAAGAGAGTGAAATGCATATTTTTACGTGCTATAACTAGCTGTAATTTAGTAGCCAGCTTCCTTCTCTCTCTTCCTTTCTCTCTCTGCCAGATAAGATTTGGTTGATATTATATTTGCTATAGCCTGTTGACTAAACCTTATTGTATCTGCTCTCATAGCTAATGAAAATATAGCAATCTGAATGGCAACTTCGGCTGGACTTCTGTGCACATGCATGAACTCACGGACCTCTGTACACATGCATTAATCTTATGGGTGAAAAATGACAGGACAAGGGGCTGCTACGTCACCTGCGCCACGCGACGAGTAAAAGTAGACAATGCAACCGATTGATGAAAGGAGACGTCACACGAGATCAAACGAGGACGACGCAAGGCAAAAAAAATCGGAGCCAACTTCACACCTCAATTATCCATCGATCAAAGCGTCAAGTCGCCGCTCACTTTTTCTATTTCTTCTGTTCGCTCAATCACGGCCACCGCACTTTTTCTCTGCCCAAACAAAAGCGCGTTCCAAAAAGCCGTGCCTGGTCTCTCGGCCAGCCCGACCTTTTATTACCAAACAAAGTTCGCCTCCGATTCTAAAACGACGCCGTCTCCGAAATTAAATACAAATCTCAGTTCTTAATCCTAATATGACTCGTTCAACTGGGCCTAAATTTCATTTCTTAACCAGACTTTTAGCCCACTATTATTCAAAGGACCCGAAATCCTTCCTAACACGGGTTTTCACACTCTGACTTTTCAACCCATCGTGCGTCGAAGCCTCCAGGACCGCACCTCCTGTATTTTCTCCACGCATCATCCACCTTTGATCTCCATGTACTCCAGCGTGAGCCCGACCACCTCGTGACATCCTCGACCGTCTGAACCTCAGATTTCCCCCTCCTAGTCCCGGTCTTCCTCGTCACCGACCATGACCGTCTCCACGCCCAACCTGCACATGCAAAGACCAAAGAATATTTTTTCCGGCACAAGTTCTCACTAACTTGACCGATATTAGTCCGCGCACACACGCACATACCTCGCATAACAATATTAAGCAATGTTGTCAATTATTCATCATCATAAAAATTCTAAACCTAGCCTCATGGTCTAACAAAACATCATGGTTGATCTAACATGGTTGAAACGTCGTGTTGATGAAGGTGGTCAAAACATCGTGGCTAACTAACGTGGTCAATATACTGTAGTCGATCAACGTGGTCAAAACAACATAGTTAAAACATCATGATGGAAACGTTGAGATCGAAAAACGTGGTCGGAACATGTAGTTGACCAAGACATGGTGGATCAAGGTGTTCGAATCAGGTTGACACAACATGATCAAAATTAATGGTCGAGATAATGTGGTTGAATCAATGTGCTTGAAAAGACGTGATCGATTCAGGTGGTCGAAATATTGTGATGGAAACAGCATGGTTGAGACATCGTGATTGGACAACGTGGTCCACAAACATGATCAGAATATGGTGGTCGATCCAGCGTGTTTGAATTAACATGGTGAAATAACGTTGTTAGCTAATGTGGTTGAAACATCGTGGTCGACCAACCTGACCGAAAGAACATGGTGGAAAGATCGTGGTTGGAACAACATCGTTGAAACATCGTGGTCAAGATAATCATCATGCTCGAAACATCATGGTCAACAAATGTACTCAAACCAAAATGGTTGAAACATCGTGCTCGGTCAACGTACTGGAATCAACATGGTCGAGACAAACATCGTAGTCAACAAACGTACTTGAACCAACATGATCGAAACATGGTGATTGGCCAACGTGCTTGAGTCCATGTGGTCGACAAATGTGGTCAAAACATCATAGTCGAATCAACATGGTTGATCCAAATAGTTAAAACGTCGTGAACGATCAAGTGGTCGAAACATCATGGGCGACCAGCGTGGTCGAAACATCATAGCCGATCAACGTGGTCAAAATAACATGGTCGAAACATCATGATAGAAACTTTGTGATCAAAAAATGTGGTAAATATTGTGGTCGAAACATCATGATGGAAATGATGTCATCGAAAAACATGATTAAAACAATATGGTCAAAATAATGTGGTTGAAACAATGTGATCAATTAATGTGGTTGAAGCATGATGTAGAAATGTGGTCGGCTAACGTGCTCAAACTAACGTGGTTGACAACCGTGATCAGATCATCGTTGTTAAAGAATATGTTCGAAGGAATGTGGTCAATCAAGATGGTCAAAACATCGCGGTCAGCAAACATGGTCGGAATATCGTGGTCGACGCACCGTGGTTGAAACAACATCATCAAAACATCGTGGTCGAGACACCGTGGTCAAAGAAACATGGTCAGCCAACATGCTCAACCAATCATAGTCAAAACATCGTAATCGGCCAATGTAGTCGAACTAAGATGACCAAAACAATGTGGTCGACCCAAGATAGCAAAAACCATGTAGCCGAACC
Organism: Dendrocalamus latiflorus; assembly: GCA_017311315.1. Lineage (NCBI taxonomy): Eukaryota > Viridiplantae > Streptophyta > Magnoliopsida > Poales > Poaceae > Dendrocalamus > Dendrocalamus latiflorus. The sequence goes on along the minus strand of CM029629.1, from coordinate 17,571,898 downwards.
ACCGTGGTCGGAACAACGTGACCGAAAGAATGTGGTCAGGATGGTTACAACAACTTGGTCAACGAAAAAGGTTGAAACATCGTGGTTGACACAATATGATCAAATCAATGTGGGTGACCAACTAAAATCCGTAAAGCTACAGGATGTAGAATGTGGGCAACCAACTAAAATCTGTAAAGCTACAGAATGTAGAAGGTGAATCTAGTGCGTTGGATTATCATATAACAGTCCTAAAATCTGACTAGTCTTGGCTCTAAAAACAAGTGAATGTTGTATAGACAGAGCCTATTTTTTATAGTAGTGGAATTAGAAGGTTACACTGAAATATAAAAGATTACGTGTTTCAGTGTTACATAGCCTAAAGACAATCATGCAAGTTTGCTATGCAACTACACTACTTTGTTGCGCTATTCACAGCATTAGCACTGGTGGTCTGCACAATAGAACAGTAATACTTTCAAATGCTAAAGTTTGTTACTGTCAAAAGTGGCAATTTTCTTTATGCCTTACAAAAGGAAAGCTGTGATGAATTTTCAGAACGTCAGATGAAGATATGTTCACATCTATGAAGCATCCGTTGAACTTCACTATAAACAAGATGGCAAGAAAATGGTATAAATCTATGTATTCGATGGTTATCGTTAATGTTTTAAGCATTGTTATAGAATATTATGGTAGTGTAAGATACCTATTGTGGCAGATTAGATTTGATATTAGGAACAACTCTTTTGTAGCTTTCTTTTTTTGGTCAGTGTGTTTTGTCCTGTAAAACAAAAGTATAGTAAGCGAGAGTATTAAATGAGAAATTCTAAGAGCTTTGAAGGCATTAGTAATAAAGGGTGTAGGGTACCTCTTTTTTGTTTCTTGAGATGAATCACACAAAGCTCTTTCGTCAGCTACAACAGCTTCATGCATTCACTTTCCAAACTACGATAGAAATGTATACTTATAATAAGAACTTTGGCAATCTAGAATTTGTGTAACACTATGTTGAAAAAAATTGCGATACCAAATGCAATTACTACCTGTAAAGAAGCAGTTGCCGTTGGTGTTAAAGGAGTGGATGGTAGTGTAGACCCAACAGCAGTAGTACCTGTTGGTGTTAACAAAATGGGATGAAGCTAATATTCAAAATTATTATTTTCCTGTGTTTCCTAAACCATTGATGATGAAGCTTTAGAACTGCTTGGTAAGAGCAATATTGTAAGGTCTGGTCGAGATATTATTGAGCGCACATGAAAGTAGGAGTATCACTTTGCAATGATCCTTTTAATATTTGAACAATACTTTCATATGTGCGTCCAACAATCGCTTGGTAGAATATAATTTTCCTGGCCTTCAGCTAACGCAACTAAAGCATGGGAGGTTTTCCAACTAAAGCTTGGCATACATCACCGAAGAACATAAATTCTATAGTAATGGATTTGCCTTTGTTGCTGGTATCAGGATCTGCACCGTAGATGTTAATTTTGTACCTATTTTACAATTTCAGTAACATATTAGATTTTGCACTATTTCCAAAGCTAGAGATCTTAATTGTGAGCAAAAATATATAGCATATGAAAATACATTGATTGTCATACCTTGGCTCTACTATTTTAACACCACATCTTCAACATTCGTAATTATCTTCGTGTGGAGAAGGTTTTTTCCAATAGGAAGAACATGGTATATACCACCATGATTGATTTCGTACCAGATCTTTGAGAACAACGATGAGTTTATATGATAGGCCCTGCTTATATCATAGTTATGAACAGCGTAGAATAAACAATCAGTGGAAAATAATTTGTGAACATGTGTAAAATTTGATTTTATTTTCATACCAGAGCTTCATTTCGTATATGTTCTGTTAGTTCCTGAACTATTGTCGTGATTGGATTGGATTGATCAGGGGTTTCTCCTCGCCATTCGATGCAATGCAAACAATTGCTAACTCTATGTAATACAGTGTTATTTAGAATAAATTAATTGTAGGTAAATAAAATTCTGTATGAAGCAATCTCTATAGTAAGAAACATATTTTTCTACGAATAAAGTTGATGATCAATACGTGCCATGGAGAGTGTATATCTCAACTATTGGTATATTAATATACCATTTGGATGTAGAACAGTTTTGTAGCACCAATTGACCTACATATGTATAGAAGAATACCATAAATTACTGTTAATCTCTAGCAAAATAGATTTAATTACATCATGTATGTTTTATTTGTCATGAATTAAATTTCTAGTGCTAAAAAGTAATCATTACTATTATAAAAGAACGAGTTGGTGGTTGTACATCCCTTCTCCTCCAACTGTCTCATTCTCAACTTTTTATCACTCTCCACTTTTTAACTGATCAGAGCGGCCCTTTTCCATAGCATGATTCTCTATATATCTAATAAATTTCGTTGCAACACACGAGCAGATGACTAGTTACTGTAATGAACCTAAGTATGTGCCAACAAATAGAGCTATAACTGGTGTGTTTTCAGATGTGGTCTACAGGATTTCAACATTGAATGTCTCTGCATGTCGACCCCATAAAGTTATAATTCCACATTCATTTTATCATTTGTTGTTGTAGTATGGTTATTTATGTATAAAGAATAACATAACAGAAATATAAAATAAGATTAGTAAGTAATGTAATTGCAAAAAAGAGAACTATATGGAAAGCAAAAGTACCTTCCATCAGTTATCTGAATAGTTCGCTTAATAGTTTAGCCCAACTTTGTAATTGTATTGATAAGCGATGAAGCAACGGTTATAAGGACAACAATATCTAATAGATAAAAAAACATTAAAACCAAGAAGGGTATCAGTAAACAAATTCAATCAAGTATGTATGCTAAGACAGTAGTATTATTGTATTAAATGGCACACTTGATAATAGAGTATTTTGGCTAATACATTCACTTAGAATGGAGAAAGGAACTGTGTTATAAGCATAAATAGGGAAAGCTACTGGTTCTTGCAAGATTCCTTTGAGCTTAGTATATTTGGAGAATCGAACTAAGTTATTTCCATCAACACATCCATAAGTCTCTTTCGCTTGGATGACTTCGAAGTATTCGATTTCATAAATAGATCCTTCTTTCAATACGCTTGTAAATTTAGGAAGCCATTTTTGAGGAACTAATCATTTCATGACATCTCCCTAAGCATAGACAAACAATAATACTGGTAATAAGATTAGAACGAAAAATTTGTAAGGAACAAATAGCAAAGGGTGTAACCGTTGTACAATAGTAACAAAAACGTATATATTTAATGAGCTACACATTGCAAACAACAAAAAATGTAGTCACTATACAAAAGTAACATATTAGATCTGCAATTATAATAAAACTTTACAAAGTGGCAAACCTGTTCATCTAACATGGTGAAGTCCAAATGGTATACATTTGTTAAATCTTGTGGGTTTGCAAATTCCCAGACACATGCTAAGTGGACAACAACTTTCTATTTGTGGGAATTCTGGTTGACATCTTTTAGTAGTGAATATGCCAGATAGAACCTTTGTAATAAATAGGTACTCTGAATTAAATAACGTAGCTGTAAGAGAAGTACTACATAAATAAAATTTTCAAAGCAGGATATACAAAGAAAAGCAGGAAAAAAGGAATAATAATCTATTTACCATCCAGATAAGACCACCGTAGAAATATACTGTCAAAAAAATTAGTTCACTTTAATACCATCTAATTTTTTTGAACTTGGGCAAAATACCATTTTGTCTGGTTTCATTTACATCTCCATTCGCACTACCCCCTGTCGTGGTCGAACACATGGTTGAAGCATCGTGGTCAAAGCGCCATGGCCGAAGACGTGGTTGAAGCACCGTGATCGAAGACGTGGTCGAAGCGCCATGGTCGAAGATGTGATCGAAGCGCCGTGGGCAAAACGCCATGGTCGAAGGAGTCATCAAGGCTAGTCACCAAGGGCATTCTACATGGTCGAAGCGTCGTACTCGAACAGTCATCGGAGTCAGTCACCAAGGGCATTTTGTATAATTTTGAGTTGCTCCAAAGGGCATTTGGATAATCTAAGCTCCATATGTAATGGAAGGTTGAAAAGGCGGTATTTTCAAAAACCTCCTGATGTCTTGCTGCTATTACAGTGAACTCGAATAGCATTAATACTGTAGTCTAATCACAATAAGACTAACAATATAGTCTAATCGAGTCCAAAAAGAAGAAGACCCCTGTTGAGACAAAATAAGAACACGAAAGACTAACATAGTAGTCTAATTGAGTCCAAAAAGAAGAAGACCCTGTCGAGACAAAATAAAAGCACACAAAAAAGATGCCACAGGTCTAAACCCCATCGAGAGTATAAAGAAAAAAAAAGAATGTCGCCTATCTAAAAGATGCCACAGGTCTATACTCCGCCAAGAGTATAAAGCACAAAAAAAGAATGTCGCTTATCTAAAAGATGCCACAGGTGTAAACCCCAACAAGAGTATAAAGCACAAAAAAAGAATGTCGCCTATCTAAAAGATGCCACAAGTCTAAACCCTGCCGAGAGTATAAAGCACAAAAAAAGAATGTCACCTATCTAAACCAAAAATTAGGTAGGAAGTTAAGGGAATCCTCAATAAGGATAGCACTTAGGATACCACTTCAAGGAAAAATTGGAAGGAACAAACTGAAACCAGTACCTCACATGTGCACGAGAAGCGCGCTAGACGGACGCATGCACGATGCAAGCAAACAACATAAGTTGAATGCAATGAAACCACAACCAAGATGATGGAGCCAGAACCAAAGCGAGGAGCATGTGAACCAAGGCCGAAGCAGAAACCCAAGAGGCAAACAGAAGGGAAACTACAGGAAGGAAACCCGTATAAATGTTGTCACGAAATCCGATCCAACGACTAAAACTGAACACACACCAGCAACTGAGTCGAGCAATGGAACGCAGCCAACGATGTGGTAAACAGATTCCTCTGGAAGCTAACAAGACAGTGTAAGGAAGAGAGTAGTAAGGTAGCGGAAAAGCAACACAGTGCGAGGAAGACATGTAAACGAGGGTGCTAGTAGTATAGCGACACAAAGATTCGGGAGAATACACAGAGCTGGCCCGAAAGCCATGCATTGCGCAGTCCGCCCGATCGAACGACAATGTAAAGGAGGGTTTTTCTGCAAAAAAAACAAGGACGTATATAGCAGGAATATAAACAATAAGGACCTTTTCATAATTATGGAAAAGCAGAGGACTTTTTTTACAAATCCGGTGATGTGGCATGGGGGGAGGCCGGGAATCCCCCAGGTTTAATATAGGGAGTATATGCAAGGCATGTTCACTAGAGGCATGTAACAATGCTCCGGATTCGAGTGCTAACACATTTCACATTAACTCACTAATAGTGTTAACACAATAGAAATCAACTCACTAGTTATGTCAAAATTCAAGGGCACAATCACATATTATCATTGCACAAGTTTTTGGTTGAGCATAACACATTCAAATATATACAACAAATCTAGCTTTAGTGCATGTCAGCCCAAGCCATTAAAAAAACCATGCTCTCGACATTTCCATAGTTATCTCCCCGCCATACAAGAAATAACAATTGTTTTACAACACAGTCCCCTTACAACAAATTTACATTTCAGTCCCTGGAAGTCACTAAAATTATAGATAAGGGCACAAATATTTACACCCAAGCCCTACACCATTTCCTTAACAGCCAAGCATTAGCCATTTTACAAATAGGCAGCAGCCAACCAAATTAATTTAAGGAATGCTTAAGGAAATGATGCAATACAATGCTCTATATTGCATCCTCATTTCACAACTAGTGAAAGGGGATAAATGGTTCTTAACCATAAAAAATTAATGTTCCATTCTTAGACTAGAATATTGGTAGCACTACATGCTTGAGTAGCAATTGATTTTTGGTTTAGCAGTTCATGTGGCTAGCTACATGCATTCTGGACTACCCTAAGTCTATACATGAACTTAATCAACATGAGGTTAAAGATCATAATCATGTAATTATTTCATCTCTAGCTTTAGCCCTCACTCCTTGCCCAAGAAGATGCAAATAAGATTTAAATAACAATAGCAACTAGATGAACTTAGAGCAATTAAAACATGTTTACTTAGACCTCTAAATGCACTCTGCCTTGCCATCACGTTACCAATAGCTAAGCTTCATATATAACTTCTCAATATAACCATGAGCATATGAATTTTAGCAATATGAAAAATTACTGATTGACATTAAATGAACTAATTAACAATAATCTGAATCAATAATAAATCTAACCATATGGAGTCGACAAATAGTGATAATATAAAACCATTAAGTGCTAAAGGGAATCATTATTCAACTAGGATTGTATGGATGACATGAATTATTTCTAACAATGAATAAGTGCTCACTAAGTGAAAGAAAGAGCTATAAAGTATAACATCAACTTGTGCTATATCTCGCTCATGCATGTCATCATCAACGAGCACCTAAAAATAATAACAAAGCAAGGGTGAGTCTACAACTCAGCAAATATACAATAGAATAGAATAATAATTGAGGTAAATATCAAATTAACAATTCGTATCCATTCACCAATATTTTAATTTCACATATTCATTCTCATCAAGTTCCACACATATGTCTCATTATCGCATATCTCTTTTCATGAATGCAATGCATATGTCTTCAAATCTTTTGCTTACACCAGTATAACTAGGTGTTCACTTGTCGATGAACCACCCTTGCCCTATCCTTTTTCATACAGAGTCTCAACTCCACTCCTATGGAGTATCTACCGAAGTAGGTTTTTCCTCACTCCCGTGGGGTGTCTACCAAAATAGATCTTTCTCTACCCACTCCCATGGGTCGCCCACATAAAGTAAGTTCTACAGGGCCATGCAAGTCACCTCTTTACAACATGAATACTCAACATGCAATGCAATGATTATATCTTCTATTAGTTAATTATCAGCATTAATCAATTAACATAATCATCATTTTAACCATCATCATCATCATTCAACCATAGGCATCATCATCATTCTACCATAAACATATGAGCATTATAAGAACAAGCATAATCAAGTAAATCATCATGGCAAGTATTTATTTAAACATAATGACAAGTTCAAACACTCAAATGCTTTTCTACCATGCACTTTCCTTTTCTAGTTATGATGAATGGGTTAATTAGAAGATGACACCAACCCTAACGCTACTCCTCCTACAATAAATACCTAACATCAATAGCAAGCTATAGCATTACGAGAACAACAATTAAATGATATCGCTCCTACACGCTTCCTAAATCCGCAATACTCCCTATTTACCGGATAGTCACCCCTACTGTTCTGGTACTAAAAACAGCATAACTTTTAACTCCCAAGCCCTATCATGTAAAACACACCATTGTAGCCGAAGGAGACACCAGAGACAGAGGAGGAACTGACATGGGCCATCGGTATAAGAAGGTAGGGAGAGGTGAGAGAGAGCACCTGAGGAGGTGGCCGACGGCGATGTAGACCATCAGATTTACTTGATCAAGGAAGTGGCACTGGGTTTAGGGGTGCCAGCGATTGTAGTTGTGTTGGCACGATCACGAGGTAGGAATAGACAGAGGGAGGAGAGGGGATGCTAAAGAGGTCACCAGTGGTGATGGATGCTGCCAGAGATTGTAGATCAAGGAGGTGATGCAATAGGACTAAGGTAGTGGCGTTTCAGGCGGCAATGGTTCAATTGGAGGTAGAGTAGTGAGGAAGGAGATGTGATATGCTACTGACAGTGGTGAGGATGATGGAGTTAGTGGATCTAGGCGTGGCACTACTCGGGCAGGTGGTGAGAGCAAGAAAGAGAGATGCATGAGATAGGTAGTGAGGAAAGTAAGGGGAGAGAAAGAGGAGAGGAGTAAAAATGAAAGGGATAGCTGATCGATGGGTCTCGCTAGCTTGTGGGCCTTGGCTGTTATCTGAGCTTGGTGGGCCGGTTGGTCAGGCTGTGATCGAGAGAGGGGGTCGAGTTAGGATGAACATGTTTGCAATAGTATTGCCTACAAATTATTTTCATATTATTAACTCTCTGTGCTAACTTTTACATAAACATCCTTGAATTAATCTGATTCGATGTTAATCCTAAATGTAATAGGAAATAAGCATGTAAAACATTCTCAATTAAGAAAATTACAAAGTATGCATGAATAGGTTTTGCATCATACTTAGGAGCATGCATGACTAAGGCTTTGCATCATACTTAGAGCATAATACTTACAACGTAACTAGGGAATGCTTTAAAACTGAAATTTGAATTATTATTGGTAGTTGATTCTGAGGGCAGCCTAGGACATGTAGGACCCGTTTCTAGTGTGGATAAGCTAGTTGGAGCACCTTCAGGCAAGTTACCTTTTGATCATGTGTTCTAAATTAATTTGTCAGTTGCGGTTGTTCTGCAATTATTGCATGTGAACCAAAATGAAATTTCTAAAAGCAATTAAAACACATCAAGCAGATTGGGTAGATCCAATGGTTGATATTGAGGATAGACCGGGAAGGTCTAGCAGTCATGCCATAACTTGAGTAGGATTATGCGGTGGTGATACTATAACTCGGGTAGAGGGTTATGGAATTATTTGGTGGGTAGAGGAACTCAAGGCTAGCTAAAATAAAGACAACCCAGGTAGGGTTGTGTTTTGGAAGTCAAGGTTCCTCTACATAGGAATAGTACTTAAGGACATAACCAACTAGAGATGACTTCAAAAGTGGTGCAAACCGTACTAACCATAGACCTGGAGTGGGATAAGCTAAACTAAGTAACCAACCAAGTAGTTGCCTTTGCACGGGTCTGAAGGTGGTTGTTCCTGGGTAGGGATAGCCACCTTAGGGTATGAGATTATGCGCTAGGTGTCTCTGCCTATGTGCCTTTTATGGGGCTAGGTGGATAGCAGATGGTAGAGTACAGTCTAGCCAAATGTTTTGGTTCCTTGGCTTAGTCATGCACGAAAGGTAGTGCAAAGGACTAGTGATAGTTTAAGCCAAGTGATGTTATGGGCAAAGCAATAAACTTCTAATCAGAGTAAAATGTAATATCACTCCCAATTTTCCTCTAACACATGTTGTAAGATCCCACGTCATGCTACCTCTAGTAGATTTCAGAAGTTAAAATTTGGTCTTATTCAAACAAGTGGGTAATGATATCTTTATTTTAGATGTCAAATTACTTTTGGAAGAACGGATTGGTGGCCAGGGGTCACTACTACAGAAAACCGTATTACAGACGATTCAAAAACGTCATCACAGACGGTTTTCTAAACCGTCTGAATTTATGAGTCAGTGAAAATCGAAGGTTATCACAGACGGTTTTCGAACCGTCTGTGGTGTAAATATCACAGACGGTTTGTAACTAAAAACCGTCTGTGATAGCTGATAATCACAGACGGTTTGTAAGTAAAAACTGTCTGTGATAGCTGATAATCACAGACGGTTTTTAACTAAATTAATATGTACTAGCGAATACCCAAAAATTGCGAACATGTTTCAAGGGCTTGGCCCCTTTCGCCGAGCCACATGTCTGTTCAACGTACGTGGCGAACGACCTTCGTTATTCGAAAAAGTTAGATTAGTTATTCGGAAGGAAAGAAAGAGTACAATGTAGTTATGTATGGAGAAAATGTACTTACCTATCGAGTAATTGGGCGATAGCTGTGTACTCGGATTTGTTCTTACTTAGAAAATCAAGGTATATAGCCTTGTTCCATTTTGGTATAATTACAATTAAAATCCAGTGGAAGTGCTCATTGTATAGCATAAGAACAAATTCCTTATCACGGTGAGCCAGCAGTGTTGATGTAATATAGCTCTCGACGAAGGATGCATCCTCGTTGATGGTATCAATGGTGACCAAGCATGGGTCCAGGAAACTAATTGGTGATTTCGATGATCTAGCTTGGGTCAGCATGAATATATATATATATATATATATATATATATATATATATATATATATATATATATATATATATATATATATATAGACACACACACACACACAGAGAAAAGCAACAAATTATATATGACATATATTGGTATTACATGAAAAGAGACTGTGATTGTACAGACTTACAGCATCCAGCATCGAACGAGTGAGGCGTCGAGAGCGTTGAGCGTGAAAAGATCAAATATATCCTCAAAGGTCACCGCGAAGACATAATCCTGAATTTCATGCTGGAAATGATCCTGCCTGAATTTGACTGTGATATCTGAGCGTCGTTCTGCCTGTGGCTTATTGGATTGTTCCATATACCAAGCGTGTAATGTTTGGCAACCAAGTCCTAGGGTTAGGAGGTGCTCTTCCGGGATTATCATCGGCTCGCGTAGCACGAATTTGTGGGCCAATGGCAGGTACGGGATATCATCATCATCCTTCTTTGGTTTGCCCCTGCCACTGCCTCAGCTGTAGGTCGACTTTATGGTAGTCGACTGTAAAGGTAGCACCGGTGCAAGTTGCTTTGGCGAGAATAGCACCCGTGAAGATAGCACCGGTGCAGGTAGCGGTGGTGGGGATAAGTCTTGTGGAGATGGCACCAGTGCATGTAGCTCTGGTTCGCACTGCCCTTGTGGTCCTGCCACCGGTGAAGAAGCCTCCAGGGAGATGTCGCTTTTGGGCCATTGGATGAATGTTCCAATGGCCTACCCAAGAGTCACGATCTCGTCGTTGGGGGGGTTTCGGTAGCGGGACGACCTCAAAATTGATATGCACACCATCCACATTAACTTTTGCGAAGCCTGGTGCTATAGGTGTACAGCGCACCATGGCCTCGATAGCAGACGGATATGCCTGGCCCCAAGTAGCATACAAGGGAATGGAGGCATATCTCACTTGGAGCCTGCACTTCGTAGACTCCTACATAAGAATTTTTTTTGCTTTTTAGCCCAAAATTTGAAAGTTTTTTACATATGGACCCCTGGAGAAAAGATTTGCAAAAATAGACCCTTAACACGGCGCCAAATTATATAGCGCGCAATGTACACAGCACGGCGCCATATTCTTTGGCGCCGTGAGTGGCCACGTAAGATCCACGGTGGCAATGCTCGGCGCCAAAGCCCACGGCGCCGTCCTGTGTACGTTGGGCGCTAACGGCCGTGGCGCCGTGCTCTGGGACTTAGACTGTTTTCGGTAAGGCCACATAGCACGGCGCCAAACTGTGTGGCGCCATATGTGGCTCATGCGGCGCCAGAAGCTTTGGCGCCGTGATGGCTACACCAACAAAACCAGCAAGCTTTGCTGTTTTTTTGCAAAACATATGCACATACATATACAAAAAAGCAAGCATATACATTCACACATACAACATCTGGAAACGCAAATGACAACATCGCATAATTATCAATAGTCTGAAAATATTACATAACATCACATAAGTATCAAAAGTCTCAAAATATCACATAACTGTCAAAAGTCTGAAAACATCAATAAGTCACTGCCTCTTGGCCTTTCCCTTGCCCTTGGCCAGGGCATCAGACCCTGGAGTGTACGTGCTCGGGGGACGGGCCGAACGACAAGGCCGCTGGGAAGCCTGAGTAGATGGTGCGTCGGGCATCTGCGACATCCCAATCTCGTCGTGGGTAGATGCCTCCTCGTCCTCGTGCTCCTCCTCCTCGTCATCCTGCTCCGCCTCGTCGTTGTCGTCGTCATCGCCCTGACTGAAAGTCGGAGTGCATGACGAGCTCCTCGTGGACTGGCATGTGCTGACGTGTGACGACGAGGCTGCAGCGGCACCCGAGCACTGGGAGGCCGCCGGTGGTGATGCGACGTCCGTGCGTGCGCGGCAACCACAACGAGCTGCTGCCCGACCGATGCGACGTCTAAGTCTCTGCAAGTAATGATATGTCATTATAGTATACATGCTGAATCGCTCTAACTTAACGAATTATCTTCAAACCTGCAAGAAGTCCCTCAGGTGGCTCTCGCTGTCCGGGGCGCCAGCTAGGTAGGAGAGAGCCTCATGGATCTCATGCACCAAGGTCCGCAGAGAAGTCCCCTAAAGAAATAAGATCCACATAAGTGCGAGATAAACGTATTGAACCAAAGTATTGAGCAAATATCATGCTTTCGTACCACTCGATCGAGAATCGGGGCGGCCTCGACAACTGTGCCCTCCCTCGCATGCCTGTCGTACGCAGTGCCCTCGTCCTCGGACGAAGCGAGGTCCGCGTAGTTGACATCAGTCCACTGCTGCCTCAGCCTGTAGCGGGTGGCAGAGTGGTACTAGGACAAGTACTACCGGAAGCTGGCGTTGTTGTGGGGGGTATTGTCCCACTCGCAGTTCTCCTCCATCCTCCTCCACCACTCGACGTACTGTTGGTGGTGATGAGCGAAGTCCGTCACCTTTCGTTGGCGAACCCTGTCGAACATGTACATATAGTAGATGTCATCAATAGGTGTTAGAGTACGAACCAACAAAATTTAAAATAAAGCAAAAATTGGAACTTACTTGTGCAAATCAACAGAGGTCGACACCGCCTCAGGGGGATAGAACTGCACGAGGCCAAACTGCCGCACAACTCTGTAGGGGAGGTGAATCTCTACGGTGTAGAAGCAAATCAGCGGACACCTCATCCTCCAAAGATGGTCGTCCCTGCGGCACATGGTGCTGAGCGGTAGAGCTGCAACTTGTGGCTCGGAGTAAGGCTCCTACGAGACCTAGCAAGCAAACATACGGGCAAACACACGATTAGCCATGTACAAAAACCAAGAACTGTAAGAAAAATAAATGCATTACCAATTTCTTACCATCGTGGGAGACAAGGTGTCCAGCTCGTTGCTGAAATCCACGTACGCCCGCTCTGTGGTGACGAACGGGACTGGGACCCACTGTGGGGCCGAGGTCAACCACACCCAGTGGACGCCAAGGCTGCGCCTGGAACACTCGAGGGCGTCCCACAGGAATGCGTGTCCACATCCACACCTGCAGGAGGAAGACACCACCGAGCATTGACGTGGGCGCCGTGCGTCTGCAGGCCTCACAAAGCTGGCGGTAGAGGAACGCGAGGACCGTCGAACCCCAGCTAACCTGTCCAGCGTCACCCCAGTCCTGGAGGCAGTGGATGTACATGCACGAAGCAGCGTCCCCCGTGGCGTCCGGGAATAGCACGGCCCCGAACATGTGGAGGACCCAAGCGCGGCAGTAGTAGGTCACCATGGCGTCGTCCGCGGCCGCAGGGCATTCACCAAATGTATCCCGCAACCATCTAATGTGGACCCCCGAGACGCGGCCTCGCCTGGCATTATCTGGGATAGGAGGCAATGCTGTGCCCAGAAAGGCCTCCACACGTGCCCTCCAGTCCTCAGACACCGCCGGGCCGACCACCGGCTGTCCCCTAATGGGAAGTCCAAGAATCATCGCCACGTCCTGCAGCGTGACGGTCATCTCCCCACACGGAAGGTGGAACGTGTGAGTCTCTGGCCTCCACCTGCTAATAGTACACGGAGAAAAGAATTAGTTACGTACGTAAGAATATAAAAATGAAAACAAATGGACCCAATAGAAAAATGCACCTGTCGACGAGTGCGGTCAAAGCTGCGGGGTTAAAGATCGGCATGCCCATCGTACTAGGTTGGCGACCGTGTGAAGCCCAGCACGGCGAAGCAGTGGGGTATAGCGGTCGTCGTATTGCATCAAGTGGAACCCATCATGGGTTCGACAACGAAGTATGTGAAGTTCCTGAAAATTGCTATAAAAGTTAGCTGCGTGATGAAAACACATGTATAATTCGACAACACACGTACCTGGCCGTCCTCCGTGAGCCTGCCGCGGTGCTCCCTCTCGTAGAACTCTTCTAGCAGCCGATACCTCGCCATCCTATGCATTCAAAAATACGTTAATGATAAGAATAACAAAAAACCGTAAAAACATATGTATTTCTAAAAATTCATCAATCTCGCTCAAATCAAACCCTAAAAACATATGTATTTCTAAATCAAACTCTAAAAACATATGTATTTCTCAACATTCATCAATCTACCTCAAATCAAACCCTAAAAACATATGCATTTGTAAATCAAACGCTAAATCTAAACTTTCATCAATCTCGCTCAAATCAAACCCTAAAAGCATATGTATTTCTAAATCAAACCCTAAAAACATATGTATTTCTAAAATGGACCTTAAAAACATATATATTTATAAAATGGACCCTAAAAACATATGTATTTCTAAACATTCATCAATCTCACTTAAACCAAACCCTAAAAACATGTGTATTTCTAAATCAAATCCTAAATCTAAACATTAATCAATCTCGCTCAAATCAAACCCTAAAAACATGTATTTGTAAATCAAACCCTAAATCTAAACTTTCATCAATCTCGCTCAAATCAAACCCTAAAAACATATCTATTTCTAAATCCAACCCTAAAAACATATGTATTTCTAAAAACATATGCATTTCTAAATCAAACCCTAAAAACATATGTATTTCTAAAATGGACCCTAAAAACATATATATTTCTAAAATGGACCCTAAAAGCATATGTATTTCAAAATATTCATCAATCTCGCTCAAACCAAACCCTAAAAACATGAGTATTTCTAAATCAAACCCTAAATCTAAACATTCATCAATCTCGCTCAAATCAAACCCTAAAAATATATGTATTTATAAATCAAACCATAAAAACATATGTATTTCTACAAATCAAACCCTAAAAACATATGTATTTCTAAAAATCAAACCCTAAAAATGAATCTATACACATTACTACTCTTACATTACGCATATATATTGAAAATCCAACCTAAAACCGAGTCAAATTGAACTAATTTCATCTAGGGTTTCAAATCTTCCCACACGAAATGTACCTCAAATAATCCATATTTATTGCATAAAATCAAGGGAAAAGGAGGGGGTTCACCTTGCTTACTCGATTTGGAAGCAAAATCGCGAGAAAAACGGTTGGATTTGAGTAGATTTTGAGGGGGAAGGGAGTGGCGGCGGCGGTTGCTCTCGGCAAAGGGCTGAACAGAGTGAAGGGGTGGGGGCCGGGGGGCCGTGCTCGGGCTTAAGTCCCAGAGCACGGCGCCACAGCCGTTAGTGCCATTTGTGCACATCACGGCGCCATGTGCTTTCGCGCCGAGCTGTGCCACCGTGGATCCTACGTGTCCACTCACGGCGCCAAAGCATATGGCGCCGTGATGTGTACCGTGGGCGCCATATACTTTGGCACCGTGGTAAGGGTCCATTTTTGCAAATCTTTTCTCCAGGGGTCCATATGTAAAAAACTTTTAAATTTTGGGCTAAAAAGCAAAAATTTTACCCTACATAATGATACAAAATTAGCTACTCCAATAGGCCTATCAATGGATCAAGCATTCGAGAGATAATAATTATTACCAGGATATCGTCTACAGGAAATCTGGCCTCGCTTTCCGTCGGATTGGACGTGCAACTAATCGGACGGTTGTGCGGGCTAGCTAGCACAGGAGCGGCGGCGGCCTGCTGATTTTTTGTAAATCTTCGCATCTCATCTCTAACATAATCAGCCAGCTCCTCTCTAAGAGATGCCTTGATCTCTTCTCGTAGCCGTGCCTCACGCTCGGCTTTTGTTCTCTTCCTACGCCGATACATTTCGGAGTCATCTTGGATACCATGTTTCCAAGGAACGTAAAGCCCAAGGCCTCTCGTACGACCTAGGTGCTCCTTGTTTCCCAGGGCTGCGGAGAGTATATCTTTCTCCCTTGTTCCCTGGAATGATCCCTGGGAAGATTCAGCACTCAACGCTTCCTGCAAGAGTACGACATGTCATTTCACTTCTTACGAAGTTGTGGAGTAATTACAAGCTACGTAGTTCGATCGATATCTTACCAGGCGCTGCGACACCTCCTGGTCTGCAGGGTTTCGGAAGGAGACATCCCCGATGTCGTGGTAGATGACCTCACTCTAATCCAATTTCGAGCATGGTCATCCGGTGATATTGGCAAATGGCGGGGCAGTGTCCTGTAGGATTGCCTGTTCGTCCTCCCTCCTCCACTGCGGGATTTTACCCGCATATCAAGCTGTGCCAAGTCTGTGGGGATGTGTGTTTTTTGCCTGAAGGGTATTGTACGCCGCATTTGCACTTTTAAAATCTTCGGTCGTTTTCATCGCCTTGAACTCTTCCCATTGTAGTTCTAGGAATGGGTATTTATGAAAGGGCGTTTCATCCTTCTCCACATATTTCTTGACAAGCCTGCTCTTGAAGTTCTTCCATGCTTTGCACGCCGCTAGCAAGGCATGTCATTGCACGGCGTCTTGGTATTCTTCTGGGATCTCGAACGATGCAAAAATTCCTGTCAGTAGCTCACGTTTCCGAGTCCCAGTCACGCTCTTCCACGAATCGAATGTGATCTCAATCCATTCTCGTGCAACTATTCCGATTATTCTTCGAAATGTGCATGCCGCTCAGCGAGGAAGGAGAGGGGTCCCAGATCCATCGACGTCTGCAATGGTAAATCAGCCCTTAGGCTTTTTCCATAGCCCTCTTCCTTGGCGTTTTGATTTTGGAGCAGACGCATCCGGCGATGATGTTGAAAATTGCGCAGATGACATGTTGGCCTTCTCATATATGAAAAGTAAGCACAATGTAGCATATACGTAAATAGTGCGGTATAAGCACATACTTAAATTTAATTCCAATATATGTATACATATACATTATATTCAACTTGAAGGATCGGAAACGACAACAGAGGGGGGGGGTGAATGGTGCCTTTAAAAATTGCCCCGAAGTATCCACACGTTTTTCATCTCCGATAGCTATAGAAGCTATGAAGAAAGGAAATGAACGCCTACTGGACGCCAAAAAAGTTTATGCCAAAAAATATAAGGACTAGACGCCGCAAAGAAGAGATAGCCAAATAAGAAGAGAAGCAAAGCTGAAATATTCAGACTAAAAGAGAACAAGCCAGACTTGACCAAAATCAGCTCTGAAGAAGCAACATTGGATGGAAACCGGATTTTGCTAATAGAACTAATAACTGGCCAAAACTTCAAAGACTGGAAACAAAACGGCTTGCTGAAAACAGAACTCAATCTGAGCAGCTAACAAATTCAGTTTTGTAGGCCGAAAATGCAGAGGAACCAAATTCAATTTTGCTGCTAACAAATTCAGTTTTGCATGCTGAAAAACTGTAGAGAACTGTAGTGCTGAAAATGCAAAATAAAAGCTGAACTAGCTGCTGAAACTGGACTGAAAACATACTAATTTTAGCAGCAAAAACAGCAGCAAGAAGGCTGAAAACTGCAAAGAACTGCACTGCTGAAAATGCAGAATAAAAGCTGAACTAGCTGCTGAAACTGGACTGAAAACAGACTAATTTCAGCAGCAAAAACAGCAGCAAGAAGAGGTTTAAATGCAGCTGCTGAATGCCTTTTTTTAGACTGAAATGCGACATAAGGCAAGAAGGAGCATAAAATGCTGCTAACAGTACAGACTAACTGCAGACTGAAAATCAGCAAACTGAAAAAGCACAAGCTGAAAACTTAAGATTACTGCAGACTGTTGAAAAACTGAAATTGCCGAGAATTTGTTTGCTCTTTTCAGGTCAAATGATCTGAACCTTATACTAAATAGCACAATGATTCCAGAGAGATGCAAATGTAGGCAAAAGCTCACACACAAAAGGAAATCCTGATTTTTCTGAAAACTGACTGCAAGAGGAGGAGAAATCAAACTTCTTGAGATTCTCTTGTCTTTTGTTCATGAGGCTTCATATCTCCACAAGGAATGACCTCTCCACTCGAAAGCACAAATTTTATACAACCTTTTGCTAGGAAAAACAAGAACTCAAGAATCCTCTATTTTCAAATGAACAGTAAACCCTAGATTGCAAGAAACAGAGAAAGTGCATTTGGGGACCAAATGGTAGCAAAATGGAATTGAAAAACTTTTCTCTCGGGACATAGCTGGCCAAGATGGTCTTGTGATTCTATCCCAGTTCAGAGAAGATCAAGTTGCACTTTCTTGAATCAAGAAACAAATCCAGGAGAAGAAAGAGCAGCAAAGAACTAAAACAGAAAAGAGAGAACAGAGACTCAAAATCTGAAATGAAGAACGGGACAGTACATCATCTCAAGCACAATCATTCTCATATTGATCTTGATACAGAGAGAGGAATGCTTATACAGAATGTTTCTTACAGCCATCTCTCCAAACAAGAACACACACTCAAACCAGAGAGCAAGAACTCAAGAACCCATCTCCTATACACACGCAGGGGAGATACGACCAATAGAAGTCTGCTCTCTCCTACCAACTCCCAACAGAAAGCAAAAAGAGACACAAAGCCAAAGCTAATACACCCAAAAGCCTCTACTTCTCTCCCAAGCCATACATGCACCAGGAGATCCCTCTCCTATTTATAGTCTTTGCTTAACGGGTTTCTCCCTCGCTTTACCCGCTAAACCAAAAACCAAATCCACTTCCTTATGCAGCTTTGTGCTTTTACCGAAACGTCCCTCCTGCATATTCCGGGAAGCTTCCTCATTCCTTACCGTTCAAGCCTCGCAACTACCTTGAGTCCACGCCGTCTTCGGCACACCTCAACCGCTTTGACCTCGGCACCATCTGCGCCTAGTCTGGTCATCCGTGCCTCGCCACGACTCTACCTCGACGTCCTGCAGCCATCACAGACAAGAAACACATCACATAGCACCGCTCGACAGAATGTAATCAACAATAGCATTACGAGAAATCTTAAGCATGAAAAAGCCAAAACCTGTCGAATCAAGAGAATAGACATCCTAAGCACTTCGACTAAGTTTGACCAAGTCCGACCGAAACCAATTACACCTTGCAACGACATGGTCCAAACCACACAAAAACCAAACTCGACTTTCCTAAAACACTCGTAAATTACTCATCACAAACATGGGGTAACATCCACATGGTCTATCACAACTAATACATTATATAGTCAACATTTTGCAGGCAATGAGAAGAGTGATGCATTCTGCTAAGAAATTGAAGAAAAGAAGTCTAAAGCTGAGGGTGATAATAGAAATGTTGAAGCAACATGGTTGGTTTGAGCTAACTATAAAAAAGTTCTTGAGTTCCTTGCTTGTTGGCAACAACTACAAGCCTACAAACCCTCTTTAATATATAGAGGTGGAGGCAAAAGTACATTCACAGTTTCTAGTTAGCCGTATAAAGTAAGGCAGCAAAATAATGGCAATTTATAATATTTGTGACAAGTTACTCTAATGGAGGTACAGGCTACAATGTCATAACTTTGTGGAAGAAATACACAAAACTATGAGAATGGAAATTTGAATCGTAAACTCGTAGTCCGATTTATAGTGCCCTTTTTACAATACCAATAGAAACAATTGAGACTGCCCATACAGCATTAATAGGTTGGAGTTGTTCAGAATGTGCATACTAATCACTTTGCATGTAACAAGGTTTTGCAGCCAAATATTTGTTCATTGTACTAGCCCATTTGATTCATTTTTTGGCTATGACAAAATCTAGTTAAGAAAGAACCTCATTACTTGAATCCAATTTCTCATCCTCCAGTGAATAGTTGTTATTGAGAGACCATGTAGAGGTCATCCCGTGTGTGTGATGAGTAATTGACATCAGTTTAGGAAAGTCGAGTTTGGTTTGTGTGGTCGGACCATGTCATTGCGCGGTGCAATCGGGCTCGGTCGGACTTGGTCAAACTTGGTCGTATGGGATTAGGGTGCATATTCCGATGTTTCGACAGGTTTGGACTTCATCATGGGTAAGTATGATGTTTTTATGCTACTTATGCTTTCATGCATCGAGCGGTGCTATTTGATATGTTTCTTGTCTGTGTTGGCTGCAGGACGTCGAGGCAGAGTCGTGGCGAGACACGAGGTGACCGAACTAGACACAGGTGGTGTCGAGGTCAGAACAGTCGAGATGTGTCGAAGACGGCGGAGACTCGAGGTGGTTGCGAGGCTTGGACGACAAGGAGCGCGGAAGCATCCCGGAAGGTGCAGGAGCGGCGAAATGGTAATTTCGCAAGGCTGCAAAAGCGGGAGCGGGCTCCGTTCGGGTTTAGCGGGCGTAACGGGTTGGAGACCCGTTAGCCAAGGGCTATAAATAGGTGGGAGTGACTGCATGCCCCCTCATACATTCCTAGAGTTTTTAGATGTTGGTAGGGCTTGCTTTAGTCAAAATGAGCTTTGGAGAGTTTGTTTTGGCTTTAGGCTTTAGTTGGTGAGGCTTTAGTGGTTGAGAGCAGGAGAGGTAGTGGGGGGTGTATCCTTCGTGTCTCCTCTCTGTGTTGTGTCTCTCCATGAAACATGTAGGGAGTGTGTTCTTGGGATTGTGAGAGGGAGAGGATGGATTGATGAGCTTGTAATCATTCCTGTTGTATCAATCATGTATCTCCTTTCCTCATTATCAATATGAGATGGTGTTCATTTCAGTTCTTGAGCTCTCTGTTGTTTCTGTTCTTCGATGCCCTCTTTTGATGATTTTTGAGTTTTTGCATTTTCTTGTTGTTTCTTGCCGGTTTTGATGAATTTCTTGATTCCTTTCATGAGATAGGCTAATATTTGGGGTTTTGAGTTCTGAGGTTATTGCTAATCTTCTTGTGGAGTCCCATAATCTAAGGTTCAAGGATTAGGAAGCATTTTGGGTTTTTGGTGTTGTCCCAGTTCTAGGGTTTGAGATGGATTTTGTTCTTCTTTATGAGATGCCCCAAGACTTGGTCCTTTAAGTGCTATCCCTATTGCTAACCTATCTGCGAAAGATTGGGTGCAAAGTTTGAGAGATTGGTGAGCAATTTGGGGTTTGGTTCAGATTTTTGCAAAAGTTCAATTTTGTCAAAATCTGGATTTCTTGCTTTAGGCTTGTTTTCTCTTGGCCTTCCAAGCTCTACATGCTATTTAGTTTGTAGTCTGTTATTTCTGGGCTGAGAAACCAGGTAGAAAGACCTTAATTTTATTTCTATGCAAAGTCTAGTTGTTGCTCTGAAATTTCAGCTCTCTACTACCCTGATTTTTCATCGAGCGGTCAGACCGGTGTGGGAGAGGCGGTCTGACCGAGTTTTTACTGGCGGTCAGACCAGCAACATTCAAGTGGTTAGACCGGCGGCTAAATAGCGGTCTGACCGCCCAGTCACTTGCGGTCTGACCGCCCCTGCTGCTTTTTGGTCTAGTTTGTCTCTACTTTTTGCTTCTTGGGTATTCGTGACTTGATCCTTCTTTCCTTGATGAGTTGAAGTTTTCCATAGTCGCAGTATCCATGAGTTTCCAGTGGGTATGATCATTTTCTTCATAGCTCTTCATAGCTATTGAAGAAAATAGTCTTTTTGTAGATACTGTTGGGGACAAGTTTTAAGAGTCGACATCCACCCCCCTCTGTCGCCATTTCGGTCCAACAATTGGTAGCAGAGCCGGTTAGCTCTTCTCAATAGATCTTAACCGGTCTCTAGAGCCATGGCGACGGACAAGTACTCGACCAAGCCCCCGGTCTTCGATGGGATCGACTATCCCTTCTGGAAGAGCCGGATGGAGACCTACATTCAGGCTCAGGGTTACGCCTTCTGGCGTAAGGTCAAGATCCGATTTGTTGTTCCTGCCGATGAGAACATCAACACTGGAAATATGCATGATGTTGAGGCAAACGCTAAGGCAAGGAACTGTAACATCCCAAAATTTGGCTTTCTGAAAAAAATTTAAATTCAAATTAACTATTTTAGAGTAATTGGATTTTACTTGGCTTTTATTTGATTTTCTGGATTTTGTTTCAAAATTTAAAGCAAGAAAATGTATTTTAAATATTTTATTAAAGTCAAAAAGAGTTTATTATATTTTTCCTAGCCTTTCCTAAATTTTGAAATATTATTTGAGAATTTTCTGAAATTTAAAATCAATTTTCAAAGCTAAAAAGTATTTTCTAAAATTATTAAATTCAAACCTGAAATTAAAAATACTTTTACTAAGTCTAAAATGCTTCCAGGAATATTTTATGATTTTTCTGGAATTTTTAGACGTTAAATATTATTTTTCCAAGTGTTTATAAAGTTTATAGTATTTTCTGAAATTTATTCCGAAAATAAAAATCAAATTATTCCTAGCCCGCCAAGTGTCGCTCCCAGATTAAATCAATCTCTCTCCACGTTTTAATCCTAGTCACACAAGATCACTTACCCCTTCATAACATCCAAGAGCCATGAAACATCCACTTGCCACGTGTTGCAAATCCGACGGCCCGTACCTCTTCACTTCCTCTCTCTCGCTATGACATATGGACCCCACATGTCATATGTTTCTTCAACCTCTCCTTCTTCCTCCCCTAACTCTCTCTCTCTCCTCCACCATGAGAGCCAAATTAAAGCTTTGAAATCCCACCGTTTCTCCCTCTTAACTCCCGATTAAAGCGTGGAAACGGAAGCCCTAATCACCCCCATCAATCTCCCGACTGTTTCCCATCCTTTAAACCTCTCAAAACCGAAATCTCTTTCTATAAAAGGGCCTCCCCACCACCATTCTCTTCCTCCCCCTCCCTTCTTCGGCCGGCTCTCACCTCCCTCCTCTCCCACCGCCGTGCGCCGCTGACCGGCCGCCCCCGCCGCCGCCCGGCCGCCACCACCGCCTCCCGCCGCCACCGGCCGCCCTGGGCATCCCTGCCGCCGCCACTCGCCGCCCCGCCGCCGGCCACTGGTGAGCCGCCCCGCGCGCGCGCCCCCGTGTCTCCCCTCCATGATTCCTTCTTCAACCATGTTAATCCTTGTTTATTTGGTATTGTTGATGCTTCCCTGTCATGAAATATCAAATGCCCACTTGGCTAGGGGAGTCAAGCTAGTGCATGCATGCATGAGGTTGTGGGTTCAAGTTAGCAAAGCAATTTCGGTTGGGCTTTGGCCAAAATTTTTGGTTCACCTCTAGTCAATGACAACCGGGCCCCACACGTCATACACTCCAATAAACCCCAAAAATCAGCCAAAAATAAGATTCCAGAGAATATTCCCTCGTTTTGCAATTTCTGGAATTTCCAATCCATTCAAACTTCCAATTGCTCGTTCTCTGTCGTCCGAACTCCGAATTTCAGTTCAAGTCCTGAGCAAAGCAATTTCGGTTGGGCTTTGGCCAAAATTTTTGTTTCACCTCTAGTCAATGACAACCGGGCCCCACACGTCATACACTCCAATAAACCCCAAAAAATTTTGGTTCTTTTTGAATTTTTGAATTTTATTTAAATTTTGTTTGAATTTATTTGTTTTGTTTGTCTGTCTTTTCGCGCGTAGATTCCGCTATCGCCGAGGAATTCGTCGATTCGCAACAAGAAGAACCAAACAGCGCTCAAGAAGGCAAGTCTCCTTTGATCATCTTGAACCTATGATTTTGAAATATTTTAATTATTTTAAATTATATGCATTGCTATTTACATAAAATATTAGTTCAAATCTTAAGGTATTAGTTACCCCAATTTTGTTATGCCCTCGGTTGAAATTGAATGCCATGTACCCTTGTCTCCTTAGGATTTCCTTTGGCTCTTTAATGAGAGTATTATAATCATCTGTGAATAATAGAATGGTAGTATAATGCTTAGTCTCGCTATTTAATACCTTTGAAATCTTGAAAATGGGAAATTATGAATTATTGTAATACCCTTGTTTCTAAAGTCTAGTGGTGATTGGATTTGCCACTAATCCTTTAAAATAAAATAAAATAAAATTTGGAAATTGGTTTAGATTAGGGTGGATGGTTGGTTTGGATTGGTGCAGGAAGCACGAGATCTTGTAAAGTGTATGTTCCACCCTAGTCAACTAAGGACCGACGCTTGTGTTTGTCCAGACTGAGCATTAACCGTACAACCACAAGTCTATATGGGTACGACCTAGCTGACTAACTTATGATAGTCTAGTTTAGGTGCCACCAGTGGAAAGTGGGTGCCAGGGATTTACTGGTTATTCACAGTGAGGGACGGGGATTTACTGTACTCATATGACGCAAGAGGGGGCTTCGGTTCGGGCAGTTAGGCTACCTGCGGTGAAACCTCAACGGGTGGTATCTAGCTAGATTAGAGTAAGGTAAAGGCTTTGTGATATTTTATCTGGGTCTCATGCCAAAGGAAGCGTATTGACTTTTAGGATAATTTATCTCTTGTGGGTAAAGTTGTACAACCTCTGCAGAGTGTCAAACTATTCGAATAGCCGTGCCTACGGTCAAGGGCGAGCAAGGAATGCATTCACATGGTAGATTTCTGGTTTTTGGTTTTAAAATCAAAGTTTTTGTATTCTGAGAGTAGAGGGAACTCTTGGAAGGTGTGAGACCCCGGAGTAGAAACTCCTGAACCTCCTGTGCATTACAGTACTAGTCCCAGATCAACGCTAGTACACACAGTTCAAACAGAAAAGATGATACATTGCCAACAACGCTTTATTATCATAATCGAGATTACAGACCTCGAAGCTTTTATTACAAATGAGGTTTTAAGACCTCACACCAAACAGAAAATTTCAGCGAAAGCAAAAAGAAACTAAAGCAAGACCCATCAATACGCCACAGGCAATTGACTGGGGAAACGCAACCTAGTTCTCCGGAAAGCCTTCGACGAATCCATCCACGAAGTAGTCGTAGTCCACCTCTTGAGCTTCGATCTCCTCTGAGAGTTAATTTGAAGTGTAGCACGTGAGTACATAAAGTACTCCGCAAGTCTTGGGAAAAATGCATAGATGCAAGGCTTGACAAAGGAAGGCTATATGGCTCTTTTGCACAAAGCAATATTTTAATTTCAATTTCTACTAATTATTTTCGAAGGCATCAATTAAATAAGGTAAATGATTTTAACAGAACTAACAATTATACTCTAGTGAAGGTTCCATCCACCAACACTAGCTTAATCATTTCCAACTGAACCAGTTAATATTGCGGGTTACATCCACCCTCTCTGGCTCCAACCGCCAGGATTCCCTTCCGAGAGTTCCCTCCACTCTCGGAGTACAAATTTTTGATTTTAAAACCAAAACCAGAAAAATCTACCATGTGAATGCATTCCTTGCCCGCCCTTGGCCGTGGGCACGGCTATTCGAATAGTTTTACACTCTGCAGAGGTTGTACAACTTTACCCACAAGAGATAAATTATCCTAAAAGTCAACACGCTTCCTTTGGCATGAGACCCAGATAAAATATCACAAAGCCTTTACCTTACTCTAATCTAGCTAGATACCACCCACTGAGGTTTCACCGCAGGTAGGCTAACTGCCCGAACCGAAGCCCCCTCTTGCGCCATATGAGTACAGTAAATCCCTGTCCCTCACTGTGAATAACCAGTCCATCCCTGGCACCCACTTTCCACTGGTGGCACCTAAACTAGACTATCATAAGTTAGTCAGCTAGGTCGTACCCATATAGACTTGTGGTTGTACGGTTAATGCTCAGTCTGGACAAACACAAGCGTCGGTCCTTAATTGACTAGGGTGGAACATACACTTTACAAGATCTCGTGCTTCCTGCACCACACCAAACCAACCATCCACCCTCATCTAAACCAACTTTCGCATTTGATTTTATTTTAAAATCACAGTGACAACTCCAATTGCCACTTCATTTACAAACACAAGGGTTCACTAATAAATCATAATTTCCCATTTTCAAGATTTTCCAAAGTTATTAGATAGCATGACTAAGCATTATTCTACCATTCTAATATTCACAAAGATTAATAGTAATCTCATTATTGAGACAAAGGAAGTTCTAGGGTGACAAGGTACATGGCAATCAATGTCAAATGAGGGCATAACAAAGTTGGAATAACTAATTCCTAAAGATTTGAACTAGTAATTTTATGTAAATAGCAATGCACATAATTTAAAATATTTTAAAATATTTCAAAAGCATAGGTTCAAGATGATCAAAGGAGACTTGCCTTCTTGCAGGTTCTCTGAGTCTTCTTGTTGTTGAGTGGAGAGATCTTCGACAACGTTGGATTCTACGCGCGAAAAGACAGAACAGCAAAACAAATAAATACAAACAAAATGCAAATAAAATCCAAAAATTAAAAAGGAGGCCATATTTGGATAGATCATGATTTTAGACGAATTTAGAAATTTGAATGGCTGAAATCGGAGTTAAAATGAGAAAGTTATGACCTTTGGAAGTTTTAAATCGGAGAAAAGAAGATTGTCTTCGGGAATCAACGTGGTCGGAGAGGGAGATACGACTACTACAATGCAGTTGGAAGAGATTACGACTACTCTGAAGACTTACGACTACAAAGGAGACTTAAGACTACGAAGACGACTTACGACTACTCTGAAGACTTACGACTACAAAGGAGACTTAAGACTACGAAGACGACTTACGACTACCCTGAAGACTTACGATGTTTACGACCACGTAGTCGTTCACGACCAAACAGTCGAGATTACGACCGCAAAGTCGTTTACGACCACGGAGAATGAGTTACGAACACGTAGTCGAAATTACGACCATGAAGTCGCTTACGACCACACAGTCGACTTACGACCACACAGAAGCTAACGACCACGTTTGCCGTTTACGACCACGGCAAACGCTAACAGAACGCGGGCGTAGAGATGCTCGATCACGTGGAAGGCCACGACTTCAGCGGCGATGGTTGTAACGAGATGCGACCACGCTGAAAAGACCAGTACATAATTATAAACGACTACGACCGTGGTGAAAGAAGTGGACATGATCGATAGGGGTTTCGACCACGGTGAATTGAGTGGCTGAAGCCGAGAGCTGCTACAGGTCTTACGACCATGACTCAACGTGATCGACAACGAGTTTAAGCGGTCGTATGGTATTGCAGACGGTCGAAAAGGACTCTAACATGGTCGTACAGGATTCTAAGGGTTTGGATTTGATCGTAAACAATCTAGGGCGGTCGTAAGACTCTACGACTACACAGATCTACGACCACACAGAAGATTTACCTTCGGAAATTGGTCGGCAGCGGGGTGGTCGGAGGGGAATGGAGATGGTCGAAGACGCGATCCCGATGCAGAGTCGAATTCGAAAACGGGTCGGAGGGGTTCGGCGACGAGAAGAAGAGGCGGCGCGACTCGAGTCCAAGCGGTGACGGGGCTCCGGGCACACGACCACGGCGAGGGCGGAGGCGCAACCGGTCAAAAGGTGGTCGAGGCACGCACGACAACCGTGGAGATGGAGCAGGAGGAGGAGGAGGCTGAGGGGGTATATTTATAGGACTCGGGGAAGGGGTGAGGCGGCGGGATTCCTCACCGAAGACCACGGCTTGAGATCCTATTAACACGGGAATAAGGCAACGGAGCGGCGCAGAGTTTGAAAATCAAAGAGATAAGGAGCTCATCTCTTCGGAATTCAAATTCCCGAACGAATCGAATGAAGAGATAGAATTCGGGTAGGAGTCGATTGCCGGGGTTCTCGGAAAGAAGAGAAAGGAGAGAGAGAAGCGGCCGGGATGGACCAGGCGGCGACGTGGACGACATCCGTCCGTCCAAGTGTCCGCTGAAGGGAGGGGTTGGATTTTTATTTTGATTTTACAATTTCAGAAAAGGCTAGGAAATTATTTAGGCCTCAGAAAAATATGAAAATACCTCCAAAAATTCCAGAAAACTTCACAGAAGCTTCTGGACATATTTTGGACTAAGCAAAATTATTTCCAACTACTGTTGGTAAATTATTTTCATAGTTTGAATTACCTTTTAATTTTTAAAAATAGGTTTTAAATTCCAGAAAATTCAGGAAAACCAAATAAAATCCAATTACTTTAAAATACTTTATTTGAATTTAAATTTTTCCAAAAAGCAAATTTTGGGATGTGACAAACCTACCCCCCTTAGGAAGAATCTCGACCCCGAGATTCGGATGGACTGGGAAAGAGGTCGGGGAACTCTTCTTTTAGATCTTCTTCACGTTCCCAAGTCGCTTCCGATTCCGAATGGTTGCTCCACTGCACTTTACAGAACTTGATGGCCTTGTTTCGCGTACGACGTTCTGATTCCTCCAATATCTTGACCGGATATTCTGGATAGGTGAGGTCCTCCTTCACGTTTATTTCATCTAGAGGCATCTGCTCTTCTGGAACTCTGAGACACTTTCTTAGCTGAGACACATGGAAGACGTCATGCACCTTTGACAGTTGAGGTGGAAGCTCCAACTGGTAAGCAACTTCTCCCCTTTTCGCCACAACAGGAAAGGGTCCAATGAATCTGGGAGATAGCTTTCCACTGACTCCAAAACGTCTCATTCCTTTGAGAGGTGACACCTTCAAATAAACATGATCCCCCGGTACAAATTCTAAGGTTCTGCGTCGATTGTCCGCGTAGCTCTTCTGTCTGGTTTGAGCTGTTTTTAATCTGTCCTGGATTAGACGAACTTGTTCTTCTGCCTGCTTCAACACATCAGGTCCAAACACTTGTCCTTCTCCTGTTTCCTTCCAGTACAACGGTGTCCTACACTTCCTGCCGTATAAGGCTTCGAACGGAGACATTTGCAAACTGGATTGATAACTATTATTGTAGGAGAACTCTGCATAGGGCAAACTCTGATCCCAATTAGTCTTGTTTGCCAGTACACAAGCTCTCAACATGTCTTCCAGAATTTGATTTACTCTTTCTGTTTGTCCATCTGTCTGTGGATGATAAGCTGTACTGAAGTTTAAGTTTGTGCCCAAAAGTTCATGTAGCTTTTGCCAAAATCTCGAAGTGAATTGAGTTCCTCGATCTGACACAATCTTCTTTGGAACCCCATGCAAACTCACAATTCTCGACATGTACAACTCTGCGAGTCTATCGCCAGAATAGGTGGTTTTTACGGGAATGAAATGGGCGACTTTCGTCAGGCGGTCCACAATAACCCAAATTGAATCATGCCCAGATTTGGTTCTCGGTAACCCAGTTATAAAATCCATACCAATTTCTTCCCATTTCCACTCAGGGATCTGCAATGGTTGCAAAAGTCCTGCAGGTCTCTGGTGTTCAGCCTTTATCCGTTGACACACATCACACAAAGCTACGTACTCTGCAATCTCTCTTTTCATACCTGCCCACCAATATCTTTCTTTGAGATCTTGGTACATCTTGGTACTCCCAGGGTGAATTGAGTATTTAGCTTCGTGAGCTTCTTTCATGATTAACTCTTTTATCTCCCTCTTCTCAGGCACAAAAATCCTTTTTCCAAACCAGACGGTACCTTGTTCATCCTCTGAAAATTCTGTTGCTTTCCCT
Source organism: Dendrocalamus latiflorus (assembly GCA_017311315.1). Lineage (NCBI taxonomy): Eukaryota > Viridiplantae > Streptophyta > Magnoliopsida > Poales > Poaceae > Dendrocalamus > Dendrocalamus latiflorus. The sequence goes on along the minus strand of CM029629.1, from coordinate 17,542,745 downwards.
TCCTTCATATTATCCTTGATCTCCTGGACATACTTGTCCTCCTTTTGAGCTGCTCTGATTTGATCCTCTAAGGTTGGTTGAACTTCCAAAGTGGCTAGGAAACCTTCTTCTACTACTTCTAAGTTGAGCTGCTGAAATTCTTCTTGAAGTGCTGGCATACTATCTTTAATCCACAGCTTGGTACAGTAACTCTTTCGACTCAAAGCATCAGCTACCACATTAGCCTTTCCTGGATGATAATGTATCCCAATATCATAATCCTTTATTAACTCAAGCCATCTCCTTTGCCTCATATTGAGATCGGGTTGAGTAAATATATACTTCAAACTTTTGTGGTCTGTATATATCTCGCAGCGATTACCGATCAAATAATGTCTCCATATCTTTAGAGCATGCACTACGGCAGCTAGCTCTAAATCATGGGTTGGGTAATTCTCCTCATGAGGCCGCAATTGCCTTGATGCATAGGCTACCACCTTTCTTTCTTGCATCAGTACGCAGCCTAATCCTTGTCTTGATGCATCACAGAAGACTTCAAAATCCTTTCTAATATCTGGAAGTGTTAACACTGGTGCAGAAGTTAACCTCTTCTTCAGTTCTTGGAAACTATCTTCACACGGTTTACTCCATTCAAACTTCTTTTCCTTCTTCAGCAACTGGGTGAGAGGTCTCGCGAGCTTGGAGAATCCTTCAATAAATCGACGATAGTAACCTGCCAATCCAAGAAAACTTCTGATCTCGGATACCGACTTTGGCTGCGTCCAATTAAGCACATCATTTACTTTCTCAGGGTCTACAGATACTCCTCCTGCGGAAATCACATGACCCAAGAAAGCTACTTTCTTCAACCAGAACTCACACTTACTAAACTTAGCATACAACTGGTGTTCTCTAAGCTTTTCCAAAACTATCCTCAAATGTTCTGCGTGCTCTTCCTCATTCTTGGAGTATATCAGAATATCGTCGATAAACACAACCACAAACTTATCCAAATATTCCATGAACACCTTATTCATCAGATTCATAAAATATGCGGGTGCGTTTGTCAAGCCAAATGACATCACCGTATACTCATACAATCCATATCGAGTGGCAAAGGCTGTCTTCGGTATATCCTCTGGTCTTATCTTTAATTGGTGATAACCCGACCGAAGATCAATCTTAGAGAAAACACATGAACCTTTCAACTGATCAAACAGATCATCTATCCGGGGCAAAGGATATTTGTTCTTGATCGTCACATCATTCAGAGATCGATAGTCTACGCACATGCGAAGACTGCCGTCTTTCTTCTTTACTAGCAGTACTGGTGCTCCCCAGGGTGACGAACTTGGTCTCACGAAACCTTTATCTTGTAACTCTTCAATTTGCTTCTTAACTTCAGCCAAATCATTCGCAGACATTCGATAAGGTCTCTTTGATATCGGAGCTGTACCAGGTACCAAGTTGATGACAAATTCAATTTCTCTGTCTGGCGGCATTCCCGGCAAATCTTCAGGGAATACATCCGGGTATTCACTTACAATAGGTACCTTTTCCAAGGCTACTCCCTTCACACTGTTCAATCCACACCTATTCTGGGAAGACAGGTTTGACCTATATCTCACTTGAACTCCATCCGAGTTAGTAACAGTGACGGCACGATCAGCACAATCTATCTGTCCTTTATACTTGGTTAACCAATCCATTCCAAGTATCACATCTAAACTCTTAGAGTCTATTATAATAAGGTTCGCGAGGAACTTGACTCCATGTATATCCACAGTTGCACTAGGGCACACTGTGTTAGTCCTCATTTCCTTTCCAGGGGATTGGACTAGCATAGGGGTCTTTAGTTTACGCATATCCCAATTATATTTTTCCACAACATCTTTGGACACAAAAGAATGCGAAGCTCCAGAATCAAATAATGCTGATGCAGGTACTGAGTTGACAAGGAACTTACCCAGAACTACGTCGGGTGCATCCTGAGCTGCTTCCGCGGTCACATGATTGAGATGTCCTCTGCTCACTGCTTGTGGAGCCCTTGGAGTCTGAGGTGTCCCACGGCCTTGTCCTGAATTCGGGGTTCGTACTGGTGTCGTTCCCAAATTGAAGCGAACTGGGGTCACAGCTGGGCGCTTCTGAGGACAGTTGCTAGCATAATGTCCCATGTTCTTGCAGTTGAAACACTGCACTCCTGCTGCGGAAGTCCGGTTTTGCTGGGGTTGAACGCCATTGCCTGTCCGGGAGACTTGTGGGTTTGGGCGAGGTCCAGTAAATGGAGTCCTTGGCACATTTGGTTCTGAAGTTCTATGGAACTGAGGTGGACTAGGGCGAAATCGAGAACTACTTGTGCCCTGCTGAGCTTGAAACTTTCTCTTCCTGCTTTCATACAGCTGACGTTGAGCATCTTCTTGTACAAAGGCCTTGTTCACCATGTGTTGGAAGGTTGGAAAATCATTCGACACTAGCTGCACCTTGAGGTTAGGGTCAAGTCCCTGCATGAATCTCCAGATCTTGGTTGCCTCCGATGTGATCTCTTCAGATGCATACCTGTACAGCTGGGTGAACTTATTCAGGTACTCCGAAACACTGAGGTTTCCTTGCTGCAGTTGGTAGAACTCTCTTTTCTTCATGTCCATTATTCCCGTAGGAATATGCGCAGTGCGGAAAGCCTCAACAAACTCATCCCATGTGATGGCTTGTGCATTTTGATGGGCGGCGCGGTAGTTCTCCCACCAGTTAGCAGCAATTCCTTTGAGTTGGTGAGCTGCATACAACACCTTCTCGTTGTCATTGCACTGGGCTAGGACCAACTTTCTTTCCACATCCTTGATCCAATCGTCTGCTTCCATTGGATCCACTGACCCAGCAAAGGTAGGAGGCCTTGTCCTCATAAACTCTCCCATCTTAGACTGAGGAGTTTGGTTGGGTGCTTGCGGTGCTTGCTGCACTTGGTTCTGCGCCAAAGCTTGAAGTAACTGCAGTTGCATGGCCATCATCTGCTCCAGACTAGGGGCTTGAGGTGGGGGTGGCGGAATGTTGTTTTCTGGCTGATTGTTGGCATCACGGCTGCTGTCTGGGTTGCTCCTTGTGTTCACCATCTGAAGGGGGTTTTAGGTTAGCAGAAGGTAAGAGGGAACTAGCATAGGTAAGAGACTTAGGGGAGACTAAACCACATCCCAAACCAACACACAAGAGAGAAGCAAACAACGACTTGGAAGAAACTTAGCTTGAAATTAAAATAGTTTTTAAGGATGGCTGTACTACAAGTATACAAAGACTTGGTACAGTCCACCTAACACACAAGCAAGTAATATATATAGCGTTCTAAAATCGTAAGACTTTACTTGGGTACTACAACTAAAGAACTAGTCCTCGCTCCTTCATGATGACGCGCTTCTCTAAGTGCTTCTTAGACGCAACCTTACTGAGCCGTCTATAGAAATTACAAAGGGAAGGGGTACAATTACCATTACAAAAAGAAAATAAGCAGATAGATAAGGGAAGAATACATGACGAAGGTAAGGATAGAAAGACAAGAAAAGATAAGGGCAGCACATTATTAAATTTTTATTTTATAAAATAAATTTTGAAGCTCTTCTACTAACGACCATTCTAACTAGGTCACGTCCTACAGTCAAATTGGCTCTGATACCATCTCTGTGAGACCCCGGAGTAGAAACTCCTGAACCTCCTGTGCATTACAGTACTAGTCCCAGATCAACGCTAGTACACACAGTTCAAACAGAAAAGATGATACATTGCCAACAACGCTTTATTATCATAATCGAGATTACAGACCTCGAAGCTTTTATTACAAATGAGGTTTTAAGACCTCACACCAAACAGAAAATTTCAGCGAAAGCAAAAAGAAACTAAAGCAAGACCCATCAATACGCCACAGGCAATTGACTGGGGAAACGCAACCTAGTTCTCCGGAAAGCCTTCGACGAATCCATCCACGAAGTAGTCGTAGTCCACCTCTTGAGCTTCGATCTCCTCTGAGAGTTAATTTGAAGTGTAGCACGTGAGTACATAAAGTACTCCGCAAGTCTTGGGAAAAATGCATAGATGCAAGGCTTGACAAAGGAAGGCTATATGGCTCTTTTGCACAAAGCAATATTTTAATTTCAATTTCTACTAATTATTTTCGAAGGCATCAATTAAATAAGGTAAATGATTTTAACAGAACTAACAATTATACTCTAGTGAAGGTTCCATCCACCAACACTAGCTTAATCATTTCCAACTGAACCAGTTAATATTGCGGGTTACATCCACCCTCTCTGGCTCCAACCGCCAGGATTCCCTTCCGAGAGTTCCCTCCACTCTCGGAGTACAAATTTTTGATTTTAAAACCAAAACCAGAAAAATCTACCATGTGAATGCATTCCTTGCCCGCCCTTGGCCGTGGGCACGGCTATTCGAATAGTTTTACACTCTGCAGAGGTTGTACAACTTTACCCACAAGAGATAAATTATCCTAAAAGTCAACACGCTTCCTTTGGCATGAGACCCAGATAAAATATCACAAAGCCTTTACCTTACTCTAATCTAGCTAGATACCACCCACTGAGGTTTCACCGCAGGTAGGCTAACTGCCCGAACCGAAGCCCCCTCTTGCGCCATATGAGTACAGTAAATCCCTGTCCCTCACTGTGAATAACCAGTCCATCCCTGGCACCCACTTTCCACTGGTGGCACCTAAACTAGACTATCATAAGTTAGTCAGCTAGGTCGTACCCATATAGACTTGTGGTTGTACGGTTAATGCTCAGTCTGGACAAACACAAGCGTCGGTCCTTAATTGACTAGGGTGGAACATACACTTTACAAGATCTCGTGCTTCCTGCACCACACCAAACCAACCATCCACCCTCATCTAAACCAACTTTCGCATTTGATTTTATTTTAAAATCACAGTGACAACTCCAATTGCCACTTCATTTACAAACACAAGGGTTCACTAATAAATCATAATTTCCCATTTTCAAGATTTTCCAAAGTTATTAGATAGCATGACTAAGCATTATTCTACCATTCTAATATTCACAAAGATTAATAGTAATCTCATTATTGAGACAAAGGAAGTTCTAGGGTGACAAGGTACATGGCAATCAATGTCAAATGAGGGCATAACAAAGTTGGAATAACTAATTCCTAAAGATTTGAACTAGTAATTTTATGTAAATAGCAATGCACATAATTTAAAATATTTTAAAATATTTCAAAAGCATAGGTTCAAGATGATCAAAGGAGACTTGCCTTCTTGCAGGTTCTCTGAGTCTTCTTGTTGTTGAGTGGAGAGATCTTCGACAACGTTGGATTCTACGCGCGAAAAGACAGAACAGCAAAACAAATAAATACAAACAAAATGCAAATAAAATCCAAAAATTAAAAAGGAGGCCATATTTGGATAGATCATGATTTTAGACGAATTTAGAAATTTGAATGGCTGAAATCGGAGTTAAAATGAGAAAGTTATGACCTTTGGAAGTTTTAAATCGGAGAAAAGAAGATTGTCTTCGGGAATCAACGTGGTCGGAGAGGGAGATACGACTACTACAATGCAGTTGGAAGAGATTACGACTACTCTGAAGACTTACGACTACAAAGGAGACTTAAGACTACGAAGACGACTTACGACTACTCTGAAGACTTACGACTACAAAGGAGACTTAAGACTACGAAGACGACTTACGACTACCCTGAAGACTTACGATGTTTACGACCACGTAGTCGTTCACGACCAAACAGTCGAGATTACGACCGCAAAGTCGTTTACGACCACGGAGAATGAGTTACGAACACGTAGTCGAAATTACGACCATGAAGTCGCTTACGACCACACAGTCGACTTACGACCACACAGAAGCTAACGACCACGTTTGCCGTTTACGACCACGGCAAACGCTAACAGAACGCGGGCGTAGAGATGCTCGATCACGTGGAAGGCCACGACTTCAGCGGCGATGGTTGTAACGAGATGCGACCACGCTGAAAAGACCAGTACATAATTATAAACGACTACGACCGTGGTGAAAGAAGTGGACATGATCGATAGGGGTTTCGACCACGGTGAATTGAGTGGCTGAAGCCGAGAGCTGCTACAGGTCTTACGACCATGACTCAACGTGATCGACAACGAGTTTAAGCGGTCGTATGGTATTGCAGACGGTCGAAAAGGACTCTAACATGGTCGTACAGGATTCTAAGGGTTTGGATTTGATCGTAAACAATCTAGGGCGGTCGTAAGACTCTACGACTACACAGATCTACAACCACACAGAAGATTTACCTTCGGAAATTGGTCGGCAGCGGGGTGGTCGGAGGGGAATGGAGATGGTCGAAGACGCGATCCCGATGCAGAGTCGAATTCGAAAACGGGTCGGAGGGGTTCGGCGACGAGAAGAAGAGGCGGCGCGACTCGAGTCCAAGCGGTGACGGGGCTCCGGGCACACGACCACGGCGAGGGCGGAGGCGCAACCGGTCAAAAGGTGGTCGAGGCACGCACGACAACCGTGGAGATGGAGCAGGAGGAGGAGGAGGCTGAGGGGGTATATTTATAGGACTCGGGGAAGGGGTGAGGCGGCGGGATTCCTCACCGAAGACCACGGCTTGAGATCCTATTAACACGGGAATAAGGCAACGGAGCGGCGCAGAGTTTGAAAATCAAAGAGATAAGGAGCTCATCTCTTCGGAATTCAAATTCCCGAACGAATCGAATGAAGAGATAGAATTCGGGTAGGAGTCGATTGCCGGGGTTCTCGGAAAGAAGAGAAAGGAGAGAGAGAAGCGGCCGGGATGGACCAGGCGGCGACGTGGACGACATCCGTCCGTCCAAGTGTCCGCTGAAGGGAGGGGTTGGATTTTTATTTTGATTTTACAATTTCAGAAAAGGCTAGGAAATTATTTAGGCCTCAGAAAAATATGAAAATACCTCCAAAAATTCCAGAAAACTTCACAGAAGCTTCTGGACATATTTTGGACTAAGCAAAATTATTTCCAACTACTGTTGGTAAATTATTTTCATAGTTTGAATTACCTTTTAATTTTTAAAAATAGGTTTTAAATTCCAGAAAATTCAGGAAAACCAAATAAAATCCAATTACTTTAAAATACTTTATTTGAATTTAAATTTTTCCAAAAAGCAAATTTTGGGATGTGACAGAAGGGAATCCTGGCAGTTGGAGCCAGAGAGGGTGGATGGAACCCGAAATTTTAAACTTGACCAATTGTAATTGGTTAGCTAGTGTTGGTAGTTGGAACCTTCACTAGAAAGTTATTGTTAGTTCTGTTAAAACAATTGCTTTATTAAATTGATGCCTTCGAAAATAATTAGAAGTAATTAAATGAAAATGTTGCTTTGTGCAAAAGAACCATATAGCCTTCCTTTGTCAAGCCTTGCATCTATTGCATTTTTTCCAAGACTTGCGGAGTACTTTATGTACTCACATGCTACACTCAAACATAAAAAGCAGAGGAACACGAAGCCCAAGAAGGAGACTACGACTACTGCTTCGCTTGCGGCTGTGATGGATTTTTCCCGGAGAACTAGGTCGCGCTTCCCCAGTCAACTGCCTGTGGCATATTGATGGGTCCACTTTGAATTTACCTTGCTTCCGTTGTATTCTGGTTGTGTGAGGTCTTGAAACCTCCAATGTAATAATGAGACCTTTTCGGTCAGTACTCTCAATTATTGTAATAAAACGATGCTGGTGATGTATTCATTTCTGTTTAACTGTGTGCACTAGCTTTGATCTGGGACTAGTGCAGTAATACACAGAGGGTCCGGGTTCGGAAATCCGGGGTCCCGACAGGAACATCATAATCCAGGGCCTGAGTCGTAGCGAGTTTGACCACATATCTCATCTTTCGTCCGCCTTTGATATTTGGGAGACCCTCGATGCTTACCATGAGGGCACCACCCAAATAAAGACGGTGCGATAGGACCAGTTCAAGCAAGATTACAACAAGTTTGAAATGCTCGCTGGCGAGTCCCTCGATAAGTGTTTTGCGCGTTTTCACAAGATTCTGAGCAACCTTCGAGCGGTCGATCTCACATACCCCGACTCGGATAACGCTCGACAGATGCTCGCTTCACTCGGCCTTCGTGTTTGGGTGATGAAGGTGACTACCATCAAGGACACCACGGACCTCTCGACTTTGACTCTTGATGCGCTATACTCGCGTCTCAAGACTCACGAGATTGGCATTGTTTCTCACAAGTCGAAGTCACAGTCGATGGGCCTAGTCACCGATCCCAGTTCGGCTTCTGGTCCTTTTTCTGATTCGCTGTGTGGATTCTCCCTTGCTGCTCTCTGTGACATAACTGATGATCAGTTAGAGCAGCTTGCGGATGAGCAGTTAGCCCTCCTAGCTCGGAGATTCTCCCATGCTTACAAGAGGAGGAGGGACGGAAAGAGAGGAGGACCCGTGATCTGCTTCGAGTGTGGTGGCCCAAACCACAATCGAGCGAACTGCCCCAAGCTGGGGAAGGGCAAAGGTGACTACAGCGGTTCGGGTAAGAACGACTACATCGACAAGAACCGCAACAAGAAGCCCTCAGCTCCTGCACAAGGCAAGAAGAAGTTCCGCGACCTTGGCAAAGCCAAGAAGCTCTTCCACCGCGTCCTCACCGCCTTCGACGATCTCGATCTCAGCGAGGTGGAGGGGTGCAGCGACGACGATGGAACGAACGAGCAAGAATCCAAGGGCGGCGACGACTTCTTTGGCATGTGCTTCATGGCCCTTAAGGGTGAACTGAGCGACAGCGAGCTGTACTCCGACTCCGACGAGGTTCGCCGGGCAGGGAAGGGAAAGGTTTGGCTAGTAGACTCTGGGTGTTCACGACACATGACCGGAGACTGCCGTTGGTTTTCTTCCCTTGCCCGTGCTCTAGGTGATGAGACGATCACCTTCGGAGACGGTTCGTCTGGGCGCGTCATCGCCAAAGGTACAGTGCGCGTTAATGATTCTTTCATTCTGAAAGATGTTGCCTTGGTTAGTAAGCTGCAGTATAATTTGCTTTCAGTCTCTCAGCTTACCGACGACGGTTTCGAGGCGAGCTTCAAGAAAAATGCTTGCAAAATTCTTGATTCTTCGGGTAGTCTGGTTTGCGGGATTTCTCGTTTTGGGAGGATATTTCGTGCTGATTTTTCTGAGTCTTCTGGTGATCCTCTCAGATGTTTAGTTGATTCTGAGTCCCGCGACCTGTCTTTCTGGCATAGGAGACTTGGTCATGTTGGATTTGACCATTTGACCCGAGTTAGCGGCCACGATCTCATTCGTGGTCTGCCGAAGCTCAAGATGGTCAAAGATTGTTGGACCGAAATGGCAACAGAGGGGGGTGAATGTCGACTTCTAAAACTTGCTCCCAAGTACTCACAAGAAAATTTACCTCTCAAAATAGCTACGACAAGCTATGAAGAGGAAAGCGAGACTCGTTGGAAACTCAAGCAACCAGGGAAATAACCACTGCAACAGAAAGGAGAACCAACACTGCAAACAAAGAAAATTTCAGCAGCAAAAACCCCTGGGGCCGGTCTGACTGCTGGGTAAAAGCCGGTCTGACCGCTGGGTAATAGCCGATCTGACTGCTGGGTAAAAGCCGGTCTGACCGCTGGGTAATAGCCGGTCTGACCGCTCCCCTGGTTCCAGCACCCCAAGAGAACTCTGAAAACCTGATTTTTGAGAATAACTTCAGACCTTCGCAAATCAGAGAAATTGATGGATTTCCTCCATTCCTTTTGGCTCAAAACTTTACTGCAACATACTAAATAGCAAAGAGGCCTTGAGGAACAAAGAAATCCCACCAAACAACAAGAATTTCAGATTATGGTAAAAATCTGAAAACTTGCAAGAACTTCACCAAAACTCAAATTACTCCCCAACCTTTGATCCTTTAGCCATGAAACTTTGAGGATAGCTAATTAATAGCCTCTGGACTCTCCATGCTAAATTTCAAGCGATCTCGCAAAGGGAATCAAGAACAGCACCAAAACCCTAGAATGCAAAACATGAACAGGGGAAGTCCAAAGCCCAAATCTGAGATTAAATGAAGTTAGCTCTTGGGAAACTTGATCAAATGATCTTGAGGCATCATCCCATCATTGAGCAACTCATTTTGGGCCTTCCCAACAAGAAACAACAAGAAATCAAGAAAGTCAAGAAATCATGCAAATGGGAGAAACGAAGAACAGAGAGCACGAACAGGAGAAAATGTCAGATTTTCATTCCATCAAAGCAAGGAATACATATGAGTCCCCATACGCATGGACATTAGAACAAGATGGAAGATTACATGGATTCTCCTCTACCTCTCCCTCTCTATCTCAAGAACTCTCATCCATACATGCTTGGAGGAGGGGATGGACACACAGACTCAGAGAGACATCGAAGGGGACATGCTCTGCTCATCACACCCACTCTCACCAACTAAAGAGCAAAGGCAAAACCAACCCCCCAAAGCCTCTTTTGACTCAAGAAACCCTAATTCTCTCCCAAAGCCATGAGGAGGCATGCAGCCCCTCACATCTATTTATAGCCCTTGGCTAACGGGTCTCCAACCCATTACGCCGGCTAAACCCGAACGGAACCGTCTCCCGCTTGTGCAGCCTCGCGAAATTCCCGATTCGCCCCTCCTGCACCTTCCGGGAAGCTTCTGCGCTCCTTGTCGTCCACGACTCGCAACCACATCGAATCTCTGCCGTCTTCGACACATCTGACCGTTCTGACCTCGACACCGCCCGTGTCTAGTCCGGTCACCTCGTGTCTCACCACGACTCCGCCTCGACGTCCTGTAGTCACACAGACAAGAAACACGTCAAATAGCACCGCTCGATACATGAAAGCGTAAATGCATTAATGAAACCACATTAAGCATGAAATAGCCCAAACCTATCAAATCATCATAATAAGCATCTAACCACTTTGACTAGGTTTGACCAAGTCCGACCGAGCCCGATTGCACCATGCAACGTCAAGGTCCGAACCACTCAAACCAAACTCGACTCTCCTAAACCGATGCCAATTACTCATCATAAACCCGAGATGACCTCCACATGGTCTCTCAAAGATCTAGTTTGTGCTCCTTGCCGGCACGGCAAGATGGTTGCCGCTTCTCATTCTCCGGTCACAGTGACTATGACCGATGCACCAGGACAGCTGCTCCACATGGACACAGTTGGACCAGCTCGAGTGCAGTCAGCAGGAGGGAAGTGGTATGTCCTTGTCATGGTCGATGACTTCTCGAGGTTCTCTTGGGTGTTTTTCTTAGCCTCAAAGGATGAGACGTTTACACATTTTCGAGGTCTTTTCAGTAGGCTTTCTGTTGAGCTCCCGGGTGCCTTACGAGCCATCCGCAGTGACAATGGCACGGAGTTCAAGAATTCCTACTTTGAGAGGTTCTGTGACGAGACAGGTGTAGAGCACCAGTTCTCTTCTCCGCACGTCCCACAGCAGAATGGCGTCGTGGAGAGGAAGAATCGTATCTTGGTCGAGATGGCTAGGACGATGCTCGATGAGTATTCTACACCTAGAAAGTTTGGGTTGAGGCTAGGCCATGTGTCGAACAGAGTTTTTCTTCGGGCACACTTGCATCGCACTTCTTATGAGTTGAGATATGGGCGAAAGCCCATTGTCTCGCATTTTCGCGTGTTTGGTTGCAAGTGTTTCATTCTGAAGTCCGGGAACCTAGACAAGTTTGAGTCACGTTCTTGTGACGGTATATTTTTAGGTTACTCGACTTCTTCGCGGGCTTATAGGGTTTGGAACTGTGAGTCTAGTAAATTGGTAGAGACCTGTGAGGTGATCTTCGACGAGGCCAGTTCGGGGACTAGGCCCGATGTCTCAGGCTCTTTAGAGCAGTCCGAGTCCATCTTTGTGGATGATGAGGACGATGGAGATGAGGGTTGTCTACCCGATCCAGTTCCTCATCCACCCCTTGAGGTGCCTTCTTCCACCGCACCTCGAGGCGATCAGCCCATGCCATCTGCTTCTTCTGGAGCTAGTGGCTCTGTTCCTACCTCGTCAGCTCACGAGGTAGAGGCCACTTATTCATCTCATCTTGGACCTCCTAGACACATTCAAAAAGACCATCCTTCTGAGCAGATTATTGGAGACCTGTTTGAGCGAGTCACTCGTTCAAAATCTGGCATGTCTCAATTCTGTCTCCATTCTGCCTTTGTTGCCTCATTCGAGCCCAAGGACGTTTGTCATGCTCTCTCTGACGAGTCTTGGGTCAATGCCATGCATGAGGAATTAGAGAATTTCGAGAGGAACAAGGTCTGGTCGCTTGTTGAGCCCCCTCGTGGTCACAATGTCATTGGGACCAAGTGGGTGTTCAAGAACAAGCAGAGTGAGGATGGGGTAGTTGTTCGAAACAAGGCTAGACTGGTAGCTCAGGGGTTCTCCCAGGTTGAGGGTCTAGATTTCGAGGAGACCTTTGCCCCTGTAACTAGACTTGAGGCCATTAGAATCCTGCTTGCCTTTGCAGCTTCTAAGGGTTTCAAGCTTTACCAGATGGATGTCAAGAGTGCCTTCCTCAATGGCTTTATTGAGGAAGAAGTCTATGTCAGACAGCCTCTAGGTTTCGAGAACCCCAAATACACACACCATGTCTTCAAGCTTTCCAAGGCGCTGTATGGACTTAAGCAGGCCCCTAGAGCTTGGTATGAGAGGCTTAAGTCCTACTTGTTGAGTCATGGGTTTGAGATGGGTAAAGTAGACAAGACCTTGTTCATCCGCCGGCATGGCACTGATCTTCTACAAGTCCAAATCTATGTGCATGACATCATCTTTAGCGGCTCCTCGCATGCTCTCGTTTCCAAGTTTTCCGATGTCATGAGCTCGGAGTTTGAGATGAGCATGATGGGCGAGTTGAGCTTCTTCCTTGGCTTCCAAATTAAGCAGACTCGGGAGGGTACCTTCTTGCATCAGGGCAAGTACACTCGAGACCTCCTGAAGCGCTTCGATATGAGTGATGGTAAGCCAGTGTCCACTCCGATGGCTACATCAGCTTCACTCAACCCAGATGAGGACGACGAGCCAGTTGATCAGAAGGAGTATCGCAGTATGATCGGCTCTCTCTTGTACCTCACTGCCTCGAGACTGGACATACACTTCGCTGTGTATCTTTGTGCTCGCTTTCAGGCTTCTCCTCGCGTATCTCATCGCCAGGCGGTGAAGCGCATTCTTCGGTACCTTCGAGCTACCATTGACTATGGTATCTGGTACTCTTCCTCGTCCTGTCTTTCTTTGAGAGCCTACTCGGATGCAGACTTTGCTAGCTGTAGGATAGATAGGAAGAGCACTTCGGGCACCTGCCAATTCATTGGCACTTCTCTTGTTTTCTGGTCTTCGAGGAAGCAGTCCGGTGTTGCACAGTCCACCGCAGAGGCCGAGTACATTGCTGCAGCCAGTTGCTGTAGCCAGGTGCTCTGGATGGCCTCGACCCTGCGGGACTTTGGGTTAGTTATCGATAGTGTTCCACTCTTTTGTGATAACACTTCTGCGATTAACATTTCTAAGAACCCAGTGCAGCATTCTCGGACCAAGCATATCGATATTCGCTATCACTTCCTTAGAGACCATGTAGAGAAGTGTGACATCGTGCTCCAGTTTGTGGAGAGTGACCACCAGTTGGCTGATATCTTCACCAAGCCTTTGGATAGCTTTAGGTTTTCAGCTCTGCGGGGAGAGCTTGGGGTGGTTTGTCCTTATGGACTGTTGTGAGGGGAAGCTTTGTACTTTACTGCTTTATAATATTGATTATGCTCTTGCTCCTTTCTGATTGCATTGCATACGGGTGCATTGGGTTTAGTCCTTCTAGCATAGGCTAGAGTGGTTCTCTTGTCTAACTGCTTCGACTTCTTGCTCTTATCTTGTGATTCTAGGATGCTGCTTATTAACTATTTCTCTTCTCACTAGGTTGAGCTCACTCACTGCTTATAGGTTCTAGCGAGGGTCGGGTCACTCTTGGGTAGACAAGGTACGTGTTTGCTCCTTAGTCTGTTAGATGATCAGTTGATAGTCCTAGAGTCATATGGGGTAGATGAGAGTCAGTCTGAGCCATAGTATCCTCTATATCTTATCTATGCTTTAAGGACTGCCTGTTTGGTTTGCTTTGCCAGCTTCTCGATTTTATTGCTTTGGTTCAGGGGGAGTTCATTTGGGAGCTTCTGGAGCTTAATATTGTCATAACTCAACTTGAACTAAAAGTTGCATCTCATGTTGAGGGGGAGCTGGATTTTCTTGCATTTTTAGCATTCTGCATTGTAATATAACTACATTGAGCCTTGATTATTATCCTGTTATGACATATTTACAATGCTCTACACCTTGCCATGACTTGTGCTTATTTGCTAGATTTATCATGACTTTATATGTGTAGACTACCTTTTGCCATGATAAGTTAATTAAACTTGCTCAAATTGAACTAAAACTTGTCATGTTACCACTCGAGACTAGTCTTTCTTGAGTTATCCTTTTATGATTCAAGCCATGTCAAATAGGCTGAGTTGAGCGTTGAATCTCTATTGAGCCTTAGATTTAGCTATTTTAGTCTCTTGATGTAGCATGAGTTAGTACAACATGTTTACAAAACAAAAAGATCTCTTTTGTGCGAAAAAACTGATCTCACCAATTCTTTCTCATGAGACGGCTTGCCATTGCACTAGGCATGAACTCAGGGGGAGTTTTGGATGACCTAGACTATCTTCTTAAGCTTCTTGCTTGGAGTGGTCGCATAAGGCTTGAGATGTAGCACATGATAAAAATATTGGTTGGAAACGACCATAAGTTTCAAAAGAAAATATGTCATTGTGCTCAATTTACTTAAGCTACAAAAAGAACCAAATACTTGAACAATGTTTCATTCTTGAGCATGTAGCACTCTTTTTGGACTCAATACTAGCTTCTTGGTTCCGCTTAGCTTATTGACATGGCCTGCATCATCCTTAGATATCTCTAGCTAGACTTTGCTTATTGATGACTTGACATGTTCACAAAATGCACTACATTTCAGATCGTCATCTATGTGTTCTAGCTGGGTTATACATATCTTGTCATGATCAAGATAGCCTTTTATTGAGTTATGGCTTGGTGTAATACATTATGGTCATTTTGGATAATTTTCATGGCTCTACATGCTTAGAATAAACAATCTTCGGCCATTTCGGTCAACCATTTCGTCCATCTTTGTGATCTCATTTTCTCCTTTGCATCCTTGATGTGTTTATTGCCAAAAGGGAGAGAATAGAGGAGAAAAAGTTATTTGGGAAAATTTTAGAGCTTTGGAGAACAATTTGCTCTTTCAGTTGTTGCTCTAGTGTTTTCTTCTATTGACATGGTCATTAGCTTCATTTACTTCCTTTGGACCATGTTTGACTTCTTTCTTGCATTTCAAACTCAACTTCTTGATTTTTCTGGGTTTGTTAATATACTCATCAAGGGGGAGATTGAGAGACCATGTAGAGGTCATCCCGTGTGTGTGATGAGTAATTGACATCGGTTTAGGAAAGTCGAGTTTGGTTTGTGTGGTCGGACCATGTCATTGCGCGGTGCAATCGGGTTCGGTCGGACTTGGTCAAGCTTGGTCGTTTGGGATTAGGGTGCATATTCCGATGTTTCGATAGGTTTGGACTTCATCATGGGTAAGTACGATGTTTTTATGCTACTTATGCTTTCATGTATCGAGCGGTACTATTTGATGTGTTTCTTGTCTGTGTTGGCTGCAGGATGTCGAGGCGGAGTCGTGGCGAGACACGAGGTGACCGGACTAGACACAGGTGGTGTCGAGGTCAGAACGGTCGAGATGTGTCGAAGACGGCGGAGACACGAGGTGGTTGCGAGGCTTGGACAACAAGGAGCGCGGAAGCTTCCCGGAAGGTGCAGGAGGGGCGAAATGGTAATTTCGCGAGGCTGCAAAAGCGGGAGCGGGCTCCGTTCGGGTTTAGCGGGCGTAACGGGTTGGAGACCCGTTAGCCAAAGGATATAAATAGGAGGGAGTGGCTGCATGCCCCCTCGTGCATTCCTAGGGGTTTTAGAGGTTGGTAGGGCTTGCTTTAGTCAAAATGAGCTTTGGAGAGTTTGTTTTGGCTTTAGGCTTTAGTTGGTGAGGCTTTAGTGGTCGAGAGCAGGAGAGGTAGTGGAGGGGTGTCTCCTTCGTGTCTCCTCTCTGTGTTGTGTCTCTCCAAGAAACATGTAGGGAGTGTGTTCTTGGGATTGTGAGAGGGAGAGGATGGATTGATGAGCTTGTAATCATTCCTGTTGTATCAATCATATATCTCCTTTCCTCATTATCAATATGAGATGGTGTTCATTTCAGTTCTTGAGCTCTCTGTTGTTTTTGTTCTTCGATGCCCTCTTTTGGTGATTTTTGAGTTTTTGCATTTTCTTGTTGTTTCTTGCCGGTGAGGTGCAAAATGGGTTGCTCTATGTTGGGATGATGCCCCAAGATCATTTGATCGATTTTCTCAAGAGCAAATTGATTTTAATCTCAGCTTCTCTCCATCAGCCTACTCTGCTCATATATCCTGTTCTAGGGTTTTGATGAATTTCTTGATTCCTTTCATGAGATAGGCTAATATTTGGGGTTTTGAGTTCTGAGTTATTGCTAATCTTCCTGTAGAGTCCCTGTTATTCTCTGCTCCAGTTCTAGGGTTTGAGATGGATTTTGTTCTTCTTTATGAGATGCCCCAAGAATTGGTCCTTTAAGTGCTATCCCTATTGCTAACCTATCTGCAAAAGATTGGGTGCAAAGTTTGAGAGATTGGTGAGCAATTTGGGGTTTGGTTCAAATTTTTGCAAAAAGTTCAATTTTGTCAAAATCTAGATTTATTGCTTTAGGCTTGTTTTCTCTTGGCCTCCCAAGCTCTACATGCTATTTAGTTTGTAGTCTGTTATTTCTGGGCAGAGAAACCAGGTAGAAAGACCTTAATTTTATTTCTATGCAAAGTCTAGTTGTTGCTCTGAAATTTCAGCTCTATGCTGCCCTGATTTTTTATCGAGCGGTCAGACCGGTGTGGGAGAGGCGGTCTGACCGGGTTTTTACCGGCGGTCAGACCCGCAACATTCAAGCGGTCAGACCGGCGGCTAAATAGCGGTCTGACCGCCCCTGCTGCTTTTTGGTCTAGTTTGTCTCTGCTTTTTGCTTCTTGGGTATTCGTGACTTGATCTTTCTTTCCTTGATGAGTTGAAGTTTTCCAGAGTCGCAGTATCCATGAGTTTCCAGTGGGTATGATCATTTTCTTCATAGCTCATCATAGTATTGAAGAAAATAGTCTTTTTGTAGATACTGTTGGGGATAAGTTTTAAGAGTCAGCATTCACCCCCCCTTCTGTCGCCATTTCGGTCCAACAGTTATTATTCCATGACAAAAGCGAACAAAGAGGACTGATTATCCATGGAGAAATGAAGACAACAGAAGCACCTACTAGGTTGTGGTAGTTGGCGAGCTCGGGTTGGGCCGGTCGGCGGCGAGGCGGCGTCGCGCGAGGGGCTCTAGGCGGCGGTTGGCTTTGATGCAGCGTCACGTGGGGCTCGCAGTCCCGCTCCAAAACCCTACCTGGTGAGTGGCTGAGGAGGCGGCGGCGACGGCGGCGTGGATGGATGTCTGAGGAGGCAGCGGCGATGGCGTGGGCTCAAGTCGACGGCGACTGGGGATGGAGGTCCGAGGAGGCGGCGGCGAGACAGGCTAGATCGGGAGAGCGGCGAGACGGGCTAGATCTATAACTGCAGCATACACACAAAACCCTAGCCTGAGGGTATTTATAGGGAGTGATACGGGGTCGCCCGATCTTCTCGACATAGGATGGATATTCACGGGAGTCTTGATGAATCGTAATGATCCTCCAATGCCAGTGCAAGGGACGAACTCTCTTTAATCCGCCAAAACACACCCGTGTTGATTTCGCTGACCACCAAGCGAAGATCAATCGTGCACCCAATTCCCAGCGGAAAGGCTGAACGATCTTGATTGAAGAAGACACTCCTAATTCCCTAAGGAATTTTGGCAGCAATGCTAAACTCGAAAACTTTAGCAGACTGATTTTTCTCAAACGTGGTCTGTCTTAAACAAAAGGGATACAAGGGGGTTTTATAGTGCTTCCCCGAACTCACGCAAGGAAAGCCATGGCCGAATCAATCTCTAATTCGGTCAAGGTTTCCTATTCTAATTCCTAAAATTTAGCAAGTCTTTTCCTTTGATTTCGGGCTAAGCCCCTATCCTATTACAAGACCGAGATTGAGGTGGATTCGGTCAGCTTTTAGGCACGCATGCCACATCTTGTACACACCATGAGATTTGTGATCACGTGGCCTTCCATTGATTTGATGGCTGTTTGGTTGAGACTTTCTTGGATGCATATATCTTACTTCCTTGCTCGCATGGACTCTCATCCTCTTGACTCGTGGCTGGTTGGACCTTCTCCACTTGATCTTCCGTTGTTTCGAATCTAAGAAGGCACAACATATTTGCATTAGGTAGTATGTTATTCTCATCTAACGTAATAGAAGACTCTCTAAGAAATAAAAGCACCTATTGTTGAAGTAGTTTAGCTCTTGCTCTTGTCATAGGACCTTTCGGAGCCTCATCACTAACTTTGTCATGCACACTTGGAGTGGATGATGAATATGTAATAGAGATGTCCTCATCATCCTCCCCCTCTTGAAAAGGAGTCATCCTCGACTCTGTGCCGTCTTGTCCAAAGAATGGTGATAAATCAGCAACATTAAAAGTAGTACTCACCCCATAATCGTCTCCTGGAAGCTCCATCTTGTATGCGTTGTCATTGATCTTGGCAAGTACTTTAAAAGGACCATCACTACGAGGCATCAATTTTGATTTACGCTTCTCCGGAAAGCGTTCTTTGCGAAGATGCACCCATAGTAAGTCACCTGGTTCAAATAGCATTTTCTTTCTAGTCTTGCTAGCTTTAGAAGCATAAGCACGTACCTTCTTTTCAATTACCTCTTTAGTTTTTTCATGGAGCTTTTTCACAAAATCAGCACGCTTAGAAGCCTCCGTATTTGTACGTTCTTGTAATGGAAGTGGCATCAAGTCAAGTGGCGTGATCGGTTTGAAACCATACACCACCTCAAATAGACACAATTGAGTTGTAGAATGCACCGCCTGATTATATGCAAATTCAACATGCGGTAGATAATCTTCCCACTCTTTCAAATTCTTTTTGATCATTGTCCGCAGCTGCATTGAGAGTGTACGGTTCACTACCTCCGTCTGTCCATCTGTTTGTGGGTGACAAGTCGTTGAAAACAACAACTTTGTGCCCACAAAGTCTTCCAAAAGTAGCTCATGAACTTGACGTCACGATCTGAAACAATAGTTCTTGGCATTCCATGCAACCTCACAATCTCCCTAAAAAACAAGTCAGCTACATGCGACACATCGTCGCTCTTATGATAGAGAATACAATGTACCATTTTAGAAAACTAATCCACAACAACAAAGACCGAATCCCTCCCCTTCTTGGTCCTAGGTAATCCCAACATAAAATCCATGCTAATATCTTCCCAAGGAACACTAGGAACTGAAATTGGAGTGTACAAACCATGTGGATTGAGTTTTGACTTTGCTTTATGGCATGTGATGCATCTTTGAACAAATCTCTCGACATCGCGCCTCATCTTTGGCCAATAGAAGTGATCGGCCAACATCATGTATGTCTTCTCTCTTCCAAAGTGACCCATCAATCCTCTTGCATGAGACTCCTGCAATAATAGCAAACGCATAGAAGAATCTGGAACACATAGTTTGTTCATGCGAAAGAGAAAACCATCATGAACATGAAACTTATCCCACCCTTTCCCATCCTTGCAATTAGAATATGGTGCTGAAAAGTCATGATCAGAAGCTGATGTGCATCATATTTGCAGTATATTCACATATCAATATCCTGTTAATTATAGCGCAATCGGGCCATAAATTCATTAAACAAATACATTTTGCCATCCTTTTGGACTGTTTACAGGGTTTTGTAATTTCTTTGCAGGTCGGCGCGAATTAGGCGCATAAACTACAGAAAGTCAGTGTGAGGGGCTAGGGTTGCAATTTAGCGGAAGGGGAAGTACCTAAATGCAAAACACAGCAAACCCTAACTGCGCCCGCACTACACCCGTGCCTCTCCGCAGCAAACCCTAATGCCTGCGCCGCAACTATATAAGCCCAAGCTACCTATTTTCACGGCCGAGCCGGTCACTCCCCAAAGCCGCAAACCCTAGCCGCCTCTCCAGAAAACCCCGTCCGCTCACCTTTCTCATCCGAGAGCCGCCACCAAAACTTCGCCTCTCCCATGGCCGTCGTCGGAGACCGGCCATAGCCGGCGACGAGCAACAATTCCCCCCAACTCCTACACCCCCAGACCGCATCCCCACCGCCATGCGAACCGTGAAACGTGAGGAGGAGGAAGATCGGTTCGAGATCTTCGACATCTTCGCTGGATCTACCTCCCCTACGGCTGATCTTCGACTCCTTCTGCCGGATCTGCTTCCCCAGTGTCGGATCAGCTTCATCTGCTACGTCTACGGCGACCGCTGCTCCTCTACACGGAAGCCGGCGACGCTCCTCCTTCCACGCCCCGATCTGCTACGTCTTCTACCCGGATCTGCTTCCCCTACTACATCTACGGCTGATCTGCTACTTCTACATGGCTACCCCTTCGGCTTCTGCATCAGCTCTACTTCTTTCCTGCCTGCATCCTCGACTAACAGTCGTCTACAGCAGATCTTCAATTCTTATGGTTGACTCGTTCCCGATCTACATCTTTTACATTGTGATGGCCTGCCTTGGATGTGTGAATATCAGATCTGTGGTTTGCATGTAGTACTGAGTAGATCTGGCTACTAAGAAGTGGTTGTCTGGTTCTTGTTTTCCTGAGTTGTTTTAGTTATGGATCTGTGATGTGCAGGTAATGTCTGTGTGGATCTGAGTACTATGAATGCTTTTACATGTTCTTGCTTTTTCTGAGATGTTAATATGGATGTTATTCTCTATTGTAGATTTATGTTTTTTTTGCTAGATGCTCTGTTAGATTTACTTCAGTTCAGTATTCTGCTAAATATCTTGCTATGTTGCTTGTGTTAATTTCTGTCTCTTAAGATCCAATGTCTCTGATACGGTTTATTTAGTACATGTTGATCTGTTAAGTTTTGTTAGCAGAAACGATATTAAAAAATAGTAATAGTCTAGATCTGTTATTTCTGCTTTTAGTTTCAGTTTTAGATAAATCTGCTTGTTCTCTGTAGTAGCTTGGTTTGTTTATTAGATGCATGCTTAGGTTTACTGTTTTCCTGTGAATGCTCTGTTGTTTGCTGTGAAGTAGCACTATAGCAGTACCATTTCCCCTCCTTCTCCTTTGCTCTTCCCAGTCTGCTTCCTCCCTTTGATCTCTCTTCTTGACAGTCTCCTTGCGCCTCCTTCATTCCTCCGATTTCTCTCTCTTCCTCTTGGCCCCATTCTTCTGTCCAGTTAGCATCCCTCTAGATCTTTGTTCTTCTCAGTAGCTGTCTCTTCCCCTTTTAGTTATCCCTTCTTTCTCAAACCCCTTTCCTCCTTCTGTCTGTAGAGCTGAATTAGTCTTGTCTCTTCTCTTTTCTCTTCTAACCTTGTCTCAGTTTTCTTATGCCCCTATCTTTTCTCACTGCTCTTTCCTTCTCTTCCTTCTTCAGTCTTCTATCTTTTCCTCTAAAGTTCTTTCCTCTAGCTTTCTTCACTAGCCCCCTTCTGTAGTACCTGCTTTCTCTCCCTCTTTTCTTAAATTCTGTAGTTCTTCCAGTAGTGATCCGTCGTCCTCTTCTTCTGCTCTCTTCCACCTTTCCCTTCAGCTCTTCTCTTCTCTTACTTCTACTCTTTTGCAGTTTGCTTTCTGGCCTTTAGTTGTTTAGGTTCTGCAGTTAGTGTCAAATTCCCTATTCGTGTGATTTAGATTTGGTTAAGTGCCACAACACGAGTAATCTAGTCCCTGTGGAGAACACGACATCTCGCTGCTATCTTAGCGGCAGCCTGTGCACTTGCGGGTGTGCAGTTTTGCACGATCAAGAAATTGGCGCCGTTGCCGGGGACTAGATATTGGTGATCGCGCTAGACCATAGACTAAGTCATTTCTTTAGTTTTCTTCCTCCCTCTTTGGCCCGACTTCTCAGCTTATGCGTAGGAGTGGAGACCATTCGTTGGCTCCTTTTGACCCTGAGATTGAGCGAACATTTCATAAGCTGAAGAAAGAAAATCAACTCTCCCATAAAGAGAAAATGGGTGATCAGAATCCCCAGCCTCTTCTTCGTGACCTATAGATCCCTAGAGACCAAGGTATAGCCCCGGAATTGTCCAACCTGCCATTCAGGCAAACAATTTTGAGCTCAAACCTGCACTCATAACCATGGTCCAGCAGACCCGATTTGGAGGATCTCCCACCGAAGACCCAAATGAACACATCCGAACCTTCTTAGAGTATTGCAACACTTTGAAATGCAATGGAGTCACCACTGATGCCATTAGACTCTCACTGTTCCCTTTTTCTCTTAGAGATGGCGCAAAAACCTGGTTGCATTCTCTCCCCCTGCATCTTAAGGACACTTGGGAACATCTTCTGCAAGCCTTTTTTGAGAGGTATTTTCCTCCTTCCAAGGCAGCTGAAGTGCGTGACCAGATTACTAGGTTTTCACAATCTGAGGGTGAGAGTCTGTATGATGCCTGGCAGAGGTTACCAAACCCTGCTTAGGATGTGTCCCCACCATGGTCTTGAAAGGTGGCTGGTGTTGCAGATTTTTTACAAAGGTCTTACACACCACACAAGAGCCTTTGTAGATTCTGCAGCAGGCGGAGGCATAATGAACAAAACTCTTGATGAAGCTTTCAGCTTGATTGAGAGTATGTCCTCCCACCATTTTCAGTGGTCCAGTGAGCGAGTTTCTGCTCCTCCATGCCCTGGAATCTATGAGGTTAGCTCTCCAGATGCATTATCAGCCCAAATTCAAGTTCTCACACGTCAAATGGCTCAGCTCATGCCCTCATCTTCAGCCCATATAGCCACTGGATGTCAGATTTGTGGATCTCAGGGACACACTCCAGCTGAGTGCCCTTTAACTTTCACAGCTGAATCATCTGAAGTGAATTATGCTCAATCACATGGGCAATATTCTCAAACCTACAACCCAGGGTGGCGTCATCCAAATCTGTCTTACAAGAACACCAACACAAGTGTTTCATCATTTCCTGTGGGTACTTCAGCTCAAGGCTTTAGGCAGCAGCAAGCCCCTTCACATGCCTCATTTCAGTAACCTATGATGCATGTTCCAAACCCTCCACCTTCCACATCTAATTCAGATCAGTTGACCAGAATAGAACAGCTCCTTGCATCACATGTAGCTAAGATGGAAGCTCAATACAATGATGCAAAGACTCAATTGACTGATTTGACTAGTCGTGTGGAGAGTTTGCAAGCATCACAGGCTTCATCCAGCACACCTGGGAGGCTTCCTGCACAGCTTGAGGTAAATCCTCGTGGCCATTGTGGAGCAATCACAACCAGGAGTGGCAAGACCACATCTGAACCTCTTCTTCCAACACCACCCCTATATGTGCCCCCTGTCTTTAGGTCTGTCCAGCAAGATAATCCTGACTCACAGCAGCAGAATTTGCACCAACCTAGCTCCACTGCACCAGAACTAGCACCTGATATTCCCTCTTCATCCATTTCAGCAGCTGTCCCTTCCACAAAGCCTAAGATGCCATTCCTGAGCGTTTTGAGAAGACAAATGAG